>JAVXUP010000155.1:0-620000 GCA_033070095.1 Escallonia herrerae
CCTCATATAGACTCCTCCCAGACTCCTCCCTTGTTCAGGCTCTTCCCCGATAGGCCTTCGACGTACTAGAATTGCGTTAGGACTCTCCTTCCAGTAGTAGAGTCCTACGAGGCCTCTATCACCTCCTCTAGAGCCCATCCTGATACAGGCCCCAAAGTTGATTCGGGGTCAACCACGCCACATGTCACCATTTAGTTGGGTGGACATATTTAGCTATTATCAGTACCTATGCTATCTGTGATGTTGTACTCTCTCTCTGGCAGTAAAAGTATGTTTAGACATTTCAGAAGCATGCTTTCATTGATGCAATCTGATTGAACATGTTCTTCCGAGCGACAATATGTTTGTCGTATATGTGAGCATTAAAAAGACCAGTTTTTACGTCTCTATCAACAGATCGAACCTTGGATTCGAGAAAAAGGGAAAGGAAAAACAAGACTTAATAGTTGGACATGCTTCTTTGTGGTTTTTGATAGTGAAAATATCTTTTTTGGTGTACATCTGTTAAATAGTATGATATGGTTGTCATCATGTGTATTTTCACTGCTTCCACGGTACAGTAGTACTCTTTGTTTTGTGTTCTCTCATGAGTCAGAGCAGTGTTATTAAAAGCATGCCTAAGTGCTAGGCGTGCGTAGTCAACCTCATTGTTTGCGCCTCGCCTAGGCCTAGGCGCAACACGTTCGATAAGGCGCGCGCCTAGTGAGCCTAGGCGCCAAGCTCATAGAGGCGGTGGGGCGCAAATCAAGGTGCGCAAATGCTAGCCGTTGGATTGGCTACGTGGGTTTATATGGACTGTCTAAGAAGCACAGATACGGGTGCGGATACGACACGGGTGCGATACGCGGATACGACATTTTTAAAAATTTTAGGATACGGGTGCGAATGGGATACGACAAATATTATATATATTTTTACTATGTACACTTAGCATTTAATTTCTAAATAATTTGAATCTTAAGAAAGTTGTGTAGTCTAAAAGTTTGTAACCTAATTTGTGGCAAGGCATCAAATGCAGAAAACTATGGCCACGTTTGACGCAGCTTTTTTTTTCAGTTTTAGAAACTGGAAAAAAAGTGCGTTTGGTTACCATTTTTTTTCCTTCTCCAATTTAAAAAATCAGTTTTTAAACTGCAGAGTAAAAAAAAAACTCTAGAAACTGGTTTTTTTTTTTGGAGACCACCACCAACACCCTCCCACCGCCGGCAGCCACCTCCGGCCGCCGGCCACCACTGCCGGCAGCCACCGCCGGCCGTCGACAGCCACCTCCGGCAGCCGGCGACCGCCGCCGGCTACTGCCGGCAGCCACCTCCGGCTACAGCCGCTGGCCACCACTGCCGGCAGCCACCGCCAGCCGCCGACAGCCACCTCCGGCCGGCGGCGACCACCGCCGGCAGCCACTGGCGACTGTCAGCGCCACCTCCGGCCGCTGGCGACCACCTCCAGTAGCCACCGGCGACTATCGGCAGCCACCTCCGGCAGTCGGCCACCACCACCGTCGACCACCGCTACGCCCCACCACCACCACCGCCACCGCCACCGCAAACCGCTCAAAAAAAAGTCAAAATAAAAAGGATTACCAAACACCAAAAAAAAAAAAAGGTTATCAAATACTCACTTGTTTTTGTAAAATAAAATAAAATTAAGCTGCTCTTTAAAAACTGAAAACCAAAAAAAAAAAATTTTGTCAAACGAACCCTATGTCTTGCCATTTTTCAATTTGATAGTTTGCTATCATGCACTAGATATCGAGACGCTAAAAATTTGCACTCTTTTGGTTATTGCCACCTTGGTTATGTTGAGAGTGCATTAGACACAACATGTTTGTCTTCTAGTGGCAAATGAAGTGTGGTTGCAAAGAGGTCTAAATGTAGCATTTTCCGAATACACATGCACGCGCTCACACCGTGCACCAAGTTTCTCTGAAACACGGGTGCTTCTAAGTGGGTGAAGCACTGGGGTCTGGTGCCTATCCAGTCCTTTTTTTTTTTCACTTCCAGAAAATCAGGTGCCGGTTGGGTGCGGTTTAGGTGTGTCTCGGATACTTAAGAGGTGAAAACATAATTTTTTCGAAAGAAACGTCTCCTGTGAAGAAAGGAAGACTCTGAGTGAGTGACAGAGACAGAGAGGCGGCGGCAGCCACGAGACGACTACCGGCGATTCCGGCGACCATCCGGGACCACCGGTGACGACGGGCCTCACCTCCGGCAGATATTTGAAGAGGGGAGAGACAGAGAGAGAGCACCGGCGACCACTCGCCACCACCGACCATTGGCGATGACAACCTCATCTCCGGAAGATCTTTGAAGAGGGGAGAGACTGAGGGGAGAGAGAGAGAGAGCGCATCTGCGAACACCGAAGGCCACGTAAGTCTTCTGATTTAAGTTTTCTTGCCAACAGACTTTTTCCGGACCTGTCGTAATCTACTCCCTTTGGTTCTCCATTGTTAGTAATTTCCCTTTGAAACTGGTCTGCTCCTGGACTTCCAGAGATAAAGTTCTTTCTGCTTTTGATCGCAGAATTGATTGTGCCCTTAGGACTGCAAGTGGAGAGGTTGACTATTGGACTCCACCTGCCCTATTTCAGTGTGTAAAAATCATTGTTTAATATCTGTTTCCGTGTTTTAGTGTTTTTTATGTGTTTCAGTGTGTTTTAGTGTTTTTTATGTGTTAGTTTTATTTTTTTTCACTTTCAGGCAGTGTGTTAACTATTGAACTGTTGTAGAATGGTTAAATTAAATTGCAATATATATCCTTTATGCACATTCTTAAGATCGAAATGGTCCCTGATTTGTTTAGGGTTTCATACTAAGTGTACGTAGTTAACAAAATGTTTTCCAAAATTTGCCTTATTCCCGCCGCACCCGTATCCTAAAATTTTTGAAAAATGTCGTATCCGTTTCTTTGCACCGTTATCACATCCACACCTGCACTCGTGTCGATGCTTCATAGCAAAGTTTTCATGAACAGTGCATACGAAGTTTTCATAAAAAGGAAGAAAGCTTGGAATAAAATTGCATAAAATGCATGACGTCCCATGTGTGCAGTATACGTGAAAGTAAATATAACTTTCTGAGTATCCAAATTAAAAACTGTTAATGCCTGCAAGTGCATGCTAATCACGTTAAATACCCGACTTGTATCTAAACTAAACAAAGCCAACAAGAAAGCTAATATGGACTTACAGTATTCATCCATCTTCAAAAATTGCCACGACTCTGTTTGCTTGTCATGAGAGTTGTTGGTTTGGATAAAAGAAATTTTGAACCTTAGCCTTCTTCAAGAGCTTTGTACCTCTTCGGTGTAGGATTTGCATTTAGGCTTTTGGATTTTTAGAAAAATCTGGGCCATAATATTGGATGGTGCCATTTGAGTGTATCTTGGTGAAGCCAATAATAAAGTCAGAGGATATTGCATCGAATATGGTGGAGTAGCTGGAATATGTTTTGGAGAAGATAACCAGTTTTCCACTTCAGATTCTTTGCTACGAGCAGATGACTTGGATCATTGACATACAACGGCTTATGTGTCGTAGTATCCCACAAGTGAACCGGAGAATAATAAATGACAAAGGGAGCAAATGCACTGCCATCAACTTCCTCTCATTCCTTTCGTAATGACTAATGATAAGTATGGCCATGCGTGCAGATTAAAGTATCCCATCTTCTTTATCTTTGTCAAAGCAAGATGGTAGCTCTGGATATTGTAACTCGGGAGCCATAAACTCCTTGAGTGTAACCGGGAAATGAGGCGTTTGTACAAGAAGTTTATTCGAGACAGGGTCTTCAAAATTTTACTTTTGGGATATATTCATTTTGGACTCATAGATACTCCCCTTCTGGTCATGTTCGTCATTTGACGTTCCAAATTTCTCGTCCTCGTCAGAGGAATTTTGAGACAATCCTTCAACTGTAGTAGTGACTGGGATTGATGTTGTCTTCTCCTGGGGTAGCATTTTGATGGTGTATGAATCGAGGAGTTCCTGAATCTTATCTTTCAGACAAAGCCGTTAAGGAATGACATATCAGACAGTAAGATGGATATTGCTTGGGATCCTCCTTACCAACTTCGTGGGCCCGCTTAACTCTTGGAAGGGTTAGTAGATCTTGGTACAACTGATCCTCGAAGAGATCTTCCATTGAATCATTTGAGAATGAGTACTTACTCTAAATTCGTTCCTTCCTAGTGACCTTTTTGTTTTCTTTGGTTTTGAGTTCCAACTACAACCGGAGACTTCTGTGTAGCTTCCACTACCACGGACTTAGAGGACTCAATTCTACCAGTCACGCTAACTCTTGTTCTTTTGCTTGGATGCATCTCCATATCATGCGCTTTAGTACGTTGGTCATGGAATCCTTCAAAACATTGGGGCATCCGATTAGTGGATAGCTCGTGTCCAAAGTTATTCTTACACATTTGAGCAACTTGTCCTGAGTTAACCTCTCTTTGCAAGCAAATGTGAGAGCTCTCCACCTTGCTATGAATTTGGTGACAAGTTCGTTATCACGCTGCTTAGTATCAATTTATTCTGGCACTCCAACTGGGCTATGAGTGTTGTAGAATTGCTTAAGGAATTCCTTTACCATTTACTCCCAATTCGAGATCGAGCGCTGAGAGAGATTGGTGTACCATGTGAAAGCTGTTTTTTTTTAGACTAAGCAAAAAGGAGTAAACACAGAGCCTTCTTCTGGGCTATAGAGCCGTATTGATGCGAGAAATTTGCTCGTGTTGTCTCGTATCCCCAGCTTCATTGAACATCTTAAGTTTTGGTTGAGAGAAACCCAGAGGAAATGGTGCAACATGTATTTATTTCGTTATTATTCGTAAGCTCTCACCTTCCTTTTCTGTCTTTCTTGACTTATCTTTGAACCATATCATGAATCACGGCCAACTCCAGATTCTTGGTTTTATTTGGTGGGTTCATGAAGTTGGTCATATTGGGATAATTGCTCCCATGACGCCCTAAGCTGTAGTGGTACCATATGCTCTTTCTGTTTGTTGAAGATTCGGAACTATGGACGTTTCCTAATCCAGTAGTCTTATTGTAAGTTGCACCTAGACTTATGGTGTTTTCCTTGGCATTGCTGTTATACCAATTAGTCTTGCATCATTAAAATCCTTTCTTGAGCTGTGTGGAGATTTGCTTTCTCACAACCGACACAACTTCGCCTCTTTTTTTTTTTGCCTTTTCTACTGCAGTCCTGGAAGTAGGAGATGAGGAGAATATCAGAAATGAGATTACTTCTGGAAAGTCAATCCTCTAGAAAAATGAAGTTACCAGCCCCATGCAACGGATTTGTGATCTTGTCATGCACAACCCATTATCAACAGGAATACTTTGCCTCATAGATCTTGCCACAGGTTCTGATCTTAGAGAGACAACTGGTTCCTACTTGTAGTAGTTTTTCCGGAGGCAAGGATATTTGGAATTTGGCCTTTACCCCCCGCTTCATCACCTTTTGCCTTCACACATTCAGATCCCGACTTAGAGCCGGATCGGCTTGGTGTAAATATGGGATATTCTCTTGGGACAGCCTCTCCTTCGTTGCCAAGTATTTTCTCAATATAACATTATCCCTAACAGAGTTTTCAAAAGCATTCTTTCTAGCCGTCTTTCTCTTTTGTCTGCTCTTATGGAAATAACTTGATTCAAGTGACGTTGAAGGGGGTGCCCGAACAGCCGAAGATGGCAACACTCTTGCATTATTCAAATGCACACCAACTTTGGTTTTCAGCCACACCCACAATAGGGTTCACAAAGAAAGGGGTTTGAACATGCGCGTGTTGTTTACGCAAACTAGATATAGGCTCCTCTTGAGCGATGAGTCAAGTGGGATATACCCTCTCTCGATAGGCCGATGACCATAGAACATTCCTCGGCCACAATATGACATGGCTGCCCCTCATATGATGGCCTCGCCAAGTCATACTAAGATGAGGATTTGAGCCTTAGCAAGAGTTCAAAACTTGTTGAAGGTTCGTATTTTGATGAAGATCCAAACTTCGCGAACGTGGTGGAAGTTCGAATTCAAGTGAAGATTTGAATCTCCATGAATGTTCGAGATTGGATATGGTTTGGCATCTACGGAAAGTGCAAACCCTGTGTAAATGTTATTTGCAGGGAGGAACGTGAACTTGGGTACCACGCGTCTAACGAGGCCATTTTTGTCTTTCACTTAGAACTATAAATTGCCCTTTCAGCGGTACTTAAGGTTGGTAGGATTGAACTGGTGCATGAGGTATCAAACCAATTCCTTCTGGCATCTATGTTAGGAGCTTCATTTTTTGGGGCAGCATTTTAGCTGCAATTGCGATTTTACAAGCCTTTTTTGCTTGGTTCACTATCTAAATGACCTTGTGTTCGTAAGGCTCGGTAGAGGCCACGGCTACCGCCACTACCGCCAATTTGTTTGCTTCTTTGGTGGCACCTTTATCCACTAAACTTCATAGATGAAGAAAATTTCTTACAGAGCGAATGAGTTCTCTTGTAGTTCCTTAACGTCCTCATCTGCCAGTCTCCAGTAGGGTTTTTCCTGCGGCACCAGCGACTTCGAGGCCACAGGATGAGAGTGGTATTTTGACGCCCTAAACGGTGGTGCAATAGGTAAGGGACAACAAGAGATGTACGGCATCCTGAGGTCCCTGGGCCCGATAATGTTTCCTTTGAAACAACGAGATGAACAAAATATCCCTAGACTTCTTGGACCGTTGAGGCCCCCTTGAGACGACAGGTTGAACAACCCGTCTCGAAGCCTCTCAGGTGGGCGTCCTAAGAAGGGCGTCGTTCTGGTCAGACGGCTAATCACTGGTAACTACGGCATCCAGCTTATCAGAACATGTTCTGGTCGAGTTATTACGACTTTTGCATCCCTATAGGCCAGAAAATGTAGTATGTTCCTCGTAACAAACAAAAGAGAAAAGATATGGGTTTCTTTCCCTAGAGATAGTAGTAGAGATTCGTCCCACCGGGCCTGCCAGATTTGGTTGGTACAAATTTTGAGCCCTGATTAGCGAACGAGCATCCATTGGCATTGAGTTTTAGTGTCGATGTTTATCTTTTAGTTGCAGGGATCAGAATATAATCTCCAATCTGACACCTGTTAGATCGTGAATTACGATGTGAAACAAAGTAAAGACGGAAACCTCCGATTCTAGATAATATGAATAAGAAACCAACATGGACTATCAAGAAAACAAGATTATATTGAGTACGGGGGATCAACCCCTAAGTTACAAGTTTTTTCACCAACCAGTGGTTCGAACCCTGTACCTATGAGCCATAGTGCTTGAATCGGACAGAAAAATAACTCCATTTCAGGTTGTGGGTTTGATTACAGGTCTCATCCAGAAGGATCGACGGATAGATTATGGGTCTGAAGTCCAAATCTGATCGAGAAAGTTGCATTTTTCCTTCCTTTTGAGTTTCCGGTTTGTAGGATGAAATTGTTGTAGAAACTGGGAATCCTAGAAATTGCAATTGAATAAAAAAGAATGAGGTAAAAATTGGTATATGGGGTTGTAATGGTGCGCAGGAAGTTGTGTCTTATGCTCTCTCTCTCTCTCTCTCTCCCCCACCCCCCTTCTCTCTCTCTCTCTCACACACACACTCACTTGTTTGCACCATGTAAATGTGGTATTTAGTTTTTCAACTTGGTATTGTTATGGACGTCTAACAGCTTTCCACTTGTCAGGAATTTGGAGCTCCAAAGTTATCCCAGCTGATGGAACATTTTCCCTCATGGATCTCATCCGTCATTTCCACGTACCTCACAGGCTTGCTGGTGCAACAGGATTCGCATGACGAACTGTAAACTCCATTCTTGCTGACAGTCTGAACATAATTGCCTACGGATAGTAAACTTGATTCAAATGGAGACCAGCTCCAGTGAAAGCTCTTTTCCCACTCAATTCAAATGGAGAAAAGTTGCATATGGAGGAAGGCAACCAGGATTTGATGACAATCATACTGATGAGTCTTTCCTTGAGGATATGGTCATGAATGCCAATGTTGTCAAAAGGGACATGCTAAAGGTTATGTTAGACTCGGTCTCCATCTCTCAGTATCTGTGCATTGTTGCTCTTGTAGTCTTGGTTTGGACACACACTCTTGAGTCTACTATTGATGAGAATTTCCTCTTGGTTCTTGACGTAAACCTTCTCGTATCAGGTTTCCTTGTTCTTCTCTTAACTGCAGAAAAGCTTTCCTTGAATCTTCTACTCGGTTATGTTATCAAGATATCCTATTTTATAACTGGGTTATACATGTTATCCCCCATCTACCACACACTCACCCGGACTATAAGCTCAGACACCATATGGGCACTAACAGCTTTGCTTGTAATACTCCATCTTTTCCTGCACAACTACTCGGGCTCCACTGTAAAAGCTCCTGGGACTCTAGATAATCCAAACTTTGCAAGCAACGTCTCTTTAAATGCTTCTATCGTGGCTTCCCTTTTGATTTCTTCTCGCCTTCCATCAAGGCTTCATGTTTTTGCTATTGTGCTATTCTCCTTGCAGGTTTTCCTCTTTGCTCCACTTGTGACTTACTGCATTAAGAAGTACTCCTACCATTTGCATCTCTGTTTCTCATTTTGCTTGATGGTTCTAACATTGACTTTCGTATATTGGTTTCGTGGATCGCTTTTTGTGCTTCTGTTGGCTGTTTTAGTCTTTGTTAATTTGGTGTGTCCATATTGGTTGATAAGGATTCAAGAATACAAGTTTGAGATCAATGGTCCCTGGGATGAGGCTAAGCTTTGTTTTGATATAACCGAGTAAAAATTTGCTCAGAGTAGTGATGAAGCAGTGGGATTTTTCGCGCTTTAACTATATTTGGAAAAGCTCTCTCTCATGGCTTGGTTCCCTGCATTCGGAATGGTGGAAGAGTTCAACAGGAACGCAATTTTCTGGGGCATGCAAAGAACAAAATCCAGCTGAGCATAGTGCTTGCTGATTTCTTGATGTTGACTGGAAGTTTATAAGCACTTAAGTCGTGTTACATCCTCTTTCGAGCTGTTACCTCTTGCGATACATATTTTTTGTTCTCACTCACTGTACTGGTTCCGCTCCGGACTTTGAACTGTTGTGATTGAGGGCTCTTCCCGTTTCTCCATGCTGTACAAATAAAGAATTTTTTTTTCTTGCAAGGGTAAAATACCGCATTTCATTCAGCGCAAATTACTTTCCTTGTGTTATGTTCTCTAGTCCAGACTCCGGATTTTGTTTAATATATGAAATTAGTATATGGACTGCTTCCAGCAAAGTGTCGTATTTACATTAGTTTAAATACTGAAAGCTGTCGTATATGACATTTTATCCTTCCTTTCGTTTACTAGCAATGTATTAGATGAGTTCTTAATTCAAAATTAGCTGGCGCTTGATTGTTTAGGCTTGCTATGTGCTCGAGGGGCTTCAAAAAGTTGATTAGGTCGCCCGTTAGATGTTCATCACTTTTCGTCCCTATATGTTCTTAAAGACGTCATTTGATGACTATTCGTTCCCACTTCTGCCTTGAATTCAGTAGTTTGGACCATAAATTTCTCGCTTACCTTCAGCTTCTGCTCAAACTTGGGTCAACAAAGTAGCATGCTAGCCTGTTGCAAAACTGACCGCAGAGATGACTGTTTGTTGCCACGATTCAAACTTTGCCGGTTCTAGTAGAACAAGAAGAAAAGAGGTCGTGGAGCAATATGACTGCTGATGGCCTGAAGACAGTAGCGACCGATTCCGTGTAGCTGCCGTGGCAAATTACGATTATTGTGGCCCGAGGTTGAGGGTGTGCAGACCCAAGTTGCTAATGACATAATTTAATACTCTCTAACAGAATTACAACACCATCCAAATTAGATTACATGTCCTGAAGATGGAATAACAAACATTTCTAGACTCAAGAGTGCAAGGCTTGCTCACATTCCCGCTTGCATAGGCTCACCAAAAAAATAATCTGGACTGGAGTCGTAAATTGGGGGGGGGGGGGGGGGGGGGGGTTGTGTTTGGGCGGGATGACCCAATAAGTTGAATAATCATAGCACCATTGGATCAAAATAAAACATGCCATCAAGATGGGAATATTGTTAGTCAAATAATAAATGGAACCGTGACTTAGTGCCCTGAACAGTTAGCAACCAATTCAACATCCATTTTGCATATCAAACATAACATCATCACATTTTAGCATCTTACCTCTAGTATACTTAAAGGATCCTCCAAAGTCCAGCAGTATCATAATCACAAACATATCATGTCCATAGACAACTTACTGGAGTAACGTCATTAGTAAAAAGTACTTAAGTCACATCACACAAATGTATTTCAAAAATAAGATATTTACTAATTTGCAAGACATGCATTTTAGCAAGAATTTTGTTGAAGAGTACAACGAACGTTAAGAAATAATTCCCCTTACTTAGATCATGAAAGAACCACTTTAACACTTCCTCTAAATCAGTCCCTATGATCATTCTCCCATAATAACATCTAAATTTCTTCTTCTTCTTCTTCTTCTTCTTTTGCCTCTCTCTCTGAAAGTTATAGAAGATTTGAAAAGAGATCAAAGAGCTATTTATATAATTTTTTAGGAGACATGAGGTGGAAAGAAGAACGAAGTGGCCAGACAAGGTTGTGCCACCTATCAAGCACAACAAGGCTAGGGAAAGCATGAAGAGGTTCGAAGCACGGCACGCCACAATGGTATGTTGAAACGTCATAAGCACAACGATGATAGGTAGTACGAGATGTTGATCAAAGAAGTAATTAACATTGACTCGTCACTAAGCACGAGGTGTCACGACGGCATGAAAATACCTAACAAGCACGACAATGCTAAATAGCACGAGGGTGATACTTATTTAAAATTGCGGAGCATTATAGAGCCTGTTGATTATCTCAAAATTGCACGTATAGGTAATGGGAGAAACTTTTGCACTCGTTGATTATCTACTTTATGATGTGCCAAGTATTCCTACCATTGGGATATCCGAGAATTGTTTGATAAAGATTCGTAGCCAAGAAAAAGGTGTTGCTACCAATCATGGCTATGCACTTTTAGATAGCTCTTAGGTCCTGCTATCACAACACGTCAATGATTATTCAATGGTCAAATGTCAACGTTTTCAAGCCGGTTAACCCAAGGTGCACGCTCAAGTCACGTGTTGCACCTCTAGCACAAAAATATTCAAAGTGTTGGAATCAAAGCCAGGTGTCGCCCCTCTTTAATTTTCTGAATATTAGAATCGACGTCAGATACTATGTCTCAAAAACATTCTCCTAAACGTTAGAATCAATGGTGTGCCTTCCCCGAAAAGGTTGGCCTTGGGCCTTCCCCAAGGGGGTTGGCTTTCAGCCTTCCCCCAGGGGGTCGGCCCAAGGTGTTGGCAGATCGGAGGTTGGCCGCGTCCATCTACTCCTTTGTGTACTCGACCGTGTGCGCTGGCTGCTGTGCCAAGACTATAAGGAAATAAAGTTGTGCCATTACTAACAACAATTGCTTTTGGTGCATTGGTAAGCGCTTGATCCTAACAATTGGTATCAGAGCATGTCGCGGGTTTGAGTCCCCTGGGGTGTATTTGGGGAAGGGATTATTGGCAGATCAGAGGTTGGCCGCGTCCATCTACTCCCTTGTGTACTCGACCGTGTACGCTGGCTATGTGCCAAGACTATAAGGAAACAAAGCGTGCCCTTACTAACATCAATTGCTTTTGGTGCAGTGGTAAGCGCTTGATCCTAACACAAGGTTTCCCCCTCTTGAGGGCTCCCTTGATTCACCAAAGTGGGGACTCCTCACTTCGCCCCTTAGGGGATCCATGACACCCATCATCGTGCCCGTCAGGCGATGACGCCTGAGCATTGTCTCCACGTCACGTGCCCCGGTACGACACCCATTTCTGGGAGTCGCTGTACCTGAACTGTGTCTCCATGTCACGTGCCCCCGACATGACACCCATCACGGGGGTCGGATGCTGTCGGATGCTGTAGTCATGTCATGTGCACCTAGCATTACGCCCATCTCCATTACACCCGTCGCTACGCCCAAGTATCATCTCTGTGTCAAATTCCCAGGCACGACACCTATCTCAGTGATGGCCGCACCAGAGCGCCGTCTCTACGTCACGTGTCCCCCGCATGACGCCCGTTTCCATAACACCCATAATCAGGCCCAAACATCCCCCTATGTCATACTTGCCACTGACACTCCTTCCCTTCCCTTGCCTGTGCCCATGCGCTGTTACAGTGTCATATGTCTCTGCACAACACTTAGTAATAGCACCCCACGTCTTCGCCATTAATCATGCCCCTGGCACCACACTTACCCATGGAGGCCAGAGTTGTGCAACTTATACAATCGCGCCCCCTAGCAACATGTCACATTGCCCCGCCCCTGTCATTGGTCCATCTCTTCACCACACCATGTTCCCCTCGCCATAGTCGCGGAACATGCTTTGACCCATTCTCCATTGTGTGTAGCATCCGTCAGGGTAGGCGAATCCTCTTGGACAGTATCTCAGGGAGTTCTAAGTGCTTCGACATGAGGACTTTCCTCCATGCCTTGTAGGCGACTCTTTCGAGACACTACCTTGGCGTGCTTTGAGTGCTCCATCACAAGGGCTCGTCGTTGGGATAGGCAATTCATCCTGGAAACTATCTCCCTTAGGAATCTCAAAAGTCCTCCAGCATGAAGACTCCCCTCCTGCTAGGTAGGCAACTCTTTTGGGACACTACCTTGGCCCATCAGGTAGGCGACTCCTCTTGGACACTACCTTAGTGCACTCCAAGTGTTTCGACACAAGGACTCATCACGGTGATAAACGACTGATAGAGAATATTCTCTCTGTTAGGGAGCTTCAATTGCTCCCCCATGAGGACTCCCCTCTTTCCAGGTAGGCAAATCCTCTAGGAGACTACCTTGGGGTGCTTTGAGGACTCATCGTGAAAATAGACGACTTTTCTCTGGGACATTATCCCAGTCAGGGAGCTCCAAATGCTTCAGCATGAGAGCTCCTCTCTCGTTAGGTATACGCCTCCTTTTGGGACACTACTTTGGTGCGCGGTGCGCTTCGAGTCCTCCAGCATAAGGACTTGTCGTAGGGATAGGCAACTCTTCCAGGACATTATATTCCGTCAAAGAGCTCTAAGTGATCTTGTCACAACCCGAACCCATGGGCAGGCCCGTGAGCTAGGCACGTGACCGGCCGCAAACCCAATAGACTCCAACCGAGGGCTCTGTCAGGCCTTACTCGCTAAAACAACATATAATCTGCAGCGGAAATTTAAAACCTCTCCAAACTTAAATTACATTTTTATATTTTCATTTGAATACAACACTTATGCTAAAACTCTTCATAACTCCGATATGTCAACAACTAAGGCTAAACCAACAATCCAAATGCTTAGTGACTTATTCAATGCAGTCTCCGGAGCTCCGCGCCAAATTGTCCTTCTTATGCTCCTCACCATCACCTTACTTTCAAAACCTGAAATGATAAGTAAGGGATGAGCTTCCACGTGCTCAGTAAGTAACCAATGATTCAACTAGGTGGACCAAAGCATGCAGAAAATAACTCACTTTATAGTATTGCCACATTAATACATATAAAATCATAAAGTTGGTAATCATTAGGTAAAACAAAATAGAGTACATTAAACCAAAAACTGAAGTATAAAATCATTAGCACAAAACTCATGACAACCAGTTCAATCCCAACATTAGCTCAAACGATATGCTGCGGTCAGCGTACAGACCCCACTGACTAGGGCCCGAAATCCCTCCTCCATCCGGGATAAAATTTTGTGGACGCATGGGCAAACCACGAGTAACAGTACTGTGCATCAACATACAAGTCCCGTTGACCAGGGCCCGAAATCCAACTTTCCCCCGTGGATATAGGGCACAGCAATCGAGTAAACCAAAAACCCCCATTGGGTTCATCGTGAACAAAATCACTCATCAATTGATTCTCAACCATCCTCACATCCTTTCAATAATCATCAAGATGTTCAATATTCACAATAACGTCAATACAAAACATTTCAAATCCGAGTTTCATTTCAGTTTCTAGGCAAAACATCATTTACATGCTGGTCCGGTTTTTCTTTGACGAGAATAAAACACTAAAATCGTTTTTGGTAATTTAAGCTAGAGCAGTTAAATGTACTTAAAACGGTCAATACTAATAAGCAACACATTTTTTTAACAGTAGATGAACATATACGTTGCATATAAAAATACTAGTTGAATTAAAGGGTCACTTACTTGACGCTACGCATTTCCCACATCCAGGTCTCTGGAGCGATAGTCTCGCTGCTACATTTAGTCAAAAGAACGGTCAAGGCCATTCTTTTTATCTCCATGTCTCCAGCTTTGCTATAACACAGGCATCGTCGATCACGACAGAACATTCCCGTTGAACATGTCTTCAAGCAAATTCAATGCCGCTGTCAACTGCCCGACCTTTACATGCCCGTCCAATATCGTGCCCAATTCACCATGTCATTCTTGGCATTTAATCACCGTTGCCGAACCTCCATTAATTCACCCGTTTTAATAACCCACCAAATAACCTTGCTTTGCATAGTACTCAGTAAATCTCTAGAACTCACGCTAACCATTCCCTTTTTATGTATGCTCATAACTTATACGCTTCCTTGTCCAAAATGCACAGACCTACATAGGGTACACCTACACCATGCATACATACTGTACACAACACACACATACTCATCATACCATTTAGCCGCACAACTTCACTCCATCAACTGATTTTCACCCAAGTAGCCCGTCACTTTCAAAATCCTCCGAGCACCTACTACTCAACGCTACAGAATGCACAAACAACATAGACACGTAATCGTACCAATACCACCTGACCATTCCCCACCACACAATACACGTATGCCCATCGCACTGTTACACATACATACACGGGCCTTACACAATATCGTGTTGCCTAAACAGCAATATGCACGTGCACCTCACACAACAGTGTCCCACATGCACTCCCGTACACCCATCATCCAACAACCGCCACACCTTCACACTTGCCTAATTACATGCACTGTACCCCCACGCTATACACTCCCGTTCACCCACAAATATTAATAACATACAGCATCTGCACCGCCCACTATTCATCACACAGACACCACTACAATTTAGTCCATTCCAACCAATGCAAACATCGCCATGATACAATTCCAGTTGTCTTAAGCACCGACGTGATACCTCCATTCCATACCGCACCAAAAATCAAAATAACTCGCAAACACACAAAACATCAATTTTATTTATTTTACCCACCACCGCTAACACTGCCGCTAAACGACACCACTGTACGGCCATCAACACACAAGTACACCACTAGAATTCATTTACAAAAATATTGAGGCTCTCGGACCGGCAAATGTAATCCATGTACATGCAAAGGAAAACGCCGCAGTCCGAAGTGTTACGTTGCTTGGGCCTCCTCTTCTTCAGTCGCCAATCGAGCTTTGGCCGCGCCGGTACAGGGTTACCACGGATACCATTGACCATTGCACAAAATATATTCTGCAAGAAACATAAAACGGCGTAAGACACGAGTTAACATTTATGCCAAGTTACAATAACTGTTAAACAACAATCGTAATATTACCATTGAATCCAACTGGGCTTTGTACATCTGCAGCACAGGCATAAAGGCGGTATCGTCGTGGAGACTGTCGATCACCGATACGACTTTCTCCACCGGTTCATAGCAAACCAAGTACCAGTGGCTTTCCCCTAAAAATGGGATTAGAAACACGTCGGCAACACTTGCGCTCACTGGACTATCCCTAGCAAGATACGCTCGTAGGTTAGCGGACGGTCTCCACTGGCTCAACTTTTTCTTCCGCCTTTGCTCGACCCACTCATGCCATTCAGACACTAGGAGGCTATGAAAAAAGGCATCAACCAAAAAAACGGCCGGGTACTCGTTCAGCCGCTCCCGACCCCTTTCCTTCAGAATCTCCACGTATGTGGAGATGACACCGTTGTCTAACCAACTACCCGGAGCCAGGGAGGCCATTTCTCCCCACTCGCAAGTGTAATCCATGCCCTCCGGATGATTCACACTATACAACGCTTTGTCCCGGGGGAAGCCGCTAAAATAACGCTCTGTGATTATTTGGCATTTATGCGGCTTTAGGGGCTTCACTGGATGCCCTTTGCGATATTGCCCTCGGGGGTCGACGGGGGGATATTGCACTCCTTCCGGGGGGTCGACCGGGGGATATTGCCCTCCTTCGGCAGTAGATGGTCCTGCCCATGGGACAATGGGCAGTGTCTCCGACAGACTGATGTGTCCGAAACCCCAGTCTTGCGTGACTTGACTCTGAGAGAAGGGTTGGGGTTCCGAGTCCAATAGCAAAGAGAAGGAGGGCACACTGTAGTCTTCCCACGGCACTTGAGCCTGGCCCATGGTGCTTGGCTGTCCCCAATCACCACCCATTCCCGGTACAGAGGGACCACCATATCCCTGGCTCACTCCCGAAGTCTGTCCCGAGGGATCGGTGTATCCCTCGCTCACATATGGGGGCTGCCACCCCGGATAACCCATTCCCGGGCTGACGCCGGAAGGCTGGCCCGATGCTTGGTGTAAAAAATTCCCGCAGCCATACGCCAACGCATCAGCCTGTTGGCGAAGCTCCTCGCCCATTGCATCCACCAAATCCTTCCGCTCGCGCAACTTCTGGAAGAAGGCGAACGAGGCATTAACCTACATCCAGAGAGATAATAAATAAGTAACTTCATACACAGTTAGAATCATCAAGTTCAATTAAAGCACTTATTGGCCAACTTACCAGATTGTATGCCATGTGCTCATCGATCTGACCCCTAGGGTGGTACTTCTCCCCGCGTTCAAACCTTACTGGAGCTACTCTCCTCCGGGTGATGCGGTAGTACCACCCATTGTACTGTTCGATGCTGATCACGGGGTCAGGCTCCGACACAATGGCCGCCAGCGTGTCCTGCCAGGAATCCCAAACCTCAAGTTCTCGTGCGCACAAGTCGTGCGCATTTGCCTTGCCAAACCGAGGGACACCCGGTGGGTTCCTGTTAAGCCTCATATCCGGCGCGCCTACTGGCACTCAAAATGGCGCATAGCGCGATCTGGCAGCTGCCACTCTGCGACCTCGAAGTGGATCAGGGGTGTGCGTTGCAACCCAGAGAGCGTGAAGACGAACGACTCTCCCACCCGTCGCGCCAAATGTTTGTACGGTGCCCATCGCATCTGGCCAGGAGATAACGAGTCGAGCTCCCCCCGATAGTACGTAATGTTGTGATGGGGATCGTCTCTCCTCTGGTAGTGGCTGTCCTTCTGACTGTACTCCCAGGCGCACAACCGAGGCCACACATTATCGGTTCCGTCCCTACGCGTGGGTGCGCCGGTAGCAAGGTGTTCATAAGACCACACCTGAGAGCAAAGACAAATTAAATAAAGTATCGTCAAATTTTATTGTCAATTCAACCCAAAAAAAAAAGAAACGAGCAGTAATCAAGAATTGTATGATATACCTGCAATAGCGAGAGACATGCACATATCGCTTTGGAGTCGGGCCTCGTTGCCTTGTGCAATGCTCGGTAGAGGTACGCAAGAGTTGCGGCTCCCCAGGCATAATCCCCAACCTCCAGCAGGTTACCCAACAACGGTAAATATTTGACGCTGACGGTATTCTTCGACGTTGTTGGGAACAGAATTGCCCCCATCACCCACAAGAGGAAAGCTTGTGTGTACAGCACAAGCATCTGATCCGTGTAGTTATCCGGCAGAACCTTGTAGGTATCTACCAACCATTTCAACTTGATACCCCAGTGCTAAATTGATCCTGGGGTATCGAAGTAAAGAAGTCCCTAGCGGTCCTCTTATTCGTTGCTTCCGACGGAGGAGCTATTACCGGCCGCCCCGTCACCGGTAACCCTAAGATGAACCCTACATCTTCTAGGGTAATTGTCAGCTCTCCGAGAGGGAAGTGAAACGTATTCGTTTCACTTCTCCACCTTTCAACAAGGGCACCTATTAAGTGCCGGTCAAGTTGTTGAAAGATCTGCCCACGCAGTAATCTTTTCTGGGTTCTGTTCAATTTCCATTCTTTAAAATTATCGGATACTTCTACCGTGTTGAGAAGTGCTCTTTCCTACGAATTAATAAATACAATTTAAGCAAATTAAACGATATACAACGTTCCCAAGAATAACAAAGTTGATAAAATAAGTATCTTACTCCACCATCCCATATGAGCGTACTGATATGGTTTGCTTGGTCGTATAATACGGACGGATCTTCTGGTCCAGGGTTGAAATCCATTTTTCGCAACTGAAATTATGCAAAACGGCAAGGTTGGAAGCGTAAACATTCTCAAACATACAACGCTAGCACAGTCAACGCTAGCATGTGATCAGATAATACTCACATAAGTTCACATGCTGTGTATATGCAATGTACATAGATACAAACAGACACGGGAATGGGATTTTACAAGTGAAATCACATGAACAAATAATACGCAATACACATATATAATATATATATATATATATATATATATGTATAGATACATTGACAAACGCTAGCACAATGCAGCGTTTCGCACACATTCAAAATCATGCATAAGCCGCGATAACAACTCTAGATTATGAACAAATAAAGGATTGGTTTGTGAAGTTACGTGATTGATTCGTCGAATAAAGGATTTCTTGAGAAGAAATTGCGCCGATCTACTTGCCAACACCGCTAGAAGAATTGTGAGAAGAAGGAATGAATAACAGTTTAGAAGGAATGAATAAGGGTTTCGGAGTAAAGAAAGGGAAAAACGGTCCGCTACACTGTCTAGCGGACGGTAAGATAATGACAAAGTAACAGTCGTGTTGACTGTATCAGTCGTCCGCTACACTGTCTAGCGGACGACTTGGCTGTCAACGTGGGCCCAATTATGTGCTCCGCTAGACAGTGTAGCGGAGGGGGTGGAGGGGCAATATGGTAAAAAGGATGGTCCGCTACACTGTGTAGCGGACTGCTGACAGCGCCGCAAAGATACGCGATTTGGGCCGTCCATTCCTTCGGGATGGACGGTCAGATCGCGCTAGCAAGATCTCCCATTTTGCTAACGCTATCAACGGATCAACTCCCATATATATATATATATATATATATATATATATATATATATATATATATATATATATATATATATATATATATATTTATTTATTTTTTGATGTTATTGAGAGGATAGAAAAGTGCGTAGTAGATTGGACCATGGGGAGAGTTGAATGATGTAAGATGTGGCTAACTAAAGACGCTGTTTTTGGCTAAATATAGGAGGAACCTTTGAATGAAAACCAAGCCAAGTAAAAACTCTAACAAAGCCATCATTCTCTCTCTGCCTCTCTCTCCCTTGACCCTTCTCTCTCTATCTAGAGAGAGAGAGGAGTGGGAGCAGGGTTAGAAGGAAGAGGAGGATCTCTCTCTGCAAGTTGGTACATCAAGGATGACAGAAAAGAGCGTGTCGTTGCCAAAATTTGGATCATGGGACGTGAACAATCCGGCCTCGGCAGTGGAATTCTCAGTTATCTTCGACAAGGCTAGGAATGCCAAAAGGGCAAGCGGGCATGCAGGCGTTCTTGGCCCTGACTCGCCATTGAAGAAGGAGCATGACACCATGCCGTTGACGGCTAAGCACCACCATCCACATTTTAGCAAGCCCGGCCCTTCAAACTGCAAAAGGTGGCTGTGCTGCATGCAACCTCCTCGTCATGCAGATTCGTGACCCTCTTACCCAACAAATAAGTCTCTGTTTGGATGTCAGAGAGGAATAAGTACATGATATGGATGGAGACTGATCAATGCATTGAAGGAAGACATCAAATCTTTTGATCGTTTGTTTCCCTTCTGCTGTTTTTCATCGTGATATATCTAAATGGAGTTTTAAAGGATATTTACATTGTTTCATTTATCTTTTTGAGACGCTATGAAACAATGGTGCTTTTAACTTGTGTACATATTCTTGTTTTTAAGACGTCAAAAAATGAAAACAATATCAGAGTAACGAAGCGCAGGGAGCATAATTTAAAAATGTCAATCTGCAAGGACTAAGGAGCACCAATTTAACATGAACTTGCAGAGTGGGATAATAATTTCATCCAAATGCTTTTAGGTGCAAAGGAAAACTTACATTCAAGGTGGTTTATGTTCAGGCTTTTTGGAGGCTCTGGCAAACAAACACGCGCATATGACATTCACTAAGGAAAATTTGTTTAACTTGCATAGGAAGCCAAAAAGTTATGAAGAGGAGACACACACGGATTACAATTGTGATGCATCCATTTCAAAATATGACCAGTACACTGTTCCAAGGTTGCAATACAAAGTTGTACCGAATCAAGAGGGAACTGCTTCTGCTTAAACGTCCACCCAATGCAACAAGCAAAATCCAACAGCAATCAGGTTAAAGAGGAGAAGCTTAGCTCTTTTTCAGCAGGAAATAAAATGTCACCCGCCTAGTAGGTCCCTGAAGACTCCTCAACCCCATTTACTCTCAATGGTTCCTCAATCACCTTCCCCCTGTCTGCTGAGCTATCCAACGTCCTAGCTATTCAATTTCTTCAGTCAAATATCAAAGTCAACAGGGTATGGTGTCCCGCAAATTAAGGTCGTCTTCATAACCAGCGATGCTTTCAAGAGAGCTGAAACCTTACCTAGTTGCTGCTGAATTAGACGCTTTGCCCAGCATCTTTGCCTCCGTTTCAATGCAGACTCGATAGAATCTTGTCGCTCCGTCACTCCCCACAAACAAAATAGGGAAGGTAAATGAGGCTCTCGGCATCAGATAAAGGACAAAGCTTTCCATGCTGAAGTGCACGAGCAGATGAGAACTGCAAGTTTATCGCGGGGCCATCTCTGTCAAGAGACCGGAACATACGAGAACTGCTTCTTCCACCATGGTTCTTAACAAGCATTATAGTCTCGGGACAGATATCACCATGCTGGACACTGGCCATTTTTGCACTTCTTAGAGTCGCTAGGCAGTCTCGGCAGCAGTGGATCGCTTCCTCAGAGGATATTGGGCCAGCATGAGCTACGATAGATGAAAGTGGTTCCCCAAATGAATTTGTCAAAAGTTTTGGGGATCCATAGCAGGATGAGCACATCGTTCCTTTGGGTTAGGCTTCTTACAGGGGCCAGAATGCAAAATTCTGCCACATGCAACTATTTCAGGCAAGTACTTGCTTGAACTTCCCTGCTCCTAAAAGATGTTCAAAACTTTAGTTTGTCTTTGGACTTGATACCATAGATTCATGTCCTCCCAACATGGCTCTAGACTTTACGGATGAGCACCTACATATAAAGGTAACAACTCTGTGGGACATTCTACGGCAGTGGCGCTGTAGAAATAGCAGTTCACTCTAATCAGAGTCTCGTAATTCTGAAAACTTCTCTGCCTCCCGTTCTAATCTTCCATTACAAACACCTCGCCTTGTTTAAGATTCACACGTGATGCTTGCTTTCTAAAATATGGATTATCATTTTGCTCTAGTTCAATTATTTCTCCATATTGGTGAGTAGCATGCTTCAAAGGAAGTAGAAAATTTTCATTCTCACTGAGGCTGCGCTCTATCCTACGCTACTCCAGGCGGAAGCCATGATAAGCTGCACGTGATTCAATCAACTTTCTTGGTGGTCCATCCCACTGAATAATGGAGTAAAAAGTTGTCAGTAATACTTGCAGAGTATCAAAGTCCCTCCAATTTGCATTCCCTAGCTTGTTCCATATGCGGTCCACCGGGGAAGTACTTACTTCAGCGTGATATCTAATCCATTCTACCATGGACTGATATGGGTTAGATGAGCTTAGTTCAAGTCTCCCAAGGTCACCCCCAATTTTGACTACACCTCCAAACTTTGAATCAAGTACCAAAAGGAAAACAGAACCGCTGATACCAGTTCTCAGCTTGCTCAAACTCCTGGAAAGAAGTATGTGAATACAATAGAAGAAAGCTTCACAAAGAGAGGATGAGGGAAATCCTAACTCGTCTCCCCTCATAATGCCAGATTTGAACAATGCAACATAACCACTTCCTCCTAATGAACTTGTACGTTACTTTCTGTTTTGGACACCAAAGCTGCACCACAGAGATCTCCAAGCCTTCCCCTCGACATAGCTTTTTCCACAGTAAAAAACTTTGATCCAGGATAAACATGACAAGACATGAAGTATGGTGATGGTTAAGTTTTGTGCCAGAATGTACACCACAAGACATCTGCAATAGCTTTCAAAAAAAAAAATTCAATGCAAGATAATTGCCTTCTTTTAGATTATCAGAAGCATGAGGAGAGCAAGGCATACGGAACAACTGCTGAAATAAGACCAACTCCAATGCCAAATCTAGAGTGTGCAACTCGTCGATTAGAAAGGGAGACCTAAAATATTTTCCCCTCAGTAGTATCTGCGTGTATATTCTCCAGGACCCAATCTTCAAGACTTTGTGTAAATAAATCAAGGTCAACAAGTTTTCTTGCATAATCCTTTAATGCCTTAAACACTCTCCTTGAAGTAGGAAGCAACTTGCTAGAAGTTGAATGGCTATATTCTTCATGAGTAGAGACACCTGCATCTGGTAGCATTTTGACATGATCATTTAATGGCAATTGTTCACAATTAATAAAAAGAAAAAGGCAGAAAGTAAAGTTCACCAATATAAAGAGAAATAAAGTTGAAAACTTGATTGGAAAAGTACAATGGTCATTTTTCAGCAGGAAGTACAAAAAGTTATAATCAGTTAATCAATCAGAATTAGTTTTGCATTCCAATGATTAATGCCTATATAAAACCTTAAACCAAGCCTCTAGCAGTTGGTACACTTCAGGATTTGAAATTTTGGATCATTCAATTAACTAAAAAAATTTCGGACCCCAAAAGGACAGTAAGAATATTAGGTTTCCAAAAGTCCATATACGGATAAGCTTTAAGATTGGAGCTTGTATTATTGGTGTAATCTTTTGCTAATGAGTGCTAGATTAAATAGGCATTGTTGGGCAAGTAAAGCTAGGGTAAAATAATGAGTAAAATCAAGGTTTACATGTAGCAATCCTAGAATTAACAAAAAGTCTAATGAGACAGATGGATTGACTTTTCAGGCCGTATCTTAATTTTCTTGTATAAGGGGTTTAGGGAGTCTGTAACTAGGCCTTAGTAATATAAACAAGTACAGGTTCCAGTGATTAAAGAAAGCTCTCTCTCTCTCTCTCACATCAGAAATGACCCTACCAATGAAGCCCTGGACATATGGAAACCTTAATCGGGTTACAGACGCAGTTCAGAGATTCTTCGAATGACATGAACGGACCAAAGTTTCATGAATATTAATTATGTGCTTACTTTCACCGAACCTAATCAAGTTTATGTTGCTGCCAAGAATGAGCATTGACGCCTAACTTATTCATATATTGAAAATTGTGCTAAATAATTATGGTTCCACCCCACACTTTGAACTAATACAGTTGAATGATGTTGTACTCCACCATGATTTTCAGAAAGTCTTTTATACCCTATAACCAATGTAAGCATACATCTTAGCATAACAATACATAAATGAACAGAATCACTTCCACACTTCTTACTGTTCTGTCATGGCTCGAACATCCTTTCAAAAAAGGAACGACAACTAATCAGGTGTGTAATGAGGCATTGCCACATATGCTTGTGTCGGATACGTTCATAATGACTTATGTTGGGTGGGTAACTTTGTTTAGTGGGAGAATAATGTATTTAATAGAATGGAATACATAAACATGTTCTACAGTTGGTAGCCCCAGCTTTGGTCCCAAAGGTTGGTCCCAGATCAGGGTGCTATGTAGGACATTAAAACATTTTATTGAGGACCTTGGAGCTTTTGTTGCTGATGGTTACTGGGGCAGGCAACAGCTTCTGGGGCCAATTGGGCCAGCACAAATATGGCAATAAAGTCCCTTGCAAAGCCCTAGAGAGCAAAGGTTGTTAAGCCTTCAAGCAGATGGCATGGCAGAGTCAACTGCTCCACATGTGGACGAAGAAAATGTCATAGATGACAGTGATTGGCAATACGCTTTGTCCTTCCAGCATATTGCAGTCCAGATGGAGTAGTGGAGAAAGCCTAATATGCATAACTCTAATTGAGTAGCGAAAGCCTGTATATGGCACAACTAGCTTGTGGAGGAGGTGACCAGAAACTATCAAGTTGGCTGGGCCAACTAGGAAACTTCAACATCCCAGTCCCTGAAAGGGGTCTGCAGGAGTTTTGAAGAGAAAAGCAGTGAAGAGGTAACAAGTTCAAATCAAGCAGTTCAGAAGATGTAGGCAAGTAAAGGGTAGCAAATCGAGAATAGCTATTCATGAGCACTTTTAAAACAGTAAAAATATTAGATGCCTTTGAGGAATGACAAATTGAAAAGGGATCATTTCACTAGTAGCTTGTGCTCCTTAAATATGTCCTTGGTTTAACCAATACCAATCAAGCAGGCTGTTTGAGCTTGAGGAGAGGTATGTGCGTGTGACAAGACGAGTGGAGAACTTTCTGGAGCCACTGATGCAGGCCTTGTACACTTGCGAGATTAAGCTAAACAGCTGGATTTAACATCGCACCCAGCCACGATGATTGATGATCCCATTTTAGTAAGACTCTCTCAGCTGACAGAGTAAGGGATCGAGGAGTTCAGTCAAGTCTTTGTGAATGAGAAATATATGGGTCCTCACATTGCTAAAGTATTCAGATGTGGTGGACAAACATGCTGAAAGGAACAATCAAAAGCATCACAACTCCCCACTTGTCCCTCCCCCAATGCTCTTGTACAAGTCTCCATAGTAAAAAGAACAACGTGGAAGGAAGATCCAAAAGTTATTATATCCCCACTTGTCCCTCCCCGCCCCGATGCGCCTGAACAAGTCCAAAACTCCAGCATGTGTTACTTGTTTGCATACGTGAATACCTTCATATACTTCATGAAGTTTTCTCCTAAGGACAAATGCGGGGCTACTGGAACTACGAAAAGCACTTCACTTAAGCACAAGATATAAAATGGCAAGAAAATGAACCATTATCAAAGGGCAAGAAGCTGAGGGGCTGTACGTTTACGTTTTTCAGTTTTCATTTTTGTAATGATGATGAAAAATATGCCTTTTTCGTGTATGTTTACGTTTTTTCGGTTCCGTTTTGGATAAAATTTTCAAATAGTGTTAAAAAAGCTGAAAACACCCAAAGGGTGTTTTCACCTTTTTTCTCGAACTGTATTCTCCTAGTCAGAATACCACCTCTTCTCACTCATATCTACCACCCTGTTTCAACAAACACTCACCAAACTAGACCACTCATTTCACTGGGTCTTCCTAGAAATGGAAATAGTGGGGTCCATTAATGAATTGGTTCAGAAAAAAGTTGGTGAAAACGAAACTGAAAATGATAAACGTACAGAAAGAATTGAAAAAGTAGATACGGAAAAAAGTAAAAGTACACAATACGATTTTAGAACTGAATACTAAATTCTGGAAACCAAAAACAGAATATAGAATACAGAAAAAAAATCTCGTAAGCGTACAGGCCCTGAGTTTCTCTATAAAAATACTCCAATAGTACCAAAAAGGCCAGGGTGTTGACAGTTTCTGCAACAAAACTCTGGATTTTTTTGGTATAAGAATAGCAGTTCTTCAAGGTCCCCCCCCCCCCCCCCCCCTCTCTCCCTCCAATTGAATGTTTCTGTACTAATTAACTTACTCCTAGCAAAAGCTACTATTTCTCTGCTACTTATTATAAAGAATTTCCTGAGATCGGCTGAAGTTGTTGTTAACTGGTCCTTAACGTTCAGTATGCTAATGGATTTTACTGGAGTTCTACATTATAAAGTGGCACATTACAGAGTGAAGTGAGTTTATTTGTCAAGACTCATTGCCGTCATCCAAGCCATTCGCCCAAACTAGTTGGGGTCGGCTAAAAGAAGGAAAAAGACTCAAAAATCCCAGTCCTATTCCATTTCTTTGCAACCAAAGCATATTCTTACTGCCTTAATCAGCACTTGCCAGAAAAATAAGCACATATATGTTGGTTGTGTACCAACAAATCAAGATATTGACCCGGATATCTTTATACTTTCTTATTCTCCTTATTGACACACTTTGGTTGAGAAAGATACTCAGACATAGCATTTACTTATAAGCAACAAAAAGCGATAAAGTTTGTGTACCAAACTTCTCTCAGCTAAATAAGTATCCACAGTATATAGTTCAAACTAGCAGAGGACTCTGTTTAGACATGTTATCAAGTAGCTCTTCATGTGCATGTGCTCGCCACTTTTCTCAGTTCAGTATAACCAAAGTGTCTATTTATTACACCCTTATCGTTAAAACAGTAGTAATTGTCACTAAAATCCATTTTAAAGCAACAAAAAGGGAGTGAAAAAGCATGGCCTAAAAATAATGTTTCTCATCTACCAACCTATACCATTTATCAACTTACCCACACGTTGCATTTTGGATTCCTACTATGTGTGTAAAGAGAGCCGCAGGGGGGAGAGAAGGGGGTACTCATCTGATAAATAGGTCCTTGCATATTCTCCAAATCCGATGCTCTATGGCACAATGAGGACACAATGTGGATGAAGGAGAATGATGTACAGAGTGGGATGCATAATGAGAGGCTAAATGCCAAAACAAGGAGTGATTCACAAGCTTGGAAAGATAAATGATGGGCCTGATGTTGATCGTTCCTCCCACCTAGGTTTTACTTATCTATACTGAACTAGATACTTCAGAATATAGTATTAAATGTGGTTGGAAATTGTGCATGCTTTTGTATTTGGAATGCTGGAATTCAAATGTCACTTTCTTAAATGAATAATATTTTGAATTGATATCTCCACTTTTTGATTAACAAAATTAGCATTTTTTCATCTTCTAATAGGGCATTCTTGTATAATAAGCATGCAATTTGCAGCGAAACAATCAAAGACGAGTAAAGAAAGAGCGCAAGATTAAGCACGTATCTGTCATTGCCATTGAGTTACTAACAGGGATGATGAAGATGGTTTGGGTTAACCAGTTGATGGGTAGAATTTCAATCACTGCACTTGCGAAAGCTGGGCTCAAAAAACAAGAAAATCTTCCCTGAGCTAACCATAATTTTTTTCCACCCACTTGCTCCTCCAAGTTCACGAGCAAAAGCTCTCTCCAAATTCAAGTTTACAAGGATCCATACGATTCCACAAGCTCAAAACCACAAAGCTTGCATAATTTCATAGTTTGGCACATATCAAGCATATTATAGATAAGTTCACGAGCAATATCATGGCATAAGGATGCTAACAGGTATGTGAGCATGGAAAGGGCATGCCAAGCATGAGATATCTGAGTTTTCAATTCTCTAATGTGTGTTAGCAATGGCACGATTAGTTATATAAGGATTCAAAAGGAAAATGCCAAAACTTGTCTTGATCTCTTCCTTAGTCAAACTTGAGTGTTGCATTATTTCATTAGCTTTTATTCGTTTTCAATCTATTTTCAAGACATATGAACCTTCAAAAACCAAACTTAGGAACACAATGGATGTATACATAATCATCCTTAATGTAATTATGTGCTTTGTTATCGTCAATACACCGCATAAGAGGGCTACGGTTTACAATCTCTTCATTTTTTATGATGACAACCTGTGTAGATACCTTAGGGGCCAAATAAAGTTATATTATGAGTCTATTGGGCCTTTAGATGCAAAACAATATTAAAATCTGATTAACATTAATATTTTATCGAAAAATACAAAAGGATAAGAAAGAGATAAAATAATGTTATTATCATCTAAAAGGGATCGATTTAGAGAAAAGCCCTAGCTCAAAACTTTTTAGAGTTTTAAGCATCAAGATTTGGGATTTGAATGTTTGTCTTTAAATCCGATAACCTTGAGGAAAAGGTTTTATGCACTCTTTTCTTTTGATACAAACTCAGATTTTACGAGCTTTCATTTGCATCTCAAATCACCAAAATGTGGGTGATATTCGAATTTGAAAGTTTATATGTGACACGCCAATTATGATATTCCACATGGTATAACTATAATAATGTCATGCATGATAATAAGCAAATGTGTGTGTGAAACTCACTGAATTTGATAAATTGTATCTGATATTCAGTTTGTTGGTTATTTAACCTCTTTTTGTCACTTTTGTCATTCGTATATGATGTTTGATTGAGTATCTAAATTCCTATACATTGACTCTATCTGATAACTAAAATATGTATACGTTTATACCCTCTGTGTGTAAATCTTTTACTGAGTATTATGTGCTCACCTCTTTCATTTTTGTTTCTTTCTCTTTCTTGGCCAAGAATTTTGCAAGGAGGGTGGGATGTCAATAGAGCTTTGGGTTTGCTTTGTTGTTTGCAGCTAGGAGTAATAGACATGCTAAATTTTCTTCAAATGAACTCTTAGTTTAGTTATTTTTCAGTTCACTCTGGATCAGATGGTAATCTAAGAGAACTCAAATTAAGTTTTGGATTATCTTGGAGTTAAGTATTTTGACTTGGATGATTATGGGTACATTTTTTTATGAGTTGTGCAATACCACTACAATAGTTACATTAAGGACATGATTAGATTTTGATTTAGGAACATTTGCATACTCTCGAATTAAGGCGTTATAATACGGTATCAAACCCTAGGTTTAAAATTATGTAGACTCTTAGATCTAGCTCTAGACATGTTAGATTATACTTTCTATGCTCGTTAGGACTATTAATGCATATTAATAGTAATCTTTGGACTTATGTATATGTTTGATGTTGATCGAGATGAGTAACCATGGTGCAGTTCGTGGTGGCAGAGGAGGCTGTGGACGCTGAGGAGGAAGAGCAAATGATCTGAAACCCAACGCTACACAGGTTGTAGCTAATGCAGCAATCTCGAAACACTTCACGAGTTTGCTATAATTCTCATAAAGCTACAGATCTTATGGCTACGGAGACTTGGATCAATGATTTGGATAGAATATTTGAGATGATGGGTGCACAGACACATAACATTTTAATAAGACTGTCATGTTGAGGAGCCATTTGCTAGAGTGTCAAGAATTGCCCCACATGTTGTTCAGGATGAGAGACAATGTGCATGCAAGTTCCAGGATGGATTGCGGTTTGAGATAAAGTAACAAATGTCTATAACATGGATAACCCAACCTATGCTCAGGTGGCTGTTGGAGCTCAACGTCTGGAGCGAGTTCATGAGGAGCTGATGCATATAGGAGGACAAGAAAGAAAAAAATAATAATAAGGAACCATGATGAATTCAACTGGATGAAAGAACACCGTCAGATGCCAAGAAAAGGTCAACTGGTGAGTTGGGGCAGAGGCAAGAAATCTCAAAAAATTATAAAGACTTGCATTGCATGTAGAAAATACCATGGGGACTCACCTTGCTATAAAGGTAAAGGAACGTGTTATAAATATGAGGTAGTGGGACATAGGGCCAGGGATTGCGAAAAAGCCTCCTTGTAATTCGAAGTGAAATAAGAAGGAAATTGATAAGCATAGAACACAGGAGGACATACCAAAGCTTTTGTTATGACAAGTCATGACATTGGAGCAAATGAGGTTGTACATGTACTTTTAAGTTTTGCACATGGTGCCAATTATTTATTTATTTCGGTATCCTTTTGTAAGCATCTAACTATTAGACCTAGAGACTCAAAACCAAAACTATGTGTTCATGCCCCTAAAAAAACATTGTGGTATCATATATGGTCTATAATTCTTGCTCCATCACTATCCAAAATAGAGATTTGTATGAAAGATTTAAAATTTGATTTTGGGTGTAGAGTGGTAGTCTTACAATAATGTCACAATACATTGCTTTAGCAAAGAAGTTTTATTTTTGATTCTGAATTAGCCTTGATTTAAAATTCAAAAAGCCAGGGTAAACACCCTACCATGTTTGATTTTGTTCTGCAAGCTAGAAGTCCTCTTGGGAAGGGTTATTGTGATTATTTTGCTCGTTCATGACACCCATGTAGCAAAGGTTGTGTGTGACTTTTTGGATGTGTTTCTAGAAAACTTGCTTAGCATTTTGCCTGATAAGGAGACTGATTTTATTATTGATTTAATTCTTGGCACAACACCTATTTCCAAAGCACCCTACACAATAGCTCCAATTGAACTCAAGGAGCTAATGCAATAACTCTTAGATAAAGGTATGATTCACCCTAATATGTCTCCATGGTGCACCACTACTATTTGTGAAGAAGAAAGATGGGTGCATTCCTTTATGAATTAACTATTAGGCTCTTCATCGCATAACTGTTTGGAATAAATATCCCCTACCTAGAACTGATGACTTGTTTGATTAGCTTCAGTGTGCCACGTACTTCTCATAATCTTTGTTTAGGATATCATCAACTTAAGATAAAGAACGAGGATGTAGCAAAGACTGTTCACGACAAAGTGTGGCCACTACGAGTGCCTTTTGGTTTAAGTAATGCTCAATTCATGGACTTATGAGCAAGGTGCTTAAAAAGTTTCTAGATTAGTTTGTGATTATCTTCATAGATGATATCTTGGTTTATTCTAAGAGTAAGGAAGAGCACAAAAGGTATTTGGCTCTAGTTTTGAAAATTTCAAGGGAACACAAACTCTATCTAAAATTCAAGAAGTGTAAATTTTGGTTGAAACAAGTATCCTTCTTGGGTTATGTATAGACTAAAGACGGGATATTTGTGGACCGTACTAAGGTTGAAGTAGTTGCAAATTAGGAGATACGGACTTCAATGACAAAGTTTAGAAGCTTCTTCGGACTCACATGTTATTATGGAAGCTTTGCTGAAGGTTTTTCTCGCATTTCTACTCTTTTGAACAAGTTGATGAGAAAGCTTGTAAGAAATGTTTTCAAGAATTAAATGAATGTTGAGTTTCAACACCAGTTCTTACACTGCCATCTAGGTCCGATGGTTTTATTTAGGAAAAATTGCGTAAAATACCCCTGTGGTTTGGGGTAGTTGCAAAAAGACCCCTCTAGTTACAAAAATTGCAAAGGCCTCCCTCTAGCGCTCAGTTTGTTGCAACTGTTAGAAAAGTCATCTAAATTAATGAGGCGTGCTTTTCACGCTCTTAAAAATGCGTGTAGTAAAAAATCTATATTATATATATTAAAAAGACTAAAGTACCATCCCTCTTCCTAATTCCAACAAAACCTAACCCTAACCTTAGCCGCCACCCTCACCACCACTGTCCCAGTCTGCCACCTGCGACACCCACAATCGGCGCCACCATAACCAGCGCCACCACAACCCTGGCCCTGTGAGCCTAGCAGCTGCCAGCCTCGTCACTATGCGCTGCAATTGTAATCTACCACCCCATCTTCCAATTGACCCACCCATAACCGGTGCACCCTATTTCTCATCCAACCCCGTCGCCGCCAACTTGTGCACACAATCACATCACCGCCAAACTTAATCAAACCGTGCTGCGGCCAAACTAAGGAGGTCTTCCCACAGGCAAGAACCTTACCTTTCCGGCGATAAAGTAAGAACAACGGGCAATGAAGGAACACTAATTTTCATGTATATGGGTTCTACCAAACTTAATCGAACCCTAATCAAACCGCCAAACTTAAATCTAACCCTAATCCCTTGCTGCGGCCACCAACAATTCGAACCCTAATCGAACTCATTGTGATTTGAAACCTTAGATCTAAATTTGTGCAATTCAGGTAATGAATCAAATCAACATCTTACGTCGCTGCTAGCCCCATCGATCCCCGCTTGCGCCACCGTGAGCTAGGCATCGATCCAAGGCAGCTGGCCTTCGTGCATGTCCAGATCTAAGAATCTAGTGGAGAATGAAAGAATCAGATATGAAAAGAGAAACGGAAAGGGCGTGCCCCTTTCATTTATATAGTGGGGGCAATTTAGACATTTTTGTCATTCTATTACGAAAATTTTATGGTGCAACACCTTTGCAATTTCATATGTGTTTATGCAATTTTTGTAACTAGAGGGGTCTATTTGCAACTACCCCAAACCACAGGGGTATTTTACACAAATTTTTCCTTTTTATTTATGGTGATGTAATGTAGGTGCATCACAACAAGGACTTAGTTGTGTGCTTATGCAACAGGTAATTGCTTATGCCTTCAAATAACCTAAAGCATATGAGCTAGTTATCCTAACCATGGTTTGGAATTAGCAAATCTACTTTTGTATTGAAGATTTGGTGTCATTATTTGTATAAGGAGCCGTGTGAGATTCACAAATATCACAAAAGTTTGAAATACATCTTCACGCAAAAGTAGTTGAATTTGAGACAGAAAAGATGGTTAACATTATTGAAATATCATGATTGCACAATTCTATACCATCCAGGTAAAGCTAATGCAGTGGTAATGTACTAAGCAGAATGAGAACAAGAAGAGTTTGGGCTATGATTACTAGGCAACTCCACTTGCCAGAGATTTGAAGAAGTTAGAAGTTGAGATAAAAATTCCAAATTCTGCTGGTTATTTGGCATATATATAATTCCAATTATTATTGACAAGAAATTAAGATGGCTTAAGCATCAAAATCCTTAGTTGACCAAAGATTAGTGATAGAGTTAAGAAGGTGGTTAAACTGACATCCAACTTGATAATGATGGTGTTCTTCGTACAAAGACTAGATTATGTGTTCCTCCGAATCCAAATTTGAAGATAAATTCTTTTAAAGGCTCAAATTGGTGGTATTAAGATGTGCTGGAACTTGCATGATGTTTGTTCATGGAATAACATAAAAAAGGAGGTGGTAAACTTTGTGGCTAAGTTTTGGTGTGTAATCGGGTTAAAGCCGAACATCAGAGGCCTTGGGGGATTTTGTAGCCACCAAGTTTTGATCGGTGCGGTTTGATTACAAATGTTATCTTTTTAAAGTTTTGGTCGGTGCAATTTGACTAGTGGGATTCATTTGAACGGCTTGAATGCTCACCCTTAGAAGTGACCACAAATGTTAAAAAGGTAAATCATGTGTCCATTCGTCAAGTATCCATCCAAAAAGTGCACCTTTTTTATGATGTTGGCAATACGTACTTTTAGTATGACAATACTACCCTTGTACTGAAGATTTAAAATCCTAATTGAAAATTTAGGTTTCCAAATTGCTTAATTGTACCGTAGACCTGAGGTTTCCAAAAAATTGCAACCAAAACTCTAAACTTTACAACTCGACAACCAAGACCCCAACGTTTGACATTCGTAGCAATCTGTGGAATTTATTAACAGAAGTCACTTATTCCAGTTAGTAAAATCCTAACGGAGGGGTATTTATGTCTTTGCTCTCTTGTTTCTCAGAAGGAGAAACCCTACCTTCATTGTTCCCGTTTGGCGCCAAAAATGGTCACACAGATCTATATACGCAAACACCCACTCACACATAGAAATGCACCTGAAATATTCACGTGCACACACGTGTGTCAACAAATTTGTGCTATAATCCAGCTGAAAACTCGGAAACCATGAATGTGGAGCTCTGATTTTGTGGGGAGCCCCTTAAACATACAACTTCTTGGACGAATTTGAACCCGGGAAGGAGGTTCTCAGTCTGCTATAATTTTGTGGTAAGATTTCACGATGTTGGGTCAATGTTTTGGTTATATTGACTAAGTTAAATGTTGATTACACAGATTAATGGTAGATGCCATTATTTTTAATGGATAGACCCACCAATGTGTGCAAGAGCAGTAGAGGTCATACCTGGGCTGTTGAGAAGAATTTGAGGGTTGGAAGCAAAAGTGTTAGCAAAGAAGCGTTTATGGATGGTTTTGGGCTTCAATTGGCTATTTTTTCTTATGAAATGGGTGCTTCTGGATAGATGTAATTTAGGTAGAAATTAGGTTTAGAGGTGACTATGATCATGTGTAAATTGTGCTATTGTAATGAGCAACAATATTTTGTTAAAAATTTTGTCTTGTTGTAAAGAGAAAAATGTGAATCCTTACTGTATTCTTGCTTAAAATATTGGCTTGTTAAAAATGTTCCTCCTCATTAGCTTAATAGTTGTTAAAATGAAAGTTATGCAATAGCCATGAACATGTTTGTTCACTTCACAAACATTGGCCAAACACAATGTCATGCCCTCATATGAAGAAGAAAGCATGCATTTTATCTGCACACAAAACATAGTAAACCAAATGTATACAAATTTAACAACTGCCAAATATTCACATCATCTGTGCACAAAATGAACAACTGCCAAAATATGCACATCACATGTGCATTACACCATATCAAATTGTCCAACACAAGGTCATGCCCACAATATATCTTGTAGTTTACAAAAAAATGCACCTCATATGTGCATTACAACATGAGAGAAGTACAAACACAATGACATCCAACAGTTTACAACACATGTCTTCCAACAATCTACACAAGATGTACCTTATCTTACACCATATCAACAATTCAAACCATACACCACATCTACAAAATAGGTAGCTACTTTCATGGCTTCTTAGCTGCACCTCTACCTCTGCTTCTCAATGTTCTTACTCTCTTTGTAGCTGCCTCCTTTGTCATATATCTTTTACCTTGGAAGGTGAATAATGGTGGCCTAATGGAAACCCTTCCAGCTATCATACTTGGCTGGACCACTTCTTCTGTTGTGGTTACATGAACTTGACCTAGCCTGTTACTTGATTGGTTTGGCTGCCACATAAAGTCAGTCATGGCAACACGGCATGTCAGTAGCTGTGAAGCAAAATAGGGTTTAGACATTAAAAGGCATACAATTACTTTTTCTTACATGTTGTTAAGGCACTAACATGTGCTGCTGAGCCACTGAAGTGTGTTGTTGAGGCAATGAAGTCTGTTGTTGATTAGCTTGAGGCAATGAAGTTTGCTGTTGAGTAGGTTGAGATCTTTTAACCTGCATTTAAGTTTTGTTCAAATAGTTAGTGCTAATAACATCTATAAATTACTACTAAATAAATTTAAAAGGCTCAATGTTCTATTGTCCCTTACAGGGAGTTCTTGGCTTTTGTTTGGCCTTTCTTCTTGCCATCTCTTCCTTTTTCCTTTGCTCTATGAGTCTTGCCCTTGGCTTGACTTGCTGTTGCCCTGCCCCTTGCCCTTTCCCTTGCTATTTGATGTATGCCCTATCTTTTCCTTCCTCTTACTCTGTGATGTGCCCCCTATATCTTCCCTTAGTATACATTTGTCACATGTTACTGAATATAGTCCTCTAAGCAACTTAGTTGCCTTTGACATGCCTTTACTTTGTTGTTCATCCATTTGCCTCTTCCTTGCTTTCTTTGGTCTGCCTGGCGAAGCCCTATGCAAAGGGGGTTGCACATGTGGCAATCCTGTCTCCACCCACATATCTTGCCCATCTATTGGTTTGATAATCTCTTGGTATGCATTCATGTATGCTTCTTTTTTATAGCATGGGTTCACAAAGTTTTCAGAGCATTAACCTCTGTAAAATATACATGCCATTGCATGTGTACATGGAATTCCCCTTAGCTCCCATTTCCTACAACTATAGGTCAATGCATACAAATCCACAAAGAACTTGTTTTTTTGTTGAACTACTTCAAATTTTTCATCAATTGACCATGTAGGTAGGCGCTTTGAAGAATAACACTTAACTTCCTCAAACTTTGCTTGTATTTTGGGACACAACCGGCTATCTCTGATAGCCTTCTTAATCCAATCCCTCTTCTCAGATAATCTGTTCATGAGATAAGACCTAATCATCTCTAGCATTGTCAAGATGGGCTTATCCCTAGCATGAACAATAGCCCCATTAAATGCCTCACACCAGTTAATCAGTAGTGCATCACACTTTCACCAAGTGTCAAAATGAGACCTTGACCATTCATTAGGTGGCTTATCATCAAACCACTTGAGGGTATCTGGATTCAAGTGTTTCATATCACATATAGCTTTTCTGTACATATCTACATATGTTGCCTTAGCAGCAGCCATCAACACATCCTTATAAGCTTACCTCTGAACTCTAACTTTAACTTGTCATACAAATGCTTTAAACAAAACCTGTGTTTTGAATTTGGCACAACATCACTTGTGCTGCAACCAATCCTTTCTGTTTATTTGACATAAAAGTCCATGCACTCTGGTTGTTAATCCCCAAATTTGTGACAAGCAATTGCAAAAACCAAGTCCAAGTATCCATATTTTCTATCTCAACCATTACATATACAATAGGGTACATTTTTTGGTTTGCATCAACACTCACAACAACTAAAAGTTGACTTTCATGAGGCCCTTTCACATGACACCCATTCAACCCAACAAAAGGCCTACATCCTGCTAAAAATCCTCTTTTTAATTCTTCAAAGCAGACATAAAGCCACTAAAAACTTGGCACATCACCTTCTTCAGTCTTCAACTCAATGGTAGACCTTGGATTTGCCCTTCTAAGTTCCTCACAATAATCCCTGAGCTTACTATATTTTTCAACAGTGGTCCCCTAAAGCAGTCTCAAAGCCCCATTCTTAGCTCTATACAATGTCCAGGGTGTCACTTGTATTTGTAGGTCATCCTTTATCAACTCCCTAAATGCAGACAGCGACATGTCAGGATTGGCTCTAAAATGCTCTACATATCTCTTGGATAAGAACCTATCATGTGCAAGTTTGCTTTTTTTTTTTCTTACCATAAAATTGTTTACCAACAAATGTCTTCACCTATCATGTCAACTCTCCTTTCATTAGAGCCCCACATATTCTCCACCCACAAAGGGGTCTAAAATATTCCCTAGCTTTGTATCTCTCACTCTTTTTAAACAAGATATCTTTATCATTTAATATAGCATGTTGCCTAATTGCTTTCTTCAACTTCTTAACTGAACCAAATTTCATCCCTAACTTAAATATTGGATCATCTTTCTCAGACACCTTCACAAACTCAGGATACTTGGGTTTTTTTCATCATGTTTCTTATTCTCGGTTGTGTCTCATAATCTTCACTGGAAAACTATATAGCTCATCAGAGTTGCCATAATTTGTTTGTGTTTCTTCTCTAGAAGTGACAACATTGCCATCATACAGGTTATCATCATCACTTCCTTCAATATTCTGCTTACCACCACTATCATGTTCATTCTGATCACCATCTTCACCACTGTCTTCCTCCTCAGTAACAGTCACTCTCTCCTCAACTTCTTCCTCATTCATAGTAGCCCCTTTCACCTCAGCTTCTTCCTCATAAACCTGACCTACTATCACCTCAGGTTCTTCTTCATTAACTGTAGCAGCATCTCTCACCTCAGCTTTTTCCTCATTAACAGTAGCAGCCCCTCTCACCTCAGCTTCTTCCTCATTAACAGTAGCCCCTCCACCTTAGCTTATTCCTCATAAACATGAGCTATTATCACCTCAACTTCTCCTTTATCAACAGTAGTAGGCCCTCTCATCTCTGTTTCTTCCTCATTGTTATCCTCATTCACTTTAGTACCTTCACCATTAACATCACCTCTCAACTCATTATCATGCTCATTGACATTACTTCTCAACTCATTATCTTGACCAATATCTAAATTCTCATGTGTTAAACCTAGGTTTTGATCACCATTACAATCATTTTCATCATCAGTGTCACTTATGGTGACTATTTTAGGTTCAAGCCTGGGAACTACATTAGGTGCATTACCTTCGACAACCTCTGGCTATGGCAGATATCCACCACGTGGGACTAGATGTCTAATATAAACTTGAGATACTCTGTTTTTTGGCAATGTGTAATACATGTCAAAACAGTCTTCATCAGTTGCCATATGCACTATCCCACACTGTATATTCCTCCCAGGAATTTCATAGTAGAAACCTACATGAGGAGCATAACCAACATCATGCCTAGATTATCCATTTCAAATAATGACAATGTATCAGTACTGACATAATCAATGTAATCCACCTTACCACCAATGTACAAAACTTTAGGGTATTCTCTAAGTGTGCCTCAATGGTAAAACTTAATAGTAAAATAAGGTGAAACAGGATTTGCACAAACATGACAAGTGCAATAATAAATAAAAAAAACTCAATCAAAATCTGATGATTTCATTCATTCTCGTTTCAATAAAATTCCTCATATTTCATGCATACAAAAAGCGTAAACATATATTTATCTCATGGGAATGAACATTTAAATAGCACATTAGAATCCTCATATTGCAAGCATATGGAAACTCGACCACTTACCTGAAATGAGTTCATGCATACAGTGATATTGAAATGGACTAGGGCACATATCGTACTTCGGAGTCTTCCCACCATGTCTATACTCTAGAGACATCGATCTTCGTTAATTTTTTCAAATCGACCAACAACCACACCGCCGATCTTCAATATGTTAGCAATTTTGGTCTGAAAATCCTAAAATATGGGGGTGACTGTTCATATGAAAATTGGTTTGGTGCCTAATTTGAACTTTCATATGAGGACTCCCATTACACGTGTTTACATCTCAACCATCAGATTGGTTAAGATTATAATTTTGCTGGAAAATTAAAAAGAATGACCTGAAAAGATGATTTTACCCTTAACAAATAACAAAATAAGTGATGCCCGTTAATAAATTCCAGAGATTGCAACAGATGTCAAACGTTGGGGTCTTGGTTGTCGAGTTGTAAAGTTTGGGGTTTTGATTGCAATTATTTGAAAACCTTAGGGTCTATAATGCAATTAAGCCTTTCCAAATTAAGGTTTCAAACCCAAATTATGCCCATTACCATTGGAAGCCGACCAACTCTGCCCACCGTAAACAGCTTCCAGCGCCGACAACACACACAACCATCTCTCATCTCTATCATGTCACGGCTCCATTTGCTACCTTCCATAGTTGTTCGGTAGTGATGGTGCCAAAATAGGGGTGATGGGAAGTCCAGTGTAGGGATTACGTGGTGTACCTAAGACAATGATAGTGGTACTGAAAGGAAACCATCGCATACGTCAACATCAGCCCCATATAAAACCCGCACCACCAACGGCCCAACATCAGCCATCAGCAGCCGCCCTGTTCTACCATTTATGCTACCATTTCCAAAGCATCACCATCGTGCCCACCTCCACACCCACAACCACCAACCTCTGTCGCAACCACCAAAGTTACCCCCCCTCCCCACGTTATAGTATTTCCAACTACCGTGTAGATCGAGCAGCTATGTAAACTTGTAATTAATTGGTTCAAATTTTGCTTGGTGACAATGTTGGTGGGTCTGATTGTTGGTGACGACAGTGTTGATAATTTAGTGGTTGGTGATGCTGGTGGTGAAAATGGCGGTGAGGGGGAAGGAGGGGCTGTTAGAGTAAAATATATGGAGAAAGAATAAGAGATAGAGAGAGAGAGAGAGAATTTAGGGCTTGAAACCTAATTTGAAATTTCAAGGTATAGCATTTCAAGAACTTACATTTCAAGTCATGGGTGATATGGTTATTTTTTTTAAACCTTTAAGTGTTTTAGTATTCTGTTTGGTCAACAAACATAAGTGCTCATTTTCCAAACTAATGGATATCGTTGTAATTACCCCCAAACTTCAGGGACATTGGTGTAATTAACCTTAAACTTTAATCCAATTATATTGTTTTTAGCATACTTAGGATTAACCACAACATATATAAGTAAACTCTATCCTAGTTTCAATGTGTAGGTTAGAAACACTTGTAGTTATGTATATTACAATTTACAAACACTAATAGTCAATAGATTTGCCCAAAAAGTCAAGAAAATCACTACTAGCCCGAACCATTCAATCCGTCCAAACCAATATATTTGATCCGTTAAAATCAAACAGTACAACTACTGGTTTTTTTTTCAAACCGATGTGGTCGGTTTGGTTTGGTATTTAGCCTTTAAAGCGAATGAACCGAACTGTGCTCTACCCTAGCCACTTCATTATTCCTGAGTGGAGTGGGAGCATGTTACAATGGATTTTGTGGTTTGATACCTCCAACTATAGGGCAACATGATGCAATAAGGGTTATGCATAAAGAGTAAGGATCCTATTGAGATGGTTACTAAGTTGTACATTTGCGAGATACTTAGATTGCATGAAGTGCCTTTGTCCATTGCGTCAGACAGAGACTCAAGATTTACTTCACATTTTTGGAGTGGTTTGCAAGAGCCCATGGGTACAGACTTAATCTTTGCACAACTTTCCATGAATAGACAGATGGACAATCTAAATAGACTATTTAGACACTGGAGGACATACTCTGAGCTTGTCTTTTGGACTTTTGAGGTAATTAGGATAGTCACTTACCATTACCATTGATTAAGTTTGTTTATAATAATGGTTATCATGTAACATTCAGATTGCACCATTTGAGACTCTTTATGAAGAAGGTGTCGATCACTTGTATGGTGGAGTGAGGTTGGGGAAAGGCCATGACTTTTCTAGATCACTGCAGAATAAATCATATGATTAGAGACAAGCTTAAGGCTGAACAGAGTCGACAAAAGAGTTGCACGGATACAAGGCATCATGAACTTTAATTTAGTACTGGTGGTCGCGTACTTTTACAAATATCTCTATGGAAAGGAGTCTTGTGATTTGGAAAAGAAATGGCTAGTTCAAAGGTCATTGGACCATTTGAGATTTTGGAGCGACTTGGTACACTTGCATATCGTTTTGCTTGACCTCCTAATTTGTCAAAGATGCATAAATTTTTTATTTCTCGACCTTGAGGAAGTATGTCTTTATACTCTCATGTCATTGAGTTTGAGCATATCCAAATTAAGGAAGATTTATCCTATAAAGAGCAACTTGAACGCGTTTTGGAGTGATGAGCATGGCATGCACTCTAAGACAATAGCTTTTGTGAAGGTATTATGTCAAAACCACTAAAGGATCCTTGAGGCCTGGAAAGAAAAGGAAGCTAGCTCAAAGGTACATTGGATCATTTGAGATCTTACAGTGACTTGGTATACTTGCTTATCGTTTCGCTTTACACCTCCTAACTTGTCAAAGATGCATAACGTACGTTTTTCATGCTTCGACCTTGCGGAAGTAAGTTTTTGATCCCTCTCATGCTATTGACTTTGAGACTACTCAATTTAAGGAAGATTCATCTTATGAGGAGCAGCCTAAATGCATTTTGGTGAGCAATAAGGGTGTCATGCACTCTAAGACAATAAATTTTGTGAATGTACTTTAGAACTCAAGAATGCTATACTCGAAAAGCACCCTCAACTTTTGATGATGAAGTTACTTTTTACTCCGAGGAAAAAATTATACTAACATGGGGAGAAAGTAATACCAAATACTTTATTCGAGTTTTCTTTTTTTGGTTATCAAACATGGAAAAATTACACTTGGTATGCCTGAGCCTGTGACTTGCTGTGACTTGCTACCCCTCCCTCTTTGAAAATACATTAACACCTCTCGCTATTAGATTTTAATGGATGATGTTGGATTTTTGGGTAAAATGACTTAAATTGTCCTTAGATGTGTAACAAATATTCATAATGTCCGATACTTTTTAGAAACAAATTCAAACCCTATCACATAAGACCCCACACACACCACACAAATCCAACACCACCGAACGACGACTAGAAAATGATAATTACCATAATAGGCCTGCCGCAAACCCTCCACGACTGACCAATCATAAACCAACCACTGCAAACCTGTCACCACAGTTACATCATCCCCAGCCGATCTCGCTACCCCTAACTTGTCACCACCAATAGTCCTACCACTCCATACTAGACACCCACAACCTCACACCCACCACTACAAAGACAAACCTACCACCACAAATCTCGCACCTTGAACTAATCCCACCACGACAAGCCCACAACTACTAAGCTACTGATCTTCACAAATCGTTTACTAGCAATCGATCCTACCATAAACCGATACCTCCCACCAACACAAACCCACCACCACACCACATCCAACACTCATATACACAACCACCCCACTAAATTTACCACAAACTCACTTTGAAAAGTGTGTGTGTGTGTGTGTGTGTGTGTGTAATTGTGGAAATGGATGATGGCATAGAAAACGAGTTGGTGTTGGTGTTAGTTTGGTGGTGATTGGTAGTGAGGATGGAAGCCTTGGGGTTGGCTATGGTGGTGCTGATTTCGGAGATTGCTTGAATTGCTAAAGTGATGACATTAAAGGTATCTTTGGGTTTTTAAAATATTTTATTGCTGAAAATGGATGGAAGATAATGGAACGAGGGGTGTGATACATGGAACAAAAGATGAAGGGGTGTCAATGCAATTTTTTTTAGGGGGGGGGGGGGGACTGAGTCTATTAAAACATAAACATAGTGGTACTAACTGTGATTTATCCAATTTACATTTTGCATCATCCTTAGAACAGTGGGAAACTATGCATATCATTAGAGTCATATTCTCTTGGAATATTCATTTTTAAGGCTCCTATTTACTCTTTTTACCTTTTGTACCAATTACTCCCTGACCTTGACCTAACTTCTAGCGACACCCTTAACCCTGGTGACATCACCGAGCTCAATTATCGATCATAATCTCATTCAAAATTCTGTGTTGAATACAGAGCAACTACATCCTCATACTCATATATCATTAATATACGCTCAAAAATTTTCCTTACAAACATACATCATACTGCAGTGGAAGACTTTCAAGTCTATAAACAACATGAATATTTACAACCTAATATACAATTGTAGTCATAGGATTCTTAACAACCGATCTCACAGCTCAATCTTTACCTCACACAATGTATCCCCTTGCTCAACTTTTCTGACTTGTTTTTCTTCCCTTCTCTAGAGGGTTCTCTTCGATCAACCATACAGCCTGCACAATACAACATAATGAATGAGCGCAAATCCCCCAGTAAAGACAACACGAGGAATATCATGTACAAATGATTCAAAAGACTCGAAGCAATAATAATCATCTTAACGATAGCAATGAATCAAGAGTAGTCAATAAATTTTTGACATCAGCATAATTGTCAAACGATAATTTTTCTTTCGTTAGACTGAGCGGCTTTAAGGCCCAACAGAACAGCATTACTGCCACCTCCTCATGGACTGGACCGACTGACCGACCGACTATGCAAGTGGACCAAAGATCCAAGGTTGTAAAGGCAAATATCATTAAAATACAAATCATCAACATCAAAAGAAAATCAAATGCAATGCACATGGACACGACGGACAGGACTCGACCAGACACGACAGACTCTGCTTAAGCGACATTCATCCTCTTTGGCCAGTGATCATAATTCATAGGCCATCCTCCTCATATTGATGTCTCATTTTACGGAATGTTCATGTCGGTCTCAAGTAAATAGAAGAGACGCTGTCAATAAGTAGGGAACTCATTTAGAGTGCTTTCCTAACCACATTACAGCTGAGCAACAAGACTTCGTCAACGGGGCGAACTACGGAAAAATTTATTCCACCTTATGTCCTCAACAATACAGCTCAAAAGGAAATACCGGATCAAAAGATCGACCAGTGCTCAGACCTAACAACAAGAGTTCAACGTGACATCATCAACAGGGCAGACTTGGGAGAAGATTACCGTAAGCCCTCAACAACGTTCTTACATAAGAGAAATGTCGGTTATCAATAGGTGCCGACATTTCACAACAACAACGCAACGATCTCTACAACATCATCATCATCAATGATAGGGTGGACTCGGGAGAAGTTGTCACAAGTCCTCAATGGTGTTCTCAAAGAGAAGAGATATCGACTATCAATAACTGCCGACATCTCACAACAACCACACGATAAACCCTACACAACATTATCATCCACTCCAGGTATGCTAATCAAATTGAATCATATTATACTAGGACACCCATCATCCTCACAAAATTCTATCAACAGGACGGACTAAGAGAATTTATTCTACCCTAAGTCCTCAATAACACAATTCAAATATGCATATACCGGTCACAATGACTACTGGTGACCAATCATAGCAACAAGAATTCAACAACATAAACATCATCAATATAGTATGCTAATCGAAACAATGAATTAGCATAATAGAATTGCATTGTCCTTACTTGATTAGCTTATAGTCGAAGCAACTCGCAATCTCTGATCGTAACGAGCTGCATCACCTAGTCAATAATACCCTGCTCGTTAGACATCATTCAACATATACACACTTCTTATTCTACCCTTACCCCTTTAACCGCTCATAGCGTCTTTCGATAGTTAGTTTATTCGATTCGATAATCGAATCCTTAATCTAGCCTTATCGACTTATTATCGCTAACAACCTTCATTTTAGACATACTACCACTATTCCTCGCTTCCCACCCCTCCGAACGCTAAATTATGAGCGTTCTCAGAAATTTAGCACCAACATGGCAAATTACCAAAATATCCCATGATGGCCACTACATCACCAACACCCCAAAACTGCTTTAAAATTACTTTTTAGATGTACTGCATCATTTATAGACCAAATATTCCCTCAGAAAAATTTTATGAGGACCTTACGATGCTATGAAGTTCCATTTCCCAAGATTTCGGGTCATTTCGAAGTCGTTTGCTATTTTTGGCCTAACAGGCTTTTAAGCTCTCGGTCCAGACACCGTTTCAGAATTTTTGGGCAAAAATTTTATAAAATAGTTTTTAGCTCAAGAATGAATCCAAGAGGCCTAAATAGTGTTTTAAAGCACTTTTTGAGATTTTTCTGATGCCGGGAACCCTCAGGGGTATTTTGGTAATTTGCCACCTAAAGAGGGGCATTTTGGTAATTTTCCAAATAAAGTTTTTCAAAAGACTTTTTAGTCCAGAAAGAGTTGTAAAACACCTAAAAGGTTATTTTGAAGCCGATTCGGGGGCATTTCGGTAATTTGACGCCCAGAGGAGGGTATTTTGGTAATTTTTCCTATAAAATTTTTCTAAGGGAATATTTGGTCTATAAATAATGCAGTACATCTAAAAAGTAGTTTTAAAGCAGTTTTGGGGTGTTGGTGATGTAGCAGCCATTAGGAGATATTTTGGTAATTTATCATGTTGGCGTTAAATTTTTGAGAACGCGCATAATTTAGCATTCGGAGGGGTGGAAAGCGAGGAATAGTGGTAGTATGTCTAAAATGAGGGTTGTTAGCGATAATAAGTCGATAAGGCTAGATTAAGGATCCGATTATCGGATCAAATTAACCAGCTATCGTAAGACGTTATGAGCGGTTAAATGGGTAAGGGTAGAATAAGGAGTGTGTATATGTTGAATGATGTCTAACGAGCAGAGTATTATTGACTAGGTGATGCAGCTCGTTGCGATCAGAGATTGCGAGTTGCTTTGGCTATAAGCCAATCAAGTAAGGACAATGCGGTTCTATTATACTAATTCTTTGTTTCGATTAGCATACTATGTTGATGATGTTTATGTTGTTGAATTCTTGTTGCTATGATTGGTCACCGGTAGTCATTGTGACCGGTATATGCATATTTGAATTATGCTGTTAAGGACTTAGGATAGAATAATTTCCCTTAGTCCGCCCTATTGATAAAATTTAATGAGGATGATGGGTGTCTTAGTATGCTATGATTCGATTTGATTAGCATACCTGAAGTGGATGATGATGTTGTATAGGGTTTATCGTGTGGTTGTTGTGAGATGTCGGTATTTATCAATAGCCGATATCTCTTCTCTTTGAGAACACCATTGAGGACTTATGGCAACTTCTCCCGAGTCCGCCCTATCATTGATGATGATGATGTTGTAGAGATCGTTGCGTTGTTGTTGTGAAATGTCGGCACCTATTGATAACCGACATTTCTCTTATGTAAGAACGTTGTTGAGGGCTTACGGTAATCTTCTCCCAAGTCCCCCTGTTGATGATGTCATGTTGAACTCTTGTTGTTAGGTCTGAGCACCAGTCGATCTTCTGATCCGGTATTTCCTTTTGAGCTGTATTGTTGAGGATATAAGGGGGAATAAATTTTCCCTTAGTTCGCCCCGTTGATGAAGTCTTGTTGCTCGGTTGTAACGTGATTAGGGAAAGCACTCTAAATGAGTTCCCTACTTATTGACAATGTCTCTTCTATTTTCTTGAGACTAAGATGAACATCCTATAAAATGGGACATCAATATGAGGAGGATGGCCTATGAATTATGATCACTGGCCAAAGAGGATGAATGTCGCTCGAGCAGAGTCTGTCGTGTCTGGTCGAGTCCTGTCTGTCGTGTCCATGTTCATTGCATTTAATTTTTTTTTGATGTTAATGATTTATATTTCAATGATGTTTGCCTTTATGACCTTGGATTTCGTGTCCACTTGCATAGTCGGTCGGTCAGCCGGTCCAGTCCATGACGAGGTGGCAGTAATGTTGTTCTATTGGGCCTTAAAGCCGCTCAGTCTAACGAAAGAAACATTATCGTTTGACAATTATGCTGATGTCAAAAATTTATTGACTACTCTTGATTCATTGCTATCGTTAAGATGATTATTATTCCTCTGAGTCTTTTGAATCATTTATACACGATATTCCTCATGTTATCTTTATTGGGCGATTTGCGCTCATTCCTTATGTTGTATTGTGCAGGCTGTAAGGTTGATCAAAGAGAACCCTCTAGAGAAGGGAAAAGAAACAAGTTAGAAAAGTTGAGCAAGGGGATACGTTGTGTGAGGTAAAGATTGAGCTGTGAGATCGGTTGTTAAGAATCCTACGACTACAGTCGTATATTAGGTTGTAAATATTTATGTTGTTTAGAGACTTGAAAGTCTTCCGCTGCAGTATGATGTATGTTTGTAAGGAGAATTTTTGTAAGGACGCATTTTTGAGCGTTTATTAATGATATATGAGTATGAGGATGTAGTTACTCTGTATTCAGCATAGAATTTTGAATGTGATTATGATCGATAACTTAGCCCGGTGATGTCACCATGGTTGATGGTGTCGCAAGTTGGTATCAGAGCCTAGGCAAATGAATCTGTAGACTTTTCGAAGTGTCTAGTGGAGGGCCTAAGCTATCGACGAGAGGAGTATGAGAAGAATCTTGATGATTCGGCTGAACTAGGAGGATGGTTAAGATATATGGGTTGAGGTTGGCTAGAGCATAATTATTGTTGCAGGGAAATAGAAGAAAGAGCTGGTTGACCTACTTTTAGAAGAGTGATTTGATGATGATGATAATGAGGTTGCGGTGTCAAAACTCGAAAAAGAGTCCTGATAAGAATGTACATGAGATGGGGTTAGGGTTAAAAAGAACCTAATCGAGATCCGGTAGAAATTGAAATAAAAGGACATGGTAGAGAGAGATGGTTGAGGCTGTGCACTTTTATTGTGTAAACCATGAATGGAGACATGAGGAGCCGAGGCTGTGAATGAGTAGAATTTTAATGAGATTTTGGGAGAAAAAGTAATTCCACGTAATGAGGAAAAAGGGACTAATCGACGAGTCAATTGAGTCCCAAACTAGCAGTGTTAACTAGATAATAGACAGACTGAAAGTCGAATAAGAGGATAGGAAGTAAGTACCGATTAGATATTAAGGGAGACGGTGGACGCCAGTATGCAGGTCACTCGAATATACATATATATATATATATATATATATATATATATATATATATATATATATGATAGGTTGTTCTTGATTGCCCTCCTGATAGGGCAATACCTAAAGACAGACAACAATTGATTCTAAGAGGGAGTCATTGAAGCCTGAAATTGTTAAAGGAGCGTTATGGCTTCTTCGAGGTTGATGGGGTGTACGAGTAGAGGTGGAGTCCGCTTTTGAAGTTGGACCAAAAATTGAGAAGGGGAAAGGGTGATGGGGAATAGTATTATTTACATACTATTGTAGAAAAAGGTCGTTCAATGATGAAAATCATTAGTTGTTTGAGCATGAAGGTTAATGTTATGATGCGTAATTTTAATTATCGTGATACTCCTTTCTCGGAGAGAGAGAGGGAGAGAGAGAAAGAAAGAGAGGGAGAGGGAGGGTTCCCAATCGAGAAAGGCCCTCAATAGAAGTAATTATGGTGAATGTTGAGGACGTAAGTGAAAGGGATAAGCATGAAGTATATTAGGTCAAGAAGACCTTAAGAAATAGCTACTGAGACTTCTACAAAAGATCGTGGGAGTTCTAAAAAAAATATAACCGGTGGCTGCTATTATGATAGCCTCGGTAAAAAGAAGAAAAGAGAGTAGATCTCGAGACTGTCAGGATGCCCGCCCAGGGTGAAATCCCACAGGAGGGAAATGGTCCAGTGTAGATAACTACGTGAATTTGAGAGATGGAGAAGATAGTTGAAGTAACAAGATGCGAGGAAATATTAGAAGATAATGTTTGCCAGTTATACATAAAAAGAGAGTGATAAGTGATTAAGAAGTAAGAACGCAACAAGTTGAGAAAGTAAGAGTACCTATCGAGCCTATATCATTATAATAGGTACATGTAACATGTTGATGATAAATATTTTTGCTTAAATCGCAGAGTAAGTTGAAGACATGTTTCTCATGCTGAGTGGAAAGATAGAAAGGCGGACAAGGATGTCAGGGAATTTGGTGAGTTGGCCTAATTGCCCTCATCAGGCGATGACTGAAAAACTGGAAAAGTGGAAACGATTGTAAGATGTAAGTATATGATAAATAGTCAGAACAAAGTTCAGGACAAAGAGGAAGAGATAGAAAATGTAGACGGTGCAAATTGGGGCATGAGGGTATGGGCTATGTTAGGGCAATTGCAGAATGCCTTACCTATGTGAGTATGCTGCTGAGCTAATGTTTAAGATGAATCAAAAGAGGTTGTTTCAAATGTCAACAGCCAGTGTATATTGAACGGAGATGCTCTAAAGGAGAGTGATGGTCATTGAAGCAAAAAAAAAAAGGGAAATAGGGGTTTTTGAGACTGTGCATTGGCTATCAGAAGCTGATTAAGATGCCAGTCAGGAATAATTATTGCTTGCCTGACCTAGCTGATATGTCGATCAAATGTTGGGTGCTAAGTGTTTTCTTTCTAAGACTAACCTCAGAACAGGTCATCACCGGTTAAGGAATAAGGAAGGATGAAGTTGTCAAGATTGTCTTTAAAAACTGAGACAGGCATTATGAATTCTTGGGCATATCATGTGAATTGATTAATGCCCCTATGGCATCTATGAATTTGATGAATCAAGTTTTTTAGAGCACTTGATCATTGTGTCGTCACCTTATTGGTGACCTGAGAAATGGTACAAAAAGCAAGGAAGAACTTGCGCAATGGCAAGTTTGACAAATTTTAAGCTAAGTTATATGTCAAATTCAAGGAAGGTGAATTTTGACTGGGGAATTTGCATATATGGGACTGATACGAAAGTAGATTAGGAGATTCGGAAAAAGTTGAAAAGGTGGCAAATGGGGAACGTCGTAAGGAAAGAAAAATAAATAAATAAAATCGGCGTTGAGATTAGTTGCTACCTAAGCTCAGTCGGAGGCCACCAGAGAGTAATTGACAATTTCTCTAAGATGCCTTAGGAGAAGACTGACGGCGATGATTGTTTAGCCGAGTCAGTAAGAATGTGAATAACTCAAAATCAAAGTTCAAGTAAGGAAAAAAGGGGGAAGTAATAGTTTACTTCACGTGGAAATGCGACCGGCGCATCTTAATTAAATCAAAGAAGCTTAAGGCCAATATGAAAGGATGTTGAGGTCCAGCGGGGATTTGAAATTAATAAAAAAAGAGGGATTTTTATTGTGAAGAGGATGGTTGTTACAATGTGAAAGTCGGACGTATATTCCGCCTAATGATGAATTAAGGAAAGGAATTGTGAAGGGTACTCATAGTTTTAAGTGCCGATTCACGTAGAGGAGACGAAAATAGACCCTAAGTTACGACTAAAAACTTTGGTGGTCTTGCAGAAAGTGGGAACACATTATGATGAATTTTGGTGTTAAGGTTACCATAAACAACTAAGAGATATACCTCTATCTGGGTTGTAGTGGATAGGTTGACTAAGATGTCCCAATTTATTTTGTCTGGGAAGAATATTTTTCTAAACGACTTGTCGAGATTTATGTTAACCTAGTGGTTAGTCGTTATAGAGTTTAAGTAACCACTGTGTCCAAGAGAGGGACGCAAGGTTCATCTTTAGAGTTTGGAAAGGTTTTCAAAAAGAAATGAAAACAAAGTTGATCATGAGGACGGCCTTTTACCTTTGATAAATGGTTAATTAAGACGTATGATATGAATACTGAGAGACTGTTGAGGGCCTGCATTAATTATTTTGGCAGAGCATAGGGTAAAAAGTTAACCTTAGTCGAATTCTCCTATAAAAATGGTTATCGGTCGAGGATGGAAAAATAGCTCTTTATGAAGTGTTGTATGGCCAAAGATTTGTAGAATGTGGTTAGAGTCAAGATTGTTTCACACAAGACTGTGCAAAGAAATAGAAAACAAGGTGATCGATACCCAAGAGAAAAATATTACTGCGTAGACTTAGCAGAAAAAATTATGCTGACAAGAGGCATAGGATGTTGAAGTTTGAAGTAGATGACATAGTACATTTTATAAGTGTCACCGTGGAAAGGAATCATGCGATTCAGGAAGTGGAGGATGTTGAGTCCGAAGTTCATCGGACCGTTTAAAATCCTGCCTAGGATTGAAAAGATAGCATACAAACTCAATCTACGTTCAGGATTGAGTTAATTGCGTAACGTGTATCCCGTGTCAATGCTGAGGAAGTATGATTCCAATTCTATGTCTGGGATCTAGTCGGAACCAGTTGAAATTCGGGATAATATCTTGTATTAGGAGGCACCGACGAAGATGGCTAATAAGAAGAAACATGTGTTACGTGAATGTTGGTGGTCAAAGTTGATTGGGGAAAATCATGCGGTCAAGGAGGTTTACCTTGAAACCCGAGATGCTAATGCGGTAATAATGTCCACATCAAGTTGCAAAATGAGGTTTGTCCTTATTTCGAGGACGAAATTTATTTATTTAAGGGGGAGGGTGTGATACCTCAGAAAATACCAAAAATTAATCTAACCGTGAGTTTGATTACGTAAGGGGTGATATTTTTATTAAGTAGCAATATGTTAGTGATGATTAAGTGTTAAGGAGCTAAATAGGGGGTTAGTGTGGCTTTGGGGGTTAAAATATAATTTTGGAAAGTTAAGGGGCAAAAATATAATTTTAAAAAAAATGGTGAACGGGATGCAAATTTTTATTAAATAGTGTCATTTCGATGATAATGAGGTGCTAGGGGGCTAAAGGAGGGATTCGGGTGATTTTGGGATCAAAGTGCGATTTTTCCAAAGTTGTTAGGCCAAAGTAAAATTTTTGAAATTTGCGGGGCCATTTTGAGAATATGGAAATTTGGGGGGCTATTGTGCAAATTTGGAAAATTGGTCACAAGAGGGTGCCACCTCCTCCTTGACCATTTGATGACTAATGAAATGAAATAATAAACTAAGATATAGATAAGTATTGGGGGAAATAAAAAAAAAAGGGAGAACGAACCAAAAGGGGAAAGCTTTCCCTTTCGGGAAAGAAATAGGAACGAGAAAAGAGAAGCAGAAAGAAAACAGGGGAAACAGAGAAGAAGCAGGGGAATTCGACAGGAATTTGAGGGGGGATTGGAAGAACCTTGGAGGGTAATTACTCTACCCTATTTAGTTATGTGATTTAGTGTGTGTCGTGTGGAATCAGTGTGTGTGTTCATTGCGCGTGCCTGTGTATGCGTTGGGTGATTGTGTTTGTGTGTTCGTGGTGCGCAGGAAGGGAATGGTGAGTAGGGATGGGTTAAGTTTGGGTAAGGTGGTTAGTGTGTAAGTAGAATTAAAGGGAGGGGATTGAGAGTTTTGTTGTGTCCGAAGGGCTGCGTGTAGTGTGTGTTTCAATGAGTTGGTGTGTGTTCAGTGTGTGTCTTGCAGCCGTGAGTGTGTGTGCCTTGCAGCCGTGAGTGTGTGTGCGCTCATATGTTTTCGGGTATGTGAGTGGTGGGGTGATTTGAGTGTATAATTACATGTGTAGTGAGTTAATGGGAGTGTTGGTGTGTGAAATTAAATGGTGTTAGTGGAAGGAAGAGCGAGGCAATGTGGGTTAGTGAATCATGTGTGTGTTCTGTGGGTGAAAGTGTGTGTTCTTGGCTGTGGGTGGTTCTGGTGTGTGAGATTATGGGTATTGGATGTGTAGGAGGTGTTAAGGTGTAAGTTCTAATGGGTTTAAATGATTTAAAGTAGGTTTAATGTGAATTAGTGAGTGGGTGCGTGTATGGTGTGTGCCCAGGTGCTGCGGCTGAAGGAGGAAGATGAAGATGTGTGTGTGTTTGGAGTGAAATGGTAGGTGAAGCAATCTGAATAGTGACTGCAATTGTCACTAAAGATAGGGAAAAGTTAAGCAGTTTATAATCAAATTTTTATAAATGATTCGGGACATAATTGGACAAAGTGCCAAACTGTAACCCCAGTTATTTTTGAGAGACCTACATTGTAGAAAACTTTCAGATTTTTTCGAAGTCGGGAATAGGGTGAATGGGCGAGTGAAGTTTGAAACTTTACGGTGAAATTTTATCAACAGGGCGGAGTAGGACACCCATCATCCTCACAAAAATTCTATCAACAGGGTAGACTAAGGGAATTTATTCTATTCTAAGTCCTCAACAGAACAATTCAAATATGCGTATACCGGTCACAATGACTACCGGTGACCAATCATAGCAACAAGAATTCAACAACATAAACATCATCAACATAGTATGCTAATCGAAACAATGAATTAGCATAATAGAACCGCATTATCCTTACTTGATTGGCTTATAGCCAAAGCAACTCGCAATCTCTGATCGCAACGAGCTGCATCACTTAGTCAATAATACTCTGCTCGTTAGACATCATTCAACACATACACACTCCTTATTCTACCCCTTTAACCGCTCATAGCGTCTTACGATAGCTAGTTAATTCGATCCGATAATCGGATCCTTAATCTAGCCTTATCGATTTATTATCGCCAACAACCCTCATTTTAGACATTCTACCACTATTCCTCTCTTCCCACCCTTTCGAACGCTAAATTATGCGCGTTCTAAGAAATTTAGCGCCAACATGACAAATTACCAAAATACCCCCTGATGGCCGCTACGTCACCAACACCCCAAAACTGCTTTAAAACTACTTTTTAGATGTACTGCATCATTTATAGACCAAATATTCCCTCTGAAAATTTTTATAGAAAAAATTACCAAAATACCCCCTCTAGGCGTCAAATTACCGAAATGCCCCCGAATCAGCTTCAAAACAATATTTTAGGTGTTTTACAACTCTTTTTGGACTAAAAAGTCTTTTGAAAAACTTTATCGGAAAAATTACCAAGAATGTCCTTCTTTAGGTGGCAAATTATCAAAATGCCCCTAAGGGTTCCCGACATCAGAAAAATCTCAAAAACGCTTTATAACACTATTTTAGGCCTTCTGGATTCATTCTTAAGCTAAAAACTATTTTACAGAATTTTCGCCCAAAAATTCCGAACCGGTGTTCGGATCGAGCGCTTAATAGCCCGTTATGCCAAAAATAGCTAACGACTTCGGAATGACCCGAAATATTGCGAAATGGAACTTCATAGCATCGTAAGGTCCCCATAATATTTTCACGCAAAACTGCGCTAGTTTGATATTTTCAATTTCACCATTGTTGATGCGGAAAAGGGTTCGATGCTACGTGGAGGTGCCACAAAGGCTGTAGTCCGAGTCAACTTCCAGATGCGCAAAATGAGAGACAGCAAGGACGGAGTAAGGGCTGAGGGCAAGGCTCCCCAGACAGGCCACGAGGGATGGCAGTGCTGCGCAGGCAAGGCGAAGGCGAATAGAGCCGGCGACTGACAGTCCAAGCTAAGGTCAACGTTAAGGGTATAGCGTCAAGAGTCCGAAGACGGGAGTCCAAGTGTGTTTCTGTCACTAGAATTCCAGAGAGAATGTCTTTTAGAGAGAGAAAGTGAAAAATGACAAATGAGAGAGAGAGCCCCACTAAATGAAATCCAAGGTCCCCTATTTATAGGGAAAAGTGTGTCGATGTCATCAATGTGTCACCAGCTGACACGTGTCACCCCCTGGGAGTGACACGTCACTAGGGGGTCCACAAATACCGGTTCTCCGTTGGACTGCCAGTTCCCTAACTCGCACTGCCTTGCCCTACACAGCATCTCTCTACATGTATGAGAAGACTGAAAACACCGTGCCGGTGTGATCAGAGTAAGCCCGTTGCCCCAGCCACCAGTCCAAGCCCTTACTGAATCCCACAGGCCTGGCAGCGGTGGGGAAGACCCGACGCCCAGCTGCCAGGTGGACTAGGCAAGACGCCCTTCCGAAGACCTGCTCCCATCTTGGAGTGACCCGGGGGCATAGTCCTTAGGGGTGCCGACGCGAGCCCTCAGTGCCAGAGCACGTAGGCCAGTCACGCAGGCACCCTGGCGGAGATAGTGTCCCGGAGGAGTCGCCTATCCCGCTGCTAAGGGTCCTCGTGCCGGAGCACGGAGCGAAGCCCCCCAGAATGAAGACGGCGATGGCTTTCAGGTTGTGAGCCCATCCCACTGCGAGGGCCGGAGCCCCCTGTGATTGTGCCGGCGATGACTTTCAGGTTGTGAGCCCATCCCGTAAGCATATAACATGATTGTGGCGTATGGGCGCGGTGCCTACAGCACGAGACATTTGATTGTGGCACATGGGCGCGGTGCCTACAGCACGAGACATTGATTGTGGCGCATGGCCGCGGTGACAACTGTCGCGAGACCATACCTGGTGCCGTGGTCACATGTCATGGAAGTGGCGCACGGGCACAGCGACGACTGTCGCGGAGCAATACTTGGTGCCGGAGGCACGCGTCATGAGAATGCCCCAAGGGCGCAGCGACGAACGTCGCGGAGCAATACTTAGGATAGTGTGATGCCGTCGTGACGATTGCACATGGTTGGCGACAAGCGCCAAGTGACCATCGGTGTTGAGCGCGGATGGTAGAGAGCGTGATGAGTGATGTTGGGGGTTTAGGAATGACTCTTGCAAGGCAAAAGGGTGGCCGACCCCCTTGAGGAAGGGGTGGCCGACCCTTTGGGTTGGAAGGGGGGCCGACCCCCTTAGGAAGGGAGTGGCCGACCCCCTTTAGGAAAGGGCTGGCCGACCCCCTTAGGAAGGGAGTGGCCGACCCCCTTAGGAAAGGGTGGCCGACCCCCTTAGGAACGGGTGGCCGACCCCCTTAGGAAGGGAGTGGCTGACCCCTTCCTTTTTCCAACAGTTTGACCGTGTTGATGTCGCTGCACTGGTGACGCATGTGGATGCTCGAAAGGAGATGCGCTTTGACCTGGTTATGGCGTTGAATAATTGATCGTTGACTGGATGATGTGTCGCGCGATGCGGGTCCCCTAGCGGGCCTTGCTGGTCTGACCAGAATAGGGTATGAACAACCGTAAAGTTCCAAACTTCCTGCGCCCGTTCACCTTCTCCCCGACTTCAAAAAAATCTAAAATTTTTCCACAATGTAGGTCTTTAAAAAATAACTAGGATTACAGTTTGGCACTTTGTCCAATTATGTCCCGAATCATTTATGAAAATTCGATTATAAACTACTTAACTTTTCCCTATCTTTAGTGACAATTGCATTCACTATTCAGATTGCTTCACCTACCATTTCAACCCAAACACACACACATCTTCATCTTCCTCCTTCAGCCGCAGCACCTGGGCACACACCATACACGCACCCACTCACTAATTCACATTAAACCTACTTTAAATCATTTAAACCCATTAGAACTTACACCTTAACACCTCCTACACATCCAATACCCATAATCTCACACACCCGAACCACCCACAGCCAAGAACATGCAAGAACACACACTTTCACCCACAGAACACACACACACCATTCACCAACCCACACTGCCTCGCTCTTCCCTCCACTAACACCATTTAATTTCACACACCAACACTTTCATTAACTCACTACACATGGAATTATACACTCAAATCACCCCACCACTCACATACCCGAAAACATATGAGAGCACACACACTCACGGCTGCAAGACACACACTGAACACACACCAACTCATTGAAACACACACCAACTCATTGAAACACACACTACACGCAGCCCTTCAGACACAACAAAACTCTCAATCCCCTCCCCTTAATTCTACTTAGACATTAACCACCTTACCCGAACTTAACCCATCCCTACTCACCATTCCCTTCCTGCGCACCAAGAACACACACACACACAATCACCCAATGCACACACAGGCACGCACAATGAACACACACACTGATTCCACACGACACACACTAAATCACATAACTAAATAGGGCAGAGTAATTACCTCCAAGGTTCTTCCAATCCCCCTTCAAATTCCTGCCGAATTCCCCTGCTTCTTCTCTGTTTCCCTTGTTTTCTTTCTGCTTCTCTCTTCTCGTTCCTGTTTCTTTCCCGAAAGGGAAAGCTTTCCCCTTTTGGTTCGTTCTCCCTTTTTTTTATTTCCCCCAATACTTATTTATACCTTAGTTTATTATTTCATTTCATCAGTCATCAAATGGTCAAGGAGGAGGTGGCACCCTCTTGTGACCAATTTCCCAAATTTGCACAATAGCCCCCCAAATTTTCATATTCTCAAAATGGCCCCGCAAATTTCAAAAATTACACTTTGGCCCCACAACTTTGGAAAAATCGCACTTTGATCCCAAAATCACCCGAATCCTTCCTTTAGCCCCCTAGCACCTCATTATCATCGAAATGACACTATTTAATAAAAATAGGCATCCCGTTCACCATATTTTTTAAAATTACATTTTTGCCCCTTAACTTTCCAAAATTATATTTTAACCCCCAAAGCCACACTAACCCCTTATTTATCTCCCTAACACTTAATCATCACCAACATATTGCTACTTAATAAAAATAGCACCCCTTACGTAATCAAACTCACGGTTAGATTAATTTTTGGTATTTTCCGGAGTATCACACTTCTAACGTACTTTTCATCCATTTCAACATTTTCTTCAAACAAATTGTCATCCTTAGTTGCATCATAATCACTGTCAAAGAATACTAAACATTCTGATTTATCAATTGATTCATTACCTTCCCAACACGAGGTTTTAAACCTACACATTCTTACTTCCCTTTGATTACCATAACTGACATTTTTATTTTTCCTATTTATGTTCCATCAGTTGCTACATTCTTAGTGCCCAGATTAGTTCTTTTATCCCCCTCATTCATGTTCGTCTTTTGTTAAATGCATAAATTTATTAAGGATTTTGTATCGAACCCATCATTAGTAACATTTCTTGAACATTATAAACTAAGTGTAAAGTTGGAATCATTTCTTGACTCCCGTGCACCTAATCTTACACCTACATTATCACCTCTAACCACATTACATTCATCATCCAGTTCTTCAATAACAGTAGACTTTCTACCCTTTTTAATCGATAGTTGCATCTCAAGCTCATTCATCATTTCATCTATGGACAAAATTTTCAAGATAATTATGCTTGCAGTTGGTTATTTAGCAAGTATTTCTATGCCCATACATATGATTCTACAAGCATCTAGGCCATTATCAAAGTGTACTACAAGTTTATTAAATACATAGTTCATAAGCCCTATAGCTCATACTCTTTGTCCCATCCTATCAACTTTATATCGGTCTAAAATTTAGAGTAGCAACCAATGTTTCAAGGGGTATAAAACTTATGTGGAATTCTTGAATTGATCCAATAATGCAATTTCTTAGTAAATAAGGTAAAGTTATCCTCTGAAATCAAACATAAACAAGCACAGAGAACCAAAAATTATTAAGTTTTAAGAACTTAAGTGCCATAGTACATTAAAAAGGCCTTAAGCCTACACAACATATGCACATAGATTAAGTAATCTGCATAGAATAATGATAAATGGTTAATTAAAATACAAACGCAACCCATTTTTCTCACAGTAAAAAATGGACACAGAATTTTGAATCAAGCAAAAAAATAAAAGAAAATGAGTCAAAAATGCAATTTTTAACGAACTGAACAAGTAGCCATTACCTTATTTCAAACTACGATCTAAACAATATCACGGATTAAGAACATTAGTTTTACCCTCACCATTAATCATAAGAAGTACAACTTCTAGAATAAAGGATTACTTAAACTTTATCTTAAATTGATTGTTCACCACACTTTACTCAGAGTTCTTAAAGATCTTCAAGATTGATCTGCAATCTAGGGTTCTAGTATATAAAAACCATTTTCACTCTTTGTTTTCTCTCTCTAAATGAACCATTGTTTAGTTGTACAACATAGGTTTGACATGATCAGTAAAAACCGGTTGAGAACCGTACCATTTTGCCTTTTGAAAAATGACACATGACGTGCAATCGCAGATGTAACTAAAATGAAATAACATTGAATTTTGGAGCGGCACACGGCACACGAAATAGTCTACAGTTCATGATACAACTTTGTCATTAATCGTTATTTTTTGGTCTATCAATATTCCTTAACAACCAACTCCATTTCCTCTGTAAGAATTGAACCCGTAGCAACAATGTATAATGTTGGCCAGTCATATATCCAATTAAAAGTTAGCAAGATCACCTTTTCCAACCTTTTAACCAAGCCTTTCAGGATGATAACATTTCCTGTAACAATACTTTGCCAAGTTGTTTGTGCTAGATGACAAACTCCAAATTCAATGTGAATTCTTTTTGGCCTCTTATCTGAGAAATTCTTTAAATCAAAAACTTTGATGAAAAAAGATTGCACACCCAAGACAAAGACAACCTTAATAAATAAATTGATGTGTGCTCAAAATACAGGGTCTCTATCGATAGGAGGCAAAGTAAAGCAAAGCATTCTCAAAATTAAAGAAAGAAAGAAATAGAAGACTGGTCTGTTTGAAATCACTTCCAGTTTTTATTTTTTTTACAAAAACAAATTAGTGTTTGATTATTCAGTTTTTATTTTGAATTTTTTTTTGTGATAGTTGGGGTGGCTGTCGGAGGCCAGCGACTGCATCTGCTGCAGGCAATGGCCGACTGGTGGTAGTGGCTGTCTGCAAGCGGTGGGCGGTGGTGTCTGTGGCGGTGGGAGGGTAGTGGTGGTGGTCTCAAAATAAAAGTCAAAACTGAAAACCCAAACTCCTAAATGGGAGTTTTAAAAAACAGCCTTATTTTTAAAACTAGTTATCAAAACTGAAGGGAAAAAAAATAAAATTACGTGTCAAACGCGTTTTTTTCCTCAAGTTTACAAAATTGGAGAAAAAACAGAAAACCAAATGGTTTTCAAACACTACCTTAGTGTCAAGTCATGTTATTGATTAATGATGTCCAGTCTTTCTCCTTTTATTCTTACGTGCTCGTAATTGTTCGCTCCAATCATTTTCAAAAAGAAATTGTCTGCCTGTATCTTATATAACTGTTGCTTCCGATTGTTTCTCTCCAACCGACAACTATCAATGATCGAACAATATTTATCTTTTTACCCCTGTCATACACACGTGTCCATAATTTATTGGTCACGGTGAAGTTAGATTTTTACACACTAAAAAATATATAATAGATATTGGACTTCTGTGGGCCGTTTATCTCCATTCATCCCTTATACATGCAATCCATGCATTCAAAATGGGCAACAAAGGGTCTGTCTATTTGAAATCACTTATAGTTTTAATTTTCTATTTTCAAAAAATAAAAATAAAAACCAGTTTAGTTTTATTTTTTTACAAAAATAAATAAGTGTTTGATTACTCAGTTTTTATTTTGAGTTTTTTCTTTGGTAGTGATTGCGGTGGTGGTGGCGTGCAAAATGGCCTACAGGTGGGCGAGCCGGCGACGACGGGAGGTGGCAGGGGGGGTGGTCTCAAAACAAAAACAAAAATTAGAAATCCAAAACTCTAAAATGGAAGTTTTAAAAAACATTCCTGTTTTAAAAACTGGTTTTCAAAACTGAAGGGAAAAAATGAAAAGTGTGTGCTAAACGCGTTTTTTCTCCAATTTATAAAACTGAAGAAAAAACTCAAAACTTAAATGTTAACAAACACTACCGAAGTTATGCCATAAGAATTAATCAAGCTCCTTAAATTTTGTAATACTTAATCCACCACTTTACTTGTCTTTGCATATAACATCCCGTTCGTCAAATGCATTTTCATTTTATCTCACGACCTCTCTATTTGAGTCTTATATTGAAGCGATCGTCGATACTTAAATAGATTACATGGCTTATGAGGGAGTGCTGAAGAAAGTGATTTCGCTAAAGTAACGTGGCTTAATAGAGTAGTGCAACATGCCTTCCGAGTTGATAGATGATTTTTGAAAATTGCCTTAAAAAAGAGTTGTACGTATATTTTCTCACCCTCTCATGAACCAACGGACTCCCAACTATTTTTCCACGCTTATATAAACTTATGGTTCAAACCCATAAGCTAAGGTTAACAGTCGATGCCCTACTACAGGCGACATTTTGGCAAAACATAAAGCTACGACTTATTTAAACTTTTGTTTTGACCGACACCAAGATAAGTAAAATCTCTTCCTACCTTCTTTTATATGGTGGCTTGCTTCGGCGAGGCTTCATCAAATAAAAAGAGATAGCAGAGTACCTCTGTCAAGTCTATAGGTTTCCACTCCGACCAACACTTTGACTGTCTTTTTAATTATTTTTATTTTTGGTAAGATGACCAACACTTTGATTAACCAATGCAAAGGTCTCTCCTTTTGTTTATGGTGCCCTTGGTATATGCATCTTGTTATTTTTTACCGGTTAACTATTATTTTCTTTAGGCATACAAATTGATAAATCAAAGCCCTCTTTGCGATCCTTTCCAATTGCTGGGAGGCGCGAACGATGATTTGGCCGCTTTAAGATATGAAATGTTACTTGTCGACAAATACAATACAACTATGAATGTCGACCATTTATTAGAAGAAAGAAAAAGAATGCCACGATTCAATAGAATAGGAAAAAAGATTATATAGCCAGAGACGAGTAAAGTCGAGTAAAAGGTTGAACCATCGTAATTTTTTATTGATCTAAGTCATTGCACAGCTGACCAAAATCATTGCATCACTGACCATTGAAACCATCAAAGGCGTGATACGACTTCTGCAACGGAAGATGTAAGTAGTCATATAAAAATACTTTGTGGACCAATCTCAAAGCAAAACCAATTAATGTCATCTTTGGCGTTGATGTGTAAGTCCTTTTTTCATTGTGAATGTGACTTATAATGTCATAATATGTTGAAAATATTGTATGTTCGCCGGTATAAAAAGTTATTTCTTTTCGTCACATTATCTTGAATTTACGACTCTTGATAGTCCTCCGTAACGTTGTTAGACGATTGCAGAAACATGTACACTTTTATATGCTTGGCAATGTCATCCACCGGCACCATACTTTTAGGCTGCCGGTGCACCCATGCCAAACTTGAGGGTTTAAGGTATCATTTACCTTGGCGCATGGTCCCCTAATTCAAAACGAGGATCTTCATCAAGGCTCCTCTCTCATTACACAAATTTATTATATATCTTTAAATTTCTGGGCTTCATTAGTCGCTGTAAAAGAGTCCACTTAGGGTGGACTAAATAATCCCAAGGCAAAAGTAAGACGATCAGTATGGAGCAAGGAGAGAGTTCTGGTTCCAACCCCACCCCCGAAATTTGGGCCAAACTTGGTATGCCTATCATTCTTTACTAACCTCAAAATTTGCACTTAAAAGTTTGAAAGATCCCTATTTTCTTGATTTCTTCCATTGTGTTGATTTTTGTCGAGTGACCTTTAGCGGGTAAGTTCGAGAATTAATCAAAGATATATTTATTTCGGATTTCCCTTTCGTAAGTTATTGCAAACAGATGATGGAAACCTAATTTTTTTGGCCTTATCAAGGAAGTTCTTGAACTATTACCCAATAATCAGTTGGTTGGATCCAAAAAATGTTGACCAATTCGGTCGCATGAGTTATTAAAGTGAAAAGTTGTGATTAAGCCCTTCTGTCTATCGCAAAGTAGTCTGATTGTATTGCTTAAATCGAATACATGACCGTGTGATTGCATATCAGGATACTCGTAATTGGTTGACGTATGATGCAACCGTATTTTCTTTACTGCAATGAAGCCGGGACTTGATATAGGTGCCAAGTCCTGCAGGACAGCACACATTCCCACAATTTTGTGGCACTTTCCCTGACATATTTGGGGGTTGACATGTAAAGATTGGGTTCTGTATGCTTCTTTGGTTGAAGGATGCTAGCTTGATTTCATATTGTTGATGGTCAAAATAGGCATTGGTGTATGATGGTTTCTAATACTTGTAGGGTATCAACCCAATGCATTGATCGGATGTAAGTTTAGGAACTATGTTTTGTGTCAGAGAAGTTTGCGATTATATAAAGGCAAGACGGGTTATTGATATTGAAATGTGACCAGCAACGTGAAAGTTGCAACTCTTAATGCATTTAGTGGTATATTTTTTCATCAGACATTGCTTTTGGTTGACTGCCATTCTCATGTTGATATGTGAACAATATAGTTACTATAAAGCTGGAATTTTTTTTTATAGATCAAAACTTTTTATTTCATGCTACAGTGCCATCAGACTCGCGGTATTCAGATGTTGAGTTGAGGTCAGATGAGATGGTAGTAAGCTCAGAGTTCAAAAGATCTTCATCAGAAAAGCGTGGGTGGTGTAAGATAACAGGAAATTCGGATATGTGTTCTGCCACAATGCGGAACACGAGGTATGTTGCTTGTAGGCAGTAGCTGGAATTCGTTCAGTAACTATAATAATGGTTGGCAGAAGCAAATGTTCTTTGCTTGTACTGTTCCTGTGAGTGGTTATCTCGGTTGCATTTTCTTGTTTGGGGGGAAGGTGGGTAGTGATGCATTGAAAGTGTCTCTTGGAAATACAAAGTGTGTGTTTGATGAGGTACTTCAACTGGGGATTTCACTTCTCAAATGGATTTGAAACTTCCTTTAAAGTTAAATAAATTGTTTGGTAAGTGTCAAAAAGGATTTCTTAAACTCTTGGGGGTATGTGAAGAGGGGGGTTGGGGGCCCTAAATACCAGTTGAAATAACTAGTCTAGTCTAGACTAGTTTTTTTTTTTTTTTTGAAATCCTTAGTTGATTGTAAGAGAAATTTTAGGCTACAAAATTTTGGTTGCAATTTTTTTTTTGGGTTGCTTTCACACCCTCCTTTCTCCAAGTCATTTTATTTTCTTCTTTGCAGCCGAAAGCAACCAAAAAAAAAAATTAAATAAAAAAAATCACATAAATCGACATTATAGGAAGACAGGGACAACCAAGACCGTGTTACTGATTGCTGCTATATATGCTATATACCAACAAACTTGATGCTCACTACTTATTTATGAGAACATTATGTTACTAAACATCTTGATGTGTAGAATTAGCAAAAGCATGTGAATCAATCAGAAAAGTTAAATCATCCAATTTCCACTACAAGACATCTAAATACTCAAATAATTAACAACATCATCTGAACCCAAAATATTGAAATGAAGGGATTTCAAATGCAGGAGACTTTGAAATTCATCATCCGAATGTACTCTAATCTAAGAATTTTATTTACTAAAAACATAAGAAGATGCTGCTTATGACCAGTTTCATTTTTCCGTGCAAATGCATTGTTCGCTTGTCTTTTAGATGTTCAAGACGTTGAGGAGTTGAGGAAAAATCCTATGATTTGATTTTGACGAGAATTAGCTTTGATGGGGAGCGAAAGAGGCTATAATTTCTGGTTCAAGAAAGTAATAACGGTTTCTGGTTTTCTAGAAGCAATTGCTAGGAGATTTTGGACTGAAGCTAGGTTGGGGGTATTGGAGGTTTAAATTGAAGTAAGTTTGAGCAGGTAAAGGAATAATGCAGATTGGTAGGAGGTTAATATAATGTTCTTAGTTCCCTTTTTCCGCTTCACCTGTCGACTCATTAGGTGATGTGGATCTGTTTTTGGTTGGTTGCAGTACTATGGTGTGGACTCTGTTTTCTAGAATATCGAAAGGGAGCACTTCTCCAGTAATCCAGTTTGAATCGGAACAGGTCCGCCAAATTGATTTCCACCACCATTGAGCCATTGGAGTCTGGGAAGATTAGACCTATATCTGAATGAATTTTTCACCATATATCATTCTGCAGAAATCAATCATAGTTAAACTGAAGGAGGGATTGCACGAGAAAGGTTATTCTTGCTGAATTTCTAGGAGGGGCCCCAAAGCCTCTATTCCTTGGCAGGAGATCTTTCTCTGGAAGCTATTACCTCTGATTTGCCAGTTCCTATGTCTGGAACACTTACCTGGAAATTACTTCCCCAAATATTTTCTAGAAAAAGTCGGAATGTCTCCTATGAAGCGCTATACAAACATTGTCTTCCTGCACTACCCAGGGCATGGCCATTGTAAACTTGCAAGAATATTGAGGAGTTTTTGAGATCAGATGATCAACTTGTACCAAAAGAAGGGTCTGATCTCAAGGACATTAAGCATAAAAGATCCATTTGTGTCACCAAAAGTTTCTCTTAATTGTTGCATAGCTCATTGTTCATTTATCTGACTACGTTAAACCTTATATGGTTGGCATAAGTTCCGATCTGTAAAATCAACTATTGGCTGCAATGAAAGCTTGAACCAAAAGTGGCCCACTTTAAAGTCCTTTAGATGTCCTTTTGTGGTGACAATAAATGTTACTCCCTCCATCGCACAGTACTCATTCAGTTTTCCTTCCTGGGCTGTCCCAAAAATGTTGCTTACTTTCCAAATTAAGAAAGTTTTTTATGGTGTTTTTCCATTTATGCCCTTTCTCTAATTTTCTTTACTCACTTTCTCTCTCCTCATTCACTCCATTCATCTACCGGTCTCTCTCTCCTGAATCTGGACTTGTCTCTCTCCACACCCTCCCATCCACCTTTAGCTCTCCGCCATATCCACTGTCCTCTTTCTTCTTCTTCTTCTTCTTCTTCATCGACAACGACCACCATCCAGCAATTTTAACCATCACCCAGGAGATTCCCCGCTGACAATTGCGGTTATCTATTGGGGTCAAACACATAATTCCATGAAGTATCAAGGAAAAATATGCCGTCTCCTTGCATCTCATTTTTCTCTCTCTTATAATGGACATCTCATTTCCCTCATCGCCCTCCTTTGATCTCCATCACGTCCACCACAAACTGTGATGCCAATCTGCATCTCTCTTCACCGATGCCGACGGCTCAAGATTCCTCCGTTTTGTCAGATTTTCCTACCTCCAAAGGCGGGTGAATCAGTGACTAAGCGATCAATTAGGCGGGCAACTAAACGCGTTCGATGAGGCGAGAAAGGCGTTGATTAGGCGTGCTTGGTGCCTGGCGCGTTCGACGAGGTGAGCACCACATTTGACTAGGCGAGATTGGCACCTGGGAAAACCGCCTAGGCGTTTGACGTGGCGAGCAAGTGTGTTCGATTAAGGAAGCTTGGCGCTTGGCAAACTGCCTATGTGACCAATTAGGCGCTTGTAGCTACACCCACTCCAACAATCTTTTGCAGTTAGTTCGCAGTTTCTTGGTCAATAAACGTAGAGAATGAAATTTAATTGCAAGTTACTCCGGCTTTTATGCCTATCACATTTCATTGTTAGTTCCTTGCTGTGAATTAGAGATGATTTGGTTGAAGTTCCTTACGTAATCATCCCAAATTCGTGTGACTGTTCAGAATTTGTGGATAGGGATCAGGGTTTCAAATTTTTAGATTTCTGCATTTATCTCCAAGGGTGGGGTCTGTTCTAGGTACTATATTTGCTATATTTTGTCACCGGAATGATTTTAAATTTGATTTAAGATGATGATTCCAGATTGAGTAAATAAATAAAACATGTCTTGACCTAAGTGAGAAAGCCTGCCAGCCTGCCATGGGCCTGTTTTGTTCTTTGTTGAAGTTGGATATGGAAGGAAGTGAAAGAGAGGAAGAGAAAGGAGGACGAAATTAAAGGCTTGGCGGGGACATAATGGACAACTTTTAAAAAGTAGGCATTATTCATAAGAAGAGTAGAATTGGAAAGACAACACCTTTTGACCATCTCCTTAAAAATGTGCAAAGTCAAAGTCTGCGAGAATATCAGGATGGAGGGAGTATTATTTTAGATGTCTTTTTGAAGATCTGCCTACTCCAAAAATGATGTGAATTTTTTTTTTAGGCTTCTGTACTCCCGGTCTTCTAGCTTAGGAATGTCATCTTTCGATCTTTTGCTGGGTTTCAATGATTAAGTTGGGGGGCTACTACGTTTCTTACCTTGTATACGTCCTATGTACATGGATTAGCCCCTTCTTCTTATCCCCAAAAAAAAATCTTCTGTGATTTGGTTAACCGTAAATAAGGAATGATAAACTTTTTGACTCTTTCAGACTTTTAGAAATAAATCTTTATACTTTATTTTGAAGGAGCAAGCAATTGAGGGTGTGTATTGTAATTGTGGTTGTTTTCTAATTCGCTCTCCTTTGCCCACTCAGTTTCTTTCTGCTGTTCCAAGTTTAATTAATGGAATTTGGTACCTTATTCTTGGTTTACACAGTTCAAGTGAGATTCTGGTTGACAAGACTATTGTTCGGAGTGAAGATACTGTTGTGATCAAGTGTGGAAGTGAAATTATTCCAGTTCCTGGTCCTGATGAAGGTAAATTTTTATTCGCATACTAAAATATTCCGCACTTGGCAGCTTTTCTTATGCAATTTATCTGTTTTTCCCTAAGTATTGGGGTACGGTGACTTGACCTTTGGCTTACTAGGAAAGCTTTTTAGTGTATAGACAAAGTTGTTTATCCAAAGTTGAAGCTCAAGGGCATTTTCCTGTGGACTGACTCAACATCCTTTAACCTGAGATGGCATATGGTATACGACAAGCATACTTACATTAAAGGGTAACCTTAGCCCTGCTTGGCTAAAGGACTTCAACCCCTCTCGCCAAGATCACTTTAAGCTTGAACTAAGTTAGTCTTTGAATCATCTTATGGATTAGATTGAGGGGAACTGCTGGTAATATATTCTGCATGGTTATCGTGTTTTAAGTAGCTAAAACTTTCAGGTTTGCCATTGTTATACAAGTATCATTTGTGGGAAGGAAGGAGAAATGCTTGTCTTTTTCGTGGTCGTGGGAGTAGTGAAGCTTTTTCAAGAAATAATGGCTTTGAATCATAAATAACCAATGACAACTCCAACCTCTGAATGTCACTCATATTGAATGTGGTTTCTTTAACCAAGTCTTTTTAGTCATATCATGCGTTAGATTGAGGGGAACTTGTGGTATATTCAGCATGGGTAGGTATCCTGTTCTGAGTAACCAAAAGTTTTCAGGATTTCTGGTCTTTTATACATATTCTTTTTGGAAGGAGGAATGCTTGTGTTTTTCGTGGTTGTGGGTCTAGTGAAGCTTTTCAAAAACAATTTGCTTTAATTTGTAAAAACTATTGACTACTCTGACCTCTGGATGTTGCTCATATTGCATGTGCTTTCCTTTTAATCTTCTATACGACGCCAGTGGGAATGTTGAGGTGGGAGTTACCTTTGGATCCAGGACATTTCCTGTGACTTCTGTTAACCTCTCATGAGGGAATGGGAGAATTCTTCCTTTTTAATAATCACCTTTGTTTATCATACTATGAAATTTTTAGTAAAATCCTAAGGATTTGAAGAACTGAATTTCCCTTCTTACATCTCCCTACCTCTTGTGCAATATTTTGTGTTACAAGTTACAACTCTAAAGTTTAGCTCCAGAAAATGGTGAGGGTCAGAACCTGACCCGAAATAATGTTGAGCTATAGATATAAATACATGTAAAGTTGGATAACTCTGGAATTCTTGTTCGCTCAGGATGTAATGAAGTAGGGTAGATAATGGCGTATGAATTTTCTTTGTGGTTCTCATCAGGACATGTAGTTTTTGAATTCTGGAAAAATTTTCGGCTATTTCAGAACTATAGCATCACATCTCGCCCTTACGAGACCAAACAGATCCTATGAGTTCAAGGTAGAATTTTCTGTTTAACGATTCAATTTCACTACATGGCAATTGAAGGAGGTGGGCAAGGCAGAGGAGGGCCTTTCTCACGTGCTTCCTTCACTGTTGGATCCTTGATGTATTCTGCTCCTGATTTTTTGTGAGTACATGAGTTGTCTCATGATAAGATCTTTTATGACAAGGTCTACCTCATATTCTGTCAATTTTGGCTCAATACTGGCGCTTGGCTACATACTCTGTGTCTTCCAATGCATATATGTCATATTCTTGGTTTGCTGCCCCTCTTTTCTCCTACTTTTATAAACTTGCTTGATTTAACAGAAATGTTGATTTTCAGTTTTAGCTCAGATTTTGAATATGTAATCATATCATTTATACCCTCAATGCTGAGTTTCTTAATCAAATGTTTGGATTTTGCTTCAAATTGTCTCTGATGTTTGTATGACATAACTTGACCGTCTGATTTTTTCCCCTCTTGTTTTAGGGAACTTGAGTTACACATTTAAAGTAATTCCGACAAAGGAGCATAGCAAGAATCACTCACAGGTGAAGAGTGATCGACCATGGCTCGAACTGTGAAATGGAAATTATTTATCTATGTATTTATTAACTTTACAGTCTTATGCTAGATTCATCTTGACGTTGAGAACGCAAAATGCTGTATTTGCTTAAATATATGGCATGATGTTGTCACGGCTGCACCCTGTCTACACAACTTCTGGTCTGTAACTTGATCTCTCTTTTATTATAGCCTTCCGTGTTTAAACTTGTTGGTTATGATCAAGCTATTTTATGTTCTTTCCAGCAATGGATGCTTCTCTGAGTGGTTGAGAAGGGCACAGCAGAAACAATCAAGTGTTCTTTGTCCTCATTGTAGAGCTGTTGTACAGTCTGTTGGAAGGAATCCTTTTTTGCGTTCAATAGAGGAGGTAATATCTTGAGCTTTGTATCTAACATCTTGCATTTATTGTATCATAGACTTGGGTATTTCTGGGCCTTTCTTTGTGTAAACATGTCACTAATGTTTAAGAGGTTTTCTTAAGCCTTTTACACAAACATTCAAATAATTCAATAGATTGGTATGAATTTTTGAAAGATGCTAGTTTTTCAGTCAGTATAGCCAATTTTGGAATAGTTATAGCGTCCATCATGTCAGTAATTTTTAAGAGGTTTTCTTTTAGTATTAAATATTTATTTAGTACCCCTTGTCTCTCCCCTTGCGCGAGAGTTTGCTCTGCTGTCTTTCAAATATATAAGCAGGGAAGGGGGGGGGGGGGGGGTACGGAGGGAGGGACATTCCACTCAATTACAACTGGGGGACTTGAAACTTACTTCAAACAAGCTTCTCGATGTTGGAATATGGAAAACATTGTTAAATCTTGAAGTGCATGAGCAAGGGTGCGGAACTTGTTTCACCATCAGTGGAAACTGTCAATTTGAATATAATGATGTGTTTTTCGTTGAAGCATGTAGTATTTCCATTTTTGGCCTGAGCACGTTGTTATCTCATCTTGGGTGTTTTTGTATATCATTTTGGCAGGATATACTGGGAAGTGATCCTTCATTACAACGGCCCAAAGAAGAAATTGCACAACTAGATTCCTACGCGTCGATAAAGTCACCTCTTGTGAGTATGTTACTGGTGCCTTCTGCGTGATAAGAAGGATTCTCTCTTTTAAGTGGAAAGGAGTTAGCAGATAATCTGTTCCTTTCTGTTTCATATAAGATGTGATATATATTAGAGGCTATTTTAACTGGTTCTACGTCATGTCGGAATCTGTTGATGCTCTTAGCATTTAAAGGAATAGACATACACAAACACACACACACGTATGTATATGCACATATCCTGGTTTTCAGAACATATGACGAGGATGGGCCACCGTAGAAAAACTTGTACAATAGTTGAGTTGCCAGGTTCAAACAATTAATGAGTTGAAGTCATATTGGTATGCTGATCAATTTCTTTTATCGACTCATGTTGATAAACTTTTGTCAAAAGTTAACTTCTGTAGTTCCCTAAATCTGGAATAATGTTTTAGCTTCTAAATGCTTTTCACCTTAGATGCATGGAGCATCAGTGGGAGCAGGAGCGTTACTACTATAGTGCATCTTGGGGTGGGAGCGGGAGCGTGTGGCAGATTCTGGAGTGTGGTTCAGGGGTAGGAGCGTGACTAGGATTGAAGAATCCTGCAATTAAGGGAAATCACAGCACTTGGTAACTTCACCTTTTTGAATTGATGGAGCAGTTTCCTTGGATATATATGTATAGGTGTATGTTTTTGTGTCTGCGTTTGGCAAGCAGGAGTTAAAATTCTCCACCTTTCTTTGGCCGTATTTACCCCTCTGTTGAATATAACACAATAGCATGACTGAAGGTTAAATATGTTTATATGGCAAAGGCAACACAAGTTTGAGATAGCATGCAGATACCGGCACGATGTCGACGAGTACGGCGAGTCACAGGCACCGGCAGAATATTCCTTGCAATATGTTTTTGGAAGTTGGCAGGAGGAGTGTAAGGGGGAGCAAGGTTGTCCATAGCCATCGAAGTTGAGGGCGGGAGGAGGGTTACGACTAAATACCCCTTGAGTAGCATGTAAATTGGGTTTTTTGGGAAAAAATTTGTATATATACACAAATCTATACTGATTATTAAGGCTCAGCACCCTTACCTTTACGATTAAGCCTTCTTTGAAGTTCCTCATGTAAGTTTTTTCTATTCTTTCTGCTTGCCCCAAAAATTTTAGTGATAGTCGTTAAAGTAATTTGCTATTAATTTACAAGTGCCCTAATTCTTAATGATCTCCTCCTTTTCAAACCCACTACCTCCTCTCTATTTCACTCTACCAATTTGTGAATAATAACTCCAAAAGTAACTGCCTTATAATTCATGTTCTTTAAATTCTCTAATCTGAGTATTGTTTTCCTCTTTTCTCTCTCTTATTTCAACACCATGGATCTCGGTAAGAGAACTTTCTAATGTTCTCCTACTTTAATGTGGCATGTTTAATATGTTGTATGGCATATTCGTAGTTCATTTGTGCCTTTTTTCGACTTTATCTGTTGATGTTGTGTCTTGGTTTTCGGGGTAATTTAGTGATGTTGTGCTTCCCTCTTATAGATGTGGTTTCGATTTTCAGATATCGTTATCCTTAACTTATTGTTATCTATACTTACACGTCGACTGTGTGAAAGTAATAAATTGCCCGTAGAAGTTTCTTTCTCACAAGGTCCTTCGTGTTAAGTACAAAACTCTTATTATTACTTGGTTTTTCCCGACGCTTTTGTTTAGTGAAGAACGAGGAAATGATATGGCTCCTTGTCTTCTTCATTTAATGTTCTTTCTCTGAATGCTTTTTTGTTTTGAGTTGCACTTGCATGGTGTTGACTCTCTCTCCCCGATTCTTCTCTCCCTTCAACACCGTTGCCGTTGACCACAATTGTCGATCCTCCGCCATCTACAACATCTTAAGTTCACTGGTCGTTCCTTCTGTATAGGTATTGACAGTGATCTTTCCGCAGGTTCACCTACGAAAACCTTGTTATGACTTTTCCTTCCGCAAAATAAGGTTTAGTGGACTTCTTTCTTGTGACGTCACCGGCAACAAACCGCCCATGTCGTTGCGATTTGAAAACTTCACCGAAACATTTAATCGGTAGGAGAGAGAAGACCGGTGTGTACAAAGGGCAGGGGCATGGTCATCATAACCAGATGACTCGTGCTTACTAGGAACTTCTCATTGAAGATCAAATTGCAATGATCTATCTCTATCACGCTAGAGTTTAAAGATTTTTTGAGCCTGTTGGCCAAGGCTATTGACTCGTTGAAATAAATCAGTGTAACGCACATACTGCCGAACATCTAAGGGCATCACATACCTGTTTAGCCTTAAACTTCCATGGCTTGTAAGCATAGTCCTCTGTAGCTCGCCGTGAAGGGATATCTCCATATAGCTAATTAGCAGGCTCAAGTAGACCTGGAAAACGGGTATACCTGCTGGGCACCGGTAATAACCGGTTGGTCCGGGTAAAACCGGCAACCGATAATGGCGGGTGAGGAGGAACACGGAGTGTTCGTTGGCAGTAGATCCTAGATTGGGAGGGGCTGCAACGGCCGCAGAGATGAACGAGGGGCGTGAGATTAAGAGAGAAGGGTTTGAGACTCTGAGAGGTGAGAAGAAATTTGAAACATCAGGGTTAGGGCACAAGTGTTTCCTTATATATAGCATGAAATCCGGATAACCGGGTTACCCGTTACCCGACCTGGACCGACCCGAAAATTACGGTTCGGTTTGGGTCCGGTCTGATTTTGACGGGTCTCGCATATATGTACCTGTACCCGGGTATTTGGACGGGTACGGGTAGACCCGCGGGTACCGGCCAAAAATTGCTAGGTCTAAGCTCAGGTCTCGTTTGATAATGGAATTAACGAGACAACTCTCACTCCACTAACTAAGAATAACCATGCACTATCACCTATATAATTAAGAAAGAGCTTTCACTCTGTGCATCTTTACTCTGTATCCACCTAGTAAGTTTCCTTGTGCCTAGCCAAATAAGGACGTAGGCTGCACTCCTGGTGTGCCCTTCCATTAATTGCTTTAAGTTTCAGCCGTACGACTATATGCCCTTAAAAACATTGATTTCTTACAAGCTGCGAGTGGAGTCCTAAAAACAACATTGATTGATCCCTGGTTGGTGTTGTTTATGGTTCAGACTGGGACGATATTTGGTCGTCTTGGAGCCTAATCTTTGTCTTGAATAATGAAAACATCTTTGGAAAGTGCTCTCATAGCTGTTCGTGTCTTATAAATCCAAGAGTTGCACCTTTGACTATGAAATACGTATTAATTACTAAGGCAATCCCTATGGACAACGTAACTAGACCAAAATCCTATGTTGTTATCCCATGTTAATGTATTAAGAGTTAGTGTCATGATCAAAGTTTGACAAGCACAACTCTAGGTCAGTACCTGATAAATACTTGTTAGTACCAATTTAAGCGTAATTAAGCATCTCCGATTCAGATCACACACACACCCCCACCCCACCCTAAATGTATCAGCCTCTCATTCCTCATTCGAGTCTTCGGGCGCTCACACACTCACATAATGACAAAGTTGGCAGAAAGGAAAGATAGGAGATATGAGCGTCTGGTGAATGAATACAATTGAAGCCCTATGCTACTTATACTCATCTGCCTCTTCAATGGATTGTGGTGACCAATCCTATCTAATGGCTATAATTACATTTTTTAGAATTTTGCCCAGAAATATCTAGAAACTTACAAGCTTCTCTACCTTTCTAGATCATTCCACTAGAAAATACTGTTATAAGAGAATGCAAGATAATCGTAGATCATCCTAGAAGATTCTGAAACCCTTCCCTGCAATGACCCCCGTAAGTGCATGCATATCATTCCAGTTACAGGCCTCCAAAACTGGGCCGGCTGCGGTAGTAGACTTGCTTTGAGGACTCTAATTTCTTCTAAGTTACAAAGCCAGAGGAACAACTTGGCCAATTAACGCCAGTAGCGCATTGCATTCAGAAGGGACGAGACGACCAATGCACACTTAAGGCAGCCCAGTTTACTTAACCCAAAATTCAACTACGAGCTTTTTAACTTCGTCAATATACTTTATTGAAGCTTGAATTACCGTTGTTGCTAGCACGAGACTTGCCCTCCAGTAGATCCTCATTAAGGAATTTAGATTGTACTCATTCCATTACGCGGCTCAATGAGCCTGCTATGGTTAATGATTGTTACTACCACACCGTGTCAGGATTGGGTAAGTTTTCCATTGATGTGGTAGCCGTTTATGAGGTTCCCTCTCAAAATCGAATCCTAATTTTCTGTTACCCGTCACGACCATAGTAGGCCACTATCTTACTATCCAACGTTAATAGGGTAGATATATAAATGATGCGTCATCGGCATAAGTTTTGTGCGAACTGTCGAGTTATTGTGAACCATTATATAGCAACAGGCAAAGCCCACATCGATCTTTTATCTGATAAATGCTTCCCTTCAGAAGTCGAGTTTTTTTTTTCAGTATTAGCTCTAGATTATGCTTATCCGAGTAGCAAATACCATCAAACAAACCATAATTGGTTGAATGAGCCAGACTAAAGTAATTCATACTTACACATGCATGGCGTAATCTTTGAGACAAGCATATAATTATTGGCAGGATCAACTCGGTAGCATTCCTCTCCGGCTTTGACACCACATGAGGCCGGTCAAGCTCATGGGCCCGTCAAAACGAGCACGACCCCTTGTTCGTGAGAAGCGAGAAGATTAGTTTGGACAAATAGAGGCCAAAGGACCCCAACACATTGAGGTTCCATATCAACCTGGTCGAGCGTTGTCCCCACCCCATCGGCCATGCAAACGTCACAACGAGCTGAGACGTGCTAGGCTAAAAGAGCGAGCTTTGGTTCATCTTACACCATGCAGGCAACGCATAATGAAAAGGGCAAGATCTTACGAGCAACTGCCATCTCAATAAGTTTGCATCACAGGAAACCCACAAAGGTGTAAAAGCAAACATAGCTCTTGCAGCTCGAGCGAAGAGGACTGCACGAGAGACCGTCGTTGGTAGGGATCCAACCAACCCACACATACTAATTACTGCTCATGTGCAAACACAGAAGCAATGCTAGAACTCAGCGTGACAACACATGACAATTCCACAAGACTTGTGTCTCAAGCAAGCACGTTGATGCCAGCAGCTAATGTCAAGCACTCACCAACAGGCACGAGAAATGCTTTCCTCTCCCTCCTTGGCTCCTCGCCGCCACCAATTGCGACCATCATTCGCTGATCCCCGCCGCCATCAATCGTGACCAACCTTTGCCATCTTCAGCCCCCATCTCTCCCTTTTATTGGTGATTAATTTCAGCGGGGGTGAGGACAAATAAGGTGGGCATGTCTATACTCCAGTTAGGTGAGAGATCCAATGATGAGAGACGTTCATGGCTTCAAAGTCGGTGTGGTGCCAAGTCATGTATTGACTGTCTTCATAGATTATTTGATGTTCTGGGTTGGAGTGAGGGGGTGTATTGCTTGGGCTCGTCGTCGGGAACGCCAAGTGGGAATTAAAATTAGAAATTGATGACTGCAGGTTAAGGGTGGGTTTGTTTTGGGGGGGGGGGGGGGGGGTGGATCGATGGAAGTTTGAAGTTGTGGTATTGGAGATGGGTTTCACTATTTCAGTGATGAGGGTTCTGGATCAGCGGTGGTTATCAGTTGCTATTGGTGGGGTTGAATCGATGGTTGGTGTAAGAGGGGTTGGTGTCATGATGAAGGCACCAAAGATGGTGGTGGTGCTGGTAGGCTGTGGCTGCAATTGAGAGAGAGGACAGAGAAAGAAAGTGAAGGAAGAGAGGGACGGAGGGAGGGGGAGAGAGGGAGAGGGAAAGAGAGGGGGCACATTGGTCCTTCTGAACAGTGCGCACTGCTTTTTGAAACATAGAAGAAGTGATCTGGAACCGTAGTGGACGGTCCCAGATGGATTGGATATAGAGAGCCATCCCATCGCTGGGTGAGGATGGGCTCCCGTGCACATATAGAGATATATATTTATCCATAGATACATGTGTATGTGTATCCATATGTGTTTAGATGTCCCCAAAATATATGTACATAGGGAAAAGCTAACATCCTGCCCATAAGAGGCTTTGCAACCACCTTTTCTGGAAAACTATAAGCTGCCAACATTTCATTTCCATAGGCAAAGCTCTATTCGTGCTTTGTTTGGCTTATCTTTTTGCATAAATAAAGAGCCTTTTACAAATTATCAATTGTTCTCTATAACTTGGTCAGGTAGCAATTTATGTGGTTCACTCTGGGTGGATGCTCTGCCAATACTCCTATAATTTTGATCTCGACTTGTGCATAGTGTTAACTTATACTTTCACATCAGGTCATTAGCAATCGTACTAGGGATTGTCGGAAGAGAGCGCGCTCACCATCTGTTGGGGAAAGAGATGACGAGGAAAGCGAGCCTCCATGCCTTCAATGTAGTAAGTATATACTTCATAAACACTAAAATAATTTTCTAACTTGATTAGCACAGTGCGTAATTCGTCATGTATGTCTTCTCTTGTTGCCAATTTACACATTTATACGGCACAGGGCTCTTATTCTGTATCTTGCTTTGGCCTCGTCAAAGCCAAAAAGGAAAAGATTAAGCTAGCCTCGTCTCCTGTGGCCTCACTTCATTTTCAAATATTGGCGCTACGCCTTATTGAGCTTTACTCATATTTATCTTTCAGGAAATGAGTATGCTGGGTTCCGGTGCAACGGAAACACAGTTCATCTGCAGTGTCAAGCCTGCAGCGGAATGATGCCTTCTCGAACCAATATAACTGTACCACAATACTGTAAGTTCTCTTCGATGCCTATAACTGTTCTTCAAGTCATATATATTATTGTACATATGATTAGGAGCTTATTCAATAGCTTGTTCTTGCCTTCAATAGCTTTGGCCCTTTTATTCTATATGGTATTTGTTGTGTTTTTTTTAAAAGATTTCTATGTCTGAGGCAGATTAATTTTTTATGTTCTTTTGGAATTTGGTATATTACTGGATGTAGTTTTAGGTTATAAGTACCAACTACCATGCTGGTTCACTTAAATAAAAATAACTTCGAAACTTAAAATTAGACTGTTCCTGATTGATTAGGTTCTGGCGTGTTTCGTTTTTCAGGTTTAGGATGCGATCGAGCATTTTGTGGTGCATATTGGCATGCTCAGACAGTTTACAGAAGTGACTCTCACCCGATGTGCCATCACGAGACTTTTAAACCAGTAAGCTCTTACCTTTGCCTAGTTCTTCTATCCCTCCTTGCTCTTCCTCCCAACTGCACAATCCTACAAGGATTCCTGGCGATTTTGAGGTTGTCCGTCATGTTTTTGCTTCTTCTGTTATTAGTCAACCACAGTGTTCACATCCCAAGGTTGAATTTCTTTTCAAGCAGGCTTCAGATAGTTGATCGATTTAAGTTTTCTCATTTAAGGAAGCCCCAAGGCACATGTTTGCTCATTAAATATTTGACATAGTAAGGGTGTGTTTCTTTAATTCATCTAAATTTGACATCATCTCTGAAAAAATTATAGGAAAATGATTGAGAATTCCCTTTAGCTAATTTGGTTACATGTACAGCTCCGAAAATCCTTGTTGAAGCCGAAATATGCATTTCAGCATATATGATGGTGACATCTGTCATGATATTTCTTCAGTCAGTAAATGTTATTAGATCATTACATGTCTATGTGCACTTGCTACTGATTGGGAATTGATTGTTTTTGGTGACTATGCTTCTAATCTTACTATATTTTGCACTTTCTATTTGTTTAGTTTGTGTAACAATGTTTTACCCGTTACGTGTGCTTTGCCTTGCAGATCTTGGAACGTACTATAACGAGGATTCCCTTTTCAGTGCACGAAAAGAATCGTCATGAGCAAGATGTATGTGACTTCTCCTTATTAAATTAGATGTAAATGTAACGGACTCGGCAAAAGTGTCGGGTATGGATTAATATTTTGAGAGTAGGATATGCAGACATGGCTAAAAAGGATCCGAAATTGCGACTCAATATATTAAGATTGCTTGGGAAATGTAGCGTGTATAAAAACATTTACTTAAACGAAACAAGGATGTTGGTCGTAAAACATACAAACCCAGCTCTTAGTGACAGCTGTAAGCCTCTGGTCATTGTTTTAGCCTTAGAAAAAGAGACCGAGCTGTTACTGACAGCTGAGCCAGCAATTTTATAGTCTCAGACTTCTTGTCGGCCAACCCATATGTCTTTGTTGCATAAATCTGGTGATATTAAGTTCTCCCAGTCAGAAGTAGTCATTGATCAGTGTCTAAAGAGGCAAAATACCAAAATTAACTGCCCTTGGCGACTCGCGTCGCTTCTCTACCCTAGCTTTCTTTTTCTTTTTTGGTGTCTTAATGCAGGCGAGCTGCCAATGGAGACGAGATCATGCGCTTCTCCTTCCATTTCAACTACAGAGAAATCCTTCTTCTCTTTTCTTCCGTATACTTTGACGATGGCCATGGCATTTCTCATGACTTGGCGTGTCTGATTTCTAGACGGCAATCCAATTTAGGCGACATTCTGTGTCGGTGTCGTGTCATGCCGACACTCGTGCATGCCCCAAGATGAAGAGTCCGTGTAAATTAAGGCCTCAGTCTTACTCAAAATACAAAGAGATCTGTGTTTTTCATCTCATCCTGGTAACGCTTAGAGTACTTACTGCACATCAACATATTCGTTCAGAATCCGGCATGTCAAAGATAGAGATGCCTCAAGGAAGAACTAAGAATGGTTAATACAGGCATAAGCTGAAACTTGTTTGATAAAGAAAAGAAGCCTTCTATTGTTCTCACCATGTAATATAGAAAAGACGCCTTCAAGTCTTCTCACACGTGCTGACAGAATTCCTGTTTTCATATTAATATAGCACTTGCAAATTTCTCGTAGTTATGCTGATTCTTTGAATAATAGACGTGTAAGACTTACATTTTGGTTGTTTTCCAGATAACCGACAGGTGTATTCGGCAGGTTGGGAGATCGTTGCAGGATATTATATCAGAATGGGTTACGAAGTTTAACAATCGAGAAATAGGTAAGTCAGTGCAATTTCGGGAGTTGAAGATGATGTGATCTACTCTTAAAGTTTGGGGATGTATAGATGATGTTATTGTACTCAAAATTTGGTCAAAGGACGTGGAGTCGAGGAGTGTTCTATTATGAACTACATCTTTCAAGAAACGTAGCAACCTCTCTCTCTCTCTCTCCCTCCCTCCTTCCTCTCTTTCCCTCTCTCTCCCTCCCTCTCTTTCCCTCTCTCTCCCTCTCTCTCTCTCTCGCCCTCCCTCCCTCCCTCCATCTTGGTAGCTTCTTCCACTTTTTGCTTGAACATGCCATCACCAGTATTCAACCCTTGTGTATTTGGGCAATATGGTATCTTATAATTTGGTTCTGAACTTGTCTTTTAATAACTGTAGATCGAACAAGCTTGCCTCTGCGCCATGCTGAGATGATCACTGCTAGGACACATACTTGCAAGTAAGTTTTAATATATTTTCTTTGGACATGGGATTCCATATAGGATATAAACTTTTCAGTCTTTTCTTCTCTTGAAGGCTGATCATCAGTACTGGGTTTGCATATAGCAAGCAAGACATCTGAGAATATATTGAATACAACAAATTCCAAGCGGCCGAGATAAATAGAGGAACTACTAATACTACTTCGTATTTTTGTTACAAGTCTCGCCTTTTTACAAATTTGGAAATGATCCTCTTGTGCCAACCAGTGCAGCACATCTTTATTTGGACTATGGAGTGACCGGGTTGGGGAAGCGAGGAGGGAGGAGGGTATTGGGGATCTGGACTTTGAATCTCGCTTAGATGCTGCGTTTTGGACGATTGTGATGCGTCCTAGTGTTGTTCCTTCACTCAGTCAATTGCTTGCTAAAAAGTTAGGAGCTGATATGATTTCTTATTTTGGGATGACTTAAGCTGCTATACATTCAATTCTATGGTTTGCCTACCTTTATGTTTGGCTATTCATTATCTACTACATTTATTACGTTTCAAGCCTGCCTACCTAGTATATGACTGGTTAATTTCCAGCACTGTTAATTCGACTGTTGTAACCTTGTCTACCATCTGGATGTTTCTTTTGGATGCAGCGATTGCTATGACAAATTTGTATCATTCCTGTTATATTGGTTCCGGATTTCATTGCCAAAATCTGTACGTATTTCCTCTTTGAAGCAGCATATTATAGATAACTCTGAGCTGTGATCTTCTCTGTTTGTCAGTGCAAGAATTTATTTCTGGATCATTCTCATTTCACTCTCTTTTTCACTAGATGTTATATTCTAGTTATCGGTTTACAATATGAGGGTTATAAGCATGGAGTCTGTAGAAACTGTACAATAAGGGGCAGAAATTGGCTAGCATTACCCTTGGAATGGAAACAAATGTGCTGATAAATGTATTGGAAAAGAAAATAACCTAAATCAAGGAAAACTTGCTTTCTGAAGTTGAACAGACTCGTGCTTTATGTAGTTTGTTTTATACTCAATACCAGAAACGGATATTGGTTTTGCACAAACATGAATATGAGGAGTTTCAGAGTTTGTATATCCAATGTAGTATAAGAGCAGCAAGTCAAAAAGAATCCTCGCAATATATGGTCCTTTTGGTCTCAGACAACGATAAACTATTTGGTTATGTGCTGAAACAGAGACATGGTCTTGTTATTCCAAAAAATTACATAAAAAGGTTTAGTCCCAGAATTACTCATTAACTTCATTCCTGTAGTTACTCAATTTACCCCTAATGACATGATTCATAACTGAAAAGATATAGCCAAGTGAAAAGTTCCAAACATCAACTATCCTATTGTCTTCTCTACTATATGTGATTGACGGAGTGAAAATCTGGAGCATCTCTTGTTAATCAGTGAACTATAATGGGGGAGGTGCAATTATCTTGACCAAAACCAATAAATCACTCCCCTCATCTGAATAGCCATTACTTTTTGGTTATTGAAACAAAAACTATTTGCTGGTGTTGTTTCCGTTGTTATAGATTCTACCACCAGATGCATTGCAAAGGGAAGATTGCTGGTATGGATATGCATGCCGGACACAGCACCACAATGAACAACATGCTCGTAAGAGGAATCATGTATGCCGTCCAACCAGGGGTATAATTTATAGAGCATGATTCTTTTTCACAGTTAGTAACGAAGCATGCACCAATATATGGAATTATCAGTGCTTGCTTGGTAGAGAGTTTAGATCAACTAGCCGAATTTTCAGCAATTGTTAGTACAAGAATTTGTTCTGGGTTTTGCATCTTAAATCCGTATTTATTTTGTTGGGTGTTTTCTGCAAATAACTGATTCTTGACGGAAGGAATTAAGATAGATACGTGCCTAATTTGTACACGAGTAGTTCAAGTTCATAAATTTTGAATGAGGCAACAAGTCCAGGTAGTTTCTTCTATATTAGCTAGGAGGAAAACAGGTAACCCTAAATCCACTTTGGCAGGAATTCCAAGATGTTCAAGGAATGATGCGGATTTTGGAAATTTCCATTGTTGCTATGGATCTTAAAAACGCCTACAGTTGATGTGGTTCATGAGTGTCGGCTAGTACGGAACTACGCTATGAGAGGACGAATAAATTCTACTTAGATGAGGTATCTACGCTTGTTTTTGCCATTTGAATCCTTACGTGTAACACCCCGAATATTGATATTGCCTAGTCGGTTCATTTATTTTTAAGTGATGACTTTCATGAGCAAAATTTGGCGTTGATTTTCATGCGTGAAATTTTAACAACAAACCTTTAGCCACAAATTTTTTGGAAGTCAAAAGTTATAATATAATGATGGCAATTATAAGTAACATTGATTGAAGTATTTAGTGACAATTAGCATAAATAATAATTTTTTTTAAAAATTTAGCAACGAATTCTTTTCTTAGTATCGATACATTTATTAGCAATTTTTAGTGACGATCAATAGAGTGGGGTTAGTAACAACCGTTAAATTTTTCTAGTATTTTAATTGATCATATATACTTATTTTAGGCATTTTCGTAATAAAAGAAAGTTTTGGTGAACTTTGAAAAATTATCAAAAGTTTAGGGGAGTTTTGGTAATTTTTCAATATTGGATATATACACACATTTCTTATGAAGAGTTTTTGCCCTTAATAATTCATTTTTAACATGTAATTACTTCTTTACTCTATCTTGAACTTTATTTACCTATCTATCCTATTTTTAAAAATTGTGGTTCTAAACAGAGATTTCAGGCGAAGACGTTTTCAATATGTTTAGTTTTATTTGTCTAATTTAAACAAAATTGAAAAAAATCTTAGTTTCTAACAGAAATTTCACAGTAAGGCTTGCTTGAAAACGTGGTTTGTAATCATGTTTTCTTAACTTGAAATCTCTGTTTGGAACTACGATTTTTAAAAGTGGGGTAGATAGGTAAATAAGATTCAAAATGGGGTAAAGAAGTAATTAAGTGTTAAAAATGGATTATTAAGGACAAAAACTCTCTTATGAGAGCAGTCGTTTTGCATCTTGTTCTTCTAAAAACATTAGATAGAGAGAGAGAGAGAAGGAATTTTTTCAGCAATCAAATCTACTTTTGCAATAAGTTTTCTAGCCAATTTTTCTCAGATTTATTCAATGTTATGGGAGCTTGAAGGAGAATATGTCGTGGGGTGGTGGTTTCAAAAGAGACATAATCGTGAGGGGCTGTGGGTGAGAGAGAGAATTTTCCAGTCGTGTGCATGTGTGTTTGGTCTTGGCCTGGGGTGATGGTTCCCGTGACGTTTTTTAATGGTGGCCACGGCTATCGGACAACCACAGGAGAGTGTATGAGTGGATGTGTACTGTGTTTATGGATGTATGAGTGGTTTTTTTTTTTTTTTTTTTTGGGGGGGGGGGGGGGGGGAGGATCAGAATCTCTAACAATACCACCATCGGCACACAACCCAACCCACCTCTCTTGGTTCCTTAGAAAGAAAGCTTCCCGAGATTACAGAGTAGCTGGATAGATTAACCTATGTGAGTTTGTCGTCGAATTGCAACAAAATACCCGGGTGAGGAACGTGCCCCAAGACTTCAAGGCTTATAAGGGCGCATTCTATTGCAAAGGGAGCCTTAACCTAAACTTAACCTCTCATGCTATTGACTTTCGTCGAGGCGCCCCGGCCGCGCAAAGCCCCATAAGAAAAGAAACCCTTTACCATGTGTCCCGGGGTCATAAAATCGCCACTTCCCGGAGACCATCGATCCATACCAAGTCGTCAAGCTAGATAGATTACCGGTGACTATCCCTGAAGTTTGTCAACATAATTTCCTACCAATCGTATGGTCAAGCTTGAGTGCCTCCCTTTTTTTAGGAGGACTGCCGTTAAAGTAGTATGTGTAAGGTGTGTGTGTGTGTGTGTGAGAGAGAGAGAGTGTAAAAGGCAGCTTGTGAACCTGTGTGTATGTGTAATGGGTGTGCGTGAGTGAGTGGAACAAAAGAAAAAAAACAGAGGGAGAAGACCCACTACCGTGAGGCAGCGGGTGTGGGAGAGTTGATATGGGTTGTGTATTGTGTGGGGGGAGGTGAAGGGCTGAAAATTCAGTCGTAAGGTAGTGTGTGTGATATCAGTGGAGGTGTGTGTGATTTTACTAGGTATATCAGTGTATGTGTGTGTGTGTGTGCTGCCGTGAGGTGTATGTGTATGCGTGCTTGTGTGTAAAATGGTGGTGAAAAGGGGTGGAAGAATGTGGTGTTTTGTGTGTGAGCGTGTGTTTGTGGAGGTTGCAAAATGGAAAAGGGGACTGTCGTGGCTGTGCAAGTGTGTCTGAATTATATGTGTGTTTGTGTATGTAATGAGGGAGGAGAAGATGGAGTAGCGTGTATGTGCATGTAATGTGGGTTTTAATGTGTGAGTGTGCATGTGTAACAATGTGAGGTTTTGAGTGTGTATAAGGAGAAATGGAGAGGCTGCCGTGGTGTTTGTGTGAGGGGTGAGTTCTACGGTTTTGTTTGTAGAGAAGAAGAAGAGAGTGAAGTGAGTGGATATTGAGTCACAACAGGTTGTGTGGTACCCTTTGCTCGCACAGGTGTACCACGTGTTCACGTTTAATTCGACACATGCGTCGGATAACACACAGTTATCGTTAGCATGTAAAATTTTATAGTGTGATACATTAGGCAAAGTTAGAATTTCTCGCGAGTGAAATCATATGTATTTTAAATATTTTCTGTAAGTTCAGATATATAAAATTATTTTGGGGTCTTTAAAGTCTACCTTAAATTTTGAAAAAAAAATATTAGAATAATGTTTTATAGTATCAGTAAATTTAATATTAGTTTGGTGATTTTTGGAGTTAATTTGTTATCATTTCCGTATCGCATTGAATTTAGCAAAACAAATAATTTAAATATAGTTTTATTGCCTTTTAAATTCTAACTTTAATTTTCATAATTTTTATACATATCGTAAGGTTCTTACAAAAATTATGGGACTTTGTTTTTAGCTAGAAGCAATTATGGATATTTATGGGCTTATCTTGTATTTGTAGAAATTATTTTAAGTCAAAAATATTTAAAAATTTAAAAATTTCATATTTTGACTTTTTATACTTTTTAAGCTGTAAAAGTGTTTTATTGTAATTTATAATGAATTTGGGGTATTGTTATACTTTAAGGACTATGCGAGGTTTCAGTTAGGTTGGTCGTGTGTGGGACCCGCTTTGGGTTGCATCATTTCAAGTTGAAGAGTGAGCTATTGTCGGTAGTTGATATTAGATCTATAGTGTAATAGTGTAGATTATGTTCTAATAATAAAATTGCCAATTTAGGTCGATTCAGAGGACTTTGATCGAGGGCGTTTAGCATCACTTAGCTTGGATTGAGGTAAGGAATTTCATTCAATTGCTCCGATTTCAAATGCTTTACTATAACAGTTTTACGAACTACATTCACTTTGAATTTTATGATTGATATAAAAAATAATTTTAAATTGCCCATGAAACCCTAACTTGAATCTTAAAGCGATCATTTGGAATTCTTTGTTCTTTCTCATCTGTTTACTGATTCGATCATCGTAAAACGTTTTAAATTGTACTTATTTCTTCTTAATATTGACATGATTTGGTAAATCTGGTGAGTTATAAGGATGGTGTGTATTGTTGGCATTATAAAGATTGTCTGTTGGTTTGGTTGAACTAGTACCTAAATGGACTAGTTAGTGTACATATGCATATGTAAAGTGTATCAAGTACTGTCGGAGTTGGCTTTGCTATAGTGTACTGCTCATGTTCAATGTTACTTGTTTCTGTTTTATTGTACCTGAAATGTTTTTAAATGACTATTGATTTGAGGGATTGAGTTGATACTCTTCCCTATAGACTGTCTATATCGAAATGGTGTGGTTTTATTTGTAAATCTTTTTAAAAATTATTATTTGACTCTATATGAAAAATCATTCAAATCATTTTGTTTTGAATCATTGATCGACCTTACTGAGCTATCAAAAGCTCATTTTCATTTGACTTCCTTTCTGCAGGTGATAACCAGCATTAGATAGCCCGAGTATGGATTAGAACCGAGCAAGGAAAATTGATTTAAATTAGTATTAATCATTAGAACCCCTACATGGGTGAACTTCTCTAGCTCATTATTTAGATTTAAATTTATTTTATCGAGTATGATTGGACACTAAAAGTAATACATCAATTGATGTTTTAGTTGATCTGATAGTTTGTGGTATTATTTCTTTGAGGTTGAGGCTATTATTTATCTTAGAGTGAATGATTGAGCGAGTGTCTAACGTTTTGAAAATTTCGGAATGTTACAGTTGGTATCAAAGCCTAGGTTTTTGATTCTGTAGACTTTAGAAGCATGTGAAGGAAAGCCTAGGTTTCGACAAGAGAGTTAGGAAAAAACTTTAATAGCTTAGTTGAACCGTAATAGTGGCTTGATATGTGAGTTCGTTCGACAAAGGTATAATAGGTTTAGCTTGACACCAGAGTGTTGTGATGTTTGAGTTCAAGTATAAGGTTTGACTGATGATGAGAATGGAAGTTAGAACTAAAGGTTCAGATCTCGTAAAGTACAAGCCATAGGGGTTGAAAATTGCTTAGTACTCCTGGTACACTTTAGCCTTGAGGTTAAACATATTACTGTTAGGTAGATTGTGCAAATGGTATGATTTAGCATATTATCATAGTAGCGCAGTGGAAGAATGATAGATTAGAGGTTGATTTGAGTTGTGGTATATGCATTCAATTTGGAGTGGAGAAATTTAAGTGAGTTTCATACCAGCTAAGTCATAAATATTTCAAAGTTGAGTAACGATCTTATTTGTTGAGCTATGGAATCTGCAGTTATAATCTAATTTTTTTTAGTATGGTGAAATATTTAAAGTTGTGAAATAGTTAAGGTTGTTATTGATGTTCTTAGCTACTCCCTCCGTCCCTAAAAAACTGATCATATTTTCTTTTTAGGTCGTCCCACAAAAATTGATCACTTTCAAATTATGAAAGATTCTGTAGGTATGTTTACATATTTACCCTTTTTATACTTTTTTTATTCTATTTCTCTCACCACATTTAATTCTCTACCACATTTTCTCTCTCCTGACCCACCACTTTACACTTTTTTATTTTATTACCAATTTTCTCTCTCATGACCCACTCTCTTTCCTCCTATCTCTAAAGGGTAAAATGGAAAAGACACACAATATATAACATAAATTCTTAATATACGTGCAAACTCAAATGGATCATTTTTTAAGAGACGGATGGAGTAATATTTTAGAGATTATCTGATAACATTCGGTGACACCTTTGTTTAAGAGTTACGTACTGAAAGTGTACTGCTTGAATATTTTAAGTATTTGAAATTTTGAGGACGAAATTTTTAGGGAGGGGGGGGGGGGGGAAACCTTGATATTGCCTAGTCGATTAATTTATTTTTTAGCGAAAACTTTCATACGCAAGATTAGCATCGATTTTCATTCGTTAAATTTTATTAGCAACCTTTAGCGACAAATTTTTTAAAAAATCATAAGTTATAATTTAACGATAGCAATTATAAGTGATATTGATTGAGGTACTTAGTGACAGTTAGCATAAATGATTTTTTTAAAAAAATTAGCGACGAATTCTTTTACTTAGCATCGATGCATTTATTAGCAACTTTTAGTGACGATCAATAAAGCGAGATTATGTAACAACTCTTTAAATTTTCCTAATTCTTTAATTGATGTCAATAGTTATTTTGAGCATTTTCGTAATAAAAGAAAGTTTTGGGTGAACTTTAAAAAACTATCAAAAGTTTATATATATATATATATATATATATATATATATATATATATATATATATATATTATGAGCACAATCGTTCTCCATCTTGTTCTTCTAAAAACATGATTGTGTGTGTGTGTGTGTGTGAGAGAGAGAGAGAGAGAGCGCGCTTAAAGAAGGAATTTTTTTCGGCGATAGAATCTACTTTTTTGGTAAATTTTCTAGCCAATTTCTCTCAAATTTATTCAATGTTATGGGAGTTTTAAGGGGAATCTGCTGTGGGGTAGAGGTGTTTGAGTGTGTCTATGTAGGTAGTTGAACATGTGTGTGTGGGTTTAGAAAGAGAAATAATCGTGAGGGGTTGTGGGGTTTGGGACAGAACCAGTCGTTAGGGGATGTGGGTTTGGAAGAGAGAAAGAACGATTGTTTTAGCCTCGTGTATGTGTGTTTGGTGTTGACCTGGGGTGATGGTTCCCATGAAGCTTTGTGGTAGTGGCCACGGCTGTCGCAAGGACAGTCGTAGGAGAGTGTATGAGTGGCTGTGTATTGTGTTTATGGGTGTATGAGTCGGTGTTTGAGAAAGGATTGTCGTTAAAGCAGTCTGTGTGAAGGGGGTGTGTGTGTTGCGGTGTGATGTGTGTTTATATGTGACTATGGTGTGTACGTGATTGCATGAGTACGTGTGTTGGACAGGGAAAAAAAAGAAGTTACTACCGTGAGGCAGTAGCTATGATAGTTATGGGTGTCGTGGGTTTAGGTGTGTTTTGTGTGTGTGTGTGTGTGTTTTTTTTTTTTTTTGTGATGGGTGTGCATGAGTGAGTGGAACAAAAGGAAAAAAAAACAAAGAGGGAGAAGACCCACTGCTTGAGGCAATGGGTGTGGGAGAGTTGAGATGGGTTGTGTAGTGTGTGTTTAATTCTGTGTGTGTGTGGGGAGGCAAAGGGCTGAAAATTTAGTCGTGAGGTAGTGTGTTGTGTGATTGCTGTGTGTATATGTGAGAAAAACCAAGTGGTTATGTGTGATATCAGTGAGGGTGTGTGTGATTTTACTAGTTATATCAGTGTATGTGTGTGTGTGTGTGTGTGTGTGTGTGCAGCAGTGAGGTAGGTGTGTGTGTGTGTGTGCGCTTGTGTGTAAAATGGTGGTGAAAAGGGGTGGAAGAATATGGTGTTTTGTGTGTGAGCGTGTGTTTGTGGAGGTTACGAGATGGAAAAGGGGACTGACGTGGCTGTGCAAGAGAGAATTATATTTGTGTTTGTGTATGTAATAAGGGAGGAGAAGATGGAGTAGTGTGTGTGTGTGTGTGTGTGTGTGTAATGTGGGTTTTGATGCATGAGTGTGCATATGTAACAATTTGAGGTTTTGAATATGTATAAGGAGAAATGGAGAGGCTGCCGTGAGTGTTTTGTATGAGGGGTGAGTTTTGGGGTTTTACCTGCAAAGAAGAATAGAAGAAGAAGAGGGTGAAGTGGGTATTAGGTCACAGCAGGTTGTGCCGAATGATGTGCTTGGTTAGGTGTATCATGGGTTCACATTTGATTCGACGCGTGCATTGGATTCCATTTTGGCTTGGTTAGGGTGAAGTGGGGTTTTACCCGTTTTTGGCGTCGGGCCCCTTGCCCCCCCCCCCCCCCCCCTCCTAATTTTTTTTCTTTTCTTTTCTTTTTTTTAAGTCCATTTTATTACATTTTTCATCTTTTTGACATTTTAGATCTTTTTAATTAAATTAATAGTTTTAGAGATGTTATTGAATTCATATGATCAGTATTTTCTTTAACATATGCAGTGAAGTGTGGGTATGTAGTGACGGTAACGTGTTTTTGTTAATTTCTTAGTGAGATTTCATTTAATATTTCTGTTACAGAATTTGCTTTGTGTTCAGCATCACAAGTCAGGGGAATAATTATAAAAAAAATTATCACATTTTCATTTTATATGTGTTCTAAACATAAATAAAAATTATTTAATTTAAATTTCTTTTTGTTTCAAATAAAAAAGGTGAATTGAATTCTAAATTAATTTCATGAAGTGGGGAAGTATTAAAGGACTTTGAGGAATAACCTTAGGATTTTGAAAATGAATAACAAAAACTTTGGGGAAAAAATTATTGAGCCGAGCCTTGGCTTGGCCCTAAATATTAGGCCTAAGCATAGTAACAAATTCGGTATTTTGGAATTATCGGCAAGTGGCAATAATCCGGAATTCGGGAATTATTCAGAGAATTAAGTCATTGAATCGATAATAGTTCGGTGGAATAACAAAATTCGAATCGAAAATTGGGAATAATTCGAAAATTAATCGTTTAGGTTACAATGATTTTAAGTGTATGAGATTTTGTAAAGTATGTAACCGAAATAACAAAAATATAAGAAATTTTCCATTCTTTAAGTGATGGATGAAAAAAATGAAAGAGAATGTATGTTTGGTGGTTTATAATTACATGTGGTTTATTAGAATATGTATTTACTTTTGCTAAAAGCTAGTAACAAGCAAGGGGTGGTGTGACAGTTGCAAATATCCGGGTTCGAATCTCATCAGACGAAGCTTTGCCTCTTTCATTTTAGAAAAAGGAGTTAGAACTTCAACTCGTGACATATTCGCGATAAGTTCATCAATCTTGCGATATTCGTGAGATGTTCTCGAATCTCGCAAATTATCGCGATAAATTCGCGATTAAGACTTTTTAACAATTTATCGCAAAAAATTCGCGAATATCGATCATATATTGCGAATTTTGTTACTATGGGCCTAAGGCTAGGGCTTGGACTAGGCCTGGATATCCTTTTCCTCTGGCTCGGCCCGCCCGGCCCAGTTCCCCACCCCCTCAGCCTGGCCCCAGCCCGTTTTCTCGGCTAGCCTGCTGGGCCTACCCATTGATACTCTAATTGGATAGCACACAGTTATTGTTAGCATGTAAAATTTTATAATAGGATACATTAGGCTAAGTCAGAATTTCTGACAAAAAATTATAATTTTCTGAAATCATACTTATTTTTAATATTTTTTGTAAGTCATATTTATAAAATTCTTTCGAGGTCTTTCAAGTCCACTTTAAATTTTGAAAAATGTTTTCATATTATGAGTAAATCACAGTATATGTTTGGTGATTTTTAGAGTTAATTTGTTATCATTTTCGTATCGCATTGGATTTAGCAAAATAAATAATTTAAAAATAGTGTTAATGCCTTTTATATTCTTATTATAATTTCTATAATTTTTATACATATTTTAAGGTTCTTACAAAAATTATGGGACTTCATTTTTAGTTAGAAGCAATTATGGCTATTTATGGGCTTTTCATATATTTAATGAGATTATTTTAATTTGAAAATATTTAAAATTCAAAAAATTCATATCTTGACATTTTATAATGTTTTAAGCTATAAAATTATTTTATTGTAATTAATAATGAATTTGGAATATCGTTATGCATTCAGGATTGTACTAGATTTTCGGTTAGGATGGTCGTGTGTGGGACCCGGTCACCCGCTTTGGTTTGCATCATTTCGGATTGAGGAGTGAGCATGTTGTGGTTAGTTGATATTAGGTCTGTAGTGTAATAGTGTAGATTGTGGTCTAATAAATAAATTGCGAATCTAGGTTGATTCAGAGGATTTTAATCGAGGAGTTTTAGTATCACTTAGCTTGGATCAAGGTAAGGAATTTTTTCAAATACTATTTCATTGCTCTGATTTTAAATGCATTATTATACTAATTTTACGAATTACATTCTCTTTGAATTTTATGATTTATATAAAAAAATACTTTTAAATTGCCCATGAAACTCTAATTTGAACCTTAAAACGATCATTTCAAATTCCTTGTTCATTTTCATCTGTTCACTGATTCGATCATCGTAAAACGTTTTGAATTGTACTCATTTCTTCTCAATATTGACATGAGTTAGTAAATCTGGGGTGTTATAAGGATGGTGTGTATTGTTGGCATTATAAGGATGGTATGTTCGTTGGGTTGAACTAGTACCTAAATGGGCTAGTTAGTGTACATATGCATATGTAAAGTGTATTGAGCACTGCCAAGGTGGCTTTCCTGTAGTGTACTGCTCGTGTTCAATGTTACTTGTTTCTGTTTTATTGCACCTGAAATGTTTTGAAATAACTATTGATTTGAGGGATTGAGTTGATGCTCTTTCCTATGTCGATATCAAAATGTTGTGTTTTATTTGAGAATCATTTTTAAAATTATCATTTGACTCTATATGAAAAATCATTCAAATCATTTTGTTTTAAATTATTGATCGACCTTACTGGGCTCTCAACAGTTCATTTTTGTTTGACTTCCTTTCTGCAAGTGATAACCAGCATTAGGTTGCCTGAGTGTAGATTAGAACCGAGCGAGAGAAATTGATTTAAGTCAGTATTGATCATTAGACCCTTGCGTCAATGAACTTCTCTAGCTCATTATTTAGATTTAAATTTGATTTATTAATTATTATTGGACACTAAGAATAATCATCAATTTATGTTTTAGTTGCTCTGATAGTTTGTGATATTTTTTGGTTGAGGATATTATTATCTTAGAGTGAATGATCGAGCAAGTGTCTAATGTTCCGAAAATTCCAGTATGTTACATTATGAGATACTGAACTCTATTTGGTTGTTCATAAGCAGATCTAGTTCATCGTATTTCTCTTGAAAGTTCTTTGTATTGCTAGATTTTTACTAAAGGCATGATTATCTAAATTGGTTTGTTGGCGTGTAACTGTGAGACCGCCAAGCGACACGGTTTTAGGTTTTAATGCATACTTTATAGAAAATGATGGACCAATAGCATTAGAGGGTTTTTATGATGGAAGATTAAGAGGGTGTTTGAAATGGATTTTATGATAGTTAAACTTGACTAAATTCAGAGTAAATCAGTTTTGAATTGTGTGGCAAAAAACTGTTAACTAATTAAATCTTCTTCAATGTGCTCAAAACTAATTGAATCCGGGATCGTATTTTCTTGGATTTTGATTTAATTAGTTTTGAAGAATCTGGTTTGACCAATAAGATTGCTAAAATATCTTTCCCTATAAACATAGATTGAATGCTTCCTTTAAACTTGATTATATTATATGATAATTTTGTCATACTAAATTTTCTTCCATCTTTTTTCCAAATACCTTTAACAACTAACCGTCTATTATGCTTAAATTAGATTAAAGTTAATCTTTGAATCTGATTATGATTTTACCAAAATCTACTTTTGAGAATAAACATCAAACTGGATATTAGATAATCTAGGGTGAAATGCATTAAGCCTGCATGTGAGAATAGTTAAGAAAATCCTTGCATGAAAAAAAGGGATGCACATCATCACTTTGTTATGTGTGGGTGAAACCAACCCTATTTATCTTTGTTTCTAATTGGGCAGATCCTCTACTAGTTCTCAAGCCTAAGTTACACCATTAATTCATTGTTTATTTAGATCTGATTCATCTCCTTCAAATTGTGACCCAAGGAAAATAGAAGACCATGAATGACTGTTGGATTGTAGGAGCCGATTGACAATGATATACTATATTAATGATCTTGGATGGCCCAAGAAATTGTTGAAGAAGAAAGAAAATTGAGTAAAGAGTTATGTATTACCATAATTATCAATATCGTCTCGGTAATTATCGTACTGGTCGGTACATATCACTTTTGTCTTCTATCGTACGGAATCTCTTTATATCTCGTACCAGTCAAAATACGCTTAGTAATGACTGGTACAGATAATTTCAGTCAACATATATTGTGTTTTGTATCAGTCTCTAAAAAATGTACTAGTTACAAATTGTATTGAAAAATTTAGTAAATTGACCTTATAAAGACTACATAGAAAATGACCCTAGGTTCTATTGTATCGATCAAAGCTTTCGTAGTCTCTTCCTCGCAATATTCATTACAATTTGCAAAATGTTTTTGGTAGGTTTTCAATCTTCATCACAATTTCGAGTTTGCTTTTACTTTTTCTCTAGACTTTAAATTACTTCATAGCTGAAAGCTTTTATCTTGTTCTTTATGATGTAGTACATTACACACTCGCGCACAAAAACAAATTTATTCTTGAACCCAAAGACGTTACTCTTGAACAAATAGTTTATTCTTTTAGATGAATCCGCTAATGAAAGAGTTGAAAAGGGGGTAACTCTAGATAAGGTAATTTAATTGAATAACCTATTTGTTCCTAATGCCATTGTATGGAAACAAATAGCTCATTCCTGAAACAAAAAGATTAGTTGAAAAAGGAAAATTCAAGCTCTATAAGGACAAATAGTTTATTCTAGAGGAGCTATGAAGGAGGAAATGTATGTATATGTTTTTACTTTGCTAAAAAAAATGCTTATTATATATGTGTATTTGATAAATAAAAAAAATCGAGACGCTACGAGTACATACCATTTCATGGAAAAAATCAAGAGACACTCTGGTACGACATTTATTTATAAGTATGTGTATCATAGTGGTGCAAAAGTGATTTTACTCATTAATTATTGTCCATCGAGCACTGAATAACATGTTGCATTTATCGATTTGTTGTCATTCTGCATATTGACATGAGATTCTGTATTGGTGTGTTTTGGCGAAGTTGGTGGGAATTGAAGGATTTAGTGTGGGCTAGTACCTTATTGGACTAGTCGGTGTATTAATTGGTGTGAGCTAGTACCTTGATGGACTAGCCGGTGTATTGGTGTAGGCTAATACCTTATTGGACTAGCCGGTGTATCTGTGATTGATTGTTTGCATCGTATCCAAAAATCATATTGACATCTGATCAAATTAGTTATGATTCTTTTGAAACTCTTGGAAAATTTTCATTAAATTGCATCTATGAATAAAACCACCATCGTTCTATATTTGTAAATTATTTTGTAATTTTTTTCATTTGAGCAACCTTACTGAGCTCTCAAAAGCTCACTCCCCTTTGATTTCCTTTCTGCAGGTAATGTTCATTAGTAGATTGCTCGGGATTGGGTTTAGAGAACGTGAGTATTAGTATTTAGATGCCATATTGGCTTTTAGAACCCCTGCGTGGGTGGACTTTGCTACTTTATTATCTAGGTTTAAATTTAGTCTCCAAGTATGATTATACACTGAAAGTATTACATTTATTTAAGGTTTTAGTTGCTTTGACAGATTGGTAGTATTTATTTTGGTTGAGTTTGAGGGTTATATTGCCTTAGTGTATACGATCGAGTGAGCGTTAGCGTCCTAAAAATTTCGGGATGTTACAGTCAGTATCTGGTTCATAGTATTCAGAACTTCAACCATCAGGTTTCTGGGTCCTGATGTTCCTATCTATTAGGTCGAGATACCTCTCTATTGGGGACATCCTGGCCCTCCGTATTGTCTCCGCTGTCAGTGCTATGAGAATGAGCCATGCTGGTATAATGAATAGCGATCAGTGCACAAGACACATGTCTAATGAATAATATGATTACAAGTTAGAGGCAAACTCCTCAACCCTAAAGCTAGACTTCTTAACTCTACCATCATCCTACCCCACTCTCATTAACCAGATGCTATTCTATAGAATCGTGTCGCCTATACTTTGTGTGCCTACACAATCATATACTTATACTCGGTTCTATGCCTACAAAATCATATACTTGTACTCTTAATACCACAAGACCAAACTGCTCTAATACCAACTGTAACACGGGTCGTAAACCTACCGGGTCACATTAAACATGTCAAATTTGCTCACTAACACATACTTCAAAATATTTAATCTGATACCACCTCAAATACAAGCTTACAAGACTACTTAAACTTAAACTGTTAAAACCTAAGTTCTTTACAGACTTGAGTCCTAAAAGAAAAACAAGGTGACAGTACCGACCCACGCAGGGGTCTCACATCACTGCAGTGGCAGGCTTACCAGAACCTCACACCGACTCTAACCCATTCCTGAACCTGCTACAGCTTACCATCACCTGCAGAAGGGAGCCAAAAGAGTGAGCTTTTGAGAGCTCAGTAAGGTCGCACAAGGACTACAAAATGATTATAACACGATTTTCGAGAATTCATCCAACAAAGATTTCCAAAACACTTCGAATGAACAAAACTCAATGATTTCCAAAACGATCAAAATTCATCATAAATAAAACAATAAAATTGTTTTGAGAGCTCAGTAAGGTCGTACAAGGACTACAAAATGATTATAACACGATTTCCAAGAATCCATCCGACGATGATTTTCAAAACACTTCGAACGATCAAAACTCAATAATTTCCAAAACGATCAAAATTGATCATAAATAAAACACCAAAATCGCCAAATACAATCGCGACGGGTACTACAACGATCAATAAAAGACCTTTTCAAAGTCATCAATTCAAAAATACAATGATGGTTTTCCAAAACGTACACAGATCATCTGAGACAGTTCTTTCCACAATACACTGAAGATTTCTCAAAGAGATTTCAACACGAGCACTACTTATTTCAGAGAATACCTTCCAGTCATTTCTATAACAGTCACGGCAATATGCAAAACAGATAAAATCAAAAATCAATGTTGATCCTGAGTGATTGCAATGTCATTCCGGCACGCTAAAAGAGTGTACACATGCATGATGTACCATAATATAATTTTTAGCCCTCAATAACGATTAAGGACTAGCCTGCCTTTCAAGCAGGATTCAGACTAGCCTTATACCGCCTCCCCATAGAATAGATACCCAGATCAACACAAAAAAAATTAACAATATTAGTGAGCATTAACATAAGCTTAATTCACCAAAATCAGATCGGATTTCAATAACCATAATATTGAAATAGGTCATCATTCAGAATTTCAGAAGACGATCACCAATAAATAGCAAAACGATTGCGAACAGTTATCGAATTTAGGCACAACAATTTGAAAAAAATAGAGACGAGTACTTATCAAATTTGCTTAGCATGCAATACAGACGAGCATCACAAGATTTTTGAATAATCGATTCAGGTTCAACATTAGGGATTTTCTGGGCAATGACATACTGACATCAATGCATACTTCAGAGTTCAAAATTAGTCACAAGTAAATCAAGGAGTACTTACGAGTACGAGTTATCAAAATAAGGGTTCGAACAAAAGTCCTTACCCAGGGTTCAGATAGAATCCCTTACTTGGATCCGTAGCTAAATTATCTTAACCAGAAAATCTTTAGCTTTAACCTAAATGAGATGATCAAATCATCAGAACATAGTCTACAACAAAATATTATGACTTAATACGGACTCACACATGCTCCTAAAATGAACCTTCCTCACCACGTATGTAAAATTATCAAAATGTCCCTAGGCATAAAAACCAAAATGCCCCTCTCAGACTTAAATCACTCAAACAGCCTTCCCGTAAGTAGAATCACCCAAATAACCCTAGTTTATGTCAATTTGCACAAAAATACCTTTTTTAGGTCAAATTACCAAAATACCCCCTTCGGGGTGGCAAATTATCAAAATACCCCCAGGGGTTTTCGGCATAGAAAAAGTCCCAAAAATATCTTTAAATGCTATTTTAAGCATCCTGCTATCATTTCTCTACTAAAAAGTATTTTAAAAAATTTTTGTCAGAAAATCCTGAACCGGTGTCCAGATCAATGCTAAAAGGCCAGTTTTGCAAAAAATACCTATCGGCCTCAGAATGGCCTAAAATTTTAGATACTGAATCATATCAGTAAAATAGAATTTTCCTAAAAAAATTTAGATCAAAATAGCTTGGTTTGCTTTGCTAAATAATTCGATAAATGTCTTTAATCGGTACCCCAATTTAGCATTCTTCCCGGATCTCGAAAATTCCCAAAACATTCCAGATAGTAGTTCTCATAAAAACATTAGGGATTACAGTTTTGTACTTTGTCTAATTTTGGCTCTAACTATTTTTTATAAATTTGTGAAAAAATTGCCTAAAGTAATTTATGCTTTTATACAGTTACTATTTAGATTGTCACATACTAAAACACTTTTTTTCACACACTCTTCATCTTCCTCAGTTTTCAGCCGAAACACACTTCCTGCCACATTCATCCATCACCCACGAATTCACATTAACATTTTAATCTTACACTTTAACACAGATTAAACATGTTTTAACACCAATTACACACACGCAATCATACAGTTTATACCTGAAGCTTACACATATGAAACACACACAGTTGCACCCTCAAACACACACAATCCTCAAAAATTCTGGTGAAATATTCTCTATTCCCTCTTATTCATTCCTAACTAACCATGTCATCACATAATCTCACAATCCCACCTATATATCCCCATAAACTCTGAAACATATATACATACACACACAATATACACACGAACACACACACACACATACCTGTTACATGCACACCTTGAAACACACTGCACAGCTACAATTCTTCTTCTTTACCCCCTTCAAGCCCAAAAATCTATCGAAAGCAACTTACTCATCAAAATTACACAAAAACTATAGCCATAATTCTACACCCGAGGTATCCAATTCTCAGAAAATTACCTTCTGCGCAGCCATGTTCATGGCTCCCATACTCAATTCTCAATTACTAAGAACTAGACCTGGCAAACGGGTATACCTACCGGGTATGGGTAAAACCCGGTCGGGTCTGGATAAAAATGGGTCGGGTAATATTTACCCAGTTTTTTGGGTAGGGTTTTTCAGGAACCGTACGCTACCCTTACAGGTAGGGTATTACCCGCCGGTAAAATATCAATTTCTAATTTATTTTTTCTTTAAAAAAACAAATTCTAATTACACCATTTTGTCATATTTTAATAGCTAATTCATTCTTCAATGTTTCATATCTTTCTTCTCCATCAAAATTTATAACACAACAAACAATCTGCACATCTACTGATTTACACAACCACCATCAAGATCTCTACTGAAAGTCAAACAATAATCCACCACTCATATATACATCTACCGAACAAATTAATTAAGAAATACATACAAATTATAAGGAAATAACAAAATCATTCATAGCAACAGTATAAACTAAAAACTTCAACACAAGTTGATATAGTCTAATTAGTTTAAAACAGGGGTTGAAAAGTAGAGGGGATTTAAGGTTAAGTAAGTAGAATATGGCCATCGTTAGATCTGCGATTGAAGGCAGATCTACGGATGAAGTGGCCGGCAGCTGATCTACGGCTGAAGTGGTCGCCGTTGATGGTGTCGATGGTAGTAGATTTACGGAGATGCACTGACGGCGGTAGTGATCATGCAGACAAAGGGACAACGTCGGAGGCACAGATCTAAGACGGACGGTAGAAAGAGACAGCGACGGAGATGCGAATTTACAATCTTGTGGACTATGGAGTCAAGGTGGTGGTGACTAGTGATGATCGTCGTGTGGGTTTGGCGTGGAGTGGAAGGTCTGAGAGTGTGAGAGAAAGAAAGAGAAAGAACGGCGGCTGGGCGAGAAAAAAATGAAGGGTAAGAAACCCTAAAAGCATTTATATAGCACAAAAACCCAGGTAACCCGTATCCAACCCGAAAATTACGGTTCGGTTCGGGTACGGGTCTAATTTCAGCGGGTCTCCTATATCTGTACCCATACCCGGCCTTTTTGAGCGAGTACGTGTAGACCCGCGAGTCCAGATAATATTTTGTCGGGTTTACTAAGAACACACACAAACCCTATAATCACACACTAGAATATGCATACCACAAATTCGAAGGCTTACCCCGGGAAAATAAGCTTGAATTCTCCTATGTTCTTCCCTGTTTTCCCCCTTCCAGCTGCCTTATTCTTCTTCTTTATTTTTGTTTTTCTTTTTCTTCTTGTTCTGTTTCTTGGTCTGTTTCTTCTTTTTTTTCCCTATCCAAGGCCCCCTTATCCCCAAGACCATTATTACACCCTTTAATTAGCTTAGCTTAGTCATCCAAGCTAGTATGAGGTGTCAAGCTATAAGGAAGGCCTCCCAATTGTATTTTACAGTATTGCACAATTGACCCCCAATTTTACCTATTTACAAATGATTCTCGCTAGAAAAAATATGGGTATTACAATTCCACTCCAACCTCCCACAGATTTCTTCTCTCTAGGAGTCTTAGGTCATTTATTCTAGCCCTAATTACACTCCTAACTTATAAATACAACCATTACCCTCTCCATATCTCTCATGTAGTATAGAATTGGAGGATTATGTGCAAACTCGCAAAGGGCATGAAGGAGGACCCCAGATCGGGAAAATCTTCTGATTTCAACCATAGCATCGAACCCATGAGGTTTCATTGTTGACCTCGAAGCAAGGACTCACCTCAGTGCACTTTACTTCATGGAGGAGGTATGTTTTACCCAAATTTCCTTCTAGACACACACTCTTTCACCTTGCTTCAGACACACACAACATGCACATGCACGATAGGTCCCATGCTTTAGGGTTTTCATGCAATTCTTTCATGAACGAGATGATTCCTTAGGTCTTCTTCTTTGTTTTATGAATTTGCAACCCTTCCCCGTGAATATGCGACGTAAGGGCTTCCCGAACCTTGTGAAAGATTGGTAGGCAAAAATTCCCGTTCCCATTAAGAATAAAGTGACAGCTATGTGCTTTCATCCTTTTTTGGGTGAATTATATGCTTTTACTCGGAGCAAGAAGCATCTCCTATGCGTCGCTGAGAGTTGGTAGGATTCCACCAACTTTTCATATACCATTCGGGCATCACTGGTGTTCGTTCTCACTAGTGTTTGTTGTCGAGGGAGGTCTGTACCTTGGGCCCATGATCTCGATAAGGATCATGATCTTGTGGTCCTTTTTCTTGGCTACGAACCATCCTTTAAGAAGGGTGGTTCGATACTCTTGGATTCCATACGGAATTACTATGAGCACATGAATCTAGAGGTGATGGAGCCCGTAGCGATTGATCAATTCATCTGGGATTTTTTGCTCTACACTTTAGCGGAAACCCTACTTAGCAACGGGGATGACCCCATCTAACTGTGGGGATTTTGGGACCTTGAGGTGATTGAGGATATTAGGGAGTACCACTGAGGTACTCTTGCTCTGGCTTATTTATACCGATCAATGGGTGCTATGTCCCAGAGGCAGTTACTTAGCTTCATGGGATTTTTTGATGACTGGGAGGTATGCCAAAGTTCTTTAATTACTTTTTAAGATTCCAATGCTTATTCTAGACATATACTCACATGTGCCGTGTTTTCATATAAATGTGCTTTTGAGGTTTTAGGTTCTCATGCTCCTTTGTCTGAAGTAGCTCCTGCTGTGACTACACTGGTGATGACCTGGTGAAACTTTAGAGATGAGTGGGGGGCTAGGGTCTCGAAGTTCATGCATCGAGACTGTTGAGGAACTTTAAAGATGAACGGGTTGAGGAAGCGCCCAGTAAGCAAGCTATTAGTTTATGCAATTTTCTTTCTAAAGGTGCTTATCAACTTCTCACATTTATCTTTTTTCAATTCAGGAATCCCTATCTCAGTGGTGGCATAAGGTGGGAGACTGTGTTGAGGAGTTGGGCCGTACTCGGCACCAAATGTTATTGATGGCACCGAAGCAAAAAGAGTTTTACTTAGGGGATATGGTACTTCCTTAGCATAATCTGGTGGGCATGGGCTTCAGGATTTCGGGGGCTCATCCCGAGGAGATGTACTACACCCTAGAGTTGAATAAGGGGTTAAGGCAGACCTTGCTTAGGGGCATCCCAGTGTCATCATTACGTTGGTCGAATGATCCTCAGACTTATGAGGCATTCATGCAAGAGGATTTGGCACCGTCCCTGAATTCAGAAATGCTAATGAAAATCCAGAGGGAAAAGGCAGCCCGGGATAAAAAGGGCAAGGGGAAGAAAGAGGATGACGTGGTCGAGGGTCTTCCATTCCCTCAATAGAGGGTGCCATACTACCCCAAGGGAAAAACTCCTAAATATGAACCCATCCCGCGACTGAAGAGAGATTCTGAGGTATTTGGCCTCAAAGAACTGAGGCATTCATGCGAGAGGATTTGGCACCATCCCTGAATTTGAAAATGTTGATGAAAATCCAGAGGGGAGAAGGCAACTTAGGATAAAAAGGGCAAGGGGAAGAAAGAGGACAACATGGTTGAGGGTCTTCCATTCCCTCAATGGAGGGTGCCGCACTACCCCAAGGGAAAAACTCCTAAATATGATCCCATCTCGTGTCCAAAGAGAGATTATGAGGTATTTGGCCTCAAAGAATTGGCTCTAATCCACACAGTAATCTCTAAACTTGATCTTATTTTATTTCTTCATACTATTCATGTGAAGTCTTGACTCAGTGATTTTTCCTCATATAGCCCTCTACTCCCCTTTCTGAGATGCTTACAAGATGATACACAGGGCATGGTATCCGACTATCGTGACATGCTCTCTGTGTACAGGACTTTGGAGGGAATGCCAACTCTTACTCCCTTGGTGCAACCTTCAAAAAATGGATCCAACGGTCAACCGAACTCTGCGGAGCCCCCATCCATTGTTGTTGTTGCTACTTGTACCCCTAAGGTGACCTCAATCAAGTGAAAAGTATAGTGGTGACCTGGACTTGGACTAATGAGTCTCTAAATCTCAGACCACCTTCGTCTAATGAGAAGAAGGTGGCTACCGGTAGTAAAAGGAAGGCACCATCTCCTCTATCAAAAAGGCCAATGCGAAAGTCATCTGGAGCTATTGAGGAAAAGGATTATGCAGGGGGTGGTGAGGAGGAAACATATGTGGAGAAAGCCAAACTAGAGGCCAAGGAAGAGCCCAGCAAGGAGATCGAGGAGGAAACCCTGCAAGGAAGTACCCATCATCAGGAGATTCTGAAGGAAGCCTTAAAGACGATCGCTGCTATTAGCCTCTATGTCTATAGTTAGGCCTAGCTATTAGAAGTTTGGTTAGAGTCCCTTAGGGACTAAGCTTTAAACAATGATGTTTTAAACATTCATTTTTTGTGTTTTCAATTAATGACTTTTAGTTAGTTTCCTATGTTAATGTGCATTATACATATTTGATCACACACATCCACGGAAAGAAAAGAGGATGGGATTAGAATGAAAAGTGGAGTTTGAGAATTGAGAATTAAGGTTTGACAGTTACAGGGTTTGGCCTAAAAGTAAGCAAACCCTGTAAAAATTTAACAAAGACTGACTAACCGGCCTATTAGTCAGTGACCAAAAATATTCTCGAGGAAAATCGGCTAGTTAGTCAGAGCCTAAATCCAATTTTAAGTCCAAACCGGACGGTTGGTCAGAGACAAACTTGAATTTTAAGCAAAAATCGGCCGGTTGGTCAAAAGAAAGTTAATTTTTTTTTTAGAGAACCGGACAGTTGATCAAAAACATGGACCATTAATATGCAAATTAATAAGGAAAACCGGCCGGTTAGTCAAAAATCAAACGTTTTGTCCGATAAATTTAATGAATTTTTAAAATTTTCAACTCCTAACTCTATACAAATTAGGGCTACTTGACTATATATATTCAGGACATATCTTTTCAGAAAAAAAATCAGTCCCTTCTTATCTTTTCAGAACTCCCAAAGGCTTTGAAGATAATCCCACAATCTTTGAGCTACAATTCTTTACGTTCGTGGACTTCTTCAACAAGATTGAATTGATCCATATGGACAGGAGATTCAAACTAAAATATGTGATGAGCATGGTAGTTTACGAAGATATTCTCCGTGCTGCTTGCAAATTCTGGGATGTTGAGGATCATGTTTTCCGCTTTAGTCTGACCGGACTCTGTTTTACTTTTGAGGAGTTATCTGCCCTGGTAAATATCCCAACCAATCTTCCAAGCGCTATTCCTACCGTTCAAGATGGTTATGTCAAGTCCCTCAAACTTTACTAAAGGTCCCAAAGGAGTGCTCCCAGTCTTTCATTCGAGGTAATGGTGTTCAACTCTCTTCCCTGATTTTTCCACCAAGTTAACTAGTCGTGATGAACAATATGCCCATGGTCGACTGTCCACCCTGGCCTTATGCTTGGTAGCCAAATATCTCATCTTTTCAGGCCTTGGGGTTGCTGATGTAAGGCTAGCTAGCATTTTGCTTTAAGTGTCCACTTGAAGTAAAACCCTTATCCCCTTAGTTGAAACTTTACTTGTTATCACCAATGTTTATAAAGACCCTGGCATTCCATTCGGAGGTAGTTCTTTGCTTTTGTACATGTGACTGTTGGACCATATGCGTCTGATAGCCAAACCTGCTTCCATAAGATATAACCCTAATGCTTTCCATTCTCGGCCTTTACTCTTCGATGGTTATTCTGGCATAGATGACTGGACTTGTTTCTTTTGTGTGCGAGAGTCTAAGGATATCTATTGGTACTGTAAATGGTGGAAGGCTCATAGGCCAGTTCTGAGAACGACTGAATATCCCTGCGTTTATCTCTTGGGATTGCGCTACACATCTTTCTACTTTGCCTACCGAATCCTGAGGCAATTTGGTTATGAACAAGTGATTCTGAAAGTCTATGGGGAGTTTGTATGGGAGCAAGCCTTAGTCCTTCCATAATTGAGGCTGTCTTGTGAGGCTTGGGGTCTCCGCCTTATACCCACAGTTCCATTGAATATAGGCCCATATTACCGGTATATATAAAGTCGGTTGCTCTTTTGTTGCGTAATGCAAAAATCTATTAGCTTTGGCCCCACATTAGAGAAAAGGTATCAACCTTGGAGAGCAAGCTGAGGGTCGAGCTGAATTAAGACTTCCCAAGCACTTTATGAAATACGCATCTTTGGAGCAAGCAAAGGGGGAAGCCCGTGCTGCTATCAAATTGGGTCTGGAGATGTCTGAGTCTGACAAGTCTTTCAGAGCATAAAACAAAGTTTCTATCGACCTCAGACTGAAGATGAAGTTCGGGTCACTTGGATCAGAAGAGTCCGCCGAATATATTGGTCTTGGATTAGTAATTGGTTTCGATATTTTAATTTCTTTTTTTTTTTGAAATATGACAAAAGAATAGAAGATAGGAGTGCTTCCTAAATGTTCGAGAAGAAGTTTGATGCTGATAGGAAATTGATACGGCCTTTGCACAAGGATGAGCCCCAGTGATATCCCACTCTACTGCTGAAGGAGAAACCACCAAAGAAGAATCCCACAATCAAAGCTACTCAAAATCGGGAGGCCAGTGTGGATGCTTATCTCAAGGGCCAGTTTGACAGACAAGGTAATAAAGACAAAGAAAAAGTGGATCAAAGACCAACTTTTTAAGCAAATGAATTGGAGGATGTGATTCCAGTGTCTCAGAGGTCAACTATAAGAAAGACTTAGAGATATGGAAGTTAATCATAAATGATGAGGACAGTCCGAGCATGAAGAAGATAAAACAGACTGTTTAAAGATATCCTATAAATTGCTTATAGGACTTAAAATTTTCCTTTTGCCTAGGCCGCCCATTTGCAGGGTTTTCGTCCTTGCGGACACATTATTTTTTTTTTTTAGTATTTGTCTTTTCATTTTTCTTTGCCCTAACTTTTGCCTAGATCGCCCTTTGCAGGGTCTTCATCCTAATGAGCTTTTTTATTTTTCTCAAGAATATAGTCAGTGTTTTAGCCAGCAAAATAGAAGAATTTTATTAAAATTTGACCGTACCCGGGTAATTTTATGGGCTGCTTATGTACCTCCATCTACGTGTTACATCAATTTATGTGTGCTGGCAAATGTTCTTAAAAGGATCAGGTCATTCGTAGTTCAACTACAAAAGTTGCTCAAGCATAATACTTCTTTAATCGATCTTGATTGACTAACTATGACAACTCAATCCCATCTAAGTCAACTAACAGCGTTGCACCCTCAGTCATGATTTGCTTGATTATATAGAGACCTAACCAATTGGGTTCAAATTTTCCTCACGGTTTCCAAATTCATCCAATGTTCTCCTTTTACACAGATCTCCTTCTTTCAACCCGTTTTTCCCTTTGACTCGCTTGTTGGATGTTCGGACAATCCTATTCTAGTAACCTTGAACATGATAGAATGCTAACCTTATCTATTCTACCAATGTCAATTCTTTGAATTTATGTCTCACCCAGTCTTCTTCGGTTATCTGATTTTCCAACAACACTGTAAAAGACCTAACTTTGAATTATACCCTGGCTCCATGCCATAGATTAATGAATATGAGGTAGCCCCGTTTAACGTTCTCACTGATTTTTTAAAGCCCCAGAGTGCGAAGGGAATCTTATCTGACCAACTCTGTTATTTTACTCAACATGCTCTTAATGTTTCTATTAGCAGCCTTGACAGCCCCATTAGTTTGTGGTTGATGAGGTGACGAACGGTGTCGAGTAATACCATAATCCTCGGCTAGGTCCAAGACTTCTTCATCAAAATGTAACCCATTGTTTGATATCAACTCCCGATACTCCATATCAGCAAATGATGTTCGTCCAAATAAACTGAGCTACCTTCTTGGTGCTGAGCACAACATAAGAAGCAGCTTCCATCCACTTCGTGAAGTAATTTATGGCTACCAGTATGAGTTCATGTCCATTAGAGGCCTCGGGACTGATCTTCCCTATCACATCTATTCCCCAAACTAAAAATGACCAAGGGGAGGTTATGTTGTATAGGTCCATTCTAGCCAATAACCTGATGGGATACGCAAGGGCATAAAGTCTCAATCTTTGCGTTACCCAAATCAAAGACACAAATGTTTTCTCGAGGGCTAAATACTTCACTCTCCTTGGGTCAACTTCTTACTAACATAGTACACAGCCCTCTCAACCAATGAATTCTCCAAGTGCTGGGCTAACATGGCTCCTACTACGGTATCAATTAAGGTCAGGTTTAGTAACAAAGGGCTAGCAGGTATAGGCAGGCTCAGGACGGCAGGGTTGCTAAGGTACTACTTGATCTTGTCAAAGGCTTCCTGACATAAGGGGTTCCATTCTTTGCTCAAATCCTTCTTCAGCAGTTTGAATACGGGTTCATAAAATCATGGTTAAACGGGATATGAACTGGCTAATGTATTGGATTGTTCTCAAGAATCCTCAGATCTCCTTTTCAGTTTTAGTGGAGGCATCTCAACTATGGCTTTAATTTTGGATGGGTTCACTTCTACCCCTCATTTACTCACCATGAAACGTAGTAACTTTCTGACTATGACTCCAAACACATACTTCTACGGGTCCTACCTCACCTTGTACTGCCTCCACATCTCAAAATATGTTTTCAACACTGTACAATGATCTCATATCTTCCTCGATTTGATGATCATATCATTCACATACACTTCTACCTCCTCATGGATCATGTCATGGAATAAAGTGGTAGCGGCTCTCTTGTATGTAGCCTCGGCATTCTTCAAACGGAAAAGCATTACCGTGCAATAGAAAGTTCCCCAAGGAATGGTGAAGGTCATTTTTTCTTGATCTTCGGGAGCTATTTTTATCTAGTTATATCCCGCAAAACAATCTACAAAGGATACCAACTCATGCTCGCTATGATAGGTAAAGGGGGAAGTCATCTTTTGGAGAAGCCTAATTTAGATCCAGGTAGTCCACATTTATCTGGATTTGATCGGAAAGCTTGGGAATGGGTACGATGTTGGCTAGCTAGGTAGGGTACTCGATCACGCGGATAAATCCGATATGCAGTAACTTAATCACCTCATCCTTGACCTTGAGGGACCACTCTTGTCTTAACTTGCGGAGTTTTTGCTTAATGGGTTTGGCTTCGGGTAGGATAGGTAGGTGGTGTTCCACGATGGAGGGGTCTATACAGGACATGTCATTATATTACCAAGCAAATACATCGATAAATTTCCTGAGGAGTGCAGACTTCTCTTCTCTTTCACTCTCATCTAGATTAACTCCTATTTTGATTTTTTTTATAATTTTCGAAGGAGCCTGTGTTTAACTTTGACTGTTTCCTTGGACACTGGCTTGACAAAACTAGATTTTTTATTTTCAGTTTCTCTTAACATTTCTTTTAAATATTTTTTCTCTTTTAAGTCTATTAGGTGTGACTCATTATCAACCGAGTTGATTAATTCATCATAAACTAAATAAGCAATCAAGGGATAATCAAAATCAAGCATTATATTATCAATTGGGTAGTCTAAAAACACATAAAATGTGAACAAATTTAAATTGGCTAAGGAGATATATGCATCCAAGTCTTTCGGCTCCAGAACATTTTTGGCAGCAAGACTTCCTTGGGATAACCTCTTTCACAATTAGTGGTTTGCACTCAATTATTCAATGTTGTGTGTCGCCTTGTGGCTGGAGTGATTAGGCATGTTGGGTCTACAATCTAGTCGTCCACTTTTGTAACATTCCGGAATTTTTGGAACGTTAACACTCGCTCGATTATATACACTAAGGGAATAAAATCCTCAAACTCAATTAATTTAGTACCACCAGCCAGTCAAAACAACTAAACCATTGAATAATATAGTACTCTTAGTGCATTGCCATATTAAAACATCAAGTCTAAGTCATAAAAAATTTTCAATAACAATATTAACCCACACATGGGTTGTAATGACCAAGACTAAACTAAATTCTCCTTTCCCTCACTCAGCTCTAATCTATACCCAATGTGATCTATTGTTGGTTATTACCTGCGAAAAGGAAGTCAAACGAGAGTAAGCTTTTGAGAGCTCAGTAAGGTCGCTCAAATGAAGGAATTTCGAAATGATTCATAGATGCAATTCAATGATGGTTTTTCAAGAGTTTTAAAATGATCATAACTAATTCAGTCAAATATCAATATGACTTTCAAATACGATGCAAACAATCATAGATGTTATTGAACATGAGCAATTGCAAAGCCACGCAGATAATGTAGGGTAATCACTTAGCAAAGTCACGAAGGCGATGCTCAGTAACATTGGTAACTACGTACTCATATTTACACCGGCTAGTCCATCAAGGTACTAGCTCACACCAATACACCGGCTAGTTCATCAAGGTATTAACCCACACCAATACAAACCAAATCCTCCATTACACACCAACTACCACCAAAACACACCAATGCAGAATCTCATGTTAATAAACAGAATAACAACATTTCAATAATACAACATGTTATTCAATGCTCGATGGCAATAAATAATAAGCATCGATAAGAGTTTCAATGAACGTTTTTCAAGGCTCAATGAAAACTTTTGAAGGCAATAATTCTCAATTCAAAACATAACAGAGTCCAATGGCATTCGAAAAACAATAAAACAAAACATACAAAATCAAAGTGATGAAGTAGGGTTTGTGTAGGAAATCCATACCTCCATCCAAGCTACGCAATGTTACACAATCTCGATCAATGATCCTTTGAATCAACCTAGATTGACAATTTATTTGTTAGAACACAATCTACGCTGATATACTATAAACTGAATATCAACTACCCACAACGTACTCATTCCTATCCCCGAAATCACACAACTCAAAGTGAGTCCCACACACGACCAACTTAACCGAAAATTTCGTACACAAGGCATCCCCCCCTTCTTGCTGTTTACACACATAACTAGACACAACACACCTACACTCACGGACACGTGCAAGCACACACTGTATACCCATTATTCTTTCCACCTGCTCACACATTAAACACACAACCACGCACACACACATATATGTGGCTATTTTTCAGCCCTTGTTTCACCTTACTAATACCACAACACACACTTGTTCACACCCAAAATCCTCCTTGTCTTACACAAAATTACACCCACATACGACCACCTGCGCACGGCCGCGCACAACCGCACATGGCTGCTCTGTTTCAGTCATTTCGTCACGTAAATATGGCAACCCCCATGGCTGCTTTTACCATGTCCCTTACAGTTGTTGTTATCCCCTGTCATAAAGCTACCCCTCGCACAATCACCTACACAAGCATGACAGTCACATGGCTCCCCTCTTCCCCAACACTAGCTCACTGTCACAATTTACACACATATATTCTCTATGTAATAGATTTATTCGGGAAAGAGAATGGTAAAATCTTTACCAGAGATAGGTTTTCTTCATCTTTGGATTCCATTTGAGCAGCTTCTTCTTCTTCTTCTTCTTCTTCTTCTTCTTCTCTCTCTCTCTCCTTTTCTTTCTCTTTTCTCTTTCTTTACCGTATATTAGATGAAGGGAAGAGAGCTTGAACGGCTGCTCTCTCATAAGAAAGGTATAAATATAAAACCCTAGACCGTTAAATTACCAAAACCCTCTAGACTTTATGTTACCTGAAATTTTTTATTATTACGAAAAGGCCCAAAATAGTTATTTATGATAGATTAATACATTAGAATAATTTAACATGTTATATAACCTCGCTTCATTAATCGTCGCTAAAAATTACAAAATAAAATATCGATGCTAAGTAAAAATATCGTCGCTAGAAGTTTTCAAAAATATCGTTTACGATAATTGTCACTAAGTACCTCAATCAACGTCACTTATAACTGTCATCGTTAAATTATAACTTATGATTTTCAAAATTTTGTCGCTAAAGGTTGTTGATAAAATTTTATTCATGAAAATCGACGTTAAATTTTGCGTATAAAAGTTATCACTTAAAAAAAATAAGTTAATCGACTAGAAAATATCAAGGTTTAAGGTGTTACAACTTCACAGATAAGCACTGAGATATAAAAATATCTGTGAATTATGTTGTCATTACTTTCGGCTCCATCAACTCTATCCAATCTGAGAATTCTTTGGTACCTGGCTTTATCTGCACTATCAATTCTTCATCCTCTACCCACTCAAAATCGTAGAATATTTCTCATCCTTTGATCTGCTTCCCTGTCTCAACACTATAAATTGGCTCTGGAAATCCATAGAAGGGTCCACTCTCTCCTTCTCTGATGAAGAGCCCGTTTATAGTTGAGATCTTGGTCATGCTCATCTGCTTCTCATTTTTCTTATCCTTTTTTGGATTGGCTAGCTTTAGGATAGCTTCCTTCCTCTCCTTTCTGGTTGGCCTGTATCTCAAACGAACTGTTCTTTCTCATTATTCATATCCGGGAAGTTGAAAATTCCTTGACAATTTCAGCCTAAGCCTTTTACAAGAAAATAGTAGAATTTTCTCAACATGGGAAGCATTGTTGTACTGCCATAAGGGGTGTCAGTAAGAAAGTTTTTCCCGTGACAAACTTTCTCATACTCGAAACACTGAAATGGGTGATCCATCCTAAATTTACTGAGCAGAATATCCAAAGAATCATGTGGTACCTGAACACTGTCCTTCTCAGCCTGTCCGATCTGAAGCAACTGGAAATCTCCCATTATAGTAAAAAAAAATAGCATCATTAGACAAAAATTTGACCTTTTGGTGCAATGTAGAGGGAATTGCATCCACAGAGTGTTTCCAAGGTCGACCCAATAGAAGATTAAAGGTGGCCGGAACATCCAACACCTAAAACTCAACATCGAAGCTAGCAGAACCTACAGTTATTAAAAGCTTCACAATACCAATTACCTCTATTCGGGTGTTATCATATGCTCGGACGACTTGCTTGGTGGGAGTGAATTCTAATGGGTCCATGCCAAGGGCGTGAACAGTGTGTAAAGGACATATATTTAGAGCGGAACTATTGTCCATAAGGATTAGAGAAATCCTTTTATCAAGCTCTCTCATAGTGATATGGAACAGGTCATTATGGATTGGTCATGTCTTAGGTAGGTCGGACTTCGACAATGTGAGAACATTTCTGTAATTTATAGCCCTTAACATTTAGGACAAGTCTTCAGGCTGAGTCTGAATTGGTATCTGGGCTTTACTGAGGAGTTTGATAAGGGATTGACAGTGAGAGTATGAGGCTGACATTAATCCCCATATGAAAATGTTTTCTTGGATCTTCTTTAGTTGTCTGAGGACCTTAACATCCATAGGGTTTTGAGTGAACAATAGGTCGAAAGAGGTTGGCTAGGGCAGGGTCTCTTACACTCGGGTAGATCTGGTCAAGTGGGATATACCGGCACTGGTTCAGAACATAAACTCAGTTTTTTCATCATATTATTTTTTAACTATTAAGGTATCTCCACCCATCAACTCTTCCCAAGTAATCACGTTACAAAACTCTGAGGGAATCATAAGCAGACATTGACTTCAAACCTAGCTAGCTCGCTGTAAATAATAAGAATGGTAGAATCCATAACCAATTGGCTGCCCTCAAAGCAATTAACCATATGAGGAGGCAAGGGTTCTTTTCAGACATTTGGTTTGACAGGAGGGGAAACGTTATCCTTGTCTATGAGGTCTTGTATGGTGTATCGAAGGGTGATGCATCTCTCAGTAGGGTTACCTTTTCCTTAATGGTAATCACAAAAGGCATTCACATCGTATCCTTCGGGTATCGCTGTTGGAGTAGGTGTAGGCAATAGCTTATAAATCAATCCCCTCCTCAACAACTGTTCAAAAACCTTTGTGAGTGGCGCGTTCAAGGGTGTGAACTTCCTCATAAGCTTTGTAGTATATTCATTTGTCACTGCCTGAGGTGCTTGTACGGTGTTGACATTGTTTGATGCTGCTGGCTTAAGGTTCATGTTTGAACTCCTTAGACTGGCTTAGTATACCTCTGGTGGTTTTGACTCACGAGAAATGGTTCCTTTGTTGATTGCATCTTTTATCTGTATGAGGGATCCCATGAGATCTTTAAACGACGTGTGGTAGTGGCGAAAGATGTAATCACGGTATACTAGATGTTCATTTGCTCTTCTTCTAGGACGATTTCACCATCTAAGCTGCCTTATTCCTCCACCTCATGATGAAAGTCGATACGGACTTTTTTTCTCTTGCTTTGTGGTTTCTATATCTCTCTGGGTGATATCAAAGTCTGTATTACACTGGTATTTTTTGGCGAGTTCTCTCATAACATCTTCCCATGTGAGGACTCGAGCTTCATCAGAAGTAAGGAACCATCAGGAAGCGGCTCCAGTGAGGGTACGGTGAAACAACTGTATCAACTTATTCTGATTTACCCTATATGGGACCAATGCTCACATATACATCTTCACATGAATCTTGGGATTTGTGGTCCCGTCTAGCTTATCCATCTCTGGCATCTTGAACTTGAGGGATAGCCTATGCTCGGGGTTCATGGTTATGGTACTGAGGTCTAACGGGTCATCGACTCTCCTCATCCTAACAAGCTGGAACTCTAGTGCGGAGAACTTATTCTTCTATTTTGGTATAACATGGGGTTTAGTGTCTTATTCCTCAGACTTATACATCTAATTAAAATTTGTACCTTCTTCTTATCGTCTTTCTTCCAATCTTCTTCCGACTCGTTCCTACCTCTCCTCACTAGATTATCTAATTCCTTGACAGTTCGGGATTGTTGCTTGGTTATAGTGGTTAAACCATTCTAAAGATCATTCTTGTAATACCCCAAATTTTTTTTCTTGTGCGTAATTATTATTTTAAGTAAATAAGTTTGTGGTCTTTTAATAATATTAAGAAAATGATTTTTATCGTTTCTAAAATTTTTGATCGGAAGAAAAAAGGTTTCATTTGAATCAAAGAGGGAAGGTTAGTGATGTCTTGGAGTCTGAAGAATTCGGTCGAATGAAAATAAGTTCTCGATCGAATTAAAAGTTTCAAGTCGAATGAAAATAATTTGGCTTTGAATGAAAATGGGTTTTGCTACGAATAAAAAGATTTTTGTGTGTAGAATAAGCTACTGAAGTTTTCGGTTGAATTAAAAAAAGCATTTTTGCGTCTGCTGGATTCGGTGGAAGGCAAAGTCTTTTCCTTCGAATGAAAATTTAAAACTTTTATGTTCCTTATAAATAGACTTCTTACTTCCTTTCAAGCCTTTTTAGGTTCTTTGTTTCTTTTGCTCCCTAGTTCCTTTCCTTTTCGGGGAGAGAGAGAGAGAGAGAGAGAGATTAGAAGGCTTGAGAAGATCCTTTGGCATTAAGGTGGTGCTTTGAGGTTTTTCTTGTTTGAAAGCTTTTGAGGTAAGGGATTTTATTGCTTTTTGCTGTGAGAAGGTATTTTCAAAATCCAATAGCTTATGCTTTGTCCAATACAGTTCATCTTCATTGGTTCACTATTAGTTTGTTTAACTTTTGCTCTTATTTATAACATTGTGTACCTTCCTCCATTTGAGCCTTGATGAGCACACCTTTGCATTTGTACATTTGTGACCGTCAATTTAGGATTGACATTGGTTACGTTGAACAACTCTCAAATTGAGAGGGTCCTTTGGACATATGTTTGTTATGCTAGTGAGCCAAAGACTCTTAGTACGCTCCAGAGCACACGTTTGGTGTTTGTATGTTTAGTTCGACATTTGGGTCTTATGACCACCATAGTCATTGCATGTTTGTAGCATACCCTACATAAAATTGAAATGTGTTTTGGGTAAAATGCTTATCTTTGATACTTTGATATTTGATAGAAAGACATGATTGGTCCGTTTAATCTAATATTGTTATTAGATTATGCTTTTATTGCTTGACATCTTACCATTGGTTTACCCTACTGGGCTATTTAAGCTCACCCCTTTCCTTTTATACCTTGCCTTTGCCACAGGTGAAAGGAGTCAGAATTGAATGTTGTGGCAGCCTTGAAGTCCTTCGACTTTTGCTTATCATTGAATTTTGTGTCCGTACTTTGAAAATCTTACCCGCTTAGGGGTCATTCAATGTAAATGTATTGGATCATTAACTTAGCCACTGCGCATAGATTTCTTCTGTAAAGGAATACTTTAAGAATTTTTGTAATAGACTTTTGTTGTATATGGAAATACTTTACGTTGGAGGCTTTTAGTGCTCTGTTTATACCGTGGCTTTTAAAACCTTAGCGGTATATTTAGAAATTTGCTGATAGTCACGGCCTCCCGTGTTGGGGGCATGACAGGATTGGTATGAGAGCTTAGGTTTGTGATTCTGAAGACTCGTGTGAGCGGCCTAGGTCTAAGTCATTGCGAGACTTGTTTTGATTTTGCTTTTATCTTTTGTACATCGTAGGCTTATATAGTTTCCTTTGATGTGTTAGGAGTATTATGCCTCCTAGATGCTCTAATCATATTGCCAACAATCCTCCCGAGTCACCCCCGAATGACAGTGTTGCTGAAGCCATTGTACGAGGATTTCAGAATTTGGCGAACCTAATTGCCTGAGGTAACGGGGTACCACTGCACCAAAATCATAATGATGGACATAATGATGGTGTAAAAATCAAAGATGTGGAGAAATTCAAGCAGTTAGTGCCTGCTTTTAGAGGGGAACCCGATCTAGAGAAGGCTGAAGCGTGGGTGAACCAGAATGAGAAGGTGTTTGACCTTTGGGACAACAGTAATGAGCAAAAGGTAGCGTATGTTGTTTTCATGTTAGAGGACGAAGCTGACCATTGGTGGAAGATGATCAAGTGCACACAAAGAATCAGCGCCAATCATCCCATGACTTGGGAACGATTTAAAGGTATTTTCTTCGAGAAGTATTTTTCTCAAAATGTAAAGGACCAGAAGGAGGAAGAATTGTTGAAGCTCGTATAGAATGGTATGACAGTAGTCGAATATGAGGTGAAGTTCACCTCATTGTCAAGATATGCCCTGCATCTAGTTGACACTGAAAATTGTAAAGCAAGAAGGTTCGAGAAAGGATTGAAGTGCGGCATCAAAAATAGATTATTGGTTTTGAAACTTCTGACTTATGCCAAGGTGGTTGAACGGGAAAAAATTATAGAGATGGACTACGAGGAGTTTCTAAAAGAGCAGGAGGAACAGAGACACAAAATGAGTCGTTCAGAAGCTTCGGACAAGAACAAGAGTGGTGGTCAGAACAAGAGGAAAGCAACTTTACAAGAGAGCATGCAATTGATTCAAAGAGTTACAAAGGTTTGCGACATCTGCGGTAAGAATCATGGGGATAAGCCATGCCATCGTTTGACAAATTCATGTTTCAATTGTGGGAAGGTGGGGCATTATGCTATGGAATGCCCGTATCCGAAGAAAGAGAAAACTTATAACACTCAAGCTCCGGTTGGAGCTAAACTGCCCACAGGAGACTAGAGGTCGAGAGTACAAGGCTGTGCTTATGCTTTGACTGCCAAAGGTGCTACAACTTCCAATGACGTAGTGGCAGGTATAGTTCAGATTGGTTCTTATTCTTTTCATACATTATTTGACCCTTGATCCATGCATTCGTTTATAACTTCTTCTCTCGCATGTAAGTTGGGTTCTGACCCATGACCTTTAGAATTTGATTTGATGATTAATACCCCAGTGGGGAAATCTATTTTAGTATCGACAGTGTTCAAGCCTTGTTTGGTACACATTGAGGGTAGGGTGTTACTTGCTGACCTTATATCTATGGATATTCAGGATTTTGACGTTATTCTCGACATGGACTGGTTGTCTTCCTATCATGCCTCGTTAGATTGCTATGCCAAAGAAGTATATTTTTGGATTCCTGGTCAATCTAAATTCAAGTATAAGGGTTCTACTTCCATTACTTTATCTTGCCTTATATTTGCCTTGCGAGCTAAACGTTTGCTTCGGAAAGGGTGTCAAGGATATTTAGCTTACATTGTGGATACTCGAATAGTTGTTCAGAACTTATTTAAAATTCCCGTCGTTAGCGAATTTTTGGACGTGTTTTTGGAAGAACTCCCTGGTCTTCCTCCAGATCGTGAAATCGAATTTGTTATAAACCTTATACCAGGAGTTGCTCTAATTTCTAAGATTCCTTATCGTATGGCTACGGCCGAGCTCAAAGAACTTAAAGTATAACTTCAAGAATTGCTCGAGAAAGGCTTCATTCGCCCAGGTGTCTCTCCTTGGGGTGCTCCCGTTTTATTTGTGAAGAAGAAGGATGGAACGATGAGATTGTGCATTGACTATAAAGAGTTGAATCATATTACAGTTCACAATAAGTATCCTTTGCCGTGGATTGACGATTTGTTTGATCAACTTCAAGGTGCGGAATACTTTTCCAAGAGTGATTTGAGATCGGGTTATCACCAATTAAAGATTAGGAAGGATGATATATCCAAGACTACTTTCTGCATGAGGTACGAACACTATGAGTTTGTTGTAATGCCGTTTGGGTTGACTAACGCACCTGCAGGTTTATGGATTTAATGAATCGGGTATTCAACCGACACTTAGACCAATTCATCTTAGTTTTTATTGATGACATACTGATTTACTCCAAAAACAAAGAAGATCATGAAGAACATTACGTATGGTGCTACAGATTTTGAGGGAAGAAAAGCTTAATGCCAAGTTCGATAAATGTGAATTTTGGCTTGAGAAAGTTGTATTTTTAGGACATGTGGTGTCTAAAGATGGGATCTCGGTGGATCCATCTAAGGTAGAGGCAGTGTGGAATTGGGAAAGACCAAAAACACTCGGAGAAGTTTGTAGTTTTCTTGGTTTGGTTGGTTATTATCGCAGATTTATTTAGGGATTTTCAAAGCTTGCTATTCCGTTAACTCGGTCGACCCGAAAGAAGGTTCGGTTCGAGTGGTCGAAAGAGTGTGATCACAGTTTTCTAGAATTAAAGAAAAGATTGGTTTCAGCTCCAGTTCTTTCCTTGCCTTTGGGGACTGGAGTATTTGTGGTTTATAGCGATGCTTCACGGAAAGGTTTGGGATGTGTATTGATGCAGCATGGGCGAGTTATTGCTTACGGTTCTCGACAACTCAAAATGTATGAAGTGAACTACCTGACACATGACTTGGAATTGGCTGCTGTGGTTTTTGCTTTGAAAATTTAGAGGCACTATCTCTATGGTGAAATGTGTGAGACCTACACGGATCACAAGAGTCTTAAGTTTTTATTCACGCAGAAGGAGCTAAATATGCGACAACGTCGATGGTTGGAATTGCTTAAGGACTATGATTGCAAGATCCAATATCACCCCGAGAAGGCCAATGTGGTGGCCGATGCTCTCAGTCGAAAGAATACAAGTACATGTGCCTCTCTTTTAACTTCATGTCCAGAAATTCTTGCGGATCTTGAAAGTTTGGGTATGGATGTCTTGGTTTCTAGGTCGGGAAACTATTTTGATAATTCGATGGTGCAACCGGCCTTGATTAAAAGAATTAAGCAAGCTCAGAATGTGGACTCAAAATTAATTAAGATCAAAGAGCAAGTTGGAAAAGGGTCAACAGCCGGAGTTCAGGATTGATGCCGAAGGGGCATTACATTTTGGAAAAAGATTGTGTTCCTTCTGATGTAGGGTTGAAGGATGAAATATTGTGTGACGCTCATAGTTTTGGCTTCACAGTTCATCCGAGTAGTACTAAGATGTATCGAGATTTACAAGACGTGTTTTGGTGGAACGATATGAAAAAGGAGATAGCGGATTTTGTTGCTCGATGTCTTATTTGTCAATAGGTTAAAGCGGAACATCAATGGCCTGCTGGACCTTTGCAACCACTTACCATCCCTCAGTGAAAGTAGGAACGTATTGCCATGGACTTCGTGTCTGGTTTGCCTAGGACAAGACAAGGTCATGATTCAGTTTAGGTGATAATTGATCGTTTGCCAAAGTCAACGCATTTTATTCCGGTTAAAGATACATATAGCTTGGAAAGATTGGCCAAACTCTATATTCAAGAGATTGTTTGACTCCATGGTGTGCCCGTTTCGATTGTTTCAGATAGAGATGCACGTTTTAAATCAAGATTTTTGGCGCGGGTTGCAAAACGCCTTGGGTACTCGACTTGACCTTAGTATAACATATCGTCCTCAAAGCGATGGACAGTCATAGAGGACCATTCAAATTCTGGAGGACATGCTTAGGGCTTGTTCGCTAAATTTTAAGGATAGTTGGAGTGATCAATTGTCGCTTGTTGAGTTTGCTTACAACAATAGCTTTCAGGCTAGTATTAATATGGCACCGTTTGAAGCCCTGTATGGGCGAAGATGTAGGATACCAATTTGTTGGTTTGAGGTTGGAGAAGGGAAACTTTTGGGTGCCTTGGGGCTGGAGATAGTAAAAGCTACATCGAAGAAAATTCGTTTGATTAAGGATAATTTGCTAGTCGCTCAAAGTCATCAGAAGAGTTATGCGAATAATAAAAGACGTGAGTTAGAGTTTGAAGTGGGAGATCATGTATTTCTCAAAGTTTCGCCTTGGTGGGGCGTAATGCATTGGGAAGAAGGGCAAGCTTAGTCCTAGATTTATTGGACCATTTGAGATCTTGCGGAAAGTTAGACCAGTCACTTACCAAGTTGCCTTACCACCTAGTTTGTCGCAAATACAAGATGTATTTCACGTATCAGCATTGAGGAAGTACATGCCAGACCCTTCACATGTTATTCATTACGAAGCTATGGAGATTTAAGATGATCTATCATACGAGGAACAACCAGTGGAGATTTTATACCATAAGGATCAAATTTTACGCACTAAGACTATTAAGTTGGTTAAGGTACTTTGGCGTAACCATTCAATGGAAGAAGCGACGTGGGAACTCGAGGATGCTATGCACGAAAGACACCCTCATCTCTTTGACGTTTAAGGTACGTTTTAATTCCACGGACGGAATTCTTTTAGGGGGGGGGGGAGAATGTAATATCCCAAAAAATATCTTTTCTTGTGCGTAATATTATTTTAAGTAAATAAGTTTGTGGTCTTTTGATAATATTAAGAAAATGATTTTTATCGTTTCTGAAATTTTAGGTCAAATGAAAAATGGTTTCATTCGAATCAAAGTGGGAATGTTAGTGATGTCTTGGAGTTTGAAGAATTCGGTCGAATGAAAATAAGTTTTCGGTCGAATTAAAAGTTTCAAGTCGAATGAAAATAGTTTGGCTTCGAATGAAAATGGGTTTTGCTTCGAAGAAAAAGATTTTTGTGTGTAGAATAAGCTAGTGAAGTTTTCGGGCGACTATTAAAATAAAAAAAATTGAAGCATTTTTGCGTCTGCTGGATTCGGTCAAAGGCATAGTCTTTTCCTTCAAATGAAAACTTAAAATTTTTCTATTACATATAAATAGACTTCTTACTTCCTTTCAAGCCTTTTTGGGTTTTTTATTTCTTTTGCTCCCTAGTTCTTTTCCTTTTTGGGGAGGGAGGGAGAGGGAGGGAGGGAGGGAGAGAGAGAGAGATTAGAAGGCTTGGGAAGATCCTTTGACATTAAGGTGGTGTTTTGAGGTTTTTCTTGTTCGAAAGCTTTTGAGGTAAGGGATTTTATCGCTATTTGCTGTGGAAAGGTATTTTCGAAATCCAATAGCTTATGCTTTGTCCAATACCGTTCATCTTCATTGATTCACTATTAGTTTGTTTAACTTTTGCTCTCATTTATAACATTGTGTACTTCCTCCATTTAAGCCTTGATGAGCACACCTTTGCATTTGTACATTTGTGACCATCAATTTAGGATTGACATTGGCTATGTTGAACAACTATCAAATTGAAAGGATCCTTTGAACATATGTTTGTTATGCTAGTGAGCTAAAAACTCCTAGTATGCTCCGAAGCACATGTTTGATGTTTGTATATTTGGTTTGACATTTGTTTCTTATGGCCACCATAGTCATCGCATGTTTGTAGCATATCCTACATATAATTGAAATGTATTTTGGGTAAAATGCTAATATTTGATACTTTGATAGAAAGACATGATTGGTCCGTTTAATCTAATATTGTTATTAGATTATGCTTTTATTGCTTGACATCTTACCATTGGTTTACCTTACTGGACTATTTAAGCCCATTTCCTTTCCTACCTTGCCTTTGCCACGGGCGAAGGGAGTGACAATTGAATGTTATGGCTGCCTTAAAGTCCTTCGACTTTTGCTTATCATTGAGTTTTTGTATCTGTACTTTGGAAATCTTACCCGCTTAGGGGTCATTCAATGTAAATGTATTGGATCATTAACTTAGCCGTTGTGCATAGATTTCTTTTGTAAAGAAATACTTTGGGAATGTTTTGTAATAGACTTTCGTTGTAAATGGAAATACTTTATGTTGGAGGCTTTTAGTGCTTTATTTATACCGTGGCTTTTAGAACCTTAACGGTATATTTAGAGATTTGTTGATAGTCACGGCCTCCCATGTTGGGGGCGTGACACTTCTGAAGCTCACTGATGATACGGACCAAATCGGAGATCTGTGGAACTTCTTCGGCCATTGGAGTTCGTGAGAGCTTTCCGGATGAATCTCGATACCAGCCACACTTATTGTATAGAAAAAGTTGTCGAAAGTTTAACCACATAAATCGAGCTGACTAGCTTACACCCTAATGGGAGTGAAGGGGATTTTATGGTATGGAGTATATTTTTCAAATTTTTGGAAAAAAGACTGACTAACCATCCAGTTAACTGCATGGATAACCGGCCGGTTCATCAGCGTGGTCTGGGTTCTAGGGAATTTTTAGGAAGGCTTTATCACTAATCGTCTGATTATCTGGGGGATAATCGGCAGGTTAGTCAATAGCTTCAGGTTTATATATGAGAATTTTTTCTGAGGATCAGGTTTCTGACTAACTGTCAAGTCATCTTGACAGATAACTTGCATGTTGGATCAGTGGGTTGGATCAATGTATGAACTAGCCAGTTTTAGATTTTTCAAGTAAAGGCACATACTGACTGACCGTAAGGTTAGGACTGTAGATAACCGGTCAGTTAGTCAGACTCTGCCCTTTTTATGAAATTACCAGTTTAGCTTACAGAATGTTGGTAGTTTCCCTGCCAACATGCCATAGGCCAATATAGGTATTCTCCTAACAAGGGGCAGAACACTAAATGGTTTGGGTGTGAGTTTTTTTCCTTATAACACCGATGTAAAGGTCACTCCATCGGCTCGACTGTACCATATACTTTCATCTCGTACCTACGACGTTAATAATGGGCGATAATTAGTACATATACAAGTTGTTTAATATATCAAGAAACCAAGAAGAATCTTTAGTACGCCATGTGCAGTTGAGAACTTGATCGAGAGATCTCCATGAGCCCAGGAGGACCAATGGCCTCGAATGTATCGCTCCCAAATGGGTGGGTCGGAGTGAGACGTGTACGCGTGTGAGGTATATAAATAAAAGCGCAAGTACCACAGTTATGTTACATTGTACATACCACAGAACAATATAAAAAAAATACAACAAGGCCAAAAAATCAAGAGAAACTTTTTAAGTCTAATCCTTTTAGTGTTATTAGTCCCCAGAGGAGTCGCCATCATGGCGCACTGCCTCGAAGAAAATAAATTCATAGAAATAGATTTATTTATGAGTCACCATCTTATTTAATTTAAAGTTTGAAAAATAAGAAAACCTTAAAAAATGACTCAAAGGTATCAAAAAGGATGAATAGCCTATTGAAACTGGGAGGAGGGTCCAGGGACTAAGTTACGCAGCGGCAAGGTGTCAGGCACCCATTATGCCCTTTCTGTCTCTACTTCGTTTTTCATGATTTTTTGGCCTAAGAACACGTAGCATGAAAAATACAACATGACTCACCCTAAGCTAATTTTATTATTATTTGGCTTGAAATTGACAACAGGGGTCAAGTGCCCTACATATCTGATCAGCCTATCGGAATCAAAACCACTGTAGTTCGACGCGGGCCTAAGGGAAGTAGTCTACAATTCAAGACTAGAATTAAACAAAGAAATGGAAATACTTTATTTTTTGTGTTTTTGAAATGAAATGCAATTACGGAAAATGGATGAAAGTTAGTAAGGATTACCTCACGATGCCGCTTGCCTCGATGAATATATTCTCCGTTGGGTCCACGATGCAAAAGAACAAAAAGACCTTTTTAGAGTAGTTTGGTTGGCTAAGATTCTCGAGAGAGGTTGGACGTCACTTCACTAGAACATGGCGTGCAAACTATGAAAAAAAAAATAAGCTTCTGGACTCACCTCAAATTGACCCCAAGGCCAAGGCCCCTTTTTTAGGGCTCAGGTTTGCAGAACCTAATAAGATTGACAATACCAATCTCCATGGCTGGAGATAAGTCAGAATAAATGATAAAATTGCAGATCGACAATAGTCAACAAATCGGTCGGTTAGTCGAAAATCAGCCAAATCAGCCCAATTATTAAAAATATTTTTTCCAAATATTGGGGCATTATCCGACCCTAATTTCAGTGATTATCTCTGAAATCACAAATGAGATGCACCAAATTCGGGATAAGTAAACTCTTAACCAAAAAATTGATTTATTTATCTTCTTATCAAGGACAAATTATGTATTATTTTTTCAAATCATCTAGACAAATTACATCACTTAGAATAATCTAGACCATGGACCAAACATGACCTAAATGGGCTAGACTTAATGCAGTGGACTGGTCTAGATATGTAAGGAACTGGATTGGACAATTCAACTAGACCGGACTAGACCAATGAACTGGACTTAATTAATATAATAAAACTGGACTGAATCAATTAATTAAACCATACTACTTAGCTCGTACTCAATAATGTATTTTTAATTAATAATGAAACCCATTAATTAATTAATTAAAAATGCCTACAAAAATAAAGTGTCTACAAACATCTTTCTATTAACTCCAATATGAGTTCATACGCGAGCATACGTCTGGATATGAATCTTGGGATCGAAATTCCTTTCAACTTGATGTTTCCTTTCTTGAGCAAATCTAACTCCTTCACTGTCATGCTGGCCGACACGAATTTCAGCTAATGAGTACACAAAATAGGAATGACTAAAAAAATGTCAAGGGTTATGAATGTACACTCGGCATGGGTATCTTGCAATCATAGTCCTTGATCTACTGTGATGCACATAAAATCTGAATCTACTTGTAGACCGATGACTATGTTTTGAGGTTATGTCCCCAAATTGGTGTATTGACCCGTTCTCTCGTGTACCGGCAGTATCGCTGAGAAAAACTAATAGGTACATCCTTTTGTAGAATATTTGTCAAAAAGGGGTTTGATGTGTGTGGTTGTCGTCTTCCAACTTTGATTTAAGGCTCCTTAGTTGGCTTGATTACACAATGTACCTCTCATTCATGACTAATAGTTGATTTGGATAGTCATCATTACGTGTGCAAGGTTCAATATATAAAACACTAAGAAGCATTTTGGTACTACGACAGTAAAGGTGGGATCACATTGAATTTGCCTTGTATCTTTAAAAGACCAAGGGTTTCGATAGTTATCCTTGAATTGGTAGGTCATGGAGACTCATGCATGCCTGTGGGGCCTTTACCATGAACAAGCATTACAAGTAATAGGTTATGCAATGCAATTGAAAAAAAAATATATCAACAAAATAAAGATCTTCAAATCATAATAAGTAACGAGAGTCTAGTCCTCTTAAATTTCTTCCCAGCAGAGTATTTCACCGCGACGACATGCATATGAGAAACTCTATGTTTTGAGTCGCCATCTAAATTTTACAGTGAATTAAAATAATGTAACCAAGAAAATAATACTGGATCGTCAATTAAGTTAATATAGTTTGAGTGAACTCTAAATTTAGATTTGGGACTAAGTTGTATAGCTAGAAGGTGTTAGGTGCCCCGGTCGTACCAATAATCAAAGCCTCTACTTTTTTAAAAACAATTTAATGATTTTCATTTTTGTTTCAATTCCCCCCTATAATTATACCTACATAATTGGTTTGAACTTAACAACCGGAGTTGAGTGGCCTACGTACCAACCAGACTAATCAAAATAAATTTTTTGAAGTCCTAACCTAGGGGAGGCAATCTAAACCTTGATCATTTGTATTAGAAATAAGATTTATTAAAAGATTGAATATTGAGTGCTAGAATAACATATTTGACCTATCTATCCAAAGATCACGATTCGATGGCGAGGCATGAATCTATTTAGTTTATACCTTATTATTTCTCTAGTATTATTGTAGACCTAGGGTTGTTTATGTAGTGTTTTTATTTTCCTATGCAAAAAGTCCTCTATGTGACCTTAGTTGCACAAAAGAAAATTCCATAATTGAGCAAAATGACCTAAATACCCCTGTGTTAGCTGCTATGCTACAATTGCCACACAGCTGCCACAAATGTATAGATCAGTACACATACATGTCGTCGAGTACACTTTTCATTAAGTTACTTATAAAGGCTCTTCTATCTATGCTCTATATAATGATAACACTATTTTTGGTATAACAGTTCTTTTGGTATTACATAACTACCTATCTAGAACGGTGACAAGTGACATTCTAATAAATTTTTCACACAAATAAGTATTTTAAAGTAACAAATAACTACATATAAGGACATATTTAGGGTGTATTTGAAACCCATTTCAGCTTTTAGATTTTGTTTTCAAAAAAAAAAAAATCAAAAGCTCTTTGAGTTTTTTTTAACAAAATTGATGGGTTGTTTGATACATTTTTGTATAATTGGTTTTTTCTTTTTGCCCCTCTGTTCTCTTTTCTTTCATTTTCAAATACTCAAGAGTTTCTTCTGCGCTCTTACTTTTAAAAATCAGAAGCACCCCCAACACGACCTACACATCTCCTCTGCCACCGTCCAACAACTGCTATGACGATAACGTACTAGTGAATTAGCGTTTCATTAGTTTGATTGAAGTTTGATTGGGTGAATGAGTTTGATTGGCTTGGAATTCACCTACACAAATCAAAGATACTAAAGCTAATCGATGAATGAAATCTTTAGTGGTGTTTGTTGTAGGGACAATGATGGTTAGTATGATGGTGATTTGGATCTAATGAAGTGGTGGTGACCGATGTTAGAGGGTTTGGTGTTCGGCGGTGGTGGTCAGTGATGGTGGTAGTGACTTTTTTGTCAGTGAATATGGTGATTGGTGGTGTTGAAAAGTTTGGTGTTCGGGATGAGTTGATCAGTGGTGGTGGTATATCAGCGATCAGTGGTTGTGGTGGTGGTGTTAGTCAATTGGGTATAGTGGTTGGTAATGTTGGTGGTTTGATGTTCTTGGGTGATAAGTGTTGGTGATGAAGATCAAAGGAAAGAAGAGACATAAAATGCTTCTAACAAAAGTTGAAAGGTGGATCTCAAAAAAAGCACAAAAAATAAAAAATGAAAAACAAAACTCTAAAATAATGGAATTTCAAAAAACAGTCCATTTTGAAACTTATTTATAAACCTGAAGGGGAAAAAAACTAAAATTGTCTGTCAAACGACAATTTTTTTTCAGTTTTGAAAACTGAAAAAAAATTATTTCAAACACTACCTTAGTTTTTATAATTTAGATTGATTCAAAAAGTGTAGTTAAAATTAAATTTAAAGGCCAAGTTTGATACAATGATAATACTTGATCTCCATAATTCAATAATCATTTTACTAAATGTGATAATAAACGATTATACATGATGCTTCATTATATTTAAAAAAACTTATATCATTAATTTTATTTTTGCACGCACATCGCGTGTCATGGTAACTCGTAAATACTTATAAAGAGATGTTTTCTCTTCATAATTTAAAATTCATTTTATCAAATGTGACAATAAACACTTGTACGTGATGCTTAATCGTTTTTTAAACAAATTCGGAGTTTTAATTTTATTTTTATATACGCATTGTATGTGTCACGGTCACGGTGACTCGTATTATAGAATGAAAAGGTAGTCTACCTTGCATATACACCAGGCCTAAATAAAATGGCGCAAAATCCAGCAGAGACGGTAAAAACATTAATATGGGTTAAGGATAAGATAAAACAGACTAATTAAACACAGTGGGCTAAAAATATCACAAATTAAAAAAAGAAGTCTAAAAACCTAGGGTTTGCATATATAAGAAAAAACTAAAAGGGTTATTTTTCCTAAATAAAATAGAAGTTAACCAAAAAAATGATGAGGGGGGATTTTTGTTTTTACTTTCAAATTATGGCATACATTTGAAAGCACAATTTTTTTAATTTGTTTTATTCTTTTATCCATCCATAAAATATAGAAAATGATTATTAAATAGAAAAAAGGAAGATTCCAGTTTAACGGAAACAAAAGTATATATAAAAATTACCTTTTATCGAAGTTTTCTCTTTAGATTAGGCAAGGAATAAGATGGAAGCGAGAAAGGTGAAATATGGACTTTCTTTTTTATTTTACCATCTATGTTGGTTGGTGAAAGATTAAATTTTCTTTGTTGCTCCACCTTTGTTACTTTCTTTATACTCTCTCCTTCATAAAAAAATTGATCGAATTTTTTTAGGTTGTCCCAAAAAATTGATCACTTTTTAAATTAAAAAAGATTCTCTAGGTGTTTTTCATGTTTAGGGTTTTTACACTTTTTTATTCTTTTTCTTTCTCTACATTTAATCATCCACCAACTCATTTTGTCTCTCACGACCCACTCCCCCCCCCCCCCCCCGGAAACATAACATACATGACTAAATTCCTTAACATCGTTGCAAATCAAATGTGATCATTTATTGTGAGACGGAGAAAATATTTTATATATGTGATTAATTTGCTTGAAGATGATAATCAATCACATTTCACCATATACTTGTGTATAATATTTGCAAGCTAAGAAGATGAATCCAGCTACATAACAAGCTCTTTGTAGTAAAAAGCGAGACAAAGAAAGGCGTTGACCAATTAAGTAATCTATCATTTGTTATTCAATAAATTTGTCGATAGTCCAACTACTCAAAACAATCAATTTGGACATATTTTACTCAGAATTTTAAGCAAATACCTCATGATTATGATCATTAAAAAAAGATGAAAGAAGATAGATAAGAAATCAAAGAGGAAAAAACACTTTTTGTTTCCAAGATAGGAATTGGTATCTAATAAACTCAAGAGTTTTAGTATAAAATAATTGTACGATAAATTAAACGGTCCCATATTGTCTCAATATTTCCGTACTTTAATCACCGGGAAAAAAAATTATTTCCTACGCAAAATTTTGAGTTCTTACAAGGAGTATGTGCACGTGCAAGCCACGTGTTACAATTGTTGTTTGGACTGTTGCGTTGCAGTCCTCGGAGCCATCAGTTTCTTCCAAGTTCCAACGAACTACCTCTCTTGATCTTTCTCATGAAGAACCCTCAAAACTTTCTTTCACTACATCTATATATAAATGCATACCAGCATTCCAAAGAGCCATGACATGGTCAAAAATGATGATGAGTGTACGCGCCTTCAAATCAGCGAACCTCAGGGCTGGAAAATTGGGGCTGACAGGCTTTGCAACTAGGAGGAGGTGGATTTCCAGCGGGAACCAAAATCAACCCACGGGGAACAACAGGAGATTCGCGGTTCTGTGGGGCAATGGTGATTATGGCAGGCTGGGGCTGGGTAGCTTGGAGTCTCACTGGAGACCTGTTTACTGCTCTGCCTTGGCCAATGAAAGCATCCGGGACATTTCTTGCGGTGGCGCTCATACCCTATTCTTAACAGGTACTCCGTCTAGTGTTCCTTCTAAGTTGCTGAATTTGATAAGGTTGGCTTTTATTTGTTTAATAACCACTACTTATTATTGATGACATTGGAATGCATGCACCTGCCGCTAGAAGTGATTCTCTACTTGTTACGATGTTTGCTGCTGCGGACCTGTTAAAGATTAGTACGGAAAATGCTAAACTCCCAAGATGATGGTTATCTGATAAACATCATCCCCCCATCCCTCCTCTTTCTGTATATTGTAACGTTGTATGGAACCACCTCGTTGCTTGCAGTTTGACCGTGTAGTTGATGGTATTGTTGTGAGCAGATTGCAGAACTCTTGAGGTGTAGATAACGGGAGCTTCACACCGATTTCTACATTCTGTTACTTATTGAGTTCTCTAAATACAGTGGCTTACTCAGAATTATGGCTTTCCGTCACAATTATACTCTTGACATACCAAACATAATTTTGCATCCATATAGAGGTGGCAGTTTGGGCGGGTTTGGCGGTTTTAGTTGGGTTGGGCTTCGTTGGGCTAGAAGCCCACATAGCCAATTAAGTTGTATGGGCTTATATGGGCTGGGCTATACTTGGTTGGGTGAAGGCATTTAACCTGAACAAAATCATTTCTTAATTTATCCAAATTTATAGACTGATAGGAAGAAGATTCCAAATGTATAAGTTTACTTTAGCCTCACCATCTTCACAAGCGAGTTATCCATCTTCCGATGCCCCTCACTGCCCCATACATTACTACTTTCCTCATTCTGACCACTAGCTCATTCAAACCCAACTCCGACAACAAATTTTCAACAGTCAGTTCTTGAAGCCTGATGGTCTGAAAGGCAAGCTCTGCTCATCGTCTAAATAATATGTCCGCAAGTACCCTTGAAAGAGTCATCTCACATGCATACTTCTCGTGGCTGATATTTTCCTGAAGCTAAAGAACTCTCGCTTAATGTTAGCGAGTTGGACTTTCACAATTGAGTTGGACTTTTACGTAAAATATTGTTATTTTTCCAGACTTTGCTCATAGAGAGAAAGATATGAAGGTTGTTTAATTTTAGAACTGGCTGTGCCATTTAGTGCTGATGCTTATGATAAATCACCCTCTTTTGACAGAATCTGGCACTGTTTATGCCACTGGCCTTAATGATTTTGGACAGCTAGGCATATCGGATGATACGAAGTACACAACTGTACGTCCCACATTCCTTTTGTTATATTTCCACTCTTCTATAACGTAAGGCTTTTTTGTTAGCATTTCGCTTTGTACTTCTAATGTTTTGGGATTTACCGCAAGCTATGCACTTTTCGATTATTGAATCTGTATATTTGTACATAATAACAGGTTAAGCACGTGGTGTGCATCATCTTTTTGTTCTACTGAGAAGTAATTTTGCAGGAATGAAGCACATTCCTCTTTGGGCATTACGTTGTATTTTAAGGAGGGTGGTGCGTGTTTTTCTTGGTATATGCTGTTGCTAGCCCGTCTTGGCTACATTTGGGTCCCACTTTTTTAGACACGTCAGCAAATAGCTCACAGCCATGTTCAAGGCTAGCAACCTGGTCGAACTAGAGTGGATGCTCCAAGGCACTGGGCATAAAATTCATAAGTGCTTGAATTGGTGCACCTCCCTCTCAAAAAAGGAGTTGATGGCACTCCCTTTGCCTTCGGGTTTTGGCATGGCTATCCCCCCTTAGGGGTTGGCTCACCCTTGTAGGACGCCGATCCCTCCCCCCCCCCCCCCAAACAACAAACAACCGGGGAACCTTTCCCCTCTAAGGGGTAGGCATAGCCCCCTCTTTTGTGCCTTCCTCTCTCCCCTTTGGGGGGTTCCCTTCTCCTCCTTGAGTTCCTCCTCCTTCCTCCCCTTCGGGAGGGGCCTTTTCTCCTTCTTGGGGTCTCTGTTCATGCCTTCACCGCCTCGGGGGTCTCGACCCCCTTCTCTATGCCTTCACCTCCCTTTGGATCTTCACCCGTCTGCATCCCTTCACCTACCTGGGAGCGTCATCCCTCTCCTTCGGCACTCCTTGGGTACCTCACCTTGACCTCCTCTCCTTGGGGCATCTCACTTACACCAAGTGAAGGCCACTGTACTTAACCAATCCTTGGCTCCTTGGGGGCTCCCTGCTCCGTGACAATCACCCGTACTGCGTCAACCTAGCATGCCTAATTGCCATCTCCACGCTACGTGCCCCGGGCTTTGCTCTCATCGGTCGCACCCATGCGTCGCATTCACGTTACATGCCCTGTACAACACTTTGTAACCGCGACCTGCGCCACATTTATTGAGCTCGCCCCACTGTCACACCCATGCACCGTGCCACTTATATAGACGTGTTGCCGGCACCCCATCGTACTACCACCCCCTAGGTCTCAAATGAATTGGCTTATTCGAAAAAGGCCTTATGCCATTACAAAAGTAATTATATTTTTTGGTGTAACTTCAATAAGTAAACTGGCCGGAGAACCAGGATTGCTGAACAACAAAGTTTGATGTCGGACAAAACACCTGCTTTTCTCACAGTACAATCTCTTCCTACTGGATATCCTTTGTTTTCCATCACTTCGACAAGTAGTTTGTACAGCAGTATCCACAACCCCCTTACGAGCTAATTTTAGGTCTAAATTATTTACCTTTTTGAGTCGTATCTATTAACAGGGTTTTGGTTCACACGGCCTTGCCCCTTCGAGACCCCTAAAAGTGGACAAATGTTATATTATATATACGTTCCAACTAGTATGAATTTGATAAATGCATTGCTTGTGAAGTATAGCTATTATTGCCGCTGAGGCAGCTATTGGACTGAGTCTATCTGTTCACACACCATGTACGACTCGCCTTGGATGTGGAACATGCTTCAACCAGCTGTCTAGAGCACGTGACATTCTGACGGGCTCTACTCGTAGTGCTCGAGCATGAGGATCCTTTGTAGCAGGGTAAGTTTGTTCTCCAAGACACTTCTCTACCTTCGATGCGACAATAGGCACGCCACAGCTGTGGCCCCGTCACACTCATGCTACGATGATCGTCGATGCTCACGGGATCATGGCACACGGATCATTCCGAGACGTGATTAGGTCTCTTGAGGGCATCGCGCATAGTCCACCGTTAAGCGGGTGTCGGGCCTTCCCAACTGCGTCAGGCTCTCTGCATCTCTTGACACTCCCCCGTGGGACTTAATAAAGGCTTTGGACTGGTTGCTAAGATCAACGGCGTTCTGTGGCCGCACCAGCATCGTGTGAGTCAGTCTTCCTAGATAGATAAAGCAAAGCTTTTGGGGCAGATAAAGTGAGTATGTGATTCAATAGCCCATGGAACATTGCCGCATGGTGCATTCTCGGTGAGTTGTCACTCTCAGAGAGCGCATGTGTCACTTGATAACAAGGCACTTTAGCTGCATACATATTGGACTTGAGAGCCCATTTTGGAGAGGAATCGAAAACTGATTTCATTTGCACACTTTCACTCTCACAACTAACAAATTTTAGAAAGAGTAAGAACTAAGTATTGGACTCTAAGCATTGGACTTCTAATTTGGACTCTGAATCTGGATCTCAGCATTGGACTTTTGTATGTCACGCGCAACACTACCACTCCTCAAGCTCTATCTAGGCTGTCTTTGCTCTTGTTCGTATCTCACTGTCCCACATTATCATATTTGGCATCTGACTCGGGCTGTACTTTGTGGCACCTCCGCGTGTACAGTGAACCCACTTCGTTGGCATTATATTGCCAACTCATTTTTTTGTTTTCTGTTTTTGATACACTGTTTGATTGAATCATACTTAGGAGTGCGAACTCATGTCATGCTTGTTTCTCTTTCTGAGTGTATGGATCACATGAATAACGTTTAATATCAGTACAACTCTAATTTTGTAGGAACCTATTTTCTTTTGCCATGTCCAATCTTCCTTATTGTTCTCGTGAGCATCGCTCAAAATTTTGCATTCATTGTGATATGAGGTGAGATGCTTATATTTGAGGTTTTGCTGTAAGAGAAGTGATATGGATTGGAAGAAATAAATGAAAAATTAAAAGAAGCACTGCTTATCTGTTACTAATGTTACAGTATGTTACACAACTTATCTCATCGTGAAACTTTGTTGGTTCTTGCCTGTTGTCCTTACGATCCAACACATGAAACAATGCATTCTCTGCTATGCTGTTTTTGAGGGTGGTTCAGATCTCTGTCTTCAGTTGGCTTTCTCTGGTAATTGTTTGAGCTCCAAGCCGGCAATTATGGCTTATAGGTGGACTTTAAATTTATCATCTATGATATTATAGTGCATTCATGGTGCTTCAGATTGCGCTTAAAGATGATCTTGTCGTTTGCAAATTATATGCTGTTGTCAGACTGCAAGTCCAACTTCCAACTTTTTCCTCTTATAGACTATTGTAGTTTGGGCTGAGCCTTTTGTGGACCTGCATATAAATTCTTTAAGGAGGTCTTTTGGCATTGATGATGCACACTTGTTGTGTTGATGCAGGAACCACTTGAAGTTTCTGGACTTCCTAAAGATATTATAAAAATTTCGTCTGGTTATTATCACTCTTCTGCTATTACAGGTTTAGAGCTGAAAATATTGTCAGATATTTCATTTTTAAAAGGATTAGATGGATATTTATTTGTTTCTTATAGATGCACATGACTTTGCACATGTTTACATCAAGAATAAATGTGTGGGTTGGGCAGGTGGCAATCAAGAGACCGTTCAGAGTTCTGTATTCTGTGTGAAGTATCTTTTAATAGCAGTAGTTAGAGTCAGAGTGTACTATAGAGATTGTCAAGTGATGCTGCTGGGAATCTCATTGATCATATACTCGCATGTTTTGGCACTGGTGCTACTCTTTCTCGAAATGCCCTCTAGATTACCTGTTACACACTAGTGTGACATTCCCCTTAGACTTCCAAGATGATGCCGCATGGCCGGAAAAGCTTAGTCTCGTCATGGGCAAATAAAAGAACACGCAGTCATTCTCCATATCATCTTCACCATCACCGATTTTTCCTTCTTTTTCTTCGTCGATGTATTCATCAGCGTCCAACCATATACGTATCTTCTTGAAATTTCATCCCAGTAACAATTTTCACCATTACCAACAGAATCACTATTCACCATTGCCGTTACAATACGTGACATGATTAGAAATCATAAAACCATGACAACAAGATCTACATCATCAATCCTACAGCATAAATCTAGGAATTTGAGTGTTCTTTAATACACATTAGGGATTAAATCCGGATGCATAAAAGTTCTTAATTTTTCCACAATTTTATTAAGGAACTATTCCGGGAACCCAGATCAGAGGGTACTGCAAAAGACTTATCAATAAGTTTTTTATTAGTTGAATCGGGGTCTCTCTCTTCCTCTGTTTTATAGTCCCATGACAATGGTGATTAGCAGCTTTAAGGTAAGTCTTTTGGTGTAGTCAAGTAGATGGCAACAACTGCTGGCAAGGAAAAATTTATCATCGTTCATCGGGTGGAGACATCGTGGATGACCCAGATCGATGCTGCCAATTTTGCAACGAGCGGGTGAGATCAATTGAGGAATAGCAAGCCATTGACGATAGTGGCGGACGCCATTAGTTTGCACATAACTTTTCTTATGTAATTTTGTGTTACGTGGCACCATCATGGGACTGTAACCGGGGATGCTGTCACACTAATTGTAACAGATGATGCAGAGCGCTCTAAATGGTACACGTGCTTCATAGAGGATTAATTTGTCGGTGCTGCCTTTTCTCTAAATGGTGGTCGTACTTTATAGAGAACTAACTCTATAGGGATACCATTCTAGACATGTTGATGTTCATACTACCTTCGTCGCTTTAAACTGGACCTCCTTTTTGGCGCGTATAGCACAAGAAATAGACTCAAATATGGAACATGACAACATGTAGACCTGACAGTTTTGTTTTCTTAAGCCTAAGATTTTGGGCGCTAGGAAACATAGGGCATAATTTGTTATTATATATTTAAGGTTAGAGGAAAGAGAAGAGACGAGAAAATACAGGAGGCAAAGAGAACTGGAAGAGCGAAAGATCGTAGACTTGTGGTGTTCCTTGCACAAGGATATGTTAGAATTGGAGGACAAACACAATGACAACCATGACACAAAGATGTCAATATTTAGCATCAATATTTAGAACCAAGTTTCTTACTGGGCTTGTTAAAAAGTGTTAATTTAATATCACCTAGACCATGTGTCTGTGCGTGCATGTCGAAGTCTAGACCAACTCAAGTGATATCAAACACAAGCTCCAAAAGTGTGACCCAGTGGTGGGGATTTGTAACCTCTATCAAGCAACCGTAGAGAACTTTGGTATTTAACTCTCTGGTCAGTTCGTTTTCCCTTATGCTTCTGGACTTTTTCAGTGCTAAATTTATTTAATCTACTTCTGAACTAAATGCTACTCCTAACTAAGTTAAACTATACTAGTGATGATTGGTGAAACGATGGAGCTTACCTTCATAACATGCATACCTTTAGTCCTTGTCTGAAGAATGATATGCAGTAAATCAAATGGGTACAATTCAACGGCTGAAGACTGCTTATGTTGGATAAACAACGTGTTACAGATAAAAATTAAAGTACAACAGTCCAATGTCAAGTCATGTGATTCAGTGCTGAAGAAGGTTTGGAAAATGACCGATGTGTCAAATACCTCACTTCTCCAGTCTACTTGCATGATTTCTGCACTGTTTGCCTTGACCATCTAAATTCTGGACTGTGGCCGAATTGGTTGTTCGACCAAATCAGCTCTACATTTTAGGGTGTGAACTCATAGTTGGGGATTTGGTGTGAGAAAACCATAGCATGCAAATAATCCTATTGGACTTCAGGTATTGCTGTACACAATATACAGCCTCTAGGTGAAGGCAACGTGGATCATTCATGTATTTGCTCGCAGCCCCAGATGTGTAAGAAATATTTGGCAGTGTTTGTGAGATATAGCAATCTCCCTACTATGACAAGCGTCGACGATACTACGTTTAGCCAGCTATACGAAGGAGCTAATCATCGGCTAGTGAAAAGGGTCAATCAAAGCTAATCAATCCCGAGCCTACGACTGATGTCTGTATAGAACCTTCACTACTTCGTCAATCCAAACAAAGCAAAGAGGGGCCCTGTCGACCTTTATTTCAATACCTCTGCAACCAATGAAGCCGCTAAATCCCTTTGAAAAACTTGGATCAAAGAGGCACATTCCCTCACCCTGGGTTCCGGTCTGTTGTTCTCCCCTTTTCCCTCCTCTCCTTCTATCTACGTAAATTGATTCTTTGGTAGCTGTCTTTTTTTGCTTGGTAAGAAGTCTCCTGACTGACTATCCACCACGTCCTCTTAGACGTTTAAGCTCCACAAAATTGTCAGGGCCACCATTTTGTTGATGGTTGGTCGGTAGGTTAATTAGATGGTTTCAATCCTTACAAACTAGTTTCATCAAGGAGATCAAATAGAATATTTCTTTGGGAGGTAGAAATGCCTCATATCAAAAGAACCTCTACACCTAAAAGTATCTCAAGGGACCCAATTCCATTCTTAAACTCTTTAGCAAGGAGGGCCTTAGAGTATGACACATTATCTCTGTCGTCTAGTATTGTAACTATCATCCATGTAACTACGTGCACTTTCTTCTCCAGTTTCGTATGATATTGTGCATTTTTGTTTTTTGCAGTGGATGGAGTACTGTATATGTGGGGGAAGAACTTGAGTGGACAACTTGGCCTTGGAAAAAGTAACTACTACTCCTATACCTCTTGTTAGGTTTGTTGCTAGTGACTACATACTTTGATTGATGGCCCAACTTACTGTCTTGATACCTCTCTTACTCCCTCTGTGGCAGTAATTTTTTTTTGAAAGGTGATATCTAACCAACAAGTATCTGTAATGATCTCACTGTCTGAAGGGGGTTCTCTAATACTAGCTAATCAATCAAAAACCAATTTCACTCACCGCCGGTGTGTGTCACAGTTCACTATACATAGCATACAAATTGATGTATAAAAACGACTTCTGATATCTCTGCATGCAGGGGCAGCAAAAATTGTCTCCGTTCCAAGTAAAGTTGAATGCTTGAGCGGAGTTACTATTCGAATGGCCGCTTTGGGTTGTGAACACTCAGTTGCTGTTACAGGTGTGAGATCTGAAATTAAGCTATATCTTCACATGTAGATACACGCTTGCACATATCTATAGATATGCATATGTATATTGATCAAGGATTGATTTGAGTGGTGGCCTTTTTTCTCTATAGATAAAGGTGAGGCCCTAAGTTGGGGAGAAGGAGGATCTGGAAGACTAGGTCATGGAACTGATTCGAGCATATTGGGCTTTCTAAGAAATACCAGGTATGATTTGACTGATTAAATGATAGCAATGTTGCTTATTGAAAATGTTAGCATTTGTTATCTTTTGTGAAGTAACCGTGAACATTGATGGCGCACATTGTTTGTATCTAAATGATATTGCAATAGCACAAATGTCTTCTGTATCATACAAAAAGAGTGGCTTGAAAATCTCATCTCGGTGAGCTGGATATAAGAACCTTGTTTTTAGTAGGATTGTGTGCATCTATTAATCTTTCTTAGGCTGTATAAATCTAAGATGGTGAGACTTGACGCGATGATAAGGTTGCTTCATTATGACCTGCAGATCACAAGTTCGAAAACTGGAAACAGGCAAACTACCTCTCTGCAATAGCAGTGATAAGGCTGCTGCCCCCCAGACCCTGCAAAAGGGGAGGACATGCACTGTGCGACCCTTTTCTTTGTGATGTACAAAAGAACCTAAGTCCCATATATTAATCTCATTAAACTGGAAAAGAGGAAAACCAATGAGTAGGATGATCAACATTAGAAACGTAGTCTAATGTAGGAGGGTCAACTCCATCTATGACTGTTATTCTTTTTCTCAAAAGAATATGAAAACTTAAAAGACTTGAGAGCTATATGTTGGAAGCTCCGCTCTGTTAATCATTATCTTCTCTATTCATCCAGAGAATAGAAACTTTAACACACTACTCCATTAATGGCACCTAATTCCAGAATAATGATGTGTCGTTTGTTGCAAGTTGTGTCGTATCATGTGGTGTTGCGTGCTAATATCTGTGCTTTTTATAGTACAGGTTAGTGTAATGCACAATGTATCCTTTTTGTTTCTTTGTGCCACTACAATGAAAGTCCATCTAATGGTGATTCTATAATGAGAATATCACCTGTTTTATTTTTGCAATTCATCAATTACAATCATAATAATTTGTTTTAGAGATTTCAGCAAAAATGTTGGTCATTTTAGAGCAGATAAACTATTTTTATAACCAATTTACCTAGATAAACTTACTTTTAGCTTCTAAAACTTTAGTTCCCTGCAATTAAGCGGTAAACCTTTGCTTTACTATACGTGGCTGCATCTTTGTCTGCAATATTGTTGATAAACTCTGGTATAGACATTGTCGTATACATGAAGCAATTTTAACTGCTTTAGCAGTAATGATTCCGCTAATCATTGTTGTGCATTATTATAAAGTTTGTGTTTTGTAGCATTCTATTTGTCTGTTTGTTTCGTAGTCCTCTTATTAGCAACAAACAAGCGTTAGGTACCCTAACCTTGAACATAAGGCTGCATCTTTGTGTTGAGTCCAGCAAGGCAGGATATACAAAACAAGATAACAGCTGGTCCTCACTGTATAGAATGTGACGATTACGTACTTATACACATTTTTACCAATGCAGTGAATATACACCAAGGCTAATTAAGAAACTTGAAGGAGTCAAGGTACATTCTTTATTTGAAAATGTTTCCTTTTGCTTATAGTTCCGCAACTTCAAAAGAATGTAGTGGTATTGGAACTATCGCCTTGTTGGTACTTATCGAGACTGATGTGTATGCAAATATAGGTCAAAGTTGTAGCTGCTGGTATGCTGCATTCAGCATGCACAGATGGTACTTCAATTTCCATCTTGCCTCGTGATGTTTTTCCGGAAATGCCCTTCACAGCTTATTTTCAAATTTTCCTTTTACTGCTCTTACTTTATGTGAATGTCAGAAAATGGTTCTGTCTTTGTTTTTGGTGAGAAAGCAATGAAGACAAAGGTACGTCCTAGAACTTATTTCCTAGTTCTTATTAAGTTCCAAGAATTGCAGTTTATTGTTGGCTAGTCAGTTCTTGTTCGCAAACTAATCTGATTGCTGTGAATCCATGAATGGGTGAAAAACTCAATATAGGGCTTCGGGGATGCAAGCGTCGCCGCAACACCATCTATGATCAGTGAACTACCATACTCAGAAAATGTTGCCTGTGGTGGTTATCACACCTGTGTTATTACAAGTAAATAATCACCCAATTCTTTTATGCTCTTGTTTTTATATTAATTTCTTTTTTGTTTCTGAAAACTTATGTTAATTGAGCGTAAAGATAGAGAAGCCCTGAAGATTAGTTGTCCACAGGCAAAACGGGGATGTGATGTTTCTGCCTTTCACTTTAGGGTGGCGTCTGTGGAAGGCAAAAAAGTATTGCCAATTACAGTCCGTCACATTATTTATTTGTCATGAAATTACATTGACATGTGTCTCTCAGATCGGGTTCAATACAAATTACCACACCACATGCCATAAGACTAAACATCGAACAAAATCAATGTCATATATATTTTTTGGTTTGTCATTATGATGTGGCTAAGCCAATCAGATTGTTCTACTAATTGTGATGAAGTGGTCAAGCCAGTCAAAATACACAAAGCATCACCTTTAAGTTTGTTCCCAACCTATTCTGGTCGCAACCAAAGGCTCACTGGGGGTCCCATTTTGCATGACACGTCGGCACTAGCAACAGTCAATATTCAACGCTTCCAACCGGTCAAAACGTGCACGCTCAACTCACGTGCACTTCTCACTTTTTCTACATGACTTCGTCACCAAGAAACTCATCCTTGCGCGACTGCTCATCACGCACCGACCGTCGCATATCGCCCGTCGCCCGTTGGCGCACCTTGACGCTTGCCCAAGGAAGTGGGCCTCGGCCTTCCCCATGGGGTCGGCCTCGGCCTTGGCCTCCCCTCAAGGTTGGCTTTAGCCTTTCCCCAAGGGTTGGCCTTTGGCCTATCTTCTTAGCGTTTGCACTACTATTCAAGGGACCGGACGTCACTCTGCGACCCCTGTCGCACCGGACGTCACTCCAAGACCCCCGTCGCCAAGACGTCACTCCACGACCCACATCGCCAGGACCGCACTCCGCCACCCCCGTTGCCGGCGTCAGGGTGCCGAACTCTAACACTCCGCCGCACCATGCGCCGCGCCACTGATACAGTCGCGCCCCCTGGCTCCTTGTCACACTACAGTGCCCTCGACACCTTGCACACTTCGCCGTGCCCATGCGCCACAATCATGTTACATGCCCCCCCGGGTGTCACACTTATTCACCACACCATGCGCCCCCGCCATGGACGTGGAATATGCTTCGACCCACTCTCCGGAGTGTGCAGCATCCTGTGGGGATAGGCGACTCCTTCAAGACACTATCTCCGCTAGGGAGCTCTTCAACTCCCCTTCCGCCAGGTAGACGGCTCCTCCGAGATGCTACCTCGGCCAGTCGGGTAGACGGCTCCTCTGGGATGCTACCTTGACGCCTCTGAGTGCTCCGGCACAAGGATTCACCTGCGGGGATAGGCGACTCCTCCGGGACACTATCTCCGCCAGGGAGCTCTTCAACTCCCCTTCCGCCAGGTAGACGGCTCCTCCGAGATGCTACCTCGGCCAGTCGGGTAGACGGCTCCTCTGGGATGCTACCTTGACGCCTCCGAGTGCTCCGGCACAAGGATTCACCTGCGGGGATAGGCGACTCCTCCGGGACACTATCTCTGCCAGGGAGCTCTTCAACTCCCCTTCCGTCAGGTAGACGGCTCCTCCGGGATGCTACCTTGACGCGCTCTGAGTGCTCAGGCACAAGGACTCACCGCGGCGGAAGGCAACTCCTCCGGGACACTATCTCCGCCAGGGAGCTCTTCAACTCCCCTTCCGCCAGGTAGACGGCTCCTTCGGGATGCTACCTTGACGCGCTCCGAGTGCTTCGAGTGCTCCGGTACAAGGACTTACCCGCGGGGATAGGTGACTCCTCCAGGACACTATCTCCGCCAGGGAGCTTTTCAACTCCCCTTCTGCCAAGTAGACGGCTCCTCCGGGATGCTACCTCGGCCTGCGGAATAGGCGACTCCTCCGGGATACTATCTCCACCAGGGAGCTTTTCAACTCCCCTTCCGCCAGGTAGACGGCTCCTCCAGGATGCTACCTCGGCCCGTCGGGTAGACGGCTCTTCCGGGATGCTACCTTAACGCGCTTCGAGTACTCCGTCACAAGGACTCACCCGCGGGGTAGGCGACCTCTTCGGGACACTATCTCCGCCAGGGTGTCTTCGTGACTGGCCTACGTGCTCCGGCACTGGGGGCTTGCGTTGGCACCCCTATGGACTATGACCCCTGGGTCACTCCAAGACTGGAGCCGGTCTTTGGAGGGCATCGCGCCTAGTCTGCCTGGCAGTTGGGAGTCGGGTGCTAGGCTTATAGGACTCTACAAGGGCTTGGCTGGTGGCTAGATCAAGGGGGTTCTCTGGCCACACTGACGATGTGGGAGCCAGTCTTTCCAGACAGACAGAGCAACACTGTGAGGAGCAGGCCATGTGAATATGCAATGCGACAGTCCGTGGAACACCGACAACCGTGGACCCCCCGATGACGTCACTCCTCGGGGCGCCATGTGTCGGTTGTGACATCATCATCTCAACCTCTATAAATAGAGGTCTTAAGAATTCATTTAAGAGGTTTAACATTTTCTGACAGTTGGACATACTCAAACTTCTCACTTTCTCACTCTAGCATCCTAGAGAGAGAAACATACCGGACCTTGACTTTGGACCTGAGCATCGGACTGTTACTGTCGTCATATATTCACCCTGCGCCATCGCCCTCGCAGCACTGCCACCTTCAGGCTCTGTCTGGGAAGCCCTTGGTCTATGCCCTTGCTCCTCCCTTGCTGTGTCTCACATCAACATACTTGGCATCTGACTCGGACTGCATTTCTTGTGGCACCTCACGTCGACTGCGAACCCATTTTCCCTGGCATCAAAGTTTTTAGCCAATAAGATTTTGCCATAATTATGGTACAATGTTACGTGGAACTCGAAACTGCAATGATTCGTGCAACCAGAAAGCCGTTTCCATATAACAGAGTATGCTGGGGGTAGGCTTATTCGGATTGATTAAGTGGAATGTCCGGAACAAGGAACGTTCTTACGAATGCATTTAAATACTCCTTTAGGTTTAGGAACTAAAGAACCCCCCAAAATGTAATTGACAAATCTATGAAGAACCTACCTATATAAGAGTTTTTTCTTTCCTTTTTTCAATTTTGTTAGAAAAGGGTGTTGAACAGAGAATTCCACAATCTATTCTTGATGGTTGGTTGAGGCTAGTCATTAATAGGAGATTTTATATACTTGGTGTGTTTGATTCATCCTAGAAATTTGGTTGCTATACGAATCTTGACGGTAACAGAGTTATAGTAACTGTAATGCAAGCTGTTTATTGGTCTATTAAATGTCACTGAAGAGTTTGGCTTCTCAACCGCTCAAGTCCTCAACTACCTAGCAAGAAGAAAGGGAAAAAAATTGCAAACTGCCTGATGCATGGGCGGTTTGTAGGTATTTTTTTGGGCACTAGGGGGTAGTTTAGGAGCAGGGGCATTATTATAAGAAGGATAGACCGCCCGTTTTGAAAAAAAAGAAAAAAGAAGAGTGATCTGAACCATCCGCGATGTTCAACAGACGGTTAGATCAAAGCTAGCAAAAATGTGTTTTTTTTAGTGCTCTATGGGGATTGGCCACCTTTATGCATGTGTAATATATATATATATATATATATATATACACACACACACACACACACACATATAGGGAGTCGATCCACACCCACCGGTGGAGAAATAACAATTTCTCCACCACATATCTGGCCGTCCACGTGTACCCGTGGATGACCTAGATCTATTTTTTTTTTTTGAAAAAGTTGCAACTGCTACTCTTTCAAGAGGTTGCAAAAATGCCAAAAAGGCCCTTGAAAGGAAGAAAAACCCCAACCGCCAGTCTTTGTAGCGGTTGGGGGCCCACTAATATCCATGCAACCGCTACAAAGTGTAGCAGTTGGGGGCACACCCAACCGCTACACTTAGTAGCGGTTGCATCATTGCATTTTTTTTTCCTGCTTATTGCCTTCGTGTAGCCACACAGAGAGAGAAGGCCCCACCGAAAGCAATCCCCAACCGCCACTAAGTGTGGCGGTTGGCATCTTACCCATCCCCCCTTTTTTTCCAGCTTTATATTTTTTCGAGCTTTTTTTCCTTTTTTTCCAGCTTCTTTCTAGCTTGTTTCGAAGCACTCCCCAACCGCCACTAAGTGTGGCGGTTGGCATCATGCCCTCTTTTTTTTTGGGCTAATTACACCTATGTCCCTGAGGTTAGGGGGTAATTACAGTCAAGAACACAAAGTTTCAAAATGTAACATTCCGTGACCAAACGTGTTTCAAATGTATCAGTCGTGTCCATCCGTCAGGGTTCTGTCCAAAAAGTGTATTTTTTTGCTGATGTCATCCATGCGTATTTTCTAAATGTCAATACTACCCTTATACCATATATTTACATATACACTGTATAAAAATTAAAAACTTTAATTTACACAATTAGGGTTTTAAACCTAATACCAAATTAGTGTTTCAAAACCTAATTTTCTTTAAAATCCTGAAATTAAGAGGATTCCAAATCCTGATTTAAAAGTTAGGGTTTCAAAATCCAACCCTAATTTTCAAATTAGGGTTTGAAACCTTCAAATTAGGGTTTTAAAACCCTAATTTTCAAATTAGGGTTGGGAAACTTAATTTGGTCTCAGATCTGAACCCCATGCCGCCGGCAACCCCAGTCCCCTCCTTCGACCCATGTCGCCGGTAACCCAAGCCCCCTCCTTCGCCCCACGCTGCCGACAGCCCAAGCCCCTTCCCTCATCTCAGTCCACATCGGCAGCCCCCTCCCTCATGATCGCCGCGATTTTTGCCAGGTTACAGATGTGACGAGATTTCATCTCGCGATCTTCAAGATGCGACCGGAGAGATTGATGTCCAATCGTAGAACTGCTAGTGCTTATCCAGCTGGGCTGATGGGGTGGAGTCAGGCGGAGCTCGGGCTGACGGGGTGGAGGAGTTTTAGTCGAACGAGACAGATCTCCCTCTTGCTCTCATCCTTGCCAGATCTGTTCTCGGCCGTTCGATTGGGCGAGGTGGGCGACACCAACGGCGATAAGAGAGGCATCACGATTTCTAGTCCATCGAAGGGCTGATCTTCACACCTGCCTTTTGCCGCCGGCAACGGCGAGCCCGCACCCCTGCCTCATGGCGATGATTTCGAAGCCGATAAAGAACAAGCAAGAGATGCCGTCTTGGAGATTCTTCAACAATTTGGGGGATGGGGGGTGACCGGGGGGTGGGGGGTGACCGGGGGAGGGAGGGCTAGAGGGACCGCGAAGGGCAGGGGTGTGGGTGGTGGCGAAGTGGATGGGGAAAGGGTGGGGGAAGAGAGAGAAAAAAAAATTTAGGGTTTTTCTTTTCTAAAAAGAGACAATGGCATTTTAAAAATAACTTTCTAACATAAGGGCAATGAAGTCATTTTGTTAAAACCGTTAGAATTTTTGGGGTTCCGTTTGTCAACGGACATAAGTGTTACATTTTGAAACTTTGTGTCCTCGCGTGTAATTACCCCCAAACCTCAGGGACATAGGTGTAATTAGCCCTTTTTTTTTGCCTTGTCATGTCATGTCCTTTTTTTCTGTCCTTTTCTTTGGTGACACCGCAAGCCCAACCGCTACTAAGTGTCGCGGTTGGCATTGCTTCTGAAAAGAAATTGCACTCCCAATTTTTGTCATGTTGTGGCCCCACCCCAAGTCTTTTCAACCAGCCTTTTTTGCATTGTCATGGAATCCATAAATGTAATACCCCGGGTTTTTGGGTACTTGTGTAAAGGATAATTAAAAATTATTATATTTTTGAATTTTTGACATGATGTTCGTTACTTTGAAGTAACGATCTAAGATAAACAGGATATTTACGACATGATATTCGTTTTATCAAAATAAGGGATTTTTACGCCGTCTTTTCGTTTCATACACGAGAATCTTTGCATCTTCGTTTGATTTCACAATTGAATTTGCTTCCGAGCCTATTGTTGATCATCACGCTTTTTGTAATGTTATCAATGATCTTGTTTTACATTCTTGTAAGTTGTGTTAAAGACAGTTCTCATGTAATTAAAAAAATTATGTGTTCGTTTTATCGTAAAAAGTTGTTCGCCCTAACTTTGTGCCTTTCCGTGAATTTGTTCGGAGTCAAAAAGTTACTTTCAAGAATTTTAGTCTCACGTCTCTCTTCAATTGGTCTTTGACTTTTTAAAAAAAATATATAAAATCCTTACGAACAGTCAAGTCGGTTTTTTTTTAAAAGAAAAGTGGCTGTATTTTCTCTAAAGAAAAGGACAGTTGTCCTTTGTCCTTTTTTATCTTAAATTTATAAGTCGTCCTTCGTGAGGGATTGGTTTCAGAATTTATAAAGAAAGGACACGCCATGTGTCACTTTCGGGTGACTATTTCTTTTAAAAACTTTTATCGATCTTCGTACTATTAAGTTTTTATCTAAAATTTTTGCCCAATTCATATCTCACTCATCCGATCTCAGATTGATCTGATTTTTGTTTCATTCAATTTGTATTTTCGTTATCTTCGATTTGAGTCTACAATGACTATTTTTGGACTTCGAATGAATATTCGCTAATAAACTCTAATTTCGAGAACCATAAAAAACTTTTACACCCTAAAAAACCGCCCTTTTTGAATTCATAAAAACTCCCAATTTTGAAGCCCTAAAAACCCTAATTTTGACGTCTTAAAAAACCGCCAATTTTGAATCCATAAAAAACCCATAATTTTGGAGCCCTAAAAAACCCCAATCTTGAAAAAATAAAAAAACCCTAATTTCTAATATCAAGCAAACCTCTAATTTCATAACCTAAACGCTAGTTCAATCCCTAATTTCAAACTCTAAAAAACATGAATTTGAGACTATGGTAATAACAATTTAAGTATAACACAATTTAAACAATCCACTAGTAAGAACAATTATGGTAAGAATAATTTGAAATTAACATTGAATTATAACAAAATTCGAAATACTTACTTGCTTTAAACTTGATATATTTTTAAAAAAATTCCACTAATCTTCTAGCGGTTATCCACCGATCTTTTAGCGTAGATTTTTTGTTTATGTTATCGTGGAGATTATGTAGGTAAGATTTGGAGTATGAAGAAGATGGAAGAAATAGTTGGGAAAGATGATGGAGAGTGAAAGAGAGAAAGAGTTGGGGAGAACGAATTATAAAGAGAGAAAAGTGAGGGAGAGAGAAGAAAGAAGACCCATGAGAGAGAGATAAATAAGACCCGTGAGACATGACAATGCAAAAAAGGCTGGTTGAAAAGACTTGGGGTGGGGCCACAACATGACAAATTTTGGGAGTGCAAATTCTTTTCAGAAACAATGCCAACCGCTACACTTAGTAGCGGTTGGGCTTGTGGTGTCACCAAAGAAAAGGACGAAAGAAAAAAAAAGGACATGACATGACATGGCAAAAAAAAAAAGGACATGACATGACAAGGCAAAAAAAAAAAAAGAGGGCACGATGCCAACCGCCACACTTAGTGGCGGTTGGGGAGTGCTTCGAAACAAGCTGGAAAAAATGGAAAGAAGTTGGAAAAAAAAGGGGGGGTGTAAGATTCCAACCGCCACACTTAGTGGCGGTTGGGGATTGCTTTTGGTGGGGCTTCTCTCTCTTTGTGTGGCTACAAGAAGGCAACGAAGCAGGGAAAAAAAATGCAATGATGCAACCGCTACTAAGTGTAGCGGTTGGGTGTGCCCCCAACCACTACAAAGACTGGCGGTTGGGGTTTTTCGTCCTTTCAAGGGCATTTTTGGCATTTTGCAACCGCCTGAAAGAGTAGCGGTTGCAACTTTTTCAAAAAAAAAAAAAGCAGATCTGGGCCATCCACGGGTACACGTGGACGGCCAAATATGTGATGGAGAAATTTTTATTTCTCCACCGATGGGTGTGGATCGGCTCCTATATATATATATATATATATATATATATACACACACACACACACACACACACACGTGCATGTATGGTTGTATATACGTATTTTTATATTCATCTGCCATGTTCATTATCATGGCTCATCAGTGCCCAAGCAATTAAACACACTTAGATTTTACAATTTACATAGCTATCACAAAATCATGTAAAGAGCTTCTAATGGCCGATAAAAGACAAGTTTCTACCGTTTTCCTTTTATTCTGACTTCTACATATCTACTTCACATTATGGAATGCCAAAATTAGCGATCCAGATCGCTAGCAATCCGCAATTAGGAACACGGAAGACACATTCCAGATCGTAGATTGCATATCTAGTAGCGATTTCTGGTAGAAATAGAGTGGTAGCTATGTCTTCCAAAAATTAAGAGATAATTATCAAGGAAGTGCAGCTTCGTAGCAACACTCTTATGCACCACTATATATGTGGGATGATCCCGAAGGGTGGACAGGGATTACTTTCGGGAGCAAGGGGAAGCTTTGCCTTACATTCCCAAAATGGTTTTGGCCTGTTCCTCCTCTAAGAGATCTTTGCATTAACCTAATACTATGTAGTACACAAGAGATGTTGAATCGTCCAAATGCATAGCCGGGATTTTATAATACTACCAGAAATGCAACGAAGGATGTTAAACAACAATATTCACACTATTTAACGACAGTCTGAACAACTTTCTAACCTAGGCTTCTCACCAAAATTCTGGCATAGCAGATAATCTTATATGTATATGTGTATCTAGGCAAATGAAACATAAATGGGGAACTTTAGAACAAGCATCTCCATCAACACTAAAAAAAAAAAATAAGCATCATCGTTCTCTCAAATATTGGTAGAGCAGCATATACAACAAAATTGTTCCCCGGTACTAGCATCAATGATCTTGTGGGCTTATTGCAACCTTCTTATTCACAATTTCTTTAAAATAGGACAATGCGTCTTTTAAGCCGAAGAATAACTTTTACAGATCAGATATATTTTGGTGTTGAAATACGTTTGTGATTAAACTTCAGTGTTTGCCACAACTACTACAAACGAGCTATCAAGCCATTGGTCAACTTCAACCAACAAGAAGAATTAGAGGACTTTTTCTTTCTTCGGAGATTCTATCAGAGAATTGTAGTCGTTTGCCTGTCAAGAGAGTAAAATTCAATTTGTCGCTATTCTCCCCGTCTTTAATTTGACTCGAAATTTTTTTGTACATGGTCAAATGAAGTGGAAGAACTTGGAAGGTGCTAGCATTGGGTGGTATTCATGTAATACGACCATTCATTATACAGTTATGGTACATCTGATTAGACTGTGTTTGGGTTGGTTTAGGCTTGCTTGGCAGCATATTTAGAGGCATGTTTGGGCTGACTTTGCTTAATTATACTCTTTGGAGTTGGATCTAATTTCGAGGAGATATTTTTTAGTCATGCTCTGAGGGTGGTTGTTATTGAGCTCCAGTGGTAAGGTTCCAAGGTGCTGTTGAGGGGTTGTCTCTCAGGCTTTGCCTAGGTGGCTGTTGTTGGGGTTGTGATTGTCGTTTTCGCTTTGACAATGGACGCTGGCATTCTTCTATAATCAATCAGGAAATATTTAACTATTGGCAAGGTTAACTCCAATCCTGCTTGTAAAATTGTAATTTTTGATTTACTTGAGAGTAATTTGTTTGAAATGTGTCTTACTTTCATCTTTGACGTAGTTATCTTAAACTGAAGGCATCATCACAGCATATGCATCATGCATTAGGAAATGTTACTTTAACTTAACCCCAAGTTGAGTTCATTGAGAATATTTTGTTTGAAATGTGGTTTGCATTCTTCTTTGACATAGCAATCTTAAACGTAGTAATCTTTGACCTGTGGTACCTTTAACACATAGGCGGTGGAGAACTGTTCGTGTGGGGCTCAAATGAGAATGGGTGTCTTGGTATCGGGTACCTTCCTTGTAAAGTACTGTTTCATCTCATACAAATCAGAATCTTTCGTTTATTGATGCATTTTCTTATGTCAGATGTACGGATGTTATCAAGCTACCTGAAAAAGTTCAAGGTCCATTCTTGAGACATGTTGTTAACAAGGTTTGTCATACTATTGATTACTTCTTCTTAAACTGCAGAAGATACTTGGAAGAATGCAGTCTGAAATTTTCCTTTTCTTTATTTTAAACCATTTGACAAGTGAGCATGCTGGCCCACCAGCCATCGTATATGAATTATGCATATATGAGCTTTTGGACTTTCAGATTCTTCAATCCTCAGCCTATAACATGGACTCTGTTTGAAAAATGTCATGATTATATGAAATTGGTCTTGCCAATTTCGTGTACCATAATGGATTCCAAAATCATATATGTCAGTTTTCTGAACAGTCCCCCCTGCAGCCTTAAATTGTGATAGAGTGGCAAAGTTTGATACTAGGATTTTAGCAGGCAATGATATATAGATGCATACCCTCTTTCCCCCCGCGCCCCCTTTCCTCTGTAATTGGTTTCAGTGTTATGTTTCTGAGATTAATTTGCATTGACAGGTGTCTTGTGGCTGGAAGCATACAGCAGCAATCTCTGGTAAGCATTTTAAATAAATACTGTATTTCGAGTTAAGCATTCAACAACAAAGAACCTCGGAGTTAATGGCATCTATTACAACTCTTATTCTGGGACTAGAGTACTCATGTTAATTGAATTTAACTATTTTCATAAGAATAGTTTTTGTTCAACGGCGTCCTTTAAGAAAAAAGAATGATGTGTAGCTTAGTGCAATGTCTTAACATACAGGATAGAGGAAAACTCAGTGCCCCGTATGTCACCATAATCGGGTGTAGAAGTCAAATTGGCGCCGAAGGTTTTTGTTGCCAAAAGACTATCTCTTAATGACACTTATCATAGCCATTAGTGGCAATTCCTGAGTTTAGTGACGTTTGGCGCCCACTTATGGTGTTATCTATTCCGCAAGATGATGTGGTGTCACAACAGAAAGGTTCTCAAAGAGTATTTATCTATATATGGATTTCATAGGACTTGTCAGTTTCGGCTTTTACCCATTTTTCATCTATGCTGAGGACCTTGTTTAAGAATGGCATACTGCTTTTGTTTAGTAATGCCTCATGAATGATCATGTGATACTACAACTTGTATATCAAGTCTGTATGCGGTGGCTCTCCTTTGTCAAGGGTTCAAATACGGCAACTCCGGTGAAACAATAGTCACGCGCCACAACAGCTGTCAACTTTTTCATTGTCCCATGCACCTATTGCAGGGAACCTTGACATATTTGACCATGATGCTTAGCGTGTGTGAGTGTCTTCGTATACATATATGTACTGATGTGTTGAAGGAAAGAGAAAGTTTACAACAAAAAAATACTTTCCTGATATAAAATTTCAGTTCTAACCATAAAGCAAGGTTCTGCCACTAGCAGAACTTCATATCTTTCGGGTGGATATCATCCTTACAATCCTCGGATTTCTTTAATCACTCTCGTCTTCAACTTGCCCATGACCCACAGAATATTCATCAGTATGTGCAGATCCTATGGCGATCTGTAACACCCCAGAATTTTCGGAGCCAATCAATTGATTGATTCTTAATCATTCAATCATCTCAATTCGCTAAGAAAACCCCTATATATATATATGTGTGTGTGTGTGTGTGTGTGTGTGTATATCAGAGCTTCTACAATAACTCAATTTCTTGACTTTCTTAAATGCAAAGACCAAATTATTGTACTCAATTAGGTAAGTTACACACTGATTACCTCGCAGGGGCTTAAGTAAACAAAATGATGAAAATCTGGTTCAACTACATAAACAAGCTCTAACCAATCCAAGAAATCTACTGACGGTTATTACCTGCAAAAAGAAATAGAAAAATGGGCAGTGGGAAGGGGGGAGTGGGGGTGAGCTTTTGATAACTCAGTTAGGTCGCTCAAAATTCAGAAGAGAGAATACAAACGATTAACAGATTTACTTGAAAGGCAATAAGGGAAGAAGTTTAACTCTGTCCCTTAAATCAGATAACAATGTAAACAATTGCAATTACACTGTAAAAGATGCAAGCGATATTGAACATGAGCAAATGCAAATCCACACAGACAGTGCAGGAAACAGATAGCAAAGCCACACAGGCAGTGCTCACTAATAATGTGGTCACATATGTATGTGAACACTAACTAGCGTCTCCCCCAATAACAGACCATCCTTATATCACCCCCAATAGTGACTATCCTTATAACGTCACAATACACTTACTCATGTCGATATACAGAATGCAATAATTGCTAATGCAACGGATAAATCGTGCCTGAGGAGTAATAAGTACTGAGCATTAATAAGGATTTTTCATAGACGTTTAAGGCTCAAAATAAGGTATTAAAGGTAAATAATGCATTCTCGTAACAATTATAACAGAGTCCAAAGAAATTTGATAACAAATCTGAAAAAATATATAAGAGGACAATTTGATGAAATTGGTTTTGGATAAAAATCTCTTACCTCGATCCAAGTTAGGCGAAGCTAAACACCCTCGATCAAAGTCCTCTGAATCAACCTAGATTGGCAAATTATTTATCAGAACACATTCTACACTACTATACTATAAACCTAATATCAACTACCTATAGCGTATTCACTCCTCAATCCGGAATAACACAACCCAAAGCGGGTCCCACACACGGCTAACTTAACCAGAAGACTCAACACACTCCTCGAGGCTAAAAAATAACGCAGAAATGATATCTATTCTCATTTAGCATTTTTATGGCTTAAAATAGCATTTGAAATAAAAATAAAAATTTTCTCATTTTTGAATATTTTTAAATCTAAAATAATTTCTTTAAATGCACTAAAAGCCCATAAATAATCATAATTGTTTCTAGCTGAAAATAAAGTCCCATAAATTTTGTAACAACTTTAAAAAATGTACAAAAATTATAGAAATTGAAATCAGAATTTAAAAGGCATTAAAACTATTTTTAAGTTATTCGTTTTGCTAAATTCAATGCGATACAGTAATGACACCAATCAGCTTTAAAAATCACTAAACTTAATCTGGGACTTATTGATGTCATATAAACATTACTAGATTTTTTTTCAAAATTTATCGTGAGTTTTAAAGACTCCGAACGAATTTTACAAATCTGAACTTACAGAAAATTATAAAAATATTTAAAATCTCAGAAAAATATGTTTTTGCCAAAAATTCTAACTTAGCCTAATGTATCCTACCGTAAAATTTTACGTGCGAACAATAACCGTGCGCTATCCGATGCACGCGCTGAACCTAACACGATCCCGTGGTAAATCTGCGCAAGCACGGGGTAACACATCTGCACAGACCCACTTTTACTTCTCCCCCTTGTTCTCTGCACTCACAATCTCTCACTCACAAACCCACGAAGTTCACATACACACAGTTGTTCACCCATAACACTCTCTCTCTCTCTCTCTCTCTCTCTCTCTCTCTCATAGACGCATTACACAACCTTAGCATACAACACACATACACAACACAGCACAGACTGTTGTGATGGCAGTCTTTCCAGACACGCACACCCCAGTATACACACATATATCCACTCAATCACACACGTACCCAACAATCATGCACACACTGAGACCCGTATACACACACACATATATTCACATAATCGCACACTCATGCACACAATAACACACAACACACGCCTAAACTAACCCGCAGCAGTCCACGCAATTGAACCCACGGCCTCATGGCAGTGGTGTTCTCCCTGCTTCCACGCACATATTTTCCATGCAATACTCACTAACACAAACAATTCTCACGGCTGAACTTCGGCCTCACCTTTTGCTCATACACACATACAAACATAAACACACACTAACTGCCTTCATGCCAGTCCACCCGTCTACCCACACCCTCGTTCACACACCCATATACAGCAAAAACACACAATTCACCCTACAAATTACACTCCTCTCACCCACGGCTATCCTTGCGGCAGCCATGGCCATAACAGACAACACTTCACGGCAGATTTGGTTTCTCTCCCCCAACGCATCTACCATATACCCCATAATCACAACCCTGCACTACTTCATGAGCACTCGGTCACAGCCATAAACCCATGAACAGCTCACGAATTGACCCCAACACCCATGCACTTTTCCCACACTCAGTCACGTATCTAAATCTATAATACTTATAAAAGTACGAATGTTATTAATCATTTCTGCACGATTTTGTCTTCCGCTAATTACGCTAATAACATTCTTACCTTCCATTTATGACTTCCTTATAAATTTTGTTGAAATTAAATGAACATTGAATAATAAATCTATTCTAAACATTGGGAAATGAAAAGTGAGATGAGAAAGAAAATATAGAAATCCCTTTATTACTCCCTTTTCAATTTGGTTAAAATGAAATGAATATTGGACTATGAATTGGGTAATGAGAATTGTGATTTTTCCTTTCAGTTTTAGGTTAGCAAACAATTAACCAATTGAAAAGTTGAAGAAAAAAAAAAGGAGACTGAAATACACAAAAAATCACCTAAGAAACAAAAAAGTGCTGAAAAAAATAGAAAGAAAAAATGAAAAACAGGGTTAAATATGCATCAAAAAATGAAAAAAAAGGCTTAAATATGATGCCAATTTGAATTAAAAATCTGTTTAGTTATTGCAGTTGAAGACCAGGAGCTTTGCATGATGTACAACATTCGTACTGTGAAATGCAAAGCACTCGCTACTCTTGAAAATTACAAATATTAAGTGTATAGCATAAACCAATTTAACAGATTACAAAAACAATTCTTTTAATTTTTCCATTTGCTTTTCTTTTTAGGAGCACCATCAAACATGTCTTCAATCCAGAACCTTAGAAAGAAGATTTTTAAACGCTGAACTGATTATAATTGCGAACATCAAATATACATTTCTTTTTAAACAAGTCACAAAAAAAAAATAAGAACATAATTGAATTATATTATTTTGATTCAAAAAAGGCTAATGATGTTGCCTCAAAAATTACTCTTGACCACGTGTGTGTGTCTGTGTATAACATGTAAGCATATTTGTATAAAACATGTATGAATGTTGAACAAAACTTACCGGAAATATTCGATCGCCGGAAAAGTATCTCTCTGTTTCCTTCCCTTTTACTCTCTCTCTCTCGCGCGCGAGACCGTGTTAAGAGAAACAAAGAGGGTTTGAGATGGCTGCTCTCTCATATATATATATATATATATATATATATATATATATATAGGTTGGTAAAATTATCAAAAATCCCCTAAATTTTCATTAGTTATTCAAAGTTTATCCAAAACTTTCTATTATTACGAAAAGGCCCAAAGTAACTATTTACGATAATTTAATGTGCTATAAAAATTTAACGGATTGTTACATAATCCTGTTTCACTAATCGTTGCTAAAAGTCATTAATAAATAAATAAAAAATCATCGCTAAAAAATTTAAATTAGTATGTCAAAAGTTTATCGGGGTTCAGTGTATTACACTCTCCCCAACTTATAAAAGATTTGTCTTCGAATTTATACACCTATAGCGTCAAATAAATGAGAGTAAGCACTTCGCATGGCCTCCTCTGGTTCCCAGATAGCCTCTTCAGTAGTGGGATTTCTCCACAGTACCTTTACTAGCGGTATCACCTTGGTCCTCAATATTTTCACAACAGTCTAATATTCCCACCTGTATCTCCTCATAACTCAAATTCGTCTGAATATCCTCAGGACGATGTTGTAATACCTGAGCCGGATAATGCACATGCTTTCTCAACACCGACACGTGGAACTCATTGTGAACATGTGACAGGTCTGCTGACAGTGCCAAACGATACGATATTAGTCCAATCCTCTTAAGGATCTCATAGGGACCAATATATCTAAGGTTGAGCTTGCCTTCTTCCCGAAGCGCATAACTCCCTTCCAAGGTGATATTCTCTAAAATACTCAAGCACCAACCGTAAGTTCCAAATCCCGTGTACGCTTTGATGCATACATACGCTGTCTATCCTGTGCTGCTCTCATGCGTGTGACCGTGTCAAATTAACCTTCTCACAAGTTACCTGAACCAACTCTAGGCCGATAAGTCGAAGCTCTCCAACCTCATCCTAGCATAATGGGGTTCTGCACTTCCGACCATACAAATCCTCAAAAGGCGCTGTCTGAATAATGGCATGATTGCTATTGTTATATGCAAACTCGACCAATGGCAAATGGGTATCCCAACTAAAATCTATAGCACAAGCCCTCAACGTGTCCTCCAAGGTCTGAATGGTCCTCTCTAACTGGCCATCTGTCTGTGGATGGAAAGTTGTACTAAACCTCAAGTCAGTCCCCATAGCATTCTGGAAACTCTCCCAAGTGCTCGAATTAAAACTCAAATCCCTATGTAACCCAATCGAAACAGGTACTCTATGAAGTCTCGCAATCGTGTGCACATGCAATTGAGCTAATTGTTGCATAGTAAAATTGGCTCGAATAGGCAAGAAGTGTGCCGGTTTAGTGAGCCTATCCACCACCCAAATCATATCATTACCCTGAACCGTCTTGGGCAAACCGCCCACAAAGTCTGTAGTAACATGCTCCCACTTTCACTCGGGTATCTCCAATGACTGTACATTTCTTGTTGGCTTCTAGTGTTTGCCTTTTATCTGCTGACAAACCAAACAGACACAAACTTCGTTATGTCCCTCTTCATTCCTGACCACCAAAAGTGCTCTCGAAGGTCATGATACATCTTGGTACTTCCTGTGTGCACTGAAAAGTGTGAACTATGCACCTCATATAACAATAATCGTCTCAGCTCCTCATCATTAGGGACGTAACTAACCACCAAACCGTAACACTCCCTTAGAATCAACCTCGAATTCAGTATGTTTCCCACTTCCATTACCACTAATGATCTTGAGACAAACTCAGAGTCGCTCGCCTGTGCCATCTTAATTTTGCTAATTAATGTGGGCTGAACTTGCATAGCTGCTAACGCTGTACCATATCCCGGACATCTGATCTCAACATCCAATTGCCTCATCTCCTCTAATATCTGAGGCTGTCTCCTAATCAATGCTGCTAGGTTCCTAATAGTCTTCCTGCTAAGAGCATCGGCCACTACATTGGCCTTACCCGGATGATAATGAATCGAGCAGTCATAATCCTTTAGAAGCTCTAACCATCTGCACTGCCTTATATTAAGCTCCCTCTGAGTAAATATATACTTGAGGCTCTTGTGGTCTATGTAGATCTCACAAGTCTCTCGGTACAAGTAATGTCTCCACAGCTTCAAAGCGAAGATAACCACTGCCAACTCTAGATCATGGGTCGGATAATTCTGCTCATGAGTCTTCAACTGCCTTGATGGATAGGCAATGACCTTCCCATGCTACATCAAAACACAACCATGTCCTCTCCTAGAGGCCTCACCGTAGATTACAAACCCTCTTGAACCTGACGGCAATGTCGACACTAGTGCCGTCACTAGTCTCTGCTTTAGCTCCTGAAAGTTGGACTCATACTTATCAGTCCAAACAAACCACACATTCTTGCGCGTTAACCCAGCTAACAGTCCTGCTAGGCCCAGAAAACTGCGCACCTCTTTCACTGTGCTAGATCTCTGCCATTTGGTCACCGTCTTAATCTTTCCTGGGTCTACGAAAATACCATCCTTAGACACCATGTGTCCAAGTAACCCAATCTGCTAAAGCCAAAACTCGCACTTTGAGAGCTTCGCCTACACTCGTGGTCTCTCCGTCACTGCAACACCAGTCTCAAATGTTTCCTATGCTCCTCCTTAGACTTAAAGTATACTAGAATATCGTCGATGAACACGATGACAAACTGATCTAATCAGTCTCTGAACACCATGTTCATCAGATCTATAAACTCTGCTGAGGCATTCGTTAAACCGAAAGGCATGACAAGAAATTTGTAATGCCCATAGCGTGTACGAAACGATGTCTTCGGTATATCTTCCTCTCTCACCTTCAATTGATGATACCCAGATCTCAAATCAATCTTCGAAAAGTAACAAGCACCCTGAAGCTGGTCAAACAAGTCCTCGATGCGGGACAATGGGTACTTGTTACGGATCGTAATCTTGTTCAACTCTTTGTAATCGATATAGTCTTAGTGTGCCGTCCTTCTTCATGAGGACTGGGGCACCCACGGGGATACGCTGGGACGTATGAACCCCGATCAAGCAACTCCTGCAACTGTTTCTTCAACTCTTTCATCTCACTGAAGCCATACGATACGAAGCCTTGGAAATAGGCTCCGCACCAGGAACATGATCAATGACAAACTCTATCTCACGGTCATTAGGCTCTTCTGGCAACTACTTCTTTTGGCAACTCCTCAAGAAAGACATCCAGATACTGCTCTACCACATGGATAGATGACAACTCAGGACCATTCTGACTTGTATCAATGACATGTGCCATATATCCCTGACAACCCTAGCGCAGTAACCGTTGTGCTTGATAGCCAAAATAATACTAACCAGCCCACTCTGTTTAGATTCACGATAAACAAACTCATATCGACACGGAATATCAAAACAAACTACTTTCCCATGACAATCCACAGATGCATGATTGGCAGATATCCAATCTATGCCCAATATGATAACAAAATCCCGAATAGCTAATGGAATGAGGTCCACGGGAAGATCTCTATCCTCAACATGAACAATACAATCACAAAGAACCGACGAAACTGTCAAAGACACTCCCAGCGGAGTGCCTATGGTAAGGTCAGTTTCTAGAGGACGGGTTTTCCCTCTCAAGCGCCCTGCAAAAGTAGGGGATACAAAAGAATATAATGTTCCAGAATCAAACAATACACAAGCATCTAGTGAGTTAACTGGAAGTGTACCTGACACCACATCATTGGATGCCGTAGCATCCTGAGCAAACAGAGAAAATAGACGGGCTAATGTCCTGGGCCTCTGCCCCTGTTGAGACTGCTTAGTCGGCCCTACTGACTCTGCCCTCCTCCTTGACGAGGAGCACTGCTCGCTGCTACACTAGCTGTAAGAGCGGGACGGAAAGCTGACCGATTCTCTCTACCCGATGGGCAGTCTCAAACCTAATGTTCTGTATAGCCACACTTGTAACATCTCCCAGTAAGCATGGTCAATCACCATGGTTCTTCCTGCACGTAGTATAAGGAACTGCTTGAGAAACTGATCTGGTACTCTGACCCACACACTGTGTAAATCGACGCCCTGGTCCTTGTGGCGGTCTCAAACCAACACTCTATGCCGATCTAGCTCCTTCATTCTGCGCACCTCTAAAACACATTTTGCACCGGTCGACCCCCAGAATTCTGTCTAGGTCCAAATCCCTGATATGAAGCAGGTTTGAACCCCTGATTCTGCCCCATCTTTGACTGTAAGCACCCCGATGCGGTCTAAAAGAAAGCTGCTGACACTTGTCAGCCTCTGAGGACCTACTCTCCTGTGTCTCCCTCTGCTAGCCACCTTGTCGTTGCTCAAACCTCTTCTTGTTGTCAGATTTGGACTGTTCCAACTTCCAATGCATGTGCCAGATCCACGCACTCCACGTAGCTCAATAATCGAGCAGAGATTACTCCATCCCTCAGACCAAGCCTTAGTCCCCACTCAAATTTCTAGAACCTGTCGGCCTCAGTTGGTAACATCCTATCCGCAATTCTTGCCAGTCATGAAAACCTCATCTCATACTCATCTACCGTCTCCCTGTCCGCCTGAGTTATATTGGCGAACTCTCTCAGCATCTGTTCCCGGTAACTCGCAGAGAAGTACCGCTTATTGAATAGCTCCTTGAACTGCTCCCAAGTTATCTCAGCCCACTGCTGAGTAGTCTTGCTAGCCTCCACCATTGGTCAGCCTCGCCCCTCAGCTTGTATACCGCAAATTCAACTTTCTGCTTATCTATGCATTTAATGGCTCGGAATTTCTTCTCCAACTCTGCAATCTAGGACTCTGCTTCTATAGGGTCCACTGACCCGTTAAAGTTCGTTGTATTCTGCTTGTTGAATTCGCTCAGGGTACTCCCTTCCTATGCTTGTGGTTAGGGCTGAACAAGATTTTGTATATCTTGTTGCTGATTAACCGAATTGTGGGCCATGAATGCCAGAAGTTGTCATAGTTTTAGAGCGATAGCTATGGGTTCCTGATTTGGTTGATGTTGCTCTGCATGTGGTGCCTTTCCTAACTGGAACCTCTCGGGGTACCTCCCCAATTGGAGCTTCCTAGTCTCCTGTACAACTCCCGGTACGGCCTCCTCGGCCCCTGATGCTACATTTACGAGTGCGTGCCATGCTATAAAAAGAAACTACTATCAGAGTCGCACGATTATATTTAAGAGAAACGATGCAAGTGAAAATTTATAAATAATAAATAACATTAATCAAACGTTAAGGAAAGTTGTACACTTCTATTGATTACAAACGGCATAGGCCTATCCTATGTGTGTGTGTGTTTTCTACTCTCATCCTTTCTCCGCCCTAATCGACCTCCTCTTCAATGTAATTGTCACATTCCCTGATCCAATGCTCTACTTAAGGTCCGTGAGAATGTCGCCAAGCTAGCTTCACCCAGCTGATCCTCTAACTTGATGATCTTCTTTTGGAAGTAGTAATTATAATCATTTTGTCTTTGCTCCCAAGAGACACCATAGCTTCTCCACAAAAGTTCCAAATGCTCTTTCAATGAATCTCTTTCCTCCACCGCTCGGCTGATATCCACCTCTAGCGCACCATCTGAGTATCAGCTTATCCGCCTCTCTATCTAGGAGTACTTTCGCTCCCATTTACAAGGTTTGGAGTTGTCACGTTCAACGTGTTCGACGCCAAAGTCATCCTCGACAGGCCCTCTAGTTCAATTATAATAGGGTCTTCTTCCTGCCCTTCCTCCTCAAGGTCTTCTTTAGGATCTTCCTCTAAATCCTCTTCGAAGGGTTCTTCCTCGAATTCATCACCTTCTATCCATCCTCCGATATCAAGTTGTGCATCATTAGGTATCCCAGCCATGTCCTACAGTAACGAAGATACAAGTTTCGTAAATATCCCGTCGTCCATACAGATCTATATATATATGAATTACCCTATCGTCTAACTAAGATCATAAGGTTTCCTTCTTAATACTTTTATTACTCGAGCAATTTTCCTAGGATAAGCTTCTAAGTCTACATAATCATTAACCTATACAGTATATATATAGCTTCTAGAATGACTGAATTTCTCAACTAATTATTCTTAAATGCAAAGATCAAATTAATTTCTCAATTAGGTAAGTTACACACGGATTCCCTTGCAGGGGTTTAAATGAACAAAATGATGAAAATATAATCCAACTCTATAAATAGGCTCTAACCAATTCAAGAAATCTACTGACGGTTATTACCGGCAGAAAGGAACAGAAAAGGGGTGAGCTTTTGAGAGTTCAGTAAGGTCGCTCAAAATTTAGAAGAGAGAATACAAACGATTAACATATTTACTTCAAAGACAATAAAGGAAGAGGTTCGACTCTGTCCCTTAAATCAGATATCAATGTAAACAGTTGCAATTACGCTGTAAACAATGCAGACGATATTGAACATGAGTGAATGCAAAGACACAGAGGCAATGCTCACTAACAATGGGATTACATATGCATATGAACACTAGCTGGACCCTTAAGGCACTAGCGTCTCCCGCAATTACAAACATCCTTATATCACCCTTAATATTGACTATCCTTATAACGCCTCAATACACTAACTCATGTCAGTATACAGAATGCAACAATCACTAATGCAACAGATAAATCGATGCCCAACGAGTAATAAGTATTGAGCATCAATAAGAATTTTCAATAAACGTTTAAGGCTCAAAACAAAGGTATTAAAGGCAAATAATACCCTATCATAACAACTATAACAGAGTCAAAAGAAATCGATGACAAATACAAAAATAATTTATACGAATTTGATGAATTAGGTTTCGGATAGAAATCTCTTACCCCGATCCAAGCTAAACACCCTCGATCAAAGTCCTCTAAATCATTCTAGATTGGCAAATTATTTATCAGAACACATTCTTCACTATTATACTATAAACATAATATCAACTACTTACAACGTACTCACTCCTCAACCCGGAATGACACAACCCAAAGCGGGTCCCACACACGGCCATCCTAATCAGAAGACCCGACACACTCTTCCAGGCTCAAAAATAACTCAGAAATGATATTGATTCTCATTAAGCATTTTTATGGCTTAAAACAACATTTGAAATAAATATAATTTTCCTCATTTCTGAATATTTTCAAATTAAAAATAATTTCTTTAAATGCACTAAAAGCCTATAAATAGTCATAATTGTTTCTAACTGAAAATAAGGTCCCATAATTTTCGTAAGAACTTTAAAATATATATAAAAATTATAGAAATTGAAATCAGAATTTAGAAGGCATTAGAACTATTTTTTAGTTATTCGTTTTGCTAAATTCAATGCGATAAGTGAATGACACCAAATCAAATTTTAAAATCACCAAACTCAATTTGGGACTTATTGATGCCATAAAAACATTACTATATTTTTTTCCAGAATTTACCGTGAGTTTTAGCGACTCCAAACGAATTTTACAAATCTGAACCTATAGAAAATAATAGGGGTTAATTACACCTATGTCCCTGAGGTTTGGGGGTAATTACACTCGAGGACACAGTTTCAAAATGTAACACTTATGTCCGTTGACAAACGGAACCCTAAAAATTCTAACGGTTTTAACACAATGACTTTATTACCCCTGACTTTAAAATAAATTACCCAATTAATTTATTGATTATTCTTCCTCTCCCCACACCCCCCCCCCCCGCGCCCCCGCCCGCCCCCAACCCCATTTCTGTCACTTCTGCATGAACGGAACGGGGTCAAGGACAGCCCCCAATCGCCACACCCCTGCTGCGGGGGAGAAGAGAAGAGATGGAGGGGAAGAGCGACGGCGACGTCGCCGGTGGTGGATCTGCTTTGTTCGGCGAATAACAGAAGGGACTGCCGGAGGAGAAGGGGGCTGCCGGGGTGAGGGAAGGGGCTGTCGGCGGGGAAGGGGACTGCCGGCGGGGAGGGAAGAGGTTGCCGGGGTGAGGGAAAGGGCTGTCGGCGGGGAAGGGGACTGCCGGCGGGGAGTGAAGAGGTTCCCGGGGTGAGGGAAGGGGCTGTCGGCGGGGAAGGGGACTGCCGGCGGGGAGGGAAGAGGCTGCCGAGGTGAGGGAAGGGGCTGTCGGCGGGGAGGGTAGAGGCTGTCGGGGTGAGGGAAGGGGACTGCCGGTGGGGAAGGAAGGGGCTATCGGGGTGAGGGAAGGGGCTACCGGCGGGGAAGGGGACTACCGGCGGGGAGGGAAGGGGCTGCCGGGGGTGAGGGATTGGACCTAATTTGGAAATTAGGATTTCGGGAAAACCCTAATTTGCAAATTAGGGTTTCGGGAAAACCCTAATTTGCAAATTAGGGTTTCAACAAAACCCTAATTTTGGGTTTTAAAACCCTAATCTTTAAGGCTTGAATTCTTAATTTAAAAAGGGGTAGTATTGTCATTTTAAAAATATGTATTGATGACATCAGCAAAAAAATACACTTTTTGGACGGAACCCTAACGGATGGACACGGCTGATACATTTGAAACACGTTTGGTCACGGAATGTTACATTTTGAAACTTTGTGTCCTTGACTGTAATTACCCCCAAACCTCAGGGACAAGTGTAATTAGCCCAAATAATAAAATACATAAAATCTCAGAAAATTATAAGCTTTTGCCAGAAATTCTAATATAGCCTAATGTAGCCTACTGTAAAATTTTACGTGCTAACGATAATCGTGCGCTATCCGATGCACAAGTCGAACCTAACGCGATCCCGTGGTAAATCTGCGCAAGCACAGAGTAACACATCTGCACAAACCCACTTCTACTTCCCCCCCTAGTTCTTTGCACTCACAGTCTCTAATTCACTCGCAAACCCACGAACCTCACATACACACAGTTGTTCACCCATAACATACACACATTACACACCCCATACGCACACACTCATACACACACCTTACGCATGCAACACATACACAATGTAGCACAGACTGCCGTGATGGCAGTCTCTTCCCCCCTTCCCCCCCCCCCCCCTCCCCTAACACCCAAACAACACACACACACGCACCCAGCAATCATACACACATAGAGACCCGATACACACATATATTCACACAATCTCACACTCACACTCACGCACACAATAACACACACAACATGCACCTCAACTAAAAAAACCGCAGTCCATGCAATTGAACCCACTACCTCATAGCAGTCATGTTCTCCCTGCTCCCACGCATATATTTTCCATGCAATACTCACACACTAACACCCAATTCTCACGGCTGAACTTCAGCCCCTCCTTTTGCTCATACACACACACAAACACACACAATGACTGCCATGAACCCAAACCCTCCTTCATACGACCATACACATGGCAAAAACACACACAATAACCCCACAGATTACACTCCTTTCACCCACGGCTGTCCTTGCGGCTGTCATGGCCATAATCCACAGCACTTCACGGCAAATTTGGTTTCTCTCCCCCAACGCATCCACTAAATACCCTATAACCAGAACCCTGCACTACTTCACGAGCACTCAGTCATGGCCATAAACAAACAAACACCTCAGGGATTGACCCCAAAACCCATACACTTCTCCCACACTCAGTCACCTGTGTGTGTGTGTGTGTATAAAATGGACGTCGAACAAAACTTACCGGAAATTTATTAGATCACGGGAAAAGTATCTCTCTGTTTCCTTCCCTTTTACTCTCTGTATATATATATATATATATATCTCGGCCGTAATTCAGAAAACAAGAGAAAGAAAGAGGGTTTGCAACGGCTGCTCTCTCAAAAGCTATATGTATATGTGTGTGTATCTATATATAAATCATACGTTGGTAAAATTATCAAAAATCCTCTAAATGTTCAATAATTATTTAAAGTTTACCCAAAACTTTCTATTATTATTACAAAAAGGCCCAAAGTAACTATTTACGATAAGTTAATGTGCTAGGAAAGTTTAACGGGTTTTTATATAATCTCGTTTCACTAATCGTCGCTAAAAGTCACTAATAAGTATGTCAATGCTAAATAAATAAATAAAATCGTCGCTAGAAATTTTAAATTCTGTTAAAAGTAAATCAGGATTCGGGGTATTACACGATCTACTCATTCGATCAAGAAGACTTCCTGATCCGTAGATGGATGCTTTCAGCTCAGGGAAGATGGTTATTCAATCGGTCTTTGGGATTCGGCAGTGTTAGAATGATTTATCATCTTCCCGTTGCGATTGTAATATCGACTCTGCCAATGCTAATGTGATAACATTTTTGGGCATGGTTAAAGAAAGACAAACCACCAGGGATTCACATCCTCTACATTTTTTTTGGTCTTGGTTGCAATATTGAGTCTCTTTGGTCCTCTTAGGCGAAAGTGAGATTTTAAATATTGTGTGGGAGGTTGGGGTAGAAAACAGAGAATATGCCATGACAACTCGCTTTGATAGCTTTAGAACTAGGAATGGATGTCGACTCCCTGGTTATAAATCGCCTTGCCATGCGCATTATGTGGAAAATGAATTGCATTTTATATAACTATGCTGAAATGCCTAGTGTAGACACCTCCACTACTCTAGTCTTTTTATTTTTTTTATAATTTATAATTATTCGGCTTCATCAATAATCATAGTTTATTATTATTGGTCTAGGCCTAATAATAATTAAACTCAATTGAATAATCTAGTCAAGTAATCAGTCTAGTTCAAGCCAGTCTAGTTACCAAGGCCAGTCCAGTTGTCAAGTCTAGTCTAGTAATTGGGCTCAGTCCAGTCCAATTGAGTGGGTCCAATCCAGTTGTGATATTTAAAATATTTAAGAATATTTTGTAATTTATCCTTGATACAAGTGATTAATCCTTGATTTACATGAAATTTAACGATATTTCCTGAATCTGGCACATTCCATCTTATTAAATCAAGATAATTACTGAATTAGGGGCAGATAATGTCCCGAAATTCGGAAAAAAATAATAAAGATTATGGGATGAACCGGCAGCTTTTCGACAAACCAATCTATTAGTTGACTTTTCTCAGTTTTTTATTTCTGTAAAATATGTACTGTTTTATCTCCTGATCACAGATTGAGATGATCATCTTTATCATTTCTGGCACCCCAAACCCCTATAAATAGTCATTAGGATACATTTTCGAGGGACCAGCTTTTTTTTCCTAGAGCTTTTATGCCATCTCTCTTAAAAGTGATATCTCATCTCTTAACATAATTTAGCATTTCATACTTCATTTCTATATTTAAGTTACTTGCGTCGTGGATCCTTCGCAAAGTGTTCCGGAGTCTTCTAGGCAAGTGTATTCGCAAGGTATATTTATTGCTTTCTGGCTTGTTTAGAATATAATAGTCTAGAGTGTCTCCTCTCCCCGCGATCTCATTTCCAATACAAAAAATATCAAGAACAGTCTTTCATTTCCTTTCACAGTTCGAGTAGTTTGAGTCTAAGATCGAAATGTAAGTCACCTCCCGTAGGATCTAGTCAAAGTACGGTTGTTTTTATTCTGGTTTGTACGATCAGATATGTAGGCCCTTTGACCCCAGCTGTCGAAGTGAAACCAATAATGTAGAATTAGAATAAGGGTTGGTTTTATTGCATATTTATGTGTTTGAGGCCAAGAATCACTATAAATGAAGTAGAGACCGAAAAGGTATGACGGGTGCCTAATACCTTCCCGTCCGTGTAACTTAATCCCCAAACCCATTTTTTGTTTTCAATAGACTACATAGTCTTTGAACATTTTTAGAGTCACTTCTAGGGTTTTTCTTATTTTCCTTTTGTTGAATAAAATAAGATGGAGACTCCTAATTTTAAGACCTTTTCTGGGCCTAAGGATTTTTTTGAGATAGTTAGCTACACCTAAGATTTCCTTTCATTGTGAATAAAGGTTGTATATACGGAGCTGTTATAGAATTGTGGATAAAATTGGTGGGTGCTATGCTTTCCTTTTCGCAGATCATTTGTTACACCTTTCTTACGTTATAAAATCGGCATTGTGTCCTGGTGTCATTCAGAGTGTACTGCAACATGTATCCAGATGACAAGATCATTAGATCCAATCTGCTTTGTCACTCCCATCAACTCCACATTCTTCTTTGAATCATTCTCATCCTTACATGGTAGAACCAAATAAACTCGATAGTAGAACCATGACTAGGCAATTTGTAGAGAATGTGAATTTTTTGTTTTTACCATCCATGAACAATGATTACTGCTTTGTCATATAGTGAATCGATGTGATTTGCATGCCTTGCTTGGTGAATAACTTCAAACCCAATCTAAGTTTGCCGAATTCGAAAGCTCATTAGAGGAACCATCTTCCTTGACCCGAAGACTATCGATCTGCAGATTGGAACGTTTTTGGAATTGAATGAGCAGATCACAGTCGGATCTGCTCATCATAAGCAAGTTGAAGAAGTCGAGCGTATTGAGCAACCATTGCAATGATGATATCCATTGGGAGGCGGAGAAACAAAGTTGTGGTGGCAGAATCTTTCTTTTTCGCTATACCTCTGTTGATGGGGATGAAATTGTATATCAGCGACGTATTTATCTGTTGTTACCTCTCTCTAATCATGCTCAAAGGTGTCATTGTTTCTGAGAATAGGTGCACGGGGCAACCAAAAGTTGACGACTAATCGGTGATGAAATTTTTTGACGGTTGTTGTGGATGCATGGCCATGGTTTTATCAGATTAGGAGTTGCATTCGTTGAGCCATTGACATCCATTGTTCACAGACTTTATTTGCAATCTTGTCTTCTGCATGCAGTTCACGTGGCTATTAATGGAACACAGTTTCTGCTTAGTAAAATGAGACAGTAGTCAACAAAAATAATATGAAATTCCGGCCATATAATATTTCAGATTGCTGATTTGGCTACTATGCTATCTGGTTTTGCTAGCACTATTGCAGGAAAGGTTCCCTGTTTATAATTTTGTACTAGTTTCACCCTTAAAACTACAAAATATAAATGAAACACTGTTCCTCAGCTATTTTATTTACTTGTTATCTTTCATATCTCCAGCACTAATTTCCTAGCAAGGCGGAGCGCCCTTATGGTCTCATTGGCTGTGAGATACCTGCTTTAAGCCTACTAGATGTTTGATATTTTCTTAAACTAAAGGCACTGCTTGCCAAATTGTGTCAGGACGGGAGACGAGGAATAAATATCAAGCTCCAATGAGAACTAGTACTTATCCGAATCTCCATGTTTGGTATAATTGGCCTTCTGCGTGCCAGTTGTCAAACCATAGGAAAGTGCCACATCGATTTCCTATTCTATGTTTCAAGTAATTGTCCAACAGATATAGAGTATAAAGATTTAAAACATGACTAGTGGTGGGATACACAATATATATGTGTTTTAAAAATCAAATTAATTGTGCATCAGAGGTAGTTGATCAGGATGTTATTAGAAAAAGTGGGAAAACTTGCTACTTATCAGAAAAACAGGAGTGGGAGAACTAAGTAATTAAATGGGTGAAAACATAAATGGGTAAAATTGAAAACAAAAATGTCCTTGGAGGATAGATAAGATATCTTCATCCTTGATTATCTTGGAGGCAGTTCCTCTGAATCACTTAGCTTGGAAAGCTATTTAGAAGATTCTTTAGCCTTTCCTCTCAATATATACGAATTTTAAGAACTATAATCTGTATGGTAGGGGAACTCATTTAGCTTGACAAGCATGTTTTTTTCCCTTTAAATCAAGGAGTTAAATACAAAAATCTTTTGGAAGATTTATCATTAGCTTTTACAAAACTGCATGTTATTGGGAACTATTGCTATTCTAATCTACTAAGATGTATGTAATTTCTTGAAGAAGTAGTCTTTTGCTGGAATTGTCGTCGTGTTAATGCTTCATGCAGTGATGACTCAAAGGACTGCTTAAATTGGTCATGCTATTCACGACGTTATCCGCAAAAGTAAAGAGAAACTCACTCTATGTTAGTTATTCATATAAGTAGTTTCGAGAAAACTAAATTACTTCACCAATATAGCATGCCATGGTACACTGTGGTTCCTCGCAGTAGTCAGGATGATGAATGACAGAGAGAGGAAGCTGATGGAAGTTAGTAACTACCTTATCTACCCATGACTTGGGAAAACTAAAAATAGGAAGGATGTTCTCCGATTTTAGTACTTCTAACCTTTCTTTCACCAGACAAAAACGAAGGGATATTGGCTTAATATAGACGCAAGGGAACTCCTTGCCTGACTAAACTTTACCTGGTAATGCATTCCTTGGCCGTGTCGTCATTTTAAATTTACATGTGAAAGGTCATCAACAATCTTCTATTAATATGGACGGTTATGGTCTAACAGTAGTTAAACAATGGCTGTAACTGATGTGTTGATTGATATTTTGGTCCATTATGTAGCCATTTGTAGATTCTGATGGCAGACAACGTAATGATTTTTTACGCTCCGTATTTCCAGAAGTGAAACCAGTTTCTTGGTGTTATCCAAGGGAATAGCTGTTTTTTGCATATCAGCAGCCTGATCTGTGAATGATCTCAATAGTAGACATGGCTATGCTCATACCTTTAAAGGGAAGAAATTGATGTAGCCTAATAAAGTTTGATGTTAAATATAGCTTGAATCAAATGTCTTACGCGCGTTGAGGTTCCCATAGCTAAATTATTATCCCTTTTTGCTTATCACCGTATCCGGCGGTTTAAGAAATAGGCGAACTCCTGGATATATAAATATGCACTCTACTGTCGCATAGGGCCATGTAACACAACTTGTTAATGTGCATTTGCACTTCATCTGTGATTCTGATTCAAATGACAATTTTGTATGGCTATATAAGTAGGACTAACATGATTGCTAGTTTGCATTGCATTTTTTGGAGTATTAGTTTAGATAAAAAGATATGGCATGTCTTTTTCTGTTCTTTATATATGTTAGTACCGCTTTATTTGGTGTGTTTTTGCAATAATTGCTGAAATCTTAGTACACTTTATCTTATGTGTTTTTGCAATAATTGCTGATTTCCAGAAGGCAATGTTTACTCATGGGGCTGGGGAGGGTCACATGGAACGTTTTCTGTTGATGGACATTCTTCTGGTGGACAATTGGTTTGCTCTCATTGCTCTTATCTAAAACAAACTTTTGATGTTTTAAGGTGGTCAGACTGTCGTGTGCATTTTTCAGGTGTTGCAGTTCTCTTCCGAGGACATCCCTGTTACTGTTGTTCTTTTTATGTTTTTTTTTTGTTGTTTTTCAAGTTTTTCATAATAGAACACGCATTATATTGGATATCTCTCATGTCCATGATGCCTTTTCTTTTTGTTGCTTACCATCAACATGCTTGAAAAAGAAACATTAGTCTCATAAGGCATCTGATTGAAAACCTACGTCTGCGAATAGTAAAGCTTGTGTTTTGTTTTTCCCTTTTAACATCTGTAACTTCTTGGGTGACAAGTGAAAATGCGTGCAGCTAAATAAGACTTTGTTGCAGGTCTGTAAAACTTATGTCCTTTCCTAATAACCTAACCATATAGCCCATGGTTTCAACGAAGTAAGACTATGTTGCAGGTCTGTAAAGCTTAAGTTATGTCCTTCCCTAATAACGTAAGTACGTAACCATACGGCCATGGTCCCACTGTCGTCATCATAGAACACTCATCTCTTCACTATTGTAGTTACTTACTAGGCCAACTATATTATCTTATTTTTTTCCTTCTTGTCCATCTCAGCTTATCATGGTTGCCAGTTGTTGTTTTTATGATTTCTTGATGGTAGATCTTCAATAGTCTTGGACGACCACGTGACAGTGGTCACTTCGCTTTGGAATATACCCAAGTGCCCACTTGCATAGAGAGTGCCTCATAGCTATGGTTCCAGGCCTTTGCCGTTTTCTCCTTGTGTCATTTCAGCACCTCGACCTCCATATTTTACCAATTTAAAATGGCGGCCAAAGGGACAAGGTTCCAATTGCAGGCTACTTGCAAACCTGACGTTTACATATTACACACTGTCGATATAGAACGCTTATAGCAGTTTGAAAAGGTGAGTATTGGGTCTTCTGGAAATCCGCCAAACGTAAGTAGTCGTCCTGGTTATGGCCCTAGACATCCAAGAATAAAGTTTGAATAATTACCTAGTAATGAAAACAGAGTTTTAATAACAGAGCCATAAATGTATTAACCATCATGAGTGCTTTCAGAAAAATTGTAATATTGTGCAAACTTGTTATGCTTGTTTGGACAATGAAGTCTCGGATTGGATAGCTTTTTTGCTAGGTCAGGGGTCCAGACCTTCCGGCTTGCATTTGACCCAATTAGGTATGTTTCTTATTGGTTAGCTATTAGGAGCTGTAATTTATTTATCGTTGATTCCTCTCTTTCTCCACGTGTAATTGTGGAGAAATCTTCATCACTACTACTCTGTGCAATTGGGGGCCTGCATGTAAGCGGAGTGTTAAGCTTGATCTAGATCACATTTTCTGACGAAACTAAAAATCTTCATTACTATGCCTAATCTCTGTGCAGAGCAAGGTAGTCAGTGTTATTAGGATGTCACTTAAGCAGATAACTATAATGATATATGTTTATGGCTGGAGATTTTTAGTGGAAAGAACGATATTTTGGGTTGATCTGCTTGCCTTCTTACTACTATTTTCATAATGACTCACTCCACGGCTCCAACGACAGGGTTATGCCTTCCTTAAAAGGGCTAACCAAATTACGTACTTTTGATTTCATATCCTCCGACGTCGGATGCGGGATATCACATTTTTGTAGGAATGTTGCATCTGTTTGCACATTTTTGTGTGGTGTAATGTTGATTTTGTTTTCCTTTGCCGTCGTTTTCTGTTTTATTCTCAAGCAGCACACTTATCTAAATCTCTATTCTCGTATTTTTCTGCTAATATTCGTGTGCCAAGTTTTAGAAATTGCTCTTGGGTACAGGGTTTGGGAGATGATTTCGACTACATTGAACCTAAAATGGTCAACTTCGGCATGAATGTGAAAGCATTGCGGGTTTCATGTGGATTCAATCATACAGGTGCTGTACTGGAGTATACTTGAGGCAAGGGGGCAGCTTCAGCAACGACCGCTGATATGTCGTACAATCAATTCAGATGTTTACGGTGATCAAATTTACCTCATTCATTTTAGTCCCCGCTCACCAAATCTGCAGCATATAGGTCACATTTTTTCGACAACTGAAACTTGAGGCACATAGTGAACTTGTCAGGGATAAAGTCGTGTTCATATGTTTGAGAGATCTGGTGATTGGGAAAACAAGAGCCGATGAAACGGTCTATATTCGCCTTGAACATGTTACGTATAGCGTAGCGTCCCAGAATTCGATGTCGTGTTCTATTATAGCTTCATAGAAATTTTTTGGGGTTGATGGAAAATCTTTTACTCGTACGTACTATACGCGTTTTTGGAAGTAACTCTTAAAGGTTTGACACAACTGTTCCTTTGTAATTGCACTTTTCGTTGCTAAATGGTTCAAAAACGTAACTTGTGTTGAAAATTTTCTGTAAAATACTAGACTTGTGCGTTTTCTTTGAAAAAAATGGAGGGTAACTTTTTAACTTTGTCCAGTATTAGAGAGAAGATAAAAAAAAAACAATTTAACACCAAAACAATAGAAATCATTTGGATGAATCATCTTCCTCTCTTTCTGCTCCTCACCTTACTACTGGTCGCAATGCCCTGATCAACACCTTCCCTCCGTATCATCATTCCGACCCATCCGTGTTCTTTCTTTCTCGATTAGCTGTCACCTTCGCCACCATGTAAGGGCCACTGGCCACCCTCGCCACCACTGGCAATTTTACCGTCCAAGGATCTCTACCATCCACCATCACGGCCGTCTCGTGATTTCACCACCAGCGCCTCACTTTACTCAAAGCCAATTTCACCACCACCAACACCAATCCAAATCAAATCTGTAATTCCAAATAACAGCTTATGCTCGTTCTTCCTGATTAGCATACCGAAACTTAAATATTTGTATCCCAGGAATGTCTGATATAACTTTCATTCATTGGAGGAAAGCCTGCTTTTTTAGTCAAATGTGGTTTATTGGATAACGTAGTCTCTTTAAAAGATTGTAGCATGATTCCCCAAGATTGTCTTTGGAGCCGTACGTTTATGAAATTCGTTTCCTGTTTTTTATAATGACGATGAAAAAGATTTTTTTTTGAGTACTTTTATCATTTTCTGTTTTCGTTTTGGATAAAATTACTTAAATAGTAACAAAAAATTGAAAACACTTCCAAGGTGTTTTTTGGCTTTTTTTACCCAAAGTTAATCTAATATAAGAAAAAAAATAGCTAATATTTTTTGATAAATAAATATAAAAATCATGAAAATGAAAATAAAAATAAAAAACAAATATTATAAACGTACGTACCTTTAGTACCATCTCTTCTAATTCCATTACAATTCTACATCCATGCTTATATAAAAGGGACCCTCCCATGCCTCGGGGCCGCATTTGGACAATTATAAACAAACACCCCAAAAAAAAACATGGGGACTATTCGAAGCCCGCAGAAACGGTACACGATCAGTTGTCAATCGCACAACCATCGCCACCGGAGTCGTGGGCACAATAAACTGCCCCGCCGTCACGAAGCTGCCAAAGTAGTTACAACCACCATTCAAAAAAAAAGTGGGGAAGAAGCAGTAGCAGCTCCCTTGCATAGGGTCAAAACCCTAACAGATCTTCGTTGCCCCTTTCCATCAACATCCTTAGCATCGCGGCGGGCAGTGTCGCCAAGCCCATCCCGCACACGCTGCCACGCCTTCCTCCAAAATTTGATCTATTGGCCACTGCTGCACACCAACTCCTCCATCGGTCTGTTACTCACCACAGCAACTCCGTCTGCTCCACCAATGCAACCACAGAGTCGCAGTGCAGAACTAGTCAAAGTCGTAGCACTGTTGCTCGATCACCGTTGTGGCCACATCCACCTCGTCGTTGTCGTTATAATTGATCTGCCCTTTGGTTAGGGGTGGACATCAAACCGTTTTAACCGATCTAAACCGAACGAATCAAATTCGAGCCGTCCAACATCTTAACGGTTCAGTTTTTTACATTTTTCAAATCGACTTTGGTTTCGTTTGGTTCATGATTCACATTTTTGTAACCGATTCCAAACCAAATTGAACTGACTTATAATATGTTAATCTATTTTTTGTAATATTTATCGATAATTTTACATATATAGTACTAAAAAATTAAATTAAACAAATCTTGAAAGTTAAAAGAAATGAAAATGATGAGAACGCTTATAACACAAAAGTTTTGTGACTAAAATCTATTATATATTTACTTATTCTTTCTCATATATTAATGTACATTTATATATCAATTATAACAAGATTATATGCAATTTAGAAATATATATATATATATATATATATATATATATATTTAACTACTTTTAATTATTATTAGATCCAATAGTAGTGTGCAAAGAACAACATTTTTAAGTGAGAGCAAACCGTTTAAATCGACTAAACCGACCAATCTGACTGTCCAAACTGATAGTGTTTGGTTCGGTTCGGTTCGGTTCACAATTTTTTAAATTGAGAGATAGCTGTTCGGTTTCCGATTTAACTTCCAAATCAAACTATGCTCACTCTTACCTTTGGTCACGAAAAGAAAGTGGGCAGCCCAAATTACAAGGTGCAGTCTTTCTTCTACAACATTAAGCTTTTACCCGATAAATTTGTGTATTTGCATTATTGAAGACCCCAAGGTTCTCATTATTGCAACTTCGGTGATACACTATTTAATGTATTAAGCTTTTAACCCCATGGAGAAATGCTTACTTAGATATAAGATCACGGAGTTTCATTTATTTAACACATTTTTTAAAAAGTGTGTATATTTTATCACATATTCGTCATTAAATATAAAGCGGCTATGAATTTGAGGCGCTAGCAAGACATCGTGATTCTATTCGCTTCTATAGTACCTAGACCTCTTTGGGTCTAGCATTACCCAGTTGCGTCAATTGGCGGAAGCACATCACATCATGGGTCTTCCAACTATTATGACTTTCTAAGCTACCTGCGACACACAAATGCAGCACACTCTTGTTGTCTAACCGACAAGGCCATAATGGGGCCACAGAGTATGATTATTGCTTTTATTTCTATGTTAAAAGCATACTTGTAATTAGTGTGAAGGTTAACATGTACAAGCACTTGCAACTACTTGCATGCATAGCTTTGCATCCTCTCTCAAGAAAGGCTACAATAGGGCATAGTCTCGAAGGATCTCAAGATCTCACGAATCGTCTTCTTAGAGACAAATCGTAATGTGGATCTAATTGTCTTTTTTTGTAGTAACAGTTTGCACTTACAACCTGATGGCAAGCGGCGACACGGCGACAGGAGAAGCAGTGTTTAGTGGCCGGTGGCTACCGTAGTAATGTGGGTCTAATCGTGGGTTTTTGTGGTAGTGATGGTGGTGAAGTTCGGTTGGTGTGTTGGTGCGGGTGGTTTTGGGTATTGATGATGGGATGGTGAAGATGTGGGAGGTGGCGTGGCGGAGGTAATGTTGGTCTGTTGGCCAAGTTGAGAAAAAAGTGGTATTAGATTCTATTATTTTGCCTTTTAACAATAAGCACGTGAGCACATGTGACTTTATGACTGAAATTGAATAATTTTGGAGATGGTTGCAATCATTATGTATATTGCAAGAACACCTTTGTGCAAACTGATATTACATGGACTTGATTCCAAAATCGTAAAAGAAAATAAATCGAGATAAGAGTATATGTATTATAAAGAATATTAAGCATATGTAGAATTAAGAAACTCTACCATTGTGTTTTCACTTTTCGATAGCTAGTTAACCTAACCCTAAGAGAAGCCTTGATTGTTTTTCCATGTTCCGCATGGATAGTCCATTTTTTTTTACCTACTCGAGTTCCCAGGAAAGGTTAATTGGCATGTTGGGATTAAGCTTAACATGTGATCTTACCTAATGCTAGATTGAAAGTACATTAGTACTTGGCAATAGTCCTTTGTTTTTTTTTTTCCTCTACGTGGAGTTTTTGCCCTTCATAATCCGTTTTTAAAACTTAATTACTTAATTATCTCATTTTGAACCTTATTTACTTGTGTAACTCCTTTTTTAAAATCGCGATTTCAAAGTGAGATTTCAAGGGAAGAAAACGTGATTTGAAACAAAAATTTCTTTTGAAATCTTGCTTCCTAACAGATATTTCATACGTTTTCAAAAAAATCTCTGTTTCAAATCACGTTTTTATCTTTGAAACCGCGATTTTCAAAAAGGGGCTACACAAGTAAATAAAATTCAAAATGGGATAATTAAGTTTTAAAAACAGATTATTAAATGCAAAAACTCCCTTTACGTGAGTGCCTGTGATTTCACTTTAAAATGCAACTTGGTCCAAAAAGCAACGTCTGCGTTAAACCTAACATATGTGGATGTGCCAAGTATACGACAAAGAATGTAGGGCATTGCACTTGAGTCCACTGGGAAAAATGTCAAAGTAGTGTTAAGTAAACTCATCTCTCTCTCTCTCTCTCTCTTCTTCCCCTCCTCAGCCCACCCTTACGGCCTTCCCCTTAAATCTGGATCCCAACCGTTCACGCAGGTAAGGCACCACGCAGTGTTGACACCCCAGTCGTTCACCCAGACAATGAACCACACGGTGCCAACATTTCTATATGACTGAGCTTAAAAGATTCCAAAATGCATGATTATTTGTTACAGATCAAATAATGTCTCTCCCAACAAGTGCTGCATCACTTCAAGTACTTAGAATTTTTGCATCTACTTCTGAAGTAGCCATAGGTGTTTTCTTTAACGGGAATCGACTAATATCAAAGGAAGGGTGATGACTTGCATTAAAAAAATCTAGTCTTTCCGGTCGTCACTAACTTTTAGAATCAATTAAGAAAATCTTAAAGTCGATGATTTTCTAGTTTGCGTAACCCTAGATTTGGATTGAGGAACTAATTTACATGAAGAGAATGTGTTAAGCACACTGTCATACCCTAATTAGATATTTGCTTGCCTTTTTTTTATCATGATTTGATGATTTTTTGTTTAAAGATAAGTACAAACACTAAAATTAACCAATTATTCAATGTGAACTTAACATTTAGGGCTGAGTGGTCGGCGTACCCGATTAGACTAATCGCGATCAAAACTCTGTAATTTGGACCCTATGAGGCGTCTAAACTTTGGTGGCCTATAGTTTTGCCAAAAGAGTTTTATAACTAAATTTGATGATCTCAGTACTGAAGCAAATGTTTTAACCTATTGACCAGAATTCGATCGCTTCGAGGAGATTTATTTTAACTAAAAAGTAAAATAGTGATGCCAAGGAAGTTGGTGTTCAGCTTACATGGAGGTGTCACAAGGAATACAATCTGAATCAGATGCCAAGTATGCTAATGTGAGACAGAGCAAGAATGCAGCAAGGGCACAGACCAAGAGCTTCTCAGACAAAGCCTGAGGATGGCAGCGCTGCGAGGGCGATCGCACGGGGTGAATACACAACAATATTCATAGTCCGATGCATGCGTCTAGAGTCCTTGTAACACCCCAAAAATTTGAAGTTTTAACACCTGGACTTTTCCGGAGCGTTATCACCCCGAACTCTCGAAGCGTTAAAACAATCACTACTTAATGACATATTACTACTTAATGACATAAAAATCTCAATTTCAAATAACTAACTATGAAAACCTGTGTCAGAGCTTCTAATCATTACAATTCCTCAAATCAAATTAAATCTAACCAACAAGCTAGAGAAGTTTACCGGCGCAGTAGTCTTAATGATCAATACCAAAAATTTAATTCAGTTCCTTACGCTCGACTCTAATCCGTGCTGGTAACCTCAACCTAATGTTGGCTATCACCTGCGAAAAGGAAGTCGAAGGAGAGTGAGCTTTCGAGAGCCCAGTAAGGTCGATCAAATATTTAAACAATAAAAACGATTCAGACGGTTTTACATTTAAACCAAATAACAACTTATAAAATGGAGAGATAGAACGATTCAAATGATTTTCTATATACAATCAAATGATAATTTTAAAAGAGTTTTTCAAAGAAAACTACAACATTCCAATATAAACATAGGTATGAGTATCAACTCAATCCCTTAATTCAATAATCGTTTCAAAATACTTTAGGTGCAATAAAAACATAAAGAGGAAACATTAACATGAGCAGTACACTATAGCAAAGTCATCCCGGCAGTGCTAAATACGCTTTACATATGCATATGTACACCGACTAGTCCATCTAGGTACTAGTTTAACTCAACCAATAGACCATCTTTATAACTCCAACAATACAGACCATTCTAACAACTCTCAGGTTTACTAACTCATGTCAATATTCAAGGAATTTAAACATAATTCAAAATATTTAACAATGATTGAATCAAATTAAACAAATGAGAATAACGAATTCCAAAACATCTTTTATATCAAACATAAACTGAATCAATGTAGTTCATAAAGTTGTCATAATAAAATATTTGAAGTCAAAACGATAAAGTAAGGTTCGGATAGAATTCCTTATCTCGGTCCAAGCTAAGCGATGCTAATTAACCTAGATCCAAAAATCTTTGAATTAACCTAAACTAACAAATTCATTTAATTGAAAAATAATCTACACTACTATACCATAAACCTAATAATAACTACCCATAGCGTACTCACTCTCAACTCCGAAATCGCTCAACTTAGACGGTCCCGCAAATGGCTAACCTAACCGAAATTCCTAACGCGCAACGATACACAAAATACATATTAAATTATAACAAAACACTTTTATAGCTTAAAACATTATAAAAAGTCAAAATAGGAATTTTCTAAAATTTTGAATATTTTTTAATTAAAAAAATTTCTTTAAATGCAATAAAACCCATAAATGGTCACAATTACTTCTAGCTGAAAATAAAGTCCCATAATTTTTATAAGAACTTTATATATATATATATATATATATATATATATATATATATATATATATATATTATAGAAACTAAAATCAAAATTTAAAAGATATCAAAACTATTTTTAAATTTTTTGTTTAGCTAAAACCAATGCGATACGGAATTGAAAGCAAATAAACTCTAAAAATTATCAAGCTTAATCTGGGACTTCTTTATACCATAAAAGCATTACTCAATTTTTTTTTTCAAAACATTTTCATGGGTCTAAAAGCTCCAAAAGATTTCACAAGTTGAAGCTTACAGAAAATATTAAAAATACATATGATTTTAGAAAATTATAAAATTTCGCCACAATTTCTAAAATAGCCTAATGTATCATAGTTTAAAATTTTACGCGTTAACAATCACTATACGGCACCCCGTGTATGTATCATACCTAACGCTAACCCGATACCAATAATTCACTCATCTTCCTCGCAAAATGCACGCCCACAGCAACCGAGCAACGTAACAGTGATGTTACTCTCTTCCCCGTCTCCTTTTTCATGCACATATATACACCTCACAACCATTGCCGTGTTTCCTTCTCTCCCTCTATATCTTTCCTACTCACCCACTCACTCAATCACACAACTCTCCATGCACCTCACCACCTTGCACCCACATTCTCACACACCCAGGCTTATGTATTCACCATACCTCCAAACCACACAGCAACACACCCATATATTTATATCACCCCCCACGCCACTACCTTCCCTCTCCTTTTCTTTTCTTTAACACACATGTATATATATATATATATATATATATATATCACACACCACACACATCAATACATATATAGCTTATACAGTCTCACACTCCCTCATTTAAACACTCACTCCCCACCAATCCAACCATGAACAAGCACCCAATCTCCTCACACCCACTGCCCTACAGCAATGGGTTCCCCTTCCTCTCCATTTCTTCTTCTTATGCACAACACACAAACTTGCAATATACACACAAACTCACGCACACACAGGGTTGTCTCAAGGCTGCCTCGCACACCCAGAGCTGTCTCAAGGCAGCCTCACCATGCACACATATACACGTGAGCACAGTTTACCAACACACAAACGCACGCACACATATACACATAAAAGCACCCATACAGCACACAACCCACACAAACGCACGCACACAAAGGCTGTCTCCGTGGCAGCCTCAAGCCACAAGATTTCTCCATCACATGCATTCTTACACTCATGGACACACATCATGGCATGCACACACTCACAGCTGCTGGGTTTTCTCTTCTCTTTTCATGTCCAAGCAACCCACAGCACCCACTTCCTCGGTAGTGCTGTGCTTTCTTCTTGGTCCATTTCTTTCACACACATTTCTCACATCATCTTCCCTCTCTCAAGCCCACAAATATAACTAACTCCCAGAACTCACAAAACCTACACAAACACTCTCAGTACACTCACTATTTCTCACACATATGGCACACCTTTCACCATTATGTACTCCAATAGACCTACACAAACACATACCAAAACCCAGCTCATGACACACACAAAAAGAAAACCCACACACATACACACACACACACACACACACACACATATATATATATATATATATATACTCCTACACAACACTACTGCAGTGCACTACTTATGGCAGCAGTGCTTTGCACAGCACCACCACAACCCTTCCCTTCTGCCATCACAATTCTTCTCGCTCTCAAAGCCCTTACATGACCCTCGGCGCAACCACCCAACAACCCTTAATCTCTCTCTGCCACAACTCTATCACATACACCCACATGGTCGCACAAACCACGACAGCTCTAATGCTACCCCATATTATACTTATATGCAATAATACCCATTAAAACTCCTCACGCAATCACAAAACACACACCCAGCGTGCATGCTGCTCACTCTCTCGCATACCCAGTTCTCCCTTTAATTTCATAAACCTTTAACTAAATAAGAGAGGAAAAAGGGTCCAGAAAACTTACTGGAAAAATCAAGACGATAGCTGAAAAATCTGCCCTTCTTCCTCTCTCTCTATCTCTTTCTCGGCCGAAACATCAGATGAAGAAGAGCATTGATGGCTGCCCTATAGTACGTAGGTTATATATATTAAAACCCGAAACTGAAAAATCACAAAAGACCCCTTGAGCTTTCATTAATCGTTCAAAAATTTACCCGAACCTTTTATTATTACGAAATGATCCAAAATAAAATTGTTCACGATAAATTATATGTTAGAAAATTATTAATGGCTGTTACACTAACCTGTTTCACTATTTATCACTACAAGTCGCTACTTATACATCAACGCTAAAAGAAAATTTAATTGTCGCTAAAGATTACCTTATAAAATTTCATTCATAAAAATCAACACTAAATTCGCGTATAAAACTTGTCACCTAAATAATAAACTAATCGACTAGACAATATCACAGTTCGGGGTGTTACAGTCCTGTATGTTTCTCTACCTAGAGGGAGAAAGTAAATATGAGCTCTAAAAATGTTGAGGAGCCTTGGAAATGAAATCTCAAGTTCTTATTTATAAGGATTGAGATTATGATATCATCAAGCAACACGTGGCGCTCCCCAAGACGTCATCGAGGGGCCCACAAATGTCGTTGCTCCATGGATTGTCGGATTGCATATTCATTCGCTTGCTTCTCACAGCGTTGGCCTCTCTGTCCAAAAAAATGGGTCACACAGCACCACTGTAGCCAAAGAATTCCCTTGATCTGGTCGTCAGTCCAAAGCGCTTGTAAAGTCCCACAGGGTGTCAAGAGATGCTGAGGACCTAATAGCGGTGGGGAAAGCCTGATGCCCAACTACCAAGCAGACTAGGCACGATGTTTTTTTTGAAGACCTACTCCCATCTCGGAGTGACCCGGGGGTCATAGTCCTTAGGGTGCAAATGAAAAGCCCTCAGTGCTGGAGGATATAGACTAGCCGTCTACCTGGCAAAGATAGTGCCTTAGAGAGCAAGCATATCCCCCGGGTGAGTCCTTATACTAGAGCACTTGGAATGCACCAAGGTAGTGTCATGGAGGAATCGCCTACTGGATAGGCCGATGTAGCATCCCAGAGGATCCGTCTACCTAGAAAAAGGGGAGTCTTCGTGCTAGAGCACTTGAGTCTTCCTAATGGAAATAGTTTCATGGAGGAGTCGCCTATCCCCGCAGGATAAATCCTTGTGTCGGAGCACTCAAAGCGTGCCAAGGTAATGTGTCCGAGGAGTCGCCTACCCAACGGGCCCTGGTAGCATCCTGGAAGAGCCATTTACCTGGTGGATGGAGAGTTTTCATGCTAGAGCACTTGGAGCTCCCTGGTAGAGATAGTGTCTTAGAGGAGTTACCTATCCCCGCAGGATGAGTCCTTCTACTGAACCACTTAAAATGCACCAAGGTAGTGTTCCGGAAGAGTCGTCTATCCGACGGACCGAGGTAGCATCCTGGAGGAGTCACCTACCCGACGAGCCGAGATAGCATGCCAGAGTACTTGGACCTCTCTGGCGGAGATAGTGTCCTGGAAGAGTCGCCTATCCCGACAGGATGTGCACACTCCGGGGAGTGGGTCGAAGCATGTTTCCACGACTAAGGCAAGGTGTTATGGTGTGGTAAAAAGATGGACCGATATGAGGGTGTTAGTGTGACAGGATGCCAGAAGGCATGACTGTATAAGCATCACAGCACTAGAGGCACATAATATGAAAATGGCAAATAGGTGGGGTAGTGTGTATGGTGCCGAGGAACGTGATATGAAAATGGCTCACGGTTTGGCGACAGGTGTCGAAAAATTGGGTGTCGTGCAGGGGGCACGTGATGCAGGGACAGTGCACAGGCATGGCGATAAGTGTTGTTGAGTCGGGCCCCAGCCAAGGGCACATGATGCGGTGACGGTGCTCGGGCGCGGTGACTAGTATCATAGAGACAAGTGTTGTGTCAGGGGGCACATGATGCATAGACGGCGCACAGGGACGAAGAAAGGTGTCGCATATAATGGCCTCGTGATGGGGGCACATGACCCAATTATAGTGCTCGGCACGGAGGTCCAAATGTTTATAGCTGGGTTGAGATAGCAGCGGTCCAACTGTGTCTAGTTGGGTTGAGTCAGTCGGTTGGGAGCAGCCTATCGGGGTAACCAGGTTGGGATAGCAAAAGTCTAAGTGTGCATAGCCAGGATTGGATAGCAGCAAAGAGTTTTTCCTTTTGATTTGGATGGTTGAGCTGCTAGTTTAAATGTATCGACAATGCAAGAAACTCCAATGAATGAGTGTAAATGTGTGTATGGGAGAGGGAACCGCGATATATTAAATTAAAATCCTAATAGAAAGCCTCACGAAATTTTAGCAGTCTTCAAGAATTTCCTATGTCTTTAGGGTATGCCAGGGGCTATTTTTATAGAGGTCTAGGGGGTATGGGGCTGCAAGAACGGTGCACAAAAGATTAGAGTGCTAACCGTTACCAGAGAAAACTTAAAAGATTGAGATACTGTTCTACCTCATTATACTTAAATGCCAAGGTTTACCAGCCACTATAAATATGTACCAGTTGGTATAAAAATCAATACAAGTTCGTCGCTATTTTTTCCATCTTACTTTTATACTGGAAATTGGTGTGTACAACCATCATTTCAGTCTATTTTGGGCGTGTGAGCAAAAAGGTGGATATGTAACATGTCACGACTTAAGCGGTGCACATGTTTATTAACCTTTTGTCCATATTTTGCTATTTCATTTTCATGCTCATACAAACTCGATTTCGATTGATTTTACTTCCTTTGGACTCGTCTTTTGTTCTCTTCGATTGTAGTATAAAATCGAGTATTTTTTATATCATTAAGCTATCATACTTAAGTGCAACATTTTGATGTTTTGTTGCTCATCTGCGTTTGAGATACTTTAATGTTCATTGGACCACTTTGAATTGAACTAATATTTGATACCTACATGTAGTTAGGTTGCTTCATGCCATTTCATTATATGGCAATTGCTACACGATAGGCAAACTTTGAACTTAGAACATTTGTGTGCTTAGGTTAACGTGCTAAAAAATGCACTTACTAGTACGTGGTTGTACCGTGGTTGGTTTTTAGTTCAACTATTCAAATATGTTCCTTTAATTTTGATTTGATCTTCGCTGGTTTTATATCCCTAAATGAGAATATTTCTCGCGCCTACGATTATTTATCGTCATTGTACCTTGACTTTTATATGTTGCATATTTGACTCGGCATATGTGTTATAGAATACATATGTTATACTCCATTGGGCTGTTTGAGTTATCTTTGCACATTCTATTCCCCCCCCCCCCCCCCCCCAACCACCACCACAACAATAGCCTGGAGTTTTTACTCTGCTTTAAGAACGTTTGTCATAGTTTATAAATTTTAGTAGCTTTTGGAGACCCCTTTGGGGTAATGTTTATTTGTTATTAGACTTCAACTGTGTGGTTGAAATTTGCGGTTAATGCGAGTGCTTGATGTAGAGTATGTTCTAGAGTTCTGAATACTTCTTTTTAGGTTACGTTTGTAAATGCTTTGCTACTATATTTCCCATAAACAGTTTTGAAGTAGTATGTGAAAATCTGCCTCCATATCTGGGGCGTGACATACAGTATTGCATTCTATGAAGGTTGGATATTTTCTTCATCAGTTCTTCAACAAATTAAACATGCAAAACATTTTTTGGGGCAATAAAGCATAATAGTTGAGTTTTTTTTAAAAGATTTTTTTTGTAGTCGAAGCTATATGCTTCATTGTTAACTTTGTCTCTCTCAACCTATTTTTCTCTTACTTCTCTCTTTGAGAAGATATCATGGTCGTCATGCTTTGGAAAGGCATTTTTCCTCCCCATTTACGCCCTTTCCACATATCCAGCCAATCCTGCTATCCTCCAATTTTCCCAAGCTTTCTTGAAGGTAGCTATAGACAAGTTTTTTTGGGTTGTAACATAGAAATGCATTAAGCTAAATAAGTTTTTTTTTTTTACCATTTTTCAACACTTAAATGTTACGTTTCATTATTCAATTCTTCCTATCTATGCAAGGGTTTGAGGTTGTTTTCTTATCTCCATAGGAGATTGGCGTGTTAGTTAAAACATCTGTCACTGCTCAATCAGCTTTCTTTGCTACCTCTTTATTGATAGCCAGAATTATTATGGTTTGATTTGGAAAAGATATACTATGTAGCAGGCAAGGCTATTTCTTTAGTTTTGTTAGAGGATCTCTTATCCTTAGGGTTAATATATTTTCTCCTTAGGCTATTTCCTTAGTTTTGTTTGACTGATATCTTATATTGCGGTTTGGCACCAAAAAAATTAAAAAAATGGAAAAGCTTGCCAGCAAACTATGATGCAGCAACATGGCCTTAGAAGTTGTCATGTGTCCATTTTTCGTGCCAATAGACCTGTAAAAATGTATTCTGACCCTGGTATATCTGGCCCGTTGAAAAAAACCCGACTACGAGATTTTACCTGTACCCGAATCGGACCCAGTTCGTTCCATGCTGGGCACGGGTTACCTGGTTTCTAGGTGACACTTATGCTTACCCATTTCTCATTTTTTTCATTTCCCCCCCCCCCCTGTTTCTCTCTCGCACACACACACCCCCCACCCTCTCATTCATAAGTAAACCATAGATCTATGGCTGACACCAATGCCTCCACCACTACCTCTATATCTCTCACTCTCATTCATTCACAAAACAACCACAGATTGACGGCCTGACACCTCCATTGCCAACCCCTTCTCTCCCCCTGACTAATTCAAAGAATCACAGCCCCACAAATCGATGGTTGTTTTAACTTTGCTGCCTTGAATTTTTGTTGTTTGACAACATTAGCAGGAAAGTCATCAGTCCACCGTCGACGGTCGTTTGAGACCTTCTCAAAACTATCTATGATGTTATTTTTAATATATTTTGGATTTTTGGCTATATGGATTGTTGAGTCATTTGTTCAATTGTTGGTAATGACCAACAAATCAGGTGCCTTATTATTTGGCTTGTTTATGAATATGAGCATTTTCCCTTTTTATTAAGTTTTGTCAAATTAAAAATACTATTAACAATAATAAATGTATTACAAAAAAAGCAAAAAGAAGAAAATTTTGTTCAACCAAACTACCAAAAAATTGTTTATTAAAGAAAATAAGCTTACCCGCGGGTATTACCTGATCCGCCCAGCTAGGGTAGGGGTACAGAAAAGAAGCTACCCAAAAAAATCCAAATATTTTTTACTTGGACCCTGGCAAAGATATTTCTATACACGGCACCGGGTATACCCATTTGCCAAATCTAAATCTTAATATGTACTTCAAATCTCTTATCTTTTCTTTATAGTTATTTTTATACCTCCACCTCCATCACACCACCACAGGAACCCATAGCCATTGTCACCCTCACCACAAACCGACCACTATTGCATCATGAAACCTACCACCATCGCCCTGCCCGTTGTAGAGCAAGGGCACACACATACATTTACGAAAGATAGAACCGCGCCACCAGAAAGGAGAGATGGACCTGAAGATGGAGATGACAATAGGCGATCAGGTGGCAGTGCAGATTCAACGAGTTGGTGACAACGATGGCATGGAGACTTGTATAGTTGCACGAATTTGTGCATATGGGGTGTGTTTTTGTGCAGTGATGGTTGTTGTGTCTTTGCTATTGTGTGGAGGAAGATGTGAGGGTGGTGTGCTGCAGTGGTGACGGTGGGTTATGTGGTGAAGCTGTGCGGTGGTGTGCTACAGTGGTAGAATGCAATGAAGTGACGTGGGATGGTAGTGGAGAAGGGCCGCGGTGGTTGGAGGGGTCAAAATAAAATAAGTCAAAGTTTCAAGTTTTTGAATTATAAAATAATGTATTACATAGTAGTTTTTCAAGCCATGTTCGCGGCAACATAGTTCGTTGCCGAGTTTTCTCCAGCAAAAAAATTAGATATTTGAAATTCATTTCAGTTTTTAGTTTTTGTTTCAAAACAATCAAAATCAAAACCTCTTTAAGTTTTATTTTTATTACTAAAGTGATGGGTTGTTTGATAACAGTTTGTTGTAATTGATTTTAACTTTTTATTTTTCTTGCCTTTTTCTTTTTTAATTTTTCCAAGCTTCTTCTGAGCTCCTCTCTTTAACAACCAGAACCGCCTCCACCACCACCTCCACCACCACCAACACATATCCTCTACCACGTCCAGCTACCACTATGGCACTAACTGTAATACCTCGTTTAAGTTTTCTCAGGCCTTTTCATAGTATTAGAAAGTTTTGAGTGAATTTTGAATAATTTCTATAGTTGGAGGGCTCTTTTGGTAATTAACCATTTTAGGGTTTGGTTTTAGTGGGATTGGAATTATAGTCGTCCTATTTTTTTTAGACCTAAGAGAGAGCAAAAGATAAGGGTTTGGAAAACGATGAGTGGAGTGACATTGGATTCTATTGCCGGCAAGTCTCAATCTGTAACATCCCGAAATTTTTTTGGAACGCTAACCTGTCAATCCATCGAACCTCAACAGTCAAATTTATTCATTACCACTAAAGGTACCCAATAACATCCATGTCAGAGCACTATAATCCATCAATTTTCTTAACAAACCATTCCTATCGCAAAACAATTGGAAAGTACTTAATTTATTAGATTACATAAGGGTTCCCTAGCAAAGCTTATATAAAGAAATAATGTAAAAACATAAACTACTTTGAAGTTCAAGCTCGTCCGTCCCGAAATCTTACTTATGGTTATTTCCTGCAGAAGGGAACAGAAAAAAGGAGTAAACTTTCGAGAGCTCAGTAAGGTCGCTCAACATTCAGTATGGATTACAAACGATTTGGTCAGAAGGTTATATCAATGACAATGTAGAAACAATATTCTCAAATTTCTCAATTCAAGATTCAATAAATACACTTTCGATTTCACTGTAGCAATGCAGATGATATTGGACATGAGTATATTGCAAAGCCACATAGGCAGTGCAGGGTAACACTTAGCAAAGCCACACATGCAGTGCTTAATAATAGTATGGTTACATATGCATATGAACACTAGCTAGACCCTCAAGATACTAGCATTTCCCAACAATAACAGACCATCCTTATATCACCCCCGATACATACCATCCTTATAACTCCTCAATACACTATCTCATGCCAATATGCAGAATACAATAAGCGATATTGCAATGAATAACTCGACACTCAAAGAGAAGTAAGTACTGAGCATCGAATGAGATTTTCAATAAACGTGTCAGGCTCAAACAAGGGTTATTAATGACAATCGATGCAATTTCATCACAACTATAATTGAGTCCAAAGAAATGAAGATAGCAAATCAGAATAACATATGAATCAAATAGAAGAGTTAGGTTCGGATGAAAATCCCTTACCTCGATCCAAGTTGTTGAAGCTAAAAAATGCTCTTGATCAAATCCTCGGAGTTAACCTAGGTCGACACAGTCATTTATCAGAACATTATCTATACCACTTAATTATAAACCTAATAATATAACTATCCACAGCGTACTTATTTCTCTACCCAGAACGATAAAATTCGGAACGGATTTCACACACGGCCAACCTATCCTATGATTCATTACACTCCCCAAGACCCAGAATTATCCCAAAATGCTCTAATCGCTCATTAAACATTATTTATAGCTTAATATAGCATATGGGATAAAAATATAATTTTTGAATATTTTTGATCATTTTCGAATTAAAATAATTTTCTTAAATACACTAAAACCAATAAATTCCCATAATTTCTTCTAGTTGGAAATAAAGGCTCATAATTTTTGTAACAGCTTTAGAGGACTTATAAAAATTACTGAAATTGAAATCAGGAATAAAAAGGCATGAAAACTATTTTAAAATTTTTCATTTTGTCAAATCCAATGCGATAGAGAAATGATAGCAAATGAACTCTAAAAATCACCAAATTTATACTGAGTCTTTATTATACTATAAAAACATTACTATAATTTTTCCCAGAACACTTTCAGGGTTTAAGGGCTCCAAACTAAATTTAGAGTCACTGAACTTCCAAAAAATATTAAAAATATCAAATGATATCAGAAAAATCTGAAATTTTAACAGCAATTCTAATATTTCCCTAGGAATATTCCTGTAAAGGTTTAGCATTTATGAACAATCACAAGATACTCAACAGTCACGTGATACACTGTTCATGCACAGTGTACCACTTTAACTGCTTAGACCCATTACTGCTCATCACCCTTCTTCTTCTTCTTATCTGCTGTCCAAAACCAGAAATTACCCTCAAATAGATCAGCCCACTTTTTGTTCTTGCTTTACACTCACTAACATTCTCACATCTCACATAAAAACACCACACTCAATATTTTAGAACACATATGCATTCCACACCCACTAGAATCACTCAAATACATATTACAATCTCACTCACTAACACATACATACCCAATACCGCAACCAGTAGTGCTTCTGCTTCTTCACCTAAACTACACCCTCACACACAGCTATACCCTCACTAATGACACACACGCACATATACATTCAAACACTCACGTCACTCTCCATTTTCAAGCACTCACACACAGAGTTTCACATATGTAGTGTAAATACCTGTACCTTCAGCCACACAACAAACACTTCGGTTCCAAGGCAGCCCCTCATGGCTGTCTTGCGCTCACTTCCATTCCACGCACCTCACAGCCCACACATTAAAACACACATTCACACTAGCTTCCCTCTTTGCACCCATTTCAATTCACTCCCTCTCTCTATATCGTCTCTTCCTCTAAACCCACATACACATCACAGGTTCCTCTCCTCTCTCTTTTAACACCACTAACATATATAGATATACCCATATATACACATGGTCACACCCATCGCAAGGCACAGAGCCAGCCCCTTTTTATTCTTCCATTTCACCCATCTAACCTCAAGCACACACACACACACACACACCATGCCTGCACTACCCAGGTAAAATTCCCATCTCACTCACTGTATATTCCACATATGCACATATCTCACATATTCAGAATTAAACCCACTAATCACACCTACACAACACCAATTCATAACACCAAAAAAAATAAAAAAAACACAGCAGCCCATAATTTCACAACCCAGTTGCACCCTCACGTCCCACGTCAAATGAAACAATGAAAACTGTGAATCCCCATTCGCAAATGCACAGTTCATCCCAACCCAAAACGCAGCCCCCACGCACACCAAAGCAACTGTTTACATGGCCGAAAATCAGCCCCTCCATTCACATATATACACACATAAAATTTTATGTTCCTCTCATGCTTCCCTTCAACCGAATTTCTAAAACAAAATAGAAGATGAAAACAAAAAGGAGACTTACCGGAAAGATTCGCCGGAGAAATCCCTCTATCTCGCTCTCTCGGTATCTCTCTATCTCCTTCTCGAAGTGGGGCTGACGGCTAGAAGGGGAGAGCCTTGGACGGCTGCCCCAGATAATGCTTTATATTTATACGCAAACCCTTCTCACCCTTTTGTCGCTAAACCCTTCTCCTTCTTTATGTCGCTAAAATTTCAAAAAAAAAATGCTACTATAAGAAATTCATCGCTAATAACTCTTAAAATACCATCTACACTAACTGTCACTAGAAGTCGTTACTTAGTACTTCAATGCTAAAAGTATTTTAATTGTCACTAAAAAGTATTTCATTGCTAAAAATTAATTTTGTCGCTAATTATACCCATTTAATTTTATTAAGAGTATTTCAAGGTTTTGGGGTATTACACAATCTTTTTACTTAATTGAATTTATCAATTTATGGAGATGTTAGGTGACGCATAAATTACAAAAATACCTTGGAAGTGGCAGATCGTAGAAGGGGCTTTATGCTTGAGGGTGGACAGCCTATCATGGTTATGTATGCATGAGGGTATGCGCGAGGCGCTCTATATATATATATATATATATATATATATATATATATATATATATATATATATATATATATATATATATATATATATATATATGTGTGTGTGTGTGTGTGTGTGTGTGTGTGTGTGTGTGTGTGTGTGTGTGTGTGTGTGTGTGTGTGTGTGTGTGTGTGTGTGCGCTTGGTAAGTGTGTGGAAGAGAAAAAAGTTTTTGGGGTCATTATGTAGTTCTGAAAATTTTGGAGGCATAAATGTAAATTAATATTTTTAGCGATGAAGAATAATAAAATGAGTGATACTAGATATTTTAGTGATGTCTAATCAAATTAATAAATATTAGAATAAGTTTTGGGCTTAGATATAATTGCACAAAGTTTGGGGCTATTTTGCAAATAAGGAAACTTTAGGGGCCAAATTGTAATTTTTAAAAGTTGGACATGATAGATGTCAAATTTTAGAGAAAATTGTGTCTTATAATGCCACCACCTAGTTGGACTTTATGCTGACTAACTTGATTTAATTATTAAACTAAGGGAAAAGGTTAAAATAAAAGAAAAAGGAAATTCGGGAAAAAAAACTAGAAAAAAGAAAAGAAAATAGAACAGTGAAGAAGGTTGAAAACAAAGGAGAAGAAGGGGTGGCTCAGGCTAAAAAACAGGAGGAAATTGAGAGAAATTCAATGGATAATCTCTCTACCCTTAATAGTGCGTGTTTAGTGTGTGTTTAAAGTGTTTCTGTGTGTGTTGGTCAGAAGGTAGTGGGTGTGGACTATAGGTGATTATGTTTGAATTTCGGTGAATTGTAAGAAATCATGTGTAGGTGTAGTGTGAGGGAAGGTTTCAGTGTGAGTGTGTGTGAACTGAGTGTGTGTAGGTGATGCCAAGGAAAGTGGGTTCGCAGTCGATGTGAGGTGTCACAAGGAATGCAGTCCGAGTCAGATGCAAAGTGTGATGATGTGAGACACAGCAAGGGCGGAGCAAGGGCTTCCCAAACAGAGCATGAGGGTGGCAGTGCTGCGAGGCGATGGCGCAGGTTGAATACACGACGACAGTCACAGTCCGATGCTTAGGTCCAAAGTCAGGGTCCTGTATGTTTCTCTTTCTAGGATTCTAAAGTGAGAAAGTGAAAGTGTTCTAAAAATGTCCAACCTCAGAGCATGTCCAAGTAAATTCTCGAGACCACTATTTATAGAGGTTGAGATGATGTCATCACGTGACACGGACTATCGAATCGCTTATTCACCCGGCCTGCCCTGCACAGTGTCGCTCTGTCTGTCTGGGAAGACTGGCTCCTACAGGGTCGGTGTAGCCAGGAACCTCCTTGATCTAGCCTTCAATCCAAGCCCTTGCAGAGTCCCAGAGGCCTGGCAGTGGTGGGGAAGACCCGACGCCCACCTGCCAAGCAGTTATGCCCTCCAAAGACATGCTCCCGTCTTGGAGTGACCCGGGGGTCATAGTCCATAGGGGTGCCGACGCGAGCCCCCAGTGCCGGAGCACGTAGGCCAGTCACGCAAGCATCCTAACGGAGATAGTGTCCCGGAAGAGTCACCAATCCCGATGCGAAGGGTCCTCATGCTGGAGCACTACGAACGGAGCCCCTAGGAATGAAGACGGTGATAGCTTTATGGTAACGAGCCTATCCCGCTGCGAGGGGTCCTCGTGTCGGAACACTACGAACGGAGCCCCCCGGGATTGTGATGGTGATGGCTTTGTGGTAACGAGCCCATCCCGTGGCGGCGATGGCTTTGTGGTAACGAGTTCATCCCGCTGTGAGGGGTCTTCGTGTCGGAGCACTACAAACGGAGCCCCCGTGATTGTGACGGCGATGGCTTTGTGGTAACGAGCCCATCCCGTGGCGGCGATGACTTTATGGTAACGAGTCCATCCCGCTGTGAGGGGTCCTCGTGCCAAAGCACTACGAACGGAGCCCCCCGTGATTATGACGGCGATGGCTTTATGGTAACAAGCCCATCTCGTGGCGGCGATGGTTTTGTGGTAATGAGCCCATCCCGGGTTGCAAGGGGTCCTCATGCTGGAGCATTACAAGCGGAGCCCCCCGGAATGAAGACGGCGATGGATTTGTGGTAACCAGCCCATCTCGTGGCGGCGATGACTTTGTGGTAATGAGTCCATCCCGCTGCGAGGGTTCCTCGTGCCAGAGCACTACGAACGGAGCCCCCTGGAATGCTGCACACTCCGGAGAGTGGGTCGAAGCATGTTCCACGTCCCTGGCGGGGGTGCATGGTGTGGTGAATAAGTGTGATGCCCAAAGGCCTGTATCATGATTGTGGCGCATAGGCGCGGCGACTACTGTCACGAGACCATACCTAGTACCGGGGGCACATGTCATGAGAATGGCGCACGGGCGCGGCAACGAACGTCGCGGAGCAATACTTGGTGCCGGGGGCACGAATCATGAGAATGGTGCATGGGCGCGGTGACGAACGTCGTGGAGACAATACTTGGTGCCGGGGCACATGTCATGAGAATGGCGCATGGGTGCGGCAACGAACGTCGGGGAGACAATATTTGGTGCCGGGACACATGTCATGAGAATGGCGCATGGGCAAGGCGACAAACTTCGCGGAGCCGGTGCACGAGCGCGCGTCGTGTGTCCCGAAGACGATATGTGAGCTGAGTGTACTTGTCATAACAAGATAATGAATGCAACATGTAGTAATGACAAAGTTAGGAGTGATGGTACGTGGTCGTCGGCGATGGGTCATTCGGTGGTAGTGCGCGACTTTGGGCGATGGGCATCGCGGGAGCGATATGCGGTCACGGACGATGTAAGTCACGAGGTTGATGCACGACGGACGTCGTAAGGTTGGTGTACGAATGTCCGTAAACATCGTGAAAGTGCAAAGACTTGAGAAAATAAGTGCGCGCGGGAGCGGAGGCCATAGGCCAAAATTGGGGGAAGGTCAAGGCCACCACCGCTGGGGAGGCCGAGGCCGACCCTAGGGGGTGGCCAAGGCCAATGGCCAACTCCCATGAAGGGAGGCCAAGGCCACTCTCGAAATGGGTGAACTTCGGGCGCACCGACGAAAGGTGTTTTGATGGGCAATGACGAATCCAAAAGTTGCATTACGACGAGCGTGTCGACGTGAATCGTACCCATGTGACGAACAAGGTGCCAAAGGCACATACGAAGTGTATGCAGCGAACAAAGCATGAAAGGGACTTTGCGCGAAGAGTGAACAACCGGGTGGAAGGCCGAGGCCGACCCCATGGCCTTGGGGGAGGCCGAGGCCGACCCCATGGGTTGGCCAAGGCCTTTGCCCTTGACCCCATCACTCTGATTGGGCCATCAGTCGATGTTTTTGGTGAAAAGGTGCTCAGGTGGTTGCGGTGCGATGAACGTGGTACCATGAGTCATGCCCACGTGAAATAATTTGTGACTAAGGCGTGCGAAGCAAGAAATGCACGTGACATGAGTGTGCGCACTTTAATCGGTTTAATGTACAAAGCGGGACCCCTATTGGGCCCTTTGGGTGCGACCAAAATAGGTTGGGACACAGTAGGCAAGGGAGAAGGGGTCATAGTGTGTGTGTGTGTGTGTGTGTGTGTGTGTGTGTTGCCGTGTATATATATGTTTGAATGAGTGAAATTTGTGGGATTATGACTGTAATTAGGTATGTGTAATGTTAGAAGGTGTACTAAGAGTGGTTGTGTGGGTGCCAAGGGGTTGGGGTGTGTGTGTGTTTGTGTGTGTTTACAGTGGCGGTGTGTGTGTGTTATGGGTGTGTGTGAATTCTATGTAAAAGTGTGTGTAAGAGTGTGTTTTAAGAGTATTAATGTGTACGTAGTTGTTGTGTATGTGTGTGTGTATGTGTGTGTGTGTGTGTGTGTGTGTGTGTGTGTGTGTGTGTGAGTGAGTGTGTCAGGGTGTGTGTTAGTGAAGTCTGTGTAAAATGGGTGTCTCGATAGTGAAGAGGAAGAAGACGACTGTGTGTGTAAAAGGAATTAGTGTGTGCCATGATCTAAATAGTACTTGTAATTGTCATTAAAATGGGGGTTAGGTTAGGCAGTTTTATGCGATTTTTTTAAATAGTTATGATCAAAATTAGAGAAAGTTCAAAACAGTAACTCTCATTATTTTTACAAGATGTATACCGTGAAATTTTTTGGCATTTTTCGGTGTCTGTAAAGGATACTAAATTTTGGTACCGATTAAACAAAAGTCTGAATTTATTTGATATAACAAACTAAATTATTTTAATCTGAAAATTTTAGAAAAATCTTATTTTACTGATATATTGTGTTATTTAAAATTTTGTGCCATTCTGAGAGTGTTAGCTATTTTTAGCGAAATTGGCTTCTGAATGCTTGGTTTGGACACCGGTTCAGAATTTTCTGCAAAAATTTCTTAAAATACTTTTTAACCCAAAAATGACTTCAGGATGCCTAGAATATTATTTTAATGTGTTTTTAAAATTTTTCAGAGCCAGGAACCCCAGGGGGTACTTTGGTATTTTTGCCACCCAGAGATATTTTTGGTTAAGTTTACATACAATAATGTTATTTTAGTGATTTTACTTACGAGAAGGCTGTTCCGGTGATTTAAGTGTGAGAAGAGCATTTTGATAATTTTACATATTCGGTGAGGGGGTCGTTTTGGGAGTGGGAGTATGCGTGAGTCAGTATTGAATTCAAAATATTGTAGTACGTACTGTATACTGATAATTGAATTGTTCCGTTTGAGTTAAAGCAACAGACTTTTCAGTTAGGCTCGCTTAGCTTCGGATCCAAGCAATGAACCCTGGGTAAGGATTCTTATCCAAACCCTAATTTTGATAACTAGTGTTCTTGAGCATGTTTTTTATTTGCTTATAGCTATTGTCACCACCGAGATATGAATTTGATATCAGAACGTTATTGCCTAGCAAACCTAATATTGAACCTGAATCGGTCATTTGTAAATCTTATCGATGTTCACCTTGAATCAGATGCTAAGAAAATTCAGTAATTGTTTGTATTCCTTCTTCTAAATTATTAAGCGTAAATTTGATAATTGTTCGCAATCGTTCTTGCTATTTGTTAGTGATTATACTAGAATTTCGAGTAACAAATCGGCATGCTTAATTGTTAATGAGACCTTAGTTGATTTCGGTTAATTAAATTTATGTTGGTGTTCATTTAATGCATTTTAAGCAATGAATTTTTTGTTGATTCTATGATTGTTGGTTTCTGTGTTGACACGAGAATCTGTTCTGTGGGGAGGCGTTATAAAGGGTCTGAACTACGTAGTTATGCAGGGCTAGTACCTTAATGAGAAGGTCTAGTTATTGTACATCATGCATTGTATGTGTAAACTTTCTATGCATTGCCTGAATGACATTGCTTCTGCCCAGGATCAACATCTCTAAATTTGTTTACATTGTATCTTACAGTGATTGTTTTGAGAATGATGTTCATGTGAATGTCTTGTTATCTGGTTAAAGGGGATCGAGTCAAGCTCCTCTCCATATTGTGATCAAACGGTCTGTGACAGTCTAAAAACCCTTCCCCTATTTCCTTTGAAGTATCTGTGTTTGTTTTAAAACCATTCAAAAAATCATCACTGCATTTAAAAAATATGATGGCTTGAAATGATCTTTAAATGACTGTTTGGTATTTGGTTATAACTGTTAATGTTCGTTTGGAAATTGGGATGATTGTTAATAATTGTTTTGGTGTGTGTCTATGTTTTTCTTGGGTCATTTTGGCATATGCTTATAACTGATTATGATTATTTTGGAAGTTACCAAACTGTTCATTATTTTTGAAATATTATCCTCGGATATGAACTCTTGAGTTGTTTTGTAATTCTTTCGGTTGTTCCTTGAACGACATTACTGAGCTCCTAAAAGTTCACCCTTCGTTTGACTCCCTTCTGCAGGTAATGATCAGCTGTAGAATGCTCAGGAATGGGTTTAGAGTCTGAGTGAGATTCCAGTGAGCCCATCACTACTGTATAGTAAGAACCTTGCGTGGGTAGGTACTGTTAGCCTATCCTTCGAAGATGAACCTAAGTTTAAGTTTTGGAAGTTTTAAGTTGTAAAACCTGTTTAAGTTTAATCAATCTTGAAATCATGTATCATAAAGAATTTGAGTTGATGTCCAACTAGATGCTTCAAGTATGTTTGATAAGTTTTATGTGATGTGGTGGGTTAACGTTCTGAAAATTCGGGATGATAGAGCTCCGAATTTTTGGGATCTTATAGGACAAGAGAGAGGGACTGCCCTGAGGGCAGTGTGTGTTTGTATCTAGGGCCAAGGGAGAGAAACAGTTGGAAAGCAGTGTATGCTGTGCATGAGTGTGTGTAGTGTGTATAGAGTGTATGTGTAGGTGTGTGTATATTGTATGCAATGCAGTGTGTGTAGGGCCAAGGTAGAAATTGCTGTTTGAAATAGCGATTTCTACCTTAAAATCATGGTTTCAAACAACAATTTTCAAAAGTGTGGTATATGGGTAAATAAGTTTCAAAATAAAGTATATTGCTAATTAACGGTCCATTTGGAACCAATTCTTTTAGGATTTGGATTTCAGATTTGGAATTGGATTCAGAATTCAATTCACTTTTTTTGTTTGGAACAAAAGGGAATTCAAATCACGGGATCCCATTTTTGTGTTTGGAGAACAAAGAAAATGAAAATGTAATAAATTTTTAGACAATTATATCCTTGACTTACGCTGAAAAATAAATTACAGTAAGCGGTTTCAAGTGTGCTAGTGCCACCACATGGTGGTGGTGGTGGGAGGAGCACTGCACATGGTAGCAACATCGACAGTGAAAGTGGTGGGGTGATCAAGTGATGGTAGTTGTGGTTTTGAGGTGTAATAAGGTGTAATTGGTGGTCGTAAACTGACGCTAATAACGATGCCGGTGGCAATAATGGTGGCAGTGCTGGCAATAGTTGTGGCAGCGGCAGTAGTGATAGTGGTGGTAACGGCAGTGGCGGTGGTGGTAGTAGTGCCAATAGTGGTGATGGTGGCGACATTGGTGGCATTATTGGTGGCTATGATGGCTGTGGCAGCAACAGCGGTGGTGGTGATTATGGTGGCAGTGGTGGCGGCAATTTTTAGTGGTGACAGTAGCGATGGCGACGATGGTAGTTGTGGCAGCATTGGCGGTGGTGGTAGTGGCGGTGGCGGTTGGGGTGAGAGATGCAATGGCAGTGGTGGTAGTAGTGGTGGTTGAGGTGGTGGCAGTGGTGATAGTGTTAGCTGTGGTTGTGGTGGTGGCAATGACGGTGATGGTGGCGACAGTAGCGGTGGTGGCGGTAGTGTTAGCAGTGGTTATGGCGACAACGACATTGGTAATGGTGGCGGCGTGTTGGTAACGACGGTGGTGATAACGACAGTAGTGGTGGTGGTGGCGGCGGCGACAATAGTGGTGGTAGTAGTGGTGCCAGTGGTGGTAGTAAAATGGTGTGGTGGTAGCGGTAATGAAGATGATGGTGATTGATTTATTGTTGGAAAGATTCACAAAAAAGAGTAAGATATGTAAATAATTATTTTTTAATTCAAGTAAATTGAAATCCTATGAAATCCGACCATTTTTCATCGGATTTCACACTATAAAAACAAATTCAGTCAAATTTCATAAAATTCAATTATAATTTCTTTTTTTTTAATATTTCAAACGATAAAATTTGAGAATTTGATAAATTGCATGGTTACAAACGCAAAGTTTCAAAACATTAGTATTATAATGGGAAAAACCTCCTTTTAAATCGGAGAAACAGGCGCTATTCTCTTGTCTTGGAGAAATGGGCGGCGGAGGGATACGAGTGCTGAACGTGGCGGAGAAGCCGTCGGTGGCGAAAGCAGTGTCGGGAATACTGTCGAGGAACCAAGGGCTTAGAGTGAGAGATGGAAGGTCAAGGTACAACAAGATCTTCGAGTTTGACTACACCATTCACGGCCAGCCATGCCACATGCTCTTCACTTCCGTCACCGGACACCTCATGGAACTCGACTTCGAAGACCGCTACCGGAAGTGGCACTCCTGTGACCCCGTCCTACTCTACGAAGCCCCTGTTCGCAAATTTGTCCCTCAGGTCTCTTCTCCCCCCTCCCCCCTTCTCTCCCCCTCTCCCTATGTCCGTTCTTTCACGCTGGCAAGCAAACCATCTGATCCATCGTTATGCCCCCTTTGAATTTTTCAAGATTTCTAGTATAAATTTTTAACATCTAACACTGAATTGCAAACGGTTTCTTATTACGTACTCCCTCCATTCCATTGAAATTTTCCCTTCGACCTTCTGCAATTTTTCAGAGTTAAATTTTGATACATCTGATAGTTAACCCTCAATTGTCTCACCCTCCTCTCAATTTTTTTACCCTAGCTTGACTTGCCAATGGATACTTCTTTCATCTATGATTGCTATTTGAGTTTAATTCAATGTTTTCATGTACTAATTCTATTCTAGTAATTCGCCAAAAGTCAAGTGGAAAAATCCAATAGAACGGAGTTAGTATCTAATTACAATTGCTTGACAAGTCAAACTAGGGCAACTATGATGAGTGAATGAAAATAAGTTTGCAACGAGCATCGGGAGGGAGTAATGAGGTTGTTGGGATTACTCCATATGTTGTTTATCGCCTCGTCATTTTTCTATCATTCTATTTATTACTTCCTGGTCTAATGTATTTTAGGTTACTAGGTTTACATCAAAGTGTGAACGTCTGTTTGGAGTCTGCTACCTTAAGAGTTATTTTATACTGCTGATGTTTTTCTTTGATTTACTATCAGTTCTGGGGGTTTTTAAGGCTGACCAAGATTCCTTTTCCATGTGTTAAGTTTCAGCCCATTGGAAATTGTTTGGTTTGGGAGCTCTTTAAGTGTAACATCATAGGAGAATAGCATTGGGTAGCTTAAGAAGCAAATTTTAGAATTTCAATAAAGTCATTGTGATGTAAGACGGACCTTATGGGCTTCTAAAGCTGTCCTAAAAGCTGGTATGGTCGGCTAGGAGTATGTTAAGAAGCTAGGGTTAGGGCTTAAGGATTGAAAGATATATTTTTGTGGCAGTTTAGGGTGCTGTTAACAGTACCAGTGAACAGTATTTTGTGTTTTATAACCTCAAAAGAAATAAGACAAGAGAATGAGAAAGACAACAAACCGTAGAGTCTCACTAAGGTTTTCTAGGAGTCTCACCTAGAAGAGTAATCAATGGAGTCTCACATTGACAAGAGAACCCAAATTTGCCTCATGAAATTCTATTTATGAACCCTTTCTAGTTCTAGTTACAATGCTTGCTTATATAAACAAAAAGTAAAGACCTTTCCTACTAGAAAGATATAAAAGATCACTGAAAAGAAGACTAAACCAACTCCAAATAATAAAAGAACTCCCTGAATATAGTTACTACTAAAGACTAAACCTAATAACAAACAGATGGGTAGCTGCTAAAAGCTTGTTCCCTTTCTCTGAAACTTATGTTTTCTTGTTTTCTTTTGTTTCCACGAATATGCCGTATCTCTTAGGCTCTGATCCTATCACATGTACTTACCTTCAAGTTGGTAACTTGGTCTTTCTATTTATCTCCAAACATGCATCTTTTCCTACAGGAACTTGTATTAACAGAACAAGAGCACCGGGATGGTATTTTTGGTCATGGAAGTACTCGAGTCCCCTTCCATACTATGACAGTTCTGTACTTCAACCATTGTTAAATAGTTTAGTTGCAAACCACACAAGTCAAGAGGATTATCAATCTGAAAGGATATGGGGCTGGATGCTTTATGTTGAATGACTGAGTCAAGCTACCTAGACCACATCATTTATTGGTATACTCATAACCAACATTAGTATTTTGGAGCATTGACTCGTAACTCATTAAGGGACCAATAGTTTCAATAGACTTCATCTGTTGTAGCCTTCATCATTTATTTGCTTTTACCCTTCTGTTTACCTATGTTCTTTATATCTAAGTGATTGATATGAAGATTATGCTTCTTAAACTAAATTTTGGGGACAAGTGTTCTGTTGATTCTTCGTGAGTTCAGTCTTTCATGGACTATACTTCGTGAACAATATCCTTGCAAAATGGACTTCCTGGGTGCTTCTTCTGTTTTCCGTAATTATTTTAGTGTCCACTGACCACTTGGTAAGTAATTGTCACTCTTTTGGTAAATGAAGATGGCAATCCATCATCACTCGCCTCTTTGCATTTTGTTTTGGTATTTTTTTCTTTTTTCTTTTCTTCTTTTCCGTCTCCTTTTAATTGAAGTGCTGCATACTCAGTGTTCATTGAATCATCTTTTAATTGTTCTATAGGACAAGTTAGATATAAGAAGAACATTGGAGGATGAAGCTAGAAAGTGCCAGTGGCTGGTCTTGTGGCTTGATTGTGATAGAGAAGGAGAGAATATTGCATTTGAAGTGGTAGAAGTCTGCATGGAAGCTAATCGTCAGCTTAATGTGTGGAGGGCTCGTTTTTCTGCATTAATTGACAGGTTCACGTGGCAAATTTTTTTTTCCCTCATTTGACTCTAATCATATACTTACATAATGTTTTTAAGTTCAATCTTGTGATGTGTGTTTTTGGTATGTTTAGGGAGATCCATGAATCAGTGCAGCATCTTGTTCGGCCCAGTCAATTGTTTGCTGATGCAGTAGATGTTAGGCAAGTGAGTACTATTAACGAACTGAGTCACCTCAGTCTTATTGTGGCCAGATTATTTTATTGGGCATTACCAGATACGAAATTGATCTATGTTGCTACTTGTTTTTTGTGTCTACCAAATTTTTATGGGTTTGGGCATATTCTTCTTGTCCATGTTGAAAACAAATTGCATGTCAGCCCTTCTCAACACTCATGGAGGTTTTTCCAGCATAGCTTGCAAGTGCACATACTTCATGAGTGCTGAATATCAGATCATCGGCCAACTTTTGTCGGAAAATGATTAAAATTTTTGGATCATACTTGTAGTGAAAAAATTGCATTTATGTTGAATAGCTTAATATCACCATAGGGCATGTAAATTTAGATGTTCAAAGTCATGCTTGCACATAGACATCTGTCAATGTCCCGTCTTATGTCTTTGCCCATGAGTGGGAGAAATTCTCTGTGGATGTGTTCTCATTTGTGAGTCCTAGTTGTTAACTGCTTCTGTTTTAGGTCGTGTCAGTGTCATGTGTCAGTGGTTAGTGGCAACCCTACACAGGATGTCATTCTTTCAGTTGTCATCCTGATCGATTATAGCGGTCTTTACGGAAGGTTGATTGTTTGATCCACCAGTTTGCTTTTATGTTGATGATCAAGGCAATTGAGAGTCTCTTTTGCAGGAAATAGATCTTCGGATCGGTGCTTCCTTCACTAGGTTCCAGACTATGCTGCTGAAGGATGCATTTGTTCTTGATTTTGCTACAGATGACAGAAGTATTGTTCTGAGTTATGGTCCATGCCAGGTACAAAGACAATTGAATACCAAATTAAGACTATAGCAACTTAATAAGTCTGCTGTCTCTCATGTTCAAAATTTGAAAGTATTAAGTTATGCTGTGTGCATGTGATTATACCACATTCCTTATTGCAGTTCCCTACACTGGGTTTTGTTGTGGAACGCTATTGGGAGATACAATCACATGAAGCTGAAGAGTTCTGGGCAATCAACTGCACTCATAACTCAAATGAAGGCACTGCGACTTTCAATTGGATGTAAATTCTTTACAAAATTTGGTACCTCTAGTTGCTATATTTCCCATGCGGCATTTGTTTGATGTAAATTCTTTACAAAATTTGGTACCTTTAGTTGCTATATTTCACTTTTGGTGTTTGCAGGCGTGGGCATTTGTTTGATTATACTTGTGCAGTAATACTATACGAACTGTGCGTTCAGGAACCCACTGCAACTGTGAGTTCTCTACAACTCAAATAGTTCAAACTTATGCTAGTTCCCAGAGAGTATCTCATTTCAAATCTGAACCTGATTGAGGATTCACTCTATACAGGTCACAAAGGTCACGCAGCAAGAGAAGCTGAAATATCCTCCTCATCCTCTAAATACTATTGAACTTGAGAAACGTGCATCGCGTTATTATCGGATGAGTTCAGAGCACACTATGAAGGTTAGCTATATGGCTACGGAAGGTTCACTAGATTCTTCGTGAACTTTTAATTTTATGTTGATTTCTTAATTAACACAGTAACGAAAACCCGAAAGTTCAGAGCATTAACACCCCGAACTTCTGGAGCGTTAATACACTCACTCGCTCAATCAATCACTTAATGATATAAAATCCTTGATTCAACAAACAACTTCTCTCTCTCTCTCTATATATATATATCTATGTACATCAGAGCTTCTGACCGTGCAATACTTCAAATTTAAAATATATGGTCATAAACGAAAAGTCACGAACTAAACAGTGTTCACGAACGCAGGGCCCTACTAAATAGAATAATCATATGTAGATCCAGCTCCTCACTGAGGCTCTGAACCCATCCCAAGCAACCTACTGGTGATCACTTCCTGTAGAAGGGAATCAAACGAGAGTGAGCTTTTGAGAGCCCAGTAAGGTCGATCAAGAGTTTAAAATAGTGTGATTCGAATTATTTTTTATATGCAGTTAAATGACAATTTTAGAAAGAATTTTAAATAAATCAAAGCATCTCGATATAGATGTAGGGAATAATATCAATTCAATCCCTCAAATTAATAGTCATTTCAAAACATTTCAGATACGATTAAATAGGAACATATAACATCGAACGTGAGTAGTACAGATTAGAAAGCCAATCTGGTAGTGCTCTGATACAGATATAGAGTACATATGCATATGTATAAAACTAGTCCACTTAGGTATTAGTTATAACTTAAACATAACAGACCATCCTTATAACGCCTCAGAATTACCATCTCATGTCATAGTTTCGAAAAAATACGCATAATTCAATATGTTGTATAATGCTCGAATCAACAAAACATATGAACATTAATGAGAGTTTCAAACGATCGCTTTAAGGTTCAAAGTAGGGTTTCATGGGCGATTCAAAACATTTTTATGACAATTAAAAAATATCAGAGTTCAGTAAAATCCGATAACATACCAGAGTAAAACATACGAGGTCAATCTGATGAAATGGGGTTTCGAATAGAATCCCTTATTTCGATCCAAGCTATGCGAAACTAAACAACCTCGATCAACAATCCTTTGAATTAACATATATTGGGCAAATTAGTTATCGGAATACAATTTACACTACTATATCATAAACACAATATCAACTATTCAAACCGTGTGCACTCCAACTCTCGAAGTAACGTAAACCAAAGCAAGTCTCACATACGGTCAAACCTAGAGAGAAAACCCGAGACACTCCTCAAGGCTCAATAATAGCCCAAAATATAAAGGTTGAAGGGTACTTGTTACGGTTTTCATAATGTCTAAGATCATTAGAAACTGTTAAGAAACTATAAAGATAGAGCTAGTCAAAATTGAGCTGATTTGGAGTGTGAAACAACAACCTCTATACTGACAAAAAACTTTCAAAATTAATTTCGATCAAGAAAGAGAAGGATTCTGATAAAAAATATAAAACTAGAGAGTTAGAGGGCTCTTTAAGGATTCCAGAATGTCAAGAATTATCAAAAACCAATGAGGAATAAAGGAGATAGAGCAAATCAAATTGGGCTGGTTTATAATGTCAAAAACAGAAAATTCTGCACTGACCAATAACGTTCAAACTCAGTTTCAACCAAGATGCAAAAGGATTCTAAGAAAATTGTGAACTACAAAGTTGTAGAAGACTCTTCAAGGATTTCAGAATGTCTAACACTGTCAAAATCCAATGAGAAATGAATACGATAGGGTAAATCGAAGTTGGCCGACTTGAATTCGCAAAAATATAAGTAAAAAGATGTTTGGGCCTAATTTCGAACATCAATCATTTAGATTTTGTGAAAACTCAAAACTACAAAGTCGTGGTCGACTCTTTGAGCTTTTTCAAATAGTGTAAGATGTTTAGGCCTAATTTTGAACATCAATCATTTAGATTTTGTGAAAACTCAAAACTACAAAGTCGTAGTCGACTCTTTGAGCTTTTTCAAATAGTGTAAGAACACGGGAATTGGACAAAAAACGAAGAAGATACGGGCTCTTGAAGTTACCGCAAAATTAGTAATAACACATTGCTTATCGAAGTTAATAATCAATTTAGCAAAACGATCAAGAATGCAATTAGGGTTCTAGAGAACTAACGAATCCCTTACAAATAACAAATCAGTTGAAGAAAAGATCAATACTTAGATTTTAGACAGAGTAATTGGGTGAGAAAACCCTTACCTCAAAGAAGTGACTTAGATCAATTATAACCATATCTTTGAAACCCAAAGCCTTCTCTCTTGTTCTTCTCCTCTGTCTCAAAAAATATGAAGACTCTCATGTCTTCCTCCTCCTTATATAGTTTGCTAATATAATTATAATATGACTTGAGGTCCTAATTGCTGGTGTAATTATAATACAACTTAAAGTCCTCATTGCTAATACAATCATAATATAATGTAAAGTCCTAATCCTAGTCCAAGTCAAAATCTCTTTCAATACCTAATTTTAATCACATTAGCCACTAATAATATCAAATACTTATTTCGTCACTAAAAGGACTTCCAAATAAATTTTTAAAATCAATTACTTAATTTAAAGTCATAATACCATTTTAATTATACTTACATGACGTTCCTAGTAAAAAATAAAATAGGGGGTGTAATAGATACCTTCACTTCAAATGGAATTGCAGTGTCCCAAAAGTAGGGATAGTATCAGTTATATCCCTGAGTTATTGGTTAAATAAAGTCAACGACACTTGTGTCCAGAATGTAAAAAAAGTGCATCAAATTCCCCCACTGTTAGCGTTCTGCTAGCAAAAGTAATGTTTCCATTGAGATGTACAATTTATTTATAATTTAAAATGGCAATATAGCCCTTAGGTATCCAAATACGTAGAAGGTATTTCTTATCTCTTCCTTCTTTACCATCTTCATCTTTTGCCTGATTAACATCAACAAACTCTCACCAGGTCCACAACATCAACACCATCAATAATACCACCACCAGCCTCAACAGCACAATTTCTCGTCATTTGCTATTCGTGTTTTCGCCATTCGCAGTGCTACCACAATTAGCACACTAAGCACCTTGCCCTTCCCAACCATTCCCCACCTCCCAAACCAGAAAAAAATCCAAAGAGTTAATCCAATCCAACACAACAAATTGCAAAATATCCAATTTAATCATTCTAATAATGTCACCAACCCTTTCACCACCACGAAAGATGATTAATTCTGGAGAAAACCCCTCAAATGCTCTTGCGATTCCGCATAGCATTTCACTTTGATCCAACAGAAAAGTGCAAATGTGAGCTTAGGGAGTAAGGATGGCAATGGGGCGGATCGGATGTGAGTCTTATAAGATCCACACCCGCCCCGCATCGGATTATATAATTGCAAATCCATATCCGACCCTAAAATGTTTTAGAAAACCCGTCCCCGCCCCGCCCCGCCCTTGTTTGGTTTCTGCGGAAGTGTAAACTGAGCAAATACAGTGTGTAACTATAAATACTTTGTATGATTTTTTCAAAATTAGTAACCTACATGTCCTACATCAAACATAATTGAAGCTTGAAGGACTCTGGAAAGATGTAAAATACCAAGTGTTCAACTTTCATTCTCTTTTACAGTTTTACTTGGCCATCAGAATGATGTACCTTGAAAAACTCGGAGATTGAAAAAGGAGGCGTGACGGCTGGCGGGGAGTTGACGAACGGCTGTAGGGATGCAACAACTCAGATGATCGACATCACGGCAGCGACGACAGGGACGCCTCGCGGCAGTGCGGCACCATCATCACGACAACGGGTTGGCGACTTGGTGTGGCTTGTTGTCAGCATAGTGGCGCAACTTGAATCGGCAGATGGAAATTAGGGGTTGGCGGCACAGCTTGAATTGATGTCGGCAGAGAGTGAGATGGAAATTAGGGTTGGGGAATGGGGAGGAATAAGGACAATAGGACATGTTATATATGTGTGGGATGGATGGTTGTGATTAAAGGATTAATAGGGTATATATACCGGGGCAGGAACTGGTCGCGGGGCGGGGGGGGGGGGGGGCGGGCACCGGGGAGGTTTGAACTGAATACCATACCCGCCCCTAACCCGTTGTGGATTTTAAAAAAAAAAACCATACCCGCCCCGTGGTGCGGTCAAAGTAAAAAAACCAGCTCCTATGGGAGGGCGGGGATCCGCCTGTTGTGGGTCTTATTGCCATCCCTGTTAGGGAGATAGATAGGTCGAGAATACACATGGATGTGCTTAGAAGGCTGATAGGGATGGGTGGGTTGTGCAGCTAATTGGAGACGGTGGTGAGCTGTGGTTGTTGTGGAGGGCTAATGCATTCAGCGATTGTGGGCGATGGTGAGTTGTAGGGGGTTGGTGTAGAGGTTAGTGGTGGAAAAGGGCAGAGAGGGATGAGAGGAAGAAGATGAAGGACCAGAAGGTTATGCATGAGACTAGAAGGATGCAGGTGGCTTGAGGCTGCGGGAAGGATGAGTGCGCATAATACACTAGATTTTTTTATTGGGCTACTTGTGAAAATACTAATTGGAAAAGTATTTTAAGTTCGAATTAAGTAATGGACCTTAGAGAATTTGTTTGGAAGTCATTTTAGTGACAAAATTAGTATTTAGTACTCCCTTTGTCCCAGATTTATTACCACATTTGACTTGCGCAAATACTAAGAAGTTCGGTCTTTTCCTTTGATTTTCCATATTTACACTTTATCTGAATTTTCATATGAACCCTCTCTTTTCCTTTCTTCTTTTACCTTCCGGTTTTCAAGGGGACTTATTTATACTTCACAAATTGAACAGAAGCGAGACACAACACCATGAACTAGTTCCTCATAACCTAACATAGTCAAGACACCATCTTCCTCGTGAATACGGTCCTAAGAAGCACACTCCCCAAATTTTGGCAATCTATCTCAATTCCCCTTTTGAGCGAGTTCCAGCCAAAATGTTTTGATAATCATCAAACCTATGCCATGGCCAGTATGAGAAAACCTCAATTCATGCCAACTCATACCAAAGAATTCAAAACCAGAGGTGATTGGACGTTTTAATGCCTAGAATTGCGCCTTATCAAAAGCCCAATCACCCCTCATCTAATGCTCAGTCATGCCTCTTCGAGTCTAAGCCTAACCACGCTGAGTCATACGCAGCCTACTTAAGTGCCTTGATGCATATTGTACGGATCTGTAATCTTCCGTGGTTAGTTTAATTTTTTTTTCCTCATCGATTGAGGTTTTGGAACAGGGTGCTTGTGAATGATTGAGTGGTGGCATGGTTGGTGGTTTGTGATGTAGGAAGCGAGATGGGTGGAGGAAAGGGGAGCCCGTGGTCGTAATTGGAGGGAGGGATATGGAGAAGCATGGATGGGGGTTGTGGGGTGACAGTGATACTTATGGCCTGAATCATTGGGTGGGGGGGGGTGGGTGGGGATGGGATTGTGCTGAATAGAGAAGAGATGAAGTGTATGATGGATCAGAAAAAGGCAAAAGAAAGAAAGAGGTGGTCACAAGGGGCAAATATGGAAAAAGAATGTGACATCTATGCCTATAAATGGAAAGTGGGCAATAAATTTGGGACTACCGAAAAAGGAAATTTGGGCAATAAATTTGGGGCACAACGAGTGTTATGTAGTGGCTAATGTGATACATCAAGTATTAAAAGAGATTTTGATTTAGACAAGAACTTTGAGTTATATTGTAATTGCACTAACAATTAGGAATTCAAGTCACATTATAATGACATTAAGAAATTATAAAAGAATGAGGAAGACTTAAAGAGTGTTCATATTTTTTTGGAGATACTGAGTAGAAGAGAAAGAGAAAAGGGCTAGTTTATTATTTTGGGATTTTCAAGCATTAGGTTGTGAATTGTGATCGATCTAAGATAAGAAGGATGTTTTTGACGGTGAAGTCGCTACTTTGAGGTAAGGGGTTATATGTTCTCTTTTCCTTGTGTTACACGCCCATATATATTTTCGTGAGAATCCGATTTTCTTCTTTCAATGATTCTTTTCGCTGTCCTTTTAACCTTCAATAAAGGATGGTTCGGTATTTTCTTTTAAAGCTTTTTCCAATGGTTTAGCATTCCTATGGGCCACACCAAAATTCTGTGCCGTACGTTTCTTTTTATCCGCATGTTGTGAATCATTGTAATGGGAAAGTTTCTTTTTTTTTTCTTTTGAAAGAACTCGCAGTTACCCGGGCAAGCTTGTATACCTTTCTTTTTACCATTAAAGGTAGTACGATGTTGGTATCATTACTACCAACACAGTTCACCTTGGCCGTGTGATTCCTTGCCACATTCACTTTCTTACCCTCTCAATTCTTGTGCCTTTAATTCTCACCCGTGTTTCGTTTTGATGATATCTCATTCATTCCATCTTATGTTGAGCTGATTTTTGTTTCATTGAATTCATATATTCGTCCTCAGTCTGAGTCACATTTGGACTACAAACGAATATTTGATATACTAACAAATTACTATGCGGGTGATATTTGAATTTGAAAGAAACTTTTAAGAATGGTGATTGTGATATTCGACATGGTAAAACCATGATTTGTTGATTTCTAATAATAAACAATGGTGTATGTGACACCCATTAGATTTGGAAAATTATATTTGGTATTTTGCCTATCGGTTTTTTAACCGCTTTTTCATCACTTTTATCAGTTGTTTGTGAAATTCGATTTTGGCTCTATTCGATAATTCAAACATTAATGACCCCACTAGTCCACCAAAGGCGATGATCCAATTCGTGTATAAAAGAGGAAAAGGGTTATACTTTTTTGGCCCCCTTTTGTGTAAAATATCCTAATAGGCAATTCATACTTACCACTTTGCTTTTCGTATCCTCCCCCTTCTGGGCCAAGAGTAGCACAAAGGGTAAGATGTTAGTACAACAGTAGAATTGCTTTGGTTTTTGAAATTTGGAATTATAGACGTTATGAATTTCCTTTAGACGAACTACTGGTTATGTTATTTTCGTTTACCTTGATTCAGCATAGTTAATTTGAGATGATTATAATTAAATTTTGTAATTTTTTGGGGTTAAGTATTTGAGATTTGGATGATTATGTTTAAGGTATTTTACATGCTCTACTCTACTATTGCCATTTGCCATAATAATGGAAAAGAAGTCATTGGATTTTGGTTTAAGGATGTGTGTGGACACTTGGTTTGGGCCGTTACAATCGACATAGTGAAAACCCTGAACAAGGCAAATCATAATTCAAAACAAAGTACCTGTATAAAATTATCAATGTATGGTAATTGAAAAAATATAATAAAAAATATGGGTTCCCAAATGCCACTTGACTCATAGACGATTTTCTTTTTTCTGCAAGAAACTAACAAAAATCTTGAAGTAAGAGAAAACTTCAGGTCTTGCCAAAGTACCTTGATACTTCTAAGCCACATCAGCTTAATTACTTGAAATTGGAGGAAAGGGAGTGAGCACAGAGCCTAGCAAAGAAAGCAGGTGTTACAAGACATATAGCTGATTCAGAAAACGTATCATTCAAAATCTAAGAGGCAGACTATAAAATCTGAGCACGATATCAACCAATTAAAGATCAATCAAAATTCAAAGGAAGTTTTCGAATCTTGAACTGATAATCATATTATGGTACAAGTAAGTATTTCGTGAATGCAAAGCATGTTGACCAAACCGCTCGGAGATTGTAAGTCCAGAAAAGTTCATTCCAGTATCAAATGCCTTATCTTTTCATGGCTCACGTTAGCCTAATCACATTTAGGTTCTAAGTAATTTGTTCAATTCAAAAATTATCATGGACATCATTATATGTCAAATTTATTAGAGCCATGTATGAGCAAAACTTTATTTCAAACAATCTGAGGAAATTCTCAAAATTGGACTTAAAGCAGAGAGTACAAAGAAGTCGAGTTCAACAAAATTTGAAACGACCCGATTGGAGTTTGTATGAAACTGCCACGGTGAATCAAGGAAATGGAGCAAAAAGAGGACAAAAAGGAACAAAAACCAACCAGTTTTTGACATGTTGCGAATTATTCACATGAGATTGCACGAACATGAAACAACCAATTCTGACACCTGATCAAGTAAGGAAAAGAAACAGTACAAATAATATACTCCTTTCTTTGTGAATACACCAAAGCAGTTATGTGCAGGGTGCTTGGATCAGGTGTAATGGTTCAATATTTCAAAGTACTAGTAAAATAAAAATAAAGGCAACATATACATTTATGTACCAGGCAACTTTGTTTATTATGATTAAAGAAGATAAATTCTCATCAACCAAAGAACCAAGGCATGGGGATGGACAAAAGAGCAATAGGATATTCAATGAAATAATTACGGCCAGGACAAAGGCCAAAATACATCAAAGTAAAGGTAGATCCAGGATATTTGTAATTACATTATAAGAACAATTTTTGACTAAGAGCATCCAACAAGATACCGGGCTACTATTTCAATATTGACTTTAATGGGTCCATGAGTCATCAACAATCGACTAATCAAAGTATCAAAATGACATCAAACAAAAAGAGGTAGATGTCGTACCTGAAACCCTTACCTCAAAACATGTAACAAATTTCCGAAGTGGTGTAATCAGCACACCGTAACAAATCAAACAAGATCTCATCTACATGAAGATCTAACTGTACAAATTGAAATCAAATTGTAGGATCACAACTAACGTTACGGATAAACTAGGTAAAGGATTACTTACCAACTCAAAGCTTGTAGGATGAAACCCTTCAAGGCGTAGCTCTCCTCTTCTTCCCCTCTGAGAGAAAACCGATATAGAGAATTAATTGATTAAAAGAAAAATCAACTAAGCCTTTCTCTAAACTTTGTAAATCACCAAAGGCCACCCTAAAGGTCTCTAGCTAGTTCATAGATACCTTCAAGGTGTATTAAACTTACAACAAGTGCCTAGAACATAAGGAGAATTGTGATATTTGGAAATAATGAATTTTTGGGAGTTTTACATCTTTCCCTCCATAGCACTTTCAACAAAGGTACTGGCTTCATATGGAAACCTGGTATCGACGATCCAAAATCTCTGTAGGTTGTTCCTAACCTGATAGCTCCTCGCAAATAAACGAACACCCGTAACACAGAAGCATGGAAGACAACATGCATACACAACAAATCTGGTGACAAAGCAACATGATAGCAACATCGCCTACTCTCTACAAATCGTATAAGGGCCAACGTATCAGGGTCTTAACCTTACTTCCTTTCCAAACCATATCATACCCTTCCGCCGTGAAACTCTTAAAACGAAATGATCACTAACCTTGAGCTCTAAGTAACGACTGGAATTATTAGTGTAGCTTCTCTGGCTATTTTTTTGGGGATTATCCGCAGGACGCATATGATCCTGAATTAACTGGATCTTCTCCAAAGCATCGAACGATCTCCAACAAACTTTGCTCACCAACCTCGTATTAGCATGTAGGTGATCGACATCTGCGCCCATACAAAGCCTCAAATGGGAGCATCTCAACACTTGCAGAATCTCAAAAACCAGATCATACATATCAAATGTAAAAAAGTTTCGAAATCTTCTTGATGCTATAATTTATCTCATTCTCAAAACAAGTACCACATTTTTTTTCCGGTCTATAACATTGGTTAATGGAGAGCCTAGTGAATATTGTCTCATAGTATTAACATATACTTTCTGAAAGAAGACATAACCATAGCTAGATACTCCAGGCTAGCTCTTAGATATAAACAAAATTCTTCTTCATTTATAAGAAGCTTACATCGACGAGTCTATAGATTCTTAAGCCTAGAATAAGATACGAATCTGTCAGTTCCCTGATCCTGAGGCCCTACACTTGCTTTTTAATGACTTCCGGCTTTTGAGAAACATAATTACAAAAATTGAGATATTCATAACCCAAAATGAGGTTATCGGAGCAATACATTATAATCCAAAATAAATTACTTGCATTTAACTTTCTATTTTTGGTAATTACCACGGAACTAATATCCATTGATTATAACCCAAGCGGTTTCCCAAAAGCTATTAGAGTCATAAACTAGTACAAAAGTTCTTTATTCTCCAAATAATAACTAACAAAAAGTCTCAAAGTAAGACAAAACTCCAAGCTCTTGCAAAGCATTTAATCCCCCTAAGCCACCTCCATTTAAAGTCCTTGAAGGGGTGGAGGGGGAGTTGAGCACAAAGCCCAACAAAGGTAACTCATGCCTGAAGAGTTCGACGCATGTGATCAAAAACATGTGTCGAGTCTGGAAACGTATCATGCAAATCCAAAGGTGCAAAGACAATATAAAACCTGAACACGACAAATATTCTAATTTAGGGGTATTGATTTAACAAAATTTGAATGTTGAACTGATAACCTCATTATGGTACAAAGACTTATATTGTTAATGTAATGCATATCAACGTAACCATGCAGAAGTTCTAAGTTCACGGTTTGCATACATGTAGTGAATGCCACATGTTTTCATGGCCTCCTCCTAGCCTAATCTCGTTTAGGTTCGAACCAATTAGTTCAAATCAAAAGAATGATGGTGGACATCAAAACTATCTCAAAGGCATAAGAGCCATATGTAACAAAATGAGCAAAACTTTATGAAGCAATTCAAATGGGGTTTTTCATTTAATTTCATAAAGTACTCACAATTGGTCATAAATCGAAGTGTAGAAAAACTTCAACAGATACAAAATGCCGAATCCAGGTTCATACTAACTCGTTACGGTCAATTAAGGAAATAGAGCAAACAAGGACACAAACTAACATAAATCAGGTTTTGACGTGTGGCAAAGAACTACATAAGGATTGCACAAACGATGAAATGAACATTCTGGTACTCCTTATCTAGTGCAAAGGAATTGAATGAAGAGAAAAAAATGGCTTTTTGGGAACATACCGAGTAAGTCATACACGTTGGTGCTTATATAGGAGTAATTGTACAATATTTTGAAGTACAAAAAGAATTGAAAAATAAAGGCAAGAAAGGAATTTATGTATGAGCAACAATGTGCATTATGATGAAAGAAGGTAAAAGTATGTCATCAGCCAAAGAAGTGTTGAATGACGTTGGATGAAAGAGCAATAGGATGTTCCATGAAGTAAAGTACAGCTGAACAAAGGCCAATCTATTTAGAAAAAGATAAACTAAAGAGATGGAACGCTGTGCCTGATGATACTTGTCCACTCTGTTCGCACCAAGACTGAGTCATTTATTTTTTGAGTGCTCTTATGTCCAAGAGATTTGGAATACAGGCCTGCATAGGCTATGTATCCATACTCTTTTCACCTTCTGGCCTAACATGCTTCAATATGCTTATAATAAATTCAGAGGGAAAAGCTTCCTGGCAAAACTAAAGTAAGCTTGTGTTTGCTGTCACTCTCTATGGCATTTGGCTTGAGAGGAATAGCAGAATTTGTAGAAAGCAAGATCAGAAGGCTGCTGCTGTAATTGTAGTAATTGTTCAAAGGCTAAGTTTGGAGTACTTAACTGGAAGCACATTAAGTGGATCCATATGAATGGGCAACTCTGTTTACAATGTGGAATTCGGGTACAGATTCTAGGTTCCTGGATCAGTTTCTTTTGCTTATGTAGATTGTGTAGATTGAGTTTGGGGAATATAAGCATTCCCTTTATGATGTAATCGTTTGTGGTGGATATTTAACAAGGACCTTTCACCCCAAAAAAGAATGTAGATCAAAGTATATACAAGTGGATTGAGGATATACGCGCCAGACACTATAAGACATTTTGTTTTTTTTTGGGATACATTAATGGTACAGCACCAACACAACAAGAAGATACCGGGTTACTCTATGAACATCAATAATTCTTTTGTCTCCATAAGCCATCAATAACTGACTAATCAAACTATCATACTTCATCAAACAACTAGAGGTATATGTAGCAAGTGAAAGCCTTACCTTATTGACAAACAACATGTAACAAGTTCGTGAATTTCTTTAATTGACAAAACCTAACAAATGAAACAAAATCTGAACTTTATGAAGATCTGACTCTACAGATCTAAATTGAATTGTATCATCAAATCCAACCTTATTGATAAACTAGGTCTAGGATTTCTTACCAACACAAGGTCATAGGACAAAAACCTTCAAGCCCTAGCTCTCTTCTTCTCTCCCTCTGAGACATTAACCCATTGAAAGAATTAATGGACTAAATACAATCGTCGAACCCTCTCAAAATCTCTAAATGCAATTATCACCAAAGCCACCCTAAAGTTCTCCATCTTACTAACTTACAAAGAGACTCTAAAACGTAAATGAGAATTATAAAAGTAGGACATGAAGAAGATTTGTAATCTTAAATTATGATGCTGACAATGGCCATACTGTCATACTTCTGCATGTCATAAATTTTTGACGTAAATGAGAATTATAAAAAGACGACATGAAGAAGATTTGTAATCATAAATTATGATGCTGACAATGGCCATACTGTCATAATTCTGCATGTCATAAATTTTTGTTTGCTTTTCCTTCCTGGACAACTTGATGCTTTTGTTGTTTTTTTGGTGTTCCTTTTTTTCACCAGGTGGCTTCCTTGGCCCTGCTTGACTGCAATATAACAAGCGTCTTATACCATATTTATTTTTTTCATTTGTCAATTCATTTCTCGCTATTCTTTATTTTCTCACTATGGGTTGATATCCTTACGGTGGTTCTAATTTTACTTTCCATAGGTTGCAGAAGATCTTTACCAGGCTGGTTTCATCAGTTATCCTCGCACTGAGACTGATAGCTTTTCAGCAAGGACTGATTTGCATGTTGGTAACTTTTCTTTAATGGCACTGATCGTGCTCATGGTTAAAGTCATGCTGGTCACTTTTCTCATTAAGTATATAGTTAAAGTAACTGCCAAAACGGTGCGAACCTAAGTACACAGTACACAAACATTCATTATCTACTAACCAGGAACTAGTATTTTCGATAAGCTTTATATCAATTATCTTTCGAAGAGGACTATATTTACTAGAGGTTGCACCCCTCTAGCTTGTTTTATTGATTTCTGGATCAATTTAAAGTTAGAACAAAAAAGGAAGAAGCATTTTAAGTAGGGTTTCCGACGAGGTTGGGAAAATAAGGCAAAATCTTAGGTGAATATGCATTATAGAAGATGCACTTCTATTTCAGAGTCAAAAGACTCTTCTAAAATCTGCTTTCCTCCGTTACTGGCCTTCTCTTTCTCCTGCAGTATTCTTTCCCCCTGTATGATGCTGACTCCTTTATCAACTCCTATTTCTCTCTATCCTTCCAGAATTCCCTAGGTCTCTCTTTCTGTACCCTCTTCATAGAATCTACAGTTCATGAACATTTTGTTGGAAAATTCTGAATAAGCATCGGTTCAAAAATTTTTTTGGTTCCCATTTCTTGCCCTATGATCTACTTTAGTATTATGTGAACACAAAAATGTATAAAACGGGACCAAAAAGAAGTTCACCTACTCCTTGGCTCATCAGGCAGGATTCAGCTACTATCGATTGAGCGTCTCCTTAGATCTTTCCTCTTATGACCTCTCTGGTCCTCGAGATTGGACTCCACGCTTGCCTCTCAAAACCCTAGCTTTCACCAAGTTGTATCGTAAGAGAGAGCTCTTGTATCCTAAGAGAGAGCTAGAAATTCGAAATTGCTTTCTGATGCTCTAGCAAAATACATGATTAGGCCTATTATTTATATTACTAGGTCTAATGTTTCTCTCTTTTAACTCGGTCACAATTAAGGCTAGGAGGGGGATCCTTAAGGGTTTCATTTTCTAGCCACAATAGGATTCTAGGATCATTAGGTTATCTCATAACCTTCTCCACGACCTATTAATAACAGTAACACCCCTAAGTAACTGTAGTTGCACTCGGCTCCAGGAAATTTAGTTTAAGCCCTTATTATTAATTATCTGTTAAATTTCCCTGTATAAGATATTCTCAAATCGAGAACTAATCAAGATATTCATAGAAGTCTCAAAATTCACATCCTTAAGTGCCCAACTCATAACCTTGCTCATTTCTTGATTTGATAAATTAAATCAACCTTCTAGTGATATACCTGCCTAAAAGACTTCGCCAGGTTTCACGATCAACAATGAATTAAACTTAATGAAATATCGTATTCTCAGAAGAGAACGTAGAACTTCACCCCGATAGATAATGTTCTTCACATCCCTAACACACATTATCCGATAGCGAGGTATTGATCATTATAAAATACTCGCACTCATTGGAAAATCAAAGCAATGTCTATTGTGAATTTGAGTTCATCACCATCTCAGAATTCCGGATTTTGATATACCATTATTATGGTGAAAAAGATTTTATTAGGCAGTACATACATTGATCCTTACAATGCATTATACTAATGCACTAGTACATGACACAAAATATTCACTTCCATGGTTGGGTTAATTACACTTGGCACTTCTGAAGTTTCAATTTATTACTCCCCGCTGCGCCAAACTATTGAAATTACACTCTGCTCCGTGTGTTTTGTATTAGTTTTACAAAATCCCTTTCCCATTGAGGAACCGTTTAGAAAAGTTACGGCACCATAAAATCTAGGGCTAATTACACCTATGTCCTTGAGGTTAGGGGGTAATTACAGTTAAGGACACTAAGTTTCAAAATGTAACATACCGTGACCAAACACTTTAAAAATGTTTCACCCTTGTCCATCCGTTAGGGTTCTGTCCAAAAAGTACATTTTTTTATGATGTCATCAATCCTTTTTTTTAAAATGACGATACTACCGCTTGTACTGTATATACTGAATATATTTTAAAATTTTAAATTAAGATTTCAAGGCTTAATTTAAAGATTAGGGTTTGAAAATCCTAAAATTATTGATTTGTTCCCTAGCAGTCTATTTCATCAAAATTTCTCAAATTTGCATCAAGACCCTTCATCAAAATCCTAATTCGCAAATTAGGATTTCAAAACCCCAATTCGCAATATGCAATTGCAATTTGTAAATTTCTCACTGAAAAACCCTAATTTGCAAATTAGGGTTTCAAAACCCTAATTCGCAATCTGCAATCGCAATATGCAAATTCTCATTGAAAAACCCTAATTTGCGAATTAGGGTTTTGAAACCCTAATTTGCGAATTAGGGTTTTGAAACCCTAATTTGCAATCTGCAAATTTCTCACTGAAATCCTCCCCCAGCGTTGACAGCTGTCTCCCCTCGCCCCACGCCGATAGCACCCTCCCACTTGCCCCATGCTGGTGAAAAGTCAACCATCACAGTTGCGATTGCAAAATTTTAGGAACGCCGTGTTAATTATTGGATCACCTCGAATTTGAAGCAGTGTTAATTACCTCCACCACTGTCGATTAACTTTGCGGCGACGGGGTGCGCCGTTACCTCCATCACTGTTGATTAACTTTGCGTCGAGGGGTGCGACGAGGGGGAAGGGGAAGGGGGAGGGTGGTCGCGGTGACAGGGAAGGAGAAGGGGGAGGCAGACAGGGAGACGAAGGGGTGCGGTGGTCGGGGGAGTTTGAAAGACAAAATTGGGTTAAGGGGTGGAGGGACTGGGTGGCGGGAGGTGGGGTAGTGACATTAATCTTTCTTTTTCTTTTTTTTAAAGATAAAGTTATGGCATTAAAAAAAAAGGTTCCAACTTAGGGGCGATACAGTTTTTTTATCAAAACCGTTAGGGTTTTTCAAATTCCGTCTGGTCAACGGGCATAAGTGTAATTTGTCCAAACTATTGTCCTTGCCTGTAATTACCCCCTAACCTCAGGAATATATGTGTAATTAGCCCTAAAATCTATTGTGATCTACCAAAATTTCCTTAGACCCTTGGAAGTCTTCCTCATTTTTCACTACCGATAGCCAGCCTGGCCACTGCAGACGCCCAGCCCAGCCCAGCCAATTTATCATCGACATTGTTCCCAAACATCGCTAAGTAGCCTAATCAGTCTCCCGCCTCTCTCTAGCTCAAGCCATCTCCTGCCTATCACACAACAGACGCTCACACACATGCACACCGATGACCACCTGCTAAACACATGCACCACATAAACCAGCGACCACTTGCACATAGCACAAATACACACATCCAAACACGCACACCGACGACCACTTGTCCACGCCACACACTCAAGCGCGCACAGGCACGTGCGCACAGGCACCAGCAACCACTTTCTGCCCATCATGCTCGCACATTGACGACCACCTTTGGCCCATCACACACGCTTACAAACCCAACCACTACACATCACTACTGCCTTTGAACCCTCGCACCGCTGGCCATCACACACACACACAACCCCCTACTCCTTACCCGTTGTCGTATGCCCCTTACATGTGATATCCCACGTCGACTGTGGGAGTGTTTGTGATTGGCCTTACAAGACCCTGCCAAGGAACTTATCAGTACCTATTTGGCTAGCCCTATTGACGGAGACATCACCCTGTGGTGGGACTGTGGACCAGGTCGTTACGATGGTATCAGAGCCGACTCTCGAAAGCTTGGGCTAGGCTATCCAGTTGGATTGCCGATGGTTAGGGGAAATAAAGGCAATCTCGGTATATTTCACATTAAGAGGATGGTTGGGGCAACGAAGGGTGAGCAAGTTATATCCCACATCGGCTAGAGAGGAAGATTCTAAGCTATGTGTGATCGAGCATTAGCGAGGACGTTAAGGCATAAGGAGGGAAGAATGTGATATCCCACATCGGCTCTGGGAGAGTTTGTGATTGGCCTTATAAGATCCTGCCATGGAACTCATAAGTACTTACTTGGCTAGCCTTTTGAGGGAGGCATCGCCCTGTGGTGGAGCCGTGGAGCGGGTTGTTACATTACACACACATGCACACAACCCCCTACCCCCACCCCCCCAAACCTACAACCCAAAGCCATGTATCTGTCTACAACCACCCATAGCACAACTGCCGATGCTTAATAGCCCCTGCGCTCCCTTCTCCGATGCCCTAGAACTCTAATTCATTCCAGAATCCAAGTCTAACGTAGAGAAATCCTATCAATTTCAGATCGTAGCTTCAAATCTAACGTAGAGAAAATGTGCCCTTTTTTTGCGAGTTTGAGACAATATCAATGTTGTATAACTGGTTTGATTTGGTGCCGGCTAGGGTTGGGTGCAAGATTGTGTGACTTTGGGCACGGAGGTGGTAGTGGCAGTGGCCAGGAGAGGTGGAATGATAGCGATGGTAGAGTTGTGGGATGAAGATGGCACTTAGAGTAATATTGTTTTGCTTTAAAGGGTATTTCATTCTTTTCACTAATTCTGTTAACTTCGTGAACCGAAAATTAAAAAAAGTAGCTTAGTATGATTTCAATAGTTAGGCGTAGCCGTGTGTAATAGTTAAAATGTTAGGAGTGCCGAGTGTAATTAACCTTCCACGGTCAAGTTAAACTATCTCATTAAGCAATACAAGCTACTAGATGATTTCTCAAATTTCATCTAAGGTTGTGAACATAGTTATTTTATTATATTTATCATATGATTTATACATTTCGTGTAAAAATTTTTATTTAAGGATCAAGCGCTTACAACTGCACCAAAAGCAATTGCTGTTAGCAAGGGCATAACTTTTTCCCTATACTCTTGGCACAACAGCCAGCATACTCTTCGACCACATGAGGAAGTTGATTGGCGGCCAAACTTTGAGTTGCCTACAATCCCTCCCCTAGAGCCATCCTTGGGGACTCGAACCATTGACCCCCTCCGATACCAATTGAAATTAATTGGAAATTTAAACTAATCACAAACATATATCTTAGTCGAATCAGTAAACAAAATGTAACCAATACGTTAAGTACAAATTCGAACAATTACAAAGCAATAAGTAAAGAGATTGAGCTTAGAGATACATGACAATAAGATTTAAATGATTTGGCTTGAACTACCAGCAAGCCTAAATTGACCTATTCAAGGAAGTCCCTTGTAAGAGCTCTGGAATTCACTAGTATGGTCTCATTAGTATTGTCTATTTGTTGGTTAAGAAATAACTATCGTACAATTCCCTTGGTGCTATGTACACACCGAGAACTAAGCTCTGAAAATCCCAAAACTCTAAAGCTTGACAGTCCCAAGCTTTGCCACAAGTTGATCGAAATGAGATATCTTGTACAATTGAAGTACTCTCTTGGAAGAAGCTGCGTACAACTGAAGCTTTAATGAACGGAGAGATGAGAGAATTGATGACCTGTAGATGCTAACTTTCAATCAAAGAGTTGTTCTCATTAATCATTTCAAATCATAAAGATGGGTAGAAAGTTTAATCCTTGAGCCTTTATGTTTCTCTAGTGAACGAACGCTTAGAATTTGGTTTTTAAATTGTGTGATATGATGAGGCCCTGAACCATTTTTATTGGTTGGATATAGTATGTAGCTCTTATTGGAAGATTTAGCATGAATTTTAGGAAAACTAGCCGTTATTTTTTAATCGTAGAGCTTAAAGTCGACGATAATACAATGTGGTCGACTATATTTCAACTTTTGGGAACACACTACCTCAATGTAGTCGAGTACATTGCCAATCCAGTCGACTAAATCGTTTTTCTTAAGAAAACTACCTCTCTTATTATGGGCATACTTACTCTATAATAATCGGATTGAGTTGGCGTTTCTTGTGTCGGAAAGCTGATGAGAAGGTTTATCAAAATATGAAAATCTGTGTGAGCACGAAAGTTCACGCATTTTCAACAGACGCACTTCTATAAAATATTATGAACTCGCATGTGTGCGTAAAGGTGTCCTAAGGGCATTCTAGGCTATAGCCATTACTCCAAGCATCAAACCAAGACTAGTAACATAATACTCCCTCCGTCCCTAAAAAATTGATCATATTTCCTTTTTGGGCCGTTCTACAAAAATTGATCACTTCCAAATTAGGAAAGATTCTGTAGGTATTTTTACATATTTATCCTTTTTATACTTTTTTTATTCTATTTCTCTCACCACATTTAATTCTCTACCAACTCATTTTCTCTCTCCTGGCCCACCACTTTACACTTTTTTTATTCTATTTCTCTCTCCACATTTAACACTCTACTAACCAATTTTCTCTCTCATGGCCCACTCTCTTTCCCCCTATCTCTAAAGGGTAAAATGGGAAAGACACATAATATATAACCTAAATCCTTAATATACGTGCAAAGTCAAATGGATCAGTTTTTAAGGGACGGAGGGAGTAGTAAAGATAAAAAAGATTTGAAAATAACTGAGCCTATGCATTCTCTTTTGTTCTTTGATATTGGACTTGATGAATCTTTATTATAGCTTTAAACTCCTACGATTCCAGTCCACATATCTAATTTCTTAAATGTCTTCATGAAAGTGTATGCATATACTTACCAATCATCCGCTCAAAGCACACATTAGAGCATAATAAATGTGTTGTTTTCGTCAAAACAAGATGCAAGCCTAGGTTAGCCAACTATAGGACTAACAATCATTATACACGTAAATCATAGTATATGTAATACATAGATAATAGAATAACATAAATGACCAATTATTAAACGTGCGATATTATAAAAATCCAGAAAATAATGCCATAGGTGAAAAAGTTTTTAGGGCAAAACCCAACACTATTAACTAGAAGGATAATTATTCTTGGGTTGGTAGTGAAATATAAAGCATGACTTACCTAGATTGGTGGTTGGAAAACTTAAACATATATTTGGAAGACGACCATATTTACGTAGTCTTTTTCAGGAGATTTTAAGTTGACACCTAGGACAAGTTTGATGGATGAGCATCAATTGCAGAAATGAGGCTCAGTGAGGAAGATTGCTTGGAAGATGAGAAATACACTAATGAAAAAGGGTTAAAGGATCAGAATGAATCAGAAGAAGGGATTGATTTTGATAAAGGCTGGATTGAAAATCAAGTAGACACAGTCGTAAAGGGTTGGCAGAAGACAAGGGAGACGTAACTTTCAATTGATAAAAGATGAGTCAATAGTCAGCCCAAGCCAGCAACAAATGAAGGATGGTTTTGAGGCGAAGGTTCAGTAGAAGTAGTAGCAAGCTCTATAGTGGTTGTATCGTCCTCTCAGAATGCTGCTATCTGATAGCTGGTGATAAGGCCAAACTATGTGTCATGGAAAGTGAGGCCGAAGGGAGGTGGCAATACTAGATTCTCAAGAACTGATTAGGCATTGCAAGAGACACTGAGGGATAACACAAACTTCCTATTAACTTCTCTCCTGTTTGTCTTGCTTCAGCTACTTATTGTTATTGGCAGTCTCTTTCTTTCTGCTGCAGTGTATATGTTAGCATCTGCACTTAAAAACACAGGACAGACATAAAGTTCGATTGCAGGTGCACAAAGCATGAGCAGGAGTGTGGGCAGGTGCAACATTCCGTTTAGGTTTTGGGGTCGGAGCGGGAGCATGTGTGCGGTTCCCGGGCGGGAGCTTCACTAGAACTAAGAGTTGTCAGATGTAGGTTGGTTGCTGCTGGTTAAATTGTATTTAGTGTAAAAACTGATGTAGGATAGCAGTAACAAAGCGATGATTCGTTCCCTGCTTTCTTGAAATTGAGGACTGTTTGTTCTACCTTAGCCCATCTCAAAAGAACCATTACATAGAGTTTTCTGATATCAGCCTGAAAATGTTTTCTTGTATTATGCTTATTCCAATTTTAGGAGTCAGGGTAAGGCACCTTGACATCTATTTTGTAAGCCTTTTAATACCAGTTTACTACCTCCGTCGTAATTATATTTCAGTATCCTCGTTTTTATGTTCTTAGCTTTCAATGCTTGCAACTATAAACTTATATCCTTAATAACTCTTCTTGCGTTGATTGATTATAATTTTCCACTTTCGTACAGGTGTTTACCTTACTGACCTTGTTTTCATGTGGCTTAGACAATTGTGCAAGACCAACAAGGGCATCCCCTATGGGGCTCGTATGCTCAGCGTTTACTGGACAATGGAGCAGGACTTTGGAGGAACCCGAGTAATGGAGGACATGATGACAAAGCCCATCCTCCCATTCACCCAACAAGATTTTCGCCCGGAGAATCTGGTTGGAGTCAGGACCATCATGTAAGTACATTAATTGTCACAAACCACATCTTTTTTCCCCTCATTTGGCATATTGTTCGGGTCCTTGATAATTATAGCTTTGTGCAGAAATTGTATGAGCTGGTTGTTCGCCATTTCCTGGCCTGTGTTTCTCAGCCGGCTGTGGGGGCTGAAACTATAGTTGAAATTGACATTGCGGGTGAATTGTTTTCTGCATCTGGGAGAGTGATACTTGCTGTGAGTCATATATTTCATACAGTTTCTTTTGCCATTTGAAGTAAATGTTTGGCATTTGATGTATTGCGTGGTCTACATTTTGGCACTCCAAAATTATCGGGCACTGTCGACTTTTTCGTATCAGCACAGTTAAATCTCATACTTCTTACATCTGGGGGAACGTGAAGTGCCATTGCTTCAAAATGTATTGGTTTAGTTGTCCATAAGGGTATGAAAAAAGACTGTTTATGATTGTTAGTTGTTTGGCAACCGCGACCCAGGATCTTGTTTGAAGGATACTGCCAAGTAGCCTACTTGCAATCTTCAATGGAAGTCCTTTGAAGAGTGCCAGAATCCATTTTCAACTCTCTCTTAACTGGTGATTGGTGATGATGAAACCGATTACAACTGCTTGCGCGTGATATCCACCTAGACTTAATGCACTTTCCACACTTAGTCAATTCTTGACTCTCAAACTTGACAACCTAAGCCTTGATTACAATTCTTTCCAATACTTACAATTTTTTTTGGAACTTGAAGATCTCGTGCAGTAGAGAGATGAGAGACTAAATGGCTTGATGAATGTTCACTTTCAATGAATAAATTAAATGATGGTTCTCCACTGACTAGAGGCTAAACAATGTGGGTTCATAACGTTTAAACAAGTTCAAACTTATTTTTAAAAGGTGGTTATGAAGTATAGCCGTTATGTGAAAACCATACCAATGTGTTATAGATGTTTTCAAGTGAAATGAGCGGAAAAATTAAGTCCACTGGTTACAAGTATTTTGCCTAATGGCTATTTTGCCCATTCTGTAGATAATAATATCCATGCGTATAGGTACACACTTTTTGAACTGTCAGTTAAAGTTTGGATTTACGGAGCTTTACCTGTCTCTGTTCTGGGTACACACTTGTATTAGTCCAATGGGGAATCCTTTGTAAGTTTTATATGACAAAAACAATTAACCCCCTCTTTATTTTGTGCATACATATTTTTATTGGTCGCAAAAGATGCATTATGGTTCTTTTGACTAATCTTTTTTACGTTGGGCAGAGAAACTATTTGGATGTCTACCGATTTGAATCATGGGGAGGATCAATTATTCCAACTTACACTGTTGGACAACAGGTGTGTTGGTATTATCTTATCACGCATACTTCGCCTTTTTCGTGTGCCCACTTGACTCTGCCGTGTTTGATTTATAATAAATCCTTGCTTATCATAGATTTATCAATTGAATATTCCCGGCATCTAGCTTGTGGACGTAACGACCTGGTCCATGGCCCCACCACATGTTGATGCGTCCCTCAAAAGGGCTAGGCAAAGTAGGTACTTCTAAGATCATAGGCAAGGTCTTACAAGGGCAATTTCATACTATCTCACGTCCGATGTGGGTATCACATAAGCTGTGGTGATATAACTTCTCGATTTCCCAAATGATCCAGTGAGGATGAACAATAAGTTCTCTGCTTAATGTAGAGCAAGGTTTTGAAAGGAAGGGGTTGCTTATTCCGACTTTAGAGGTGCCAGTGCCTTCGTAATATAGTCATTCTGCTTAAAAGAAGGCACACGTGAACTCCTCGTGGTAGTGCAGAATTTCATTATTACAGCATATGAGCAACCTTCAGATGTGTATAAAATAAGTGTTCATGTTGTGACTTCCCCTTCCAGAACCCATAGAAAAGAGAAAATAAGAAAACAAAGGAAAGTAAAGGAAGGATAGAAAGAAGAAAACAGTTGAAGAAAATTAATCTATGATCTTTTTGAGTTTTATGAATCAAAGGTTACTGTCAGTTCTTATGATCTGACAAGGTACTCAAAGATGTAATTACTCCTTGACTGTACTGGTATGTTTGCAGTTCACTCCAACGACCTTGACTCTTGACACGGGAGTTACTAGACCACCACCCCTTTTGAGTGAGGCTGATCTTCTAAATTGTATGGACAAGGTGAGGAATGTGAATTATATAGTCAAAAACTGTGTTGTGTGGTTTTGTTTTTTTCATGCACACGAGTTTCTTAGAGATTGGTCAAATTAGTCTTACGATTTTTGCGCTTATGTTTCCTAGGCAGGCATTGGCACAGATGCAACGATGCATGATCACATCAAGAAACTACTAGATCGGTTTTATGCCACTAAAGACTCTAACACTCGTTTTTCGCCAACCAATCTGGTAATTATTTTCACCTTCAGCTACTTACTAAAACTAAATTTTATTTGTTTTGATTTTGTGCACTTTTACTTCCTTTGCCAACTTCCGTGGTTTTCAAGTTTGTTAAATAGAGTTCTTCTTTAGAAAGAACTATAATAACATGCTTAATGTTTAACATTTACTTGATATGGAGTGAGGACGGGCCATCCTGGTGGTTGTGGAATAAAAGATAAATAGTGCAGTTGTAATCGTCCGAGTGTAACTGTGAAGTTTTCATAACATCACCTCACTGTCCAAGTATCCCATCTCTGAATGACCTGGGAGATGTATCTGTGTCTTGATTGTTGACTTAGTGCATAGTAAATATCTTTTTGTCACGCCCCCAAAAAGGGAAGCCGCGACTGCAATCAAAGTTCCTCACATATAGCTATAAACCTGGTAACATTGGTTACAAACAGAGCAACTAATCCTTCAAAACAAGATATCTCCGAACAATAATATTCTAATACAATCCATCTACTTAATAATCCCTCACAAAACAATTTACTAAACGCAACGGATAAAACAATTTACACCAAGTTAATTCATCAAATTACCCACATTCGGGTAAAGTTCTCAAGCTAAAACTACAAAGTTTAATTAACTAAAACAAAAGTTTCAAAACTCCAACGCTGTCACAAGGGTCCTTAGTCACTTCTTTAACTTGTGGCAAGGGCAAGGTAGAGTAAAAGGGTGAGCTCAAATAGGCCACTAAGGTACTAAAACCGACAGAATCTCAAAGCAAAACTAATGGAATCAAACAACGAATACTCGATGGAAATGAGCAAATCATATCTTACTATCCAATACCGAAGCAAACATAATTAAGCATTTAATCCAAACAAATATGTGTGTGTGTATATATATATTTAGTATGCTGGGTACACTACACAACCAAAAACCCACAATGACTTTGTTGGTCATAAGACCCAAATGTTGAACCAAATGTACTAACATCAAACGTGTGCTACCGGTAGCATGCCAGGCGTGTATTGATCGCCAACATATAAACAAACGTGTGTCCAAAGGATCCTCTCAAAGTGAGAGTTGTTCAAACATAGTCAAGGCCAACCTTAAATTAGCGCCTATAATTGTACGGATTCAATGTGTGCCAAGAGCGAGTGGATTACTTTGATGTGTAAACAGATACATAAAAATGTATGGCAATTTTACCCAAAAAGGGAGGTGACAAAAAAAAGGATGCAAAATCAACGACACTTGAACAAGTCCCCCAAAACTTCTCCTAGATGACCACGTGATTGACTTGAGCTTTAGAAATCAGCTATCTATCTAAGTTATACGAAATGAAGAAAAAATAAAGCAACAAACTACAGCTGGTTAAGTCTTAGGAAATGAATTGAAGAAGACACGGCCATAGACTACAAAATTTAGTACACAACAACAGTCTACAAAATTAAAAAGGACAGAGCAGCAGTTTACATGTTGGAAAAGGAAAGAGCAATGGTTTTCAAGCTGGAAAAAAAGACAGAAAAATGGTCTACAAGCTGAAAAAGAAAAACAGAGCCATGTACTACCCTTCAACAAATAAAGCTTTCCAAGATTTCAACGGAATTAAAATATGGTTTTGAACCAAAAGCACCTGTATTCACCAGAATTAAGGCACCACGGAATTGTTGTAAAAGTAGCATGAGCTGGGCAATGAGTAACAATAAAGAAGACCCACCCAAAATCTTACCTAATAGAATATGTCACTAAGGAAATCTTTTGGAAAATCCACTAACCATCTAAACATGAATTCACCAAATCAGTGCATAAATAAGGTGCTTAGAATATAGAGAAAGAAAAGCAAGGTTGCACGGACACCTCTCCTAGGTGGAGGTTTGGTGTCCTTAACAGACGGACACCCCGACACCCTCCGACACCGGCCGACACGTGTCGGACACTGCTAAACGGTGTCCGAATATTTTTCTTAATTTCCGACACCGTGTCGGACACTTCGTCGAGGAGTGTCGGACACGGCATGGAGCAGTGTCGGACCGTTTGGGGCCAATTTGAGAAGAATTGAACTAATTTCGGGGGTCGTCTTCTTCTCTCTCACCTCATCTGTCGGCCGTCTTCTTCTCTCTCGTCGCTGGTATTGCTGGATCTGTCATCGATGTTGCCGGAGCCGACAGATCTGAAAGTCGCCGATGTTGCCTGAGCCGACAGATCTGAAAGTCACCGATGTTACCGGAGCCGACAGATCTGTCCACCGTCGCAGACGCCAGAGCTCTTGTCATCGTCGCCGGAAGTCCTCCACCGCCGTTGCTGACCCATAGGTCTGCCTCTTCTCTGTCTCGTTAGTCGTCTCCTTCCTTTTTTCTTCTTGTTATTACTTAAAGTTCCTTTCCCTTCCCTCTCGTGTCTTTCCCTCTTTTTTTGTTTTCTCCTTCTGTCGTGTATTCTACTGAAAGACCCTCTTTTTTTACTTAGTTTTTTTATCCAGTACCAAATAAGTGTTTAAGTATGACTTGTATTTATTTGAATTCCTTGTTTTACTAGTTTTTCATTTTGTCTGTTATTTTAGGTTGTGAAATGTATTTGATATATATATATATGATAAAAATATATTAAAAAAATAGCAGTGTCCTGCGGTGTCCAAAATCTGATTTTTTGAAAATTGCGGTGTCCGGTGTCCCCGTCGGTGTCGGTGTCCGACACTGTGTCCGGTGTCCCCGTCGGTGCTACCTAGAAAAAAAGCCAAAGAAATGAACCCAAGGCTCGTGAAATAAAAAAAGAAAAAACAGAAATTAAAAGGAAGGCCTATCATCAATGTACATCTCTGAATAGGAAAGCATTAACATATTTATGATACTCAAATTTTAAGTGTAAGGTAACAAGTTAGTGGGTGAGTTTTGCAAATGAATTCTACTACTCGACAATGGAGAAAACTGCCAGCCATCAAATCCTCAAGATTAACGATTAGAAAATGCATAGAAAGGCATATGGACCAACACAGCACTGTGAACAAAAGTTTGAAGTTATTCAACAATCATGGCACCGTCAGTTATACGGGAATCATGGCAGGTGCAAAAACTCTTGAAAAAGGGAAATCAAAACCATAGTCACAGCAAAGAGAGGTCAAATCCCTTACCTTATACCAGCAAATTGGCGAAAGTTCAATCCCCCCAAGCTACACTACTTGATTTACACCGAAATTCTCCAAAGAAACAAGCTTAGGGCTGAAGTGAGGAGGGAAAATCAACAGGGGCAGCAAGAGGAATGGAAGAGAGGCTGGAAGAAGAAGAAGAAGAAGAAGAGGGCTATTTATATCAAAATTTAATTGGCAAATTACTCAAACCCCCCTGAACTTTAGCCACTTATTCAAAATACACCAAAACTTCTCTAATATATCGAAAAGCCACAAACTTATTTTTTTTATTTAGAGTGATTGCAAATATTTGAAATAATGGGGTATTACATGTTTGCCTCAACCCCACAAAAGCAATGTCCTTTTTTGCGAAGTATGTATTCATATCTTATACAAACCCAATGTTAAATTTCGACATGAATTTCGTATGCTAAACCATCACGATACTTAGTATGCAAGATGGACATGGTTGTGAATGAAAAATAGGGTCATATATCTCAAGGTTGATAGGTTTTAACGTGAGTGGTAGTTTGTTCATGTTCGTATGACGTTTAGTACCACAATTTTATGTTATGTACATACTTGATTGACTTATTGTTTTCCTGATTGCCAAGCTCACCCCTCTCTTTCTCTCTCTCTCTCTCCCCCCACTCTGTATTTGTGCATATATCCCTATATCTGATACAAAATCCAGCCTAGGAGAGATTGGAAATCTCCAGCCCATCTATGCCTGTGCACGCATCATATTTAGGGTTAGCTCGCTTATTTTCAAAACCATCCACCAAATTCATAACGGATGGGTGCATTTTTAGGTAGTTTACTGTGCCTTTTTCGTTTTACATATCCTTATTTGAGGTTTTTCGGCCCACTTTTTACTCAGGGAAGTTTGTTGTACAGTTACCTCCGTGAACATGCTAGTTAGTTGTTTTATACATGTTTTAGCTTGATTTGTATTTTTCTAAGTTAGTTAATATGAGTTGGGAGCAAGGTGCAGTTTAAATAATTGAACTCGATACATTTTTATCTTTTCTTAACCTTTTTAATCTGATTATCTTCAATTGATATCAGGGAGAGGCGCTAGTCATGGGATATGATGATATGGGGTAAGTAATTCAACTTTTAACTTACTGATGGTATGTCATGATTTTTTCGTGGCAATAAGAATCTGTGAAGATTAGAAATGTTAGTACATAAAGAGCATGAGCTCACGTCACCCTCGATTTGGTTTCTTGTGGAAATGTATCAGATATATATAAAGAGCTTACGCGTGCCAAATTTCCCTCACTAAAGTTTTACATATCGTAATGCATGATCTTGGCATGGGTTTACATGCAAATATTACATAAAGCATTAAGATCAGAAGTTCGTAGATTGTTGATATTGTGCTATATAACCATGTAACTAGACGTAAGGGTAGCCAGGGTAAGTTTGATTTAAAAGACGGTGATCGGTTCAGGCATTTTTGGGGCCACATGAGTGGACGCCTGGAGGTTGGTAGTTCTGTTGGTTAACTCTCTCATGGGAGGATAATGATGCCATATACTAGTCGATCTTGTGTATGTAATGGATCTGTGGTACTGTAGAAGGTTGCTAATGTTGTGGAAAGCTCTTTTATGACCACTGATCAGGAGGGACATCTTGAGGAGGAGCCATCAGGTTGTTTTTTCGAATGCCCTTGGTGTTGCTGCCATCTTATGTTTGAGGATGAGTGCTCTTTCCCCACCTTTGCTGGTTACCCTTAAATTGCGCCAAGGCTATTTTGGTGGCAGATTGGCACAAGCAGATACCTTTTTAAGGGTGGAAGGTCAGTACTCATCAGAACCTCTCCGTCTAGCTTACCATCTTAAGTGATGTTCCCTTTTTCATATATTGGTAAAAAAGATTGAAGAAGGTCCTTCTAGAAAGCGATTGATTTGTCCTGTACATATATATAAGGATACAGAAGGGGTACAACCTAAGAAGCACGGATTCTGGTGTGGGTGCGGATGCGATACGGCTGCAGATACGTCATTTTCTCAAAAAATAGGATACGGGTGCGGTAGGGTTACAACAAAAATTTATTAAGATATATTATTTCTATATAACAAAAATAATGTTATTTTAGACAAATAATAAGATATTTTGTTAATTTGGTGGGCTGCTTTAGAAATATTGAAAGTGCATAGCTAAGTATGACAAAGTTAGTAGAAGTTCTATTGTTTTTTTAAAAAGTAGCGGGGCTATTTTGAAAGATTGTCAATAGAGCTGGGAGTTAAACATAATAAATATAAGGGTACATTACACACGGCACCCCTAAGGTTTACCCTAAACTACACATGGACCCCTCTATCTTTGTAAATTACACTCCGCTCCCTAAGGTTTGTACCCGCATTTCACGGAGCTACACAAAATTGACAGGACCCTAACTCCATCTAAAGATTCCCTGACACCTTACTTTTTGGATTTTTCATCCCCAAATTACCCTGCCTTTCTTAAATAAAACCCCTCTTGCCCTTTAGAGTTTTTCTTCTTCTTCTTCTTCTTCATTCTCTTTGTCCTCTGCAGATCCATGTAGAGAGAGAGGGAGAGAGAGATAAAGTGCACATGCATCACATTGTATGATTTTCTCCATCAGCTTCTTCAGTCTCTCCTCAAACTCTCCACGATATTTTGTTCCCGCAAAAAGAAGACCCATATCCAGGGTAATAACCTGAATAAAAAAAAGGGCAAGGCAATGTTATTTGCAAAACTAAAAGGAAACATAGATGTATTGATACTCCATAGGACTAAGGTGGATGGTATGCATGTCTCACGTCATGTTAAACATGTAGATTCTGCATTCCCAATACATTATAACATAAAGACCACAGTACAAACCAGGCCTGGCTAACCTCATTTTCAAAAAAGTACAACACCGCAGGCAAAACCATCTGGCTACCACCCCGGCAACTGTCCCTGCCACTGCTCCCCCATCACCGCGATCCACCACCGACCAACAACGTCCGACGACCTCGCCAGGAGTGGCCCTACGACCGCTATCCCCATTACCACTACCCACCCCCGGCCACATCACAATCACAGGCCATCCACAACCATAGCGGCACACTTCAGGCCGCCGACTACCACCAATCATGCCAACCCACCAGTGGCCACTGCCGGCGACACCATTCCGGCGAACTAAATCAGTCCAGATCCCGACAAACCCACGACCACCAACCGCCGTATATCCTTATCGGAAAACCCACTACCACCCAAAACCTTACCGGCAAACCCATGACCACCCACTGCTCAACACCTGCATGCAAAGACCACCCACTGCTTGCCGCAGGTTCGAATCCGGCCGATCTGCTTTGGCTTCCTTTTTCGCGATCTCCTTCCTGATCTCATCTCCTTTTTCTACCTCATCTCGTCTCCCTTCCCTCTCTGTCAAGAGTCGTTTGACTCGTTTCTTTCTTTTGTTTTTTTTCTCCCTCTGTCAAGAGTCGTTTCTTGCATTTGTATTGATTACTTAGTTATTTTGTCCAGTACTTAATTTCAGAAATGTGCTTGTATTAGTGACTCAGTGTATATTTATTATTATTTGATATTTATTAAATATATTAAAAAAATAGCGGTGTCTTCCGGTGTCCAAAATCTGATTTTTTGAAAATTGCGGTGTCCGGTGTCCGACACCGTCTCCGTGTCCGTGCTCCCTAGGAAATCACCGACAACAAGGAGTGACCGTTGCCTCTCCTGCCAGAAGTCCATCGCCAGTCGTCTCTCCTGCCGGAAATCCCTCGCCGATCGCCTCTCCTGTCGGAAGACCCTCGATGCTACGGCGGAGAGTTATTTCTTCTCTTCTCCTTCTCTTTCTCTCTCCCCTTCTCTTTCTTCTTCTTCTTCTACTCTGCCAAAAAAGCTTGGGTGATTGTCCGAGCCACACCCAGATCCTGAAAATTAATTGAAAAAAAAAATAGTTTCGGACACGCATCCAGTGCGCACCCATGTCGCACCCGACGCGAACCTGCACCCGACGCGCACATGGTGCCTGTGCTTCTTCCAGACTGCCGCACCGGTGCTTCATTGGGTACAACATCACTTTGCTTATATTGTGTCCGACACTCTTCTGTACATGGATGTATAAATATGTATATGTAAATGTGTATGCATATCTCTATGTATACGTGTATTACAACGAGCCCATCCTTACCCAGTGCTGGGATTACCTCTATATCTCGACTCATCTTGGACCGTCCAAGATGCCTTTTTTCAAAATAAAAAACTAAGCTAGTATGCCTCCTAATGTGGTGCCCTAGTTGAAATGACCAAAATACCCTTTTCAGCTTTCCTTTTTCTCGCGCTTCTCATGTTTTAGTTCATATCGTATTTGATTATTTATTCTCTCCCTTTGTCTCTCTCTCTCTCACACACACACACCCACCCTGTAACACCTTGGAATTTCCGGAGTGTTAAATAATCATAATCAATACTTAGTCATTCAATACCTCAATTTGATAAAATAGCCCTAATGTTTATTAGAGCTTTTACAGTTAGGGCTGTATACGAACCGAGTTCGAACCGAACATGGGTGTGTTCGAACTCGGTTCGTTTAAGTTTAGGCATGTTTGAACTCGGCTCGAGTTCGTTAAGAGCCACAACATTAGTGTTCGAACTCGGCTCGAGTTCGTGACGGTGAAACTCGGGCTCGGCTGGTTAAACTCGTTTAACGATACGAGCCGAACTCGAGTTTGGAAACTCGGTTCGCGTTCGCGTATAACCTCAATCAAATCCCTTAATTTACTCAATTCGTTCAAGCAAATAAAACAAGAAGACAGAAATAAGCTCGCGTTCGTGTTCAACCTCAATCAAATCCCTAAATTTACTCAATCGTTCAAGCAAATAAAAAATAAGAACAGAGAAATAAGAGAAAGCAAGTACACGATAACAGATACAATGAGGGATGCAAAATAAAAACACTGTAAAAAGAAATCTCCATCGACGACGATGAAGACATATACAACGGGTTGATGCATGTCCTTTATGAATTAGCTCCCTCTTCACGCCCTTGGCTTTGCATCTTTGCAGTTCCGAAACATGGCTTTGCGGCTTCGTAACTTGAATCTGGCGACCTGGGCTGAATCCAGTTGTGATGGCCGTCTGTGAAGAGAGAGAAGGGGGGCTGTGCGATCTCTGTATGAGAGATCAAGAGAAGGGGGGTTGTTGTGCGATCTGTGTGTGAGAGTGAGAGAGAGGGGAGGGGCAGAGAGTGTTTTAACAGATCGAGTATTTGAGAGGAGACGCTGTAGGCTGTGGTCTGGCCGCGGCGTGGGAGGTGATCTGGCCAGCGGTGTGGGGGGTGGTCTGGCTGTCGGCGTGCCTAGCTCTGTGATGGACTGATGGCCGGCGACTGATGACTGATGAGAGAGTGGCCACGGGTTTGATGAGAGAGGGGGCACGGGTGTGAACTGAGGACTGTCTCTCGGATGGATAAGGGAGGGGAAATTCATGGACCATAGGCTTCCACGTCCCAACACACTTCCCCATGAATCGATATTTTGTGTAGGTATTAGTATAATGTAAAGAGTAAATGAACCGATGTTCTTTTATAAGACTCGGTTCGTGTTCGGCTCGTTAAGTAAACGAGCCTTCTTGTTCACGGGTATAAATAAACAAACATCATTAAGTTCAAACTTGGCTCGTTTAATAAACGAGTCCTAACAATGTGTTCGTGTTCGGTTCGCCTATGACATGAACGTGTTTTAAAGAGAACGAACACCGAGCTGTTCGTGAATAACTCGGTTCATTTACAGCCCTATCTACAGTAACTCAAAATCTCAATTAAATTGCTCTTAAATGAAAATACTAAAATTAACGTGCTCGATTAATTAAGTTTACACAAACACAATGGTTACCTTGTCGGGGCTTAAGTGAATAAATTGATAAAATCTACGTCAACTTCATATCCAGGCTCTAATCATTCCAAGAATCCTACTAATAATTATTATTTGCAAAAGGGAACATAAAAAGGGACGAGCTTTTGAGAGCTCAATAAGGCCGCTCAAATTTCAATAGAGGAGTTTAAATGATTTACAGATTTTATTTCAACGACAATACGGGAAGAGATTCAACTCAATTCCTTAAATTTGATATCAATAAAAACAATTTCGAATACACTGTAAATGATGCAGGTGATGTTGAACATGAGTGATTGCAAAGTCACATAGGCAGTACAAGGTAACACTTAACAAAGCCACACAGGCCATGCTCAATAACAATGTTTATAGATATGCATACACACACACACACACACACTAGCTAGACCATTAAGGTACTAGCTTCTCCATAATAATAGACCATCCTTATATCACCCTAATACAGATCATCCTTATTAACGCCTTAATACACTAACTCATGTCAATATTCAAAGTATAATAATCGTTAATTCAATGAGTAAATCGATGCTCGATGAGTAACAAATTATGAGCATCGATAAGGATTTTTCAATGATAGCTTAAGGCTCAAAGTAATGGTTTAAAGGCAGTTAAAACATTTTCATAACGGAGTTTAAAGAAATTCAATGACAGATCAAAATAAAATATATATGAGATCAAATTTGATTTATCAGGTTTCGGATAGAAATCTCTTACCTCAATCCAAGCTATGCACTTGTTGCTATTCAACCTCGTTCAAAAACTTCAAATTAACATAAATTGGCAAATTTATTGTTTGAATACAATCTAGCCTCATAAACTATTAATCCAATGCTAATTCTCAATCGTTGCTCACTCTGACACTCTCAACACAGCCTACTCTAACACTCTCAACACAGCCTAGATCAAAATGCGTCTCACGTACGGCCCAATTTAACTGAAAATCTCGTGCACACTATAAGGTATTACAATAGCCTGAAATTCATAATAAATCCTTATAAAATACTTTTATAGGTTAAAACAACATAACAAGTTAAAATATGAAATTTCTGAATTCTCAAATATTTCTGAATTAAAATGATTTTCTTAAATACCAAAAAAGCCCAAAACTAACAGTTAGTACTTCTAGCTCAAATGAAAGTGCCATAATTTTGATGATAGCTTCACAATGTACAGGAAAAATTCTGAAACTGAAATTAGGATTGAAAAAGCACTAAAAATATTTTAAAATCCGTTCATAACCTCTATTATTCTTAATATCAAACACCAAAGCAATTCCATTGCTGTACTAACATCTCGCCCTTCGTGATGCTCTTGGCTTGGAAGGGGAAAGAAACAAAAAGTAAAGGGGTGAGTAGGAATTCCCAGTAGGAGATTTTACACACAGAGGGCCTAAACGAATACGAAACATGAGTTATCGAGTAGAGCCAATAAATAGGAATTTAGATAAATCAGTCAGATTTTATAGGCGAATAATAAAGGTGACCAAAAAAGTGTTACTAAAAACGAATAACAAATTTGAGTTATCGAATAGAACAAATAAATAGGAATTTAGATAACTCAATCAAATTTCACACGCGAATAACCGAAGCGACCGTAAAGGGGGTTTAATAACCAATAAGTTGAATATCAATTCACACACGAATAACAAATCGACTGAAAAAAGCGGTTTCATAACCGATAAGTCAAATATCAAAATATATTTACCAAATGTTGTGTCACATACACAATTGCTTATTATTAAGCATCACAAATTATGGTTATACCATGTCGAATATCGCAACCGATGTATCACTTATAAGTGACGATAATCAAAAGTCACTTTCAAACACAAATATTACCAAGTAATTTGATAAATATAGCGAATATTCATTCGAAGTCTAAAAATAGTCATTATAGACTCAAACTGAAGATAACGAAAATATGAATTCAACGGGATGAAAATTAGCTTACTCGGAGATCGGATGGATGAAATATCGCCAAAAGAAGTTTTGGGTGGAAATTCAAAAGGCACGAAAACCGAGGGTAAAGGACATTGTCAAGAAATGAAGCCATGAAAAATTTTAGACATGGCAATCCAAGCCAAAGTAATACACAGCTATGTGGAGTATACGGATGGGAATTAGTGAAAAGAATTCAACACCCAATAGAAAAGTGACACGTGGCAAGAAAAGGAAGAAGATCTTACTCGCTTAAGCCCAAAATCTGGGAGAAGTACGATGGAATCTTGACACAACATAAAGAATATATGTCAAAGACCAAATGAGAACATGGCATGTGGCTCTGAAGATTTGAAACTAACACAGATCGACCTCCTTGGCCGTGAGTAGAGTTTTGGAAGGTAATAGCGAGCGCTAAAAGCAATAAATAATATTATAATCAAAAAGAACCGCCTTTAACGCAAGTTGTAAGACAGTAGAAAATTTTATGGACAACGCAAAAAATAAACTTGATAATTAACGATATGCTCAAAGACAAATATATTTTTGGAGGTAAAGGCATATCACATAGATCTCGTGTATAAAACGAAAAGATGGCGTAAGAACCCTTGCCTCAAAGTAGCGAATATAACATCAAAAATCTCCTCTTTATCTTAGATTAATCCCAACCTTTTTGCTTGAATACCGAAAAGAATGTACTAGCTCTCTCTTCTCTCCTTTGTCTCTAAAAATATGAAGAATTTTATGTCTTCTTTCCCCTTATATAGTTTGCTAATCTAATTCTTATATCTTGAAGTCCTAATTGCTAGTGCAATCATAATATAACTTAAAGTCCTCATCACTAATTTAATCACAATATGATTTAAAATTCTAATCCAAGTCGAAATCTTTTTTTTAATAATATCTAATCTAATCACATTAGCCACTAACACTATTAAATATTAATTTCGTCACTAAAGGCACTCCAAGAAAATTCTCAAAAGTTCATTACTTAATTCGAAATCGGTATAATTTTTTTAGTTATTCTTTACACAAGTAGTTAAAAACCTGGGGTATTATACATATACAGACTATACACACACACACACACAACACCCATGCACTCATGGACACACCCAAACACCTGCACTCATGGACACACTCACAGAGCACACATTACACTGCACACACTTACACCCACAATATACCCTATGCCCTCCAAAGCATCATCTTCACAAACATCCACAAGTCACAGCACAGCCATTGCCTCAGGGCAGTGTCTTCTTCTTGCTAATCACACTGTCTTCTTCTTGCTAATCACACACACACACACATGCACAAACATACTCACATTTCAGGCCCCTCCTTTGCTTACACCCATAGACAAACATACAACACACACCCCAGACCCACTGCCTCACGGCAGTGCGTCTTCTTCTTGTCCAGACCCACACAGCTCCCACAACAGTCACATTGGCTGTCCCTTCTTGCACAACCCAAGCACGCCAGGGGCAGTCCTCTCTCTCTCTCTCTCTCTCTCCCCGACCCACAGCCCTCATGGCTGTTTCTATCTCTAAACTCCGCAGCGCCTTCACTTCTGCTTCTTCTCCCACACGAACACTCACACAACCCACACAACTTACACAAATCCAACCCCCCGGCAGCCCCTCCTTCCTCTCTCCATGGCTGTGCCGGAGCACATACCCACGACATCTGTACCCGTTTTCCCTTCACACCCACACATATTCTACACTATGGTGGCTGCCCTCACTTCACACACAACACAAACCACAATCCCAGCCCCCTTATTCCCGTACAACAATGATAAAATTGAGAGAAAAACTTATCGGAAATCGACAATATCGACGGAATCCGATCCGTCAGCCTTCTCTCTCTTTCCCACGAGCACCCTCTCTTCATCACTTTCTCTTTCTCTCTCTCTCTCTCTCTTCTGTAACCGAAGAGCAAATCTGCTCTTCTCTATTTAACCTAAAATCCCCTCTTATGGTAAGTTAATTCTCTACTTAATTTCCTCCTTGGTTCCCTCTCTTTCTAAAATAAAATGGTTGACAATATTTTCCAAATAAATCGGATTTTGAATTTATTTGTTTACTAACCCTGCTTCACTAATGGTTCCTAGTTGTTGTTGATAAAATATTGGTTATGCACATTGTTGCTAGATATATCATACAAAAATGGCCGCTAAAAGTTCCTAGTAAAATATCAGTGCTAACTATAGAGTATAAAATCATCGTCAAACAATTTAAATTAACCGGTTAAAAATATATCGGGATTCAGGGTATTACACATCCCCCACACTTTTTCTCTCTATTCTCTCTCCTGGTGCTAACACCACTATTGCAGTCTATATTAGCCATCACCACTCGTAACACCACAACCATCACTAGTTACCACCACCCATCACGGCCACAACCACGACCGCAACCCATCACTAGTTGCCTCCCACCACAACAACTACAGATCTGCAGATCCAAATTCTATGTTATATGGATCACGTACGTGTCCGGGTTTGATACGTGTCCAAGTGTCGGATTCGTCTAATTTTTAAAATATAAGACACAGGGACACGGCAAATTATTCATATCTATTATTATGTTTTAGTATTCCCAGGTGAAATGATGATTTATGTGAGACAGATGGTATTAATTGAGAACTTGTCTCGTCTCAAAGTAATAACGAATTAACTGGAACACTATAAGATAGTGTTTATAGTGGCATATCCTATGAGATGTGTCGGACGCATATCCCATGCCCATGTCTGAGTGTCGAGTGTCCGACACGTGTACTTCACGCATTTTGAAGAGTCCATGTAACATAGTCAAAATTAGATCATCCTGGTTTTTCTCCCTCTCCTTCCTCCGTTTCATTGCCACCACCACCATACCAACAATTTCCACAACCACGCCAACTACATCACAACCGTTAGATCCCATCATGATCAACTCTACCTCCCCCATCAACTAAATTCCCCACCAAATCTCCAGCTAACATTTAAATCCATTACCACTGCAATAGAATACCCACCGACCACATCTAAGATGCCCGCTTTGGATATTCAAAGCTTTAGTTTTTTGTTGATTCTTCTTCGATCTGACGAAGCGCGGGATCGGCAACTAAGGTTCAGATAGGTTCTTCATCGATTGGTTTGAGGAGTTGGCTGATTGGCAGGTCTAGCCACTCGACCGTTCGGACACAAGTGGGTTGTGGGGTGTGAGTTGACTTGGTATGATGTGTTTGGTGACAGTGATGAGGGTTTATCATATCGTAAATGGAAGGTTTTTCAGACTAGGGATGTACTGAGTTGGTTTTCTGTGTGTCTTTATTTGTTTTTATCGTAAAGATGGGTTTTTATAGATACTTATCAAAGATGATGAAAGAATATTGGATGATAATTGGTTGAAGTAGCGAGGGGTTTCATCTATTCGAAGTTGGATTTTGTTGGAGGCATTTAATACATTGAAATTTTATGTTGAACGGATTTGCTTTAGCGGAAATTGGGTTGGAGGGATTTGATTTCTTCGCATTCTTTCAACTATGTTGGATGGATTTGGTGATTTTATGGTGGGTGTATGGTTTTGGTTATGGTGGTGGTGGTAGTGATGGTGGTTGCCGAGGCCAAAGACCTGGTGGAAAATATATTACCCTTTAATGGAATGGGGTGTGTCACGACCCAAACCCACGGGTGGACCGTGAGCTAGATCCGTGACCGGCCGCAGACCCATTCGGACAATCATTTTGGGTTTTACCAGGCCTTATTTAAACATGTATACAAATCTAGAGTCATGCATTAACTAACACCTTAATACGACTTATAAAGAGATACTTACAGATATTTCTAAAATTTGTCTCTACTAAATCCCTCCATAAATGACTAATATAAATTATCAAAAAGATACCTCATGGAGATTTAAACTCCAAACAATTCTAAAAAACATACACAAGTAGTACTACGATTTCTCACATACACATGCACAAACTCACCACACACATACATACACACACAAACACAACACAAACCTACAAACTCACTGTGTCACATATGCACATAGTATCAAACACACACTGACACACCCATTGTGTCACAAACGCACACAATATCACACAGGCACACACGGAGTCCCAAACGCACGAAATATCACACACCCGAACAAATCACACACTCTCTCTCTCATGCCGTTTTTCCCACAGCAACAACCAACCTTTCACGGCAGCCACCTTCTTCTCCCTCCATGTAGGGATGGTAATGGGGCGGGTCGGATGCTTCCGCACCTGCCCCTAAAATCCCACCCCTCCCTGCACCCGCCCCACACCGGGTTATAAAATCTCAATACCATATCCGACCCTATAATACTTTAGAAAACCCGTACTCGCCCCGCCTGCCTTGGCACTTGGCAGAACTTCTTTTTGACCATGGATTTTAATAACTTGGCACTACAAAACTGTATCAAAAAAAATAACATAGACATGTATCAAATTAATGTCCAAAATCCTAAAGGACAAATTAATAGATTAGATCACATCATAGTTCGAATAAATTATACCACAATTCAAATAGATTACACCACATTTACGAAATAACTTAACTTCAATACAAAAGCCGCAAAAAAAAAAAAAATCACTTAGAAGCAGCAAATACGAATACAAATACAACAAGTAGCGCAACGATTTCCAAAGCAACTTAGTTCAGTTGGTTCTCACTCCAAATACAAATGAAGTCATTGTTCACTGTAAAAAGTTCAAAGGAAAAAAATGACATTAAAATAAATAGATAAAAGAAGGAAAAGATTCGAATTAAAATGAAGTACAAATTGCATGAGGAGTCGTACATCCGTTTCACATGAGTTATCACCATCTTGTCATCATAAATTGTTGAATATCCCTTGTGTGCTAGATTAGATACACCTATAACACAATAATACAAATTTAAAGTGCATGTCAAAATTCAATGTATAGTCAAACTTGAACGTAAACGATTCAAACTTAACCATATATTTTTCTGAACATAATTGGTATATTTGTACCGAATGTCAAAGCTCTCAGATCTTTATGTTTAAGTAAAGGAATTGGCAAGGAAGGGTCCCCAAGATCTCACAGAAACTAAGCCTCGTCCTAATTTGACGTAGGATGACTCCCTGAAGCAAACTTGCTCATTCACAATCTAATTGAACCATAGAATGTAAATCAGCAATGGTGTTTTTTTTTTGCCAAAAGCAAGAGCAACCTGCTGCTGCAATCCATGAATCTAGCAGTATTTTGTAGTAAAAAAAACCAGCATAGGTGGTGTTTTCGCCAAAAGCAAGTGCAACCTGCTGCTGCAATTGATGAAAATGGATTGCATGGTTTTTTCAAGTTAAAGAAACTAGATCGCAAGGTAACAAACATGATTGGCATGGCATGTTTTCCACGGAATCAAGTAAACAGGACCAGCTTCCCTGAAAATAGGTCACCATTTCAAAAAATCCACACCATTCTCTTCTTTGATTCAGCTGACTTCAAGGAGCAGTAAAGTCATAGAAATCTGATCTTAAAAGGAGTTAAACCAATGTTCAATGACTAGCAAATAGGCAAAACCTTTAAGATAAAATGCAGCGGCGCCACAACTAGGTAGCAACTCAGTTCCACTCGGTTCACCCCAATTAAACAAGTAGTAACTCAGTGTAATACCCATGTCAGAGCAATACCCAATTAAACATGTAGTAACTCAGTGTAATACCCTATTGAACATGAGTTTCCAACCAATTCAGGTTCTATGACCCATATTCCAACACCACATTTTAGCACGTCATACCCATAAAACTAGTACTTATAGTGACACCCATTGGATTAGAACATTAAAGCTCGATCAGAAGTCACAAGTATTGCAACATAGATGTGTTTGAGTAACAAATTCCATCAACAGAGAACAGTAAACCCAACAAAAAGGAAGAAAGAAAGTGATAGCCAACACCACAAGATCATCTTGAAGGCAAAAATTATGAGAACGAAATCATACCTACTCCAGAGATGATGCCGCCGCAAGTTCGTAACCGTCTTTTATAGATGGAATTGGGTAGAGATATTTTCTCTCTTTAGAGATCCTTTGAATACGACTAGAGGGATAGAATCCCACGGGATCGGATAATTTATGGAGGAAATCAGCGTGTAGCTCGGGTGGGTGGGTGCAAGCCACCATCGATACAGGTGTAAACCAGTGGGATTCGCCTTCTCTTTCGTTCTCTTAGTTTGAGCTAACGTCCCATATAATTGAAAGAAAATCAGTATGGGTTGATAGTCTTAGATTTGTACCGGTAAGGCAGCGGTGAAGAATGGGCAGATCGTGCGGTACTGCGATGGAGAGTGAGAAGGTTGAGATTAGGGTTTGCCAGAAAAAGAACATATATATATGGTATCCAATGGATGGCTAAGATTAACTAAAGTATTAGGGGATGGCTAAGATCAACTAAAGAATTAGGGTAAGTATACCGGGGCGGGTCGGGGCGGGTCAGGGCGGGTCGCGAAGCGAATTGGGATGCATTCCATACCCGACCGTAACCCGCTGCGGGTTTTTTTAAAAAATACCATACCCGCCCCACGACCCGGTCAAAGTCAAAATAACCCGCTTCTCGGGGTGGAGATTTGTGGGTTCGGATTTTTTTTGCCATCCCTACCTCCATGGCCGTTTTCGCTGCGCTCCTCTCTGTAAACTAAGCTGCGTCGGGACCCACGCAGCCATGGTTTCTCCTATTTGAAACCCTTCCCTTCATCCTACTCATGCAATATTACATACAAATGGGTTAAGAACACACACATAAAACCCACCTTGTCACAATTTCCTCTCCAATCCTTTAAAACCTACATGTGAGAATACATAGTCACAACCACCATGGCTGTGAATTGTTTTCCCACCATTACATAGCCTTGTTTAAACCCCATGAATCCCGAAAATGCACAAGGAAGAAAAGCTAGACGCTTACCAGAATCTCGCCCGAAACTCTTCGATCCCTTTTTAATCTCCCTCTCGGTATCCCTTGCTGTGAATGAAGGTGGCAGCAAGTGGAAAAGTTAGGGTCGGCAGTTCCATCAAGAAGTATATATATATATATATATATATATATATATATATAACAAACCCTAGGTTGAAAATTTTTCAAAAGCTCCCCTTAAACTTGTTAGTTAATCTAATTTTCACCCGAAGTTTCCTCTTGTTGCAATTAGGCTTAAACAATTATTTATGATATTTTTTTTGTACTAAAAGAAAATTATTAACGAGTTGTTGCTTCACTCGTTCCACCAATTTTCGCTATAAGTCGCTCTAATTAAAAAATATAATATACCAATGCTAAGTAAGAGTTCGTCTCTAAAAATTTTATTTTGGTCCGAAAAGAATAATTATAATAATAATAAAAAATGTTCCGGGCATTACAGGGCGCTTCCCCTGGGGTGCCGTTTAGGAGGCAGACTTTCCTAAGTGTATAACTTGAAATTCTAGAAGATTACTAGACAAGCCACATCAATTCGGAAAGCTAATTTGGAGATCTATGACTTTTTACAATTGAGTATAGCTGATTAGGACACTTTTATGACTCCAAATTCTTCTACTTAATAGAGTTGTTGGCCGCTGCTACTGTTGTTTTACGCACACTTATATGCTTGTTTTACAACCGAGCTTTCCAAGAAAGAGTTTTTGTTGAAGGATGAGCGAAGGATGGTGGCAAGTGAGCTGCTTCCATACAAAAAGTAAAGACCACAATCTATCGGCCTTTTTTTGTTCCAGTTTTAACAATTGCTTCCACGGTGCGCTAGAGGCAAACTATATTGGCATGGTTTTCAGTAAATGCAGATATCACTATTTGAGAAGAGAGAGAATATTGGACATAGGGCATTTTGGTCATTAGCTATAGTCACTAGATAAACTTTTTGGTTTTTGAAATGGAGCATATTGGACAGTTCATGTGGCGGAGTTGGAAGGTCCAGGATGGTTTAGGATATTGCGAGCCATCATAGGTGCATATGTAAAGTCAATTGTGATGGAATGGAATTTTGAAGAGTACTTCTATCCGTTATCTAAATCTCTTATATGTGGCGGGGTTGGACGTCCAAGATGGGTCGGGATATTAGGAGCCATCCCGGCGTTGGGTTAAGAAGCTCTCATGTATGTATATATGTATGTTCAATTACATATGTGATTACTCGTGTATCTAAATAACTTATACTCACTCCATCTCTGAAAAGTTGTCCTCTTTGACTTGGCACATAGTTTCAGGAGAGGTATATGACTGCTACAAATGTTAGTCCCAATTTCTCTCTATTTCTATTTGTAGCTCTACTTATGATGTGGTGCAATGTACTTGTATAGTTCCTAGTGTTTCATTCTTACGATGAAGGGGGGCAGGTGCGGAACCAGGAATTTTTTTCAGGGGGTGCAAAAATTATACTGTATTCACCAAATTTTTTTATTAAAATAATATTAAAAACAAAGTGAACTTAAAAAACATACAAAAGGTATTATTAAGTTTCATGAGTCATTAAAGACTCTTTACAAGTACAACAGAAAAAAAAATATATACAAATTATACTCCAAGTATTTGCAAACAAAATTACTATAAGGGCTGATGAGGGTGACATTTATATATGCTTTTACAATGCAATTAAGGGAAGGTAAATTGGGGAGTAGTGTGTCCAGTCCGGTGAAAATGTTTGAATATGCTCTTTACACTTTTTTTATTCTTGGAGCATTGTGTTACGCATTAAATGATTGATAATCCGATTATATTCTTTACCATATCAGCTGAACTCTTACAAGATAACAATTAACAGTTCATTTTTCTTTTTACCTAGTGGTATCTCAAATCTGTCTTTGCACATAGAATTCACATGACATACGCCCAATCGCCCATACGCCCATACCCGCCATACGCCCATAACACATACACACATTAAAGTCTAAAGACCCACCTCTTGTAGTCTTGTTTCAGTTGCTTGAACTGAACATGTAAGACCCACACACAGGCCACAGAAGTTGCAGCAGCCTCGTCAGTCGTGAGAGGCGCTGGTGAGTCGTCGGACTTCGGAGTTTAGAGTAGCAAATCTCAAGCAGAGGGGCCAGATCTCGTCGCCTCCGTCATGGCTTCAGTGCGTCGCTTGATCTGGTGCGTCGGAGCGACGGTGGGTTGCCTAATCTGGTCGGAAACTCGGAGTAGCCTCGTGCCCTCGTCAGTCGTCACGGCCTGCCAGCTGCCTGAGCTCAGTCACCGGCGGTCGCCGGTCAGAGAGAGAGAGAGAGAGAGAGAGTGCTAAGTGTGGGTATCGGGAAACAGCGTCTCAGGAACGGGATCTCGGGAACGGGGTCGCGGTGATTCCCTAAAAAAATAATTTTTTTTCTTTCCAAAAGTCAGGGGGTGCTTCAGCCCCCCCTTGTCACAATGTAGGTCCGCCCTTGAAGGCGGTATTTGGAAAACCGGGCAATATTTGTATTGAGTGAAGAATGGGCTAATCTAATAGAATTAAGGGGAAGTTCCCACTCATTATTCGTGGAAAACCTGCACTAATTGGTTCCTGACCTACCTAAGTGTTGGAATTTCCTGATTATTAGCTATTACTGTAAATAGGACCTAATTTCTAGGAGTTAGCACCCTAATTGATAGCTATCCCTGTAATTTAGTTATTCCTTATTTAGAGGTCTTTTCTTATTTAGATGTCAATTAGGTGTATACATGTTCTGCAGATTTCCTAATGTCAATACATGGTGAATTTCTCTCACACAATTGGCTACTCTTTTATGGTATCAGAGCAAGGTCCTGTTGTCTCTCCTCACTGTCCTTGAATTTAACTAACGTTGAATTAAGAAAAAGGGATGTCAAGTGCGGAGAAGGATTCTTCTTCGTCCACCATGTCAGAAGCTGTCATGCAACCAGCGACACCACAGTCCTTCTGGGACAACTTCTCGCTGCAGATCACGAGTCACAAACTAAATGGAAAAAATTTCCTTCAGTGGTCATGATCTGTCCTCTTGGTGATTCGAGGAAGAGGAAAGATGGGATATATCACTGGAGAGATGCAGCGTCCAGCTCTATGAGATTCGACATATGCCAATTGGGAACTCAACAACTCAATTGTCATGGCATGGTTGATCATCTCGATGGAGTCGCACATTAGCCGGACCTATTTGTTCCTTCGGACTGCCAAGGCTATTTGAGATGCTGTCAATAAGAATTACTCTGATCTAGAGAATGCATCTCAGGTATTTGAGATCAGGAACAAATTAAAAGAAATGCATTAAGGAAACTTGGCAGTCACCGAGTACTACAATGAGCTGCAGACCCTTTGGCAAGAGTCGGACATGCATTATGAAACTGATTGGGGTGATCTTGAAGGAAATCTGAAGTTCAAAAGACACCTTGAAAAGGAAAGATTGTATGAGTTCCTTACTGGCCTGAATAGAGAGTTAGATGAAGTAAGAAGAAGGATTTTGGGACGTCGGCCTTTGCCTTCCATTGATGAAGCATTTGCCGAAGTGCGTCGTGAAGCTAGCAGGAGGCGTGTTATGCTTGGAGGAAAAAAAGAGGATGTTACTAGTGGTGAAATGCTCATGGAAACTGTGGCTTTAGCCATAAAGAATAATCCCTCCATTGACAAGTCTAGTGGAGATCAGAGAAACAACCACAGAGGAGGACGTTCGTGGTGCAGTCACTGCAATAAACCGGGCCACAACCGAGACACTTGCTGGGATATTCACAGTAAGCCATCCAACTGGAAATCTCGAGGATTAAGCAAGGGGAAAGGATTTCAGGCTACTGTAGAAGAAAAGAATGAAGACACTCAGGCTAGCAATGAAACGAATGGGGTCTACTTCACCAAGGCCTAACTGGAGCAGCTACAGAAATTCTTGAGTCAACCAACTGTGGGTAACCAAAACATTGCAACCAACAACTATGCACAAGGTACTGCACTTCATGCTCAAAATAATTGCCCATAGGAAAGGAACCAGAACATGTACTCAGATTCTTATATTCAAGTTTGTTTCTTGTGAAAAACTCTCCCACATTTCGTGCCTTTACCACACTATTGTCTAAAACAGAAATACCGAGAAACATAAAAGAAGCTCTTGTTGATCCTAAGTGGAGAATCGTGGTCTAAGAAGAAATGGGTGCTCTAAAACGGAACGATACATGGGAAGTTGTGGAACTGCCAAGAGGGAAGAAGATCGTAGGTTGCAAGTGGGTGTTCACAGTAAAGTTTAATGTAGATGAGAGTGTTAATCGGCATAAAGCAAGACTGGTAGCCAAAGGGTTCACCCAAACCTACGGTGTAGATTATCAAGAAACCTTCACCCAAGTAGCCAAACTTAATACTGTAAGAGTCCTCCTGTCATTGGCATCCAACCTTGATTGGCCTCTACAACAGTTGGATGTGAAGAATGCTTTCCTCAACGGTGACCTACATGAAGAAGTCTATATGGATTGTCCTCCTGGGTTTGAAAGAGAAGGTTATCTGGTATGTAGATTAAAAAAATCTCTCTATGGATTGAAGCAATCTCCTAGAGAATGGTCCGGAAAGTTCACCCAAGCAGTCAAAAGGAGAGGTTTTAAGCAAGCACAAACAGACCGTACAATATTCTACAAGCATTCTATGGAAGGAAAAATTGCCATCCTTATAGTGTATGTGGATGATATCATTATTACGGGAGACGACCGTGGAGAATTAGATACCTTAAAATTATACCTTGCAGGTGAGTTCGAGCTAAAGGATCTTGGAGCACTGAGGTGCTTTCTAGGTATGGAAGTTGCGAGGAGCAAGTCTGGAATCACCGTTTCCCAAAGAAAATATGTACTGGATCTTCTTCGGGATACTGGTATGTTGGGTTGTAGGCCAGCCGAGACACCTATGGAGCCTAATGCTAAGTTGGATATTGAAGGGGGAAAAGATGTTGATCGTGAACAATATCAGAGGTTAGTGGGCAAGCTGATTTACTTGTCACACACACGTCCAGATATTGCATTTGCTGTGAGCGTAATTAGACAGTTTATGCATTCACTAAAGAAGAAACATCTTAATGCAGTCTACGGAGTTCTAAGGTATCTAAAAGGTACACCGGGAAAAGGACTATTCTTTAAAAGGGGAAATGATAGAATGGTGGAGATTTACACCGATGCAGACTCGGCAGGATCTTCAGTTGATAGAAGATCTACATCCGGCTATTGTACCTATGTTTGGGGGAACCTAGTAACTTGGAGAAGTAAGAAGCAACCGGTAGTTGCGAGGAGTAGTGCAGAAGCTGAGTTTTGGGCATTAGCGCGTGGTATCTGTGAAGGTATTTGGTTAAGGAGATTACTAAGTGTACTGAAGATCATAAAGAGCTGGCCTATGAAATTGTACTGTGATAACAAAGCTGCTGTGAACATAGCCCAGAACCCAGTTCATAATGACCGAACTAAACATGTTGAGGTGGATCACCATTTTATCAAGGAAAAGATTGATGATGGAAGTGTGTATTTGATGCATGTTCCTACCAGGGAACAAACAGCTGATGTCCTGACTAAAAGTCTACATAAACCGAGTTTTGAAAACTTAGTGAGCAAGCTGGGAATGGTCAACATATACGAACCAGCTTGAGGGAGAGTGTTGGAATTTCCTGATTATTAGCTATAACTGTAAATAGGATCTAATTTCTAGGAGTTCTTGATTATTAGCTATTACTGTAAATAGGATCTAATTTCTAGGAGTTAGCACCCTAATTGATAGCTATCCCTGTAATTTAGTTATTCCTTATTTAGAGGTCTTCTCTTCCTTATTTAGATGTCAATTAGGTGTATATATGTTCTGCAGATTTCCTAATGTCAATACATGGTGAATTTCTCTCACACAATTAGCTACTCTTTTACTAAGTTTCTCGTTATTCGTGGAAAACTGCACTAATTAGTTCCTGACTTACGTTAGTAAATAAGATTTGTTGATATCGGGAGACAATTAATTTGGAGATGGAGGAAGTATTGTCACGCCCCTGACTCAAAGGTGGACCTTCACATATTATTAAAAAGTGTTCCTGGTTATGAGAAATATGATACCCAAAGCATTTTACCAAAAATATAACCTTAAAGAGGTAATCAAAGTTCTAAACCATATCCCAAATCACAGCACTCACATTGATCATCAATGTCTAGTAATTGCAACGGAAATCTGATAACATATAGATTGGGGTTCCCAAAAGCTGCTTATCAAAACTATTACAAAACTTTCGTCTCAAGTCACTAGAAAGACTTGTAAATTGAAGTAAAACTCCAGGGTCATGCATATAACTACTAACTCTTCTAAGTTGTCTTAGCTTAATTACATGAAACGGGAGGAAATGCTGGGGTGAGCACAAAGCTCAGCAAAGATCACACACACCCCCATGGAGTATAACACTGGTATTTAATAAAATATAACTAAGTTAAAACGAAGCACATGAAACCGAGAGTGCAAAGACGATAAATAATCTTATCACCACAAATAATCTCATTTCTGGATATTAACCCATCAAAGATTATATGAAAGTCAAAGGAACATATTCGAATAATTGAACTAATAATCAAATACGTCACAACCACGTAATACGTGACTGTAAAGCACGTTAACCTAAGCACGCGATAGTTTTAAGTTCAAAGTTTGCGTATTGGTTGCAATTGCCATATGTCATGGCATCGCGTTAACTATTGGTTGCAATTGCCATATTATGTCATGGCATCGCGTTAACTTAAGCATATAAATGTTCTAAACATTAGTTCAATTCAAAGGGGTCAAATGAACATCAAAGTATCTCAAAGCCATAGGAGTCACAAAGCATCAAAACCTCGAAGTTGAAAAAGGATGGGTTAACCATTTCACAAAATATTTGATTTTAGACTCAAATCGAAGAGTACAAAGAGACGAGTTCAATGAAATGGAATCGCTTTAAATGGAGTTCGTATGAGCATGAAATATAAAATAACAATGCTGAGTATCATGGAATAAACAGGTCATGATATGCGAAAACTAATGAAGGATCGACACATGGCAGTAACTAACACGGGAGATACACGTCTTTGAATGAATCTGAAGGAAAGAACAATGCTGAGTATCATGCATGGAATGGTGTGATCCATGGTGTATGGTACATCAATACATGAACCAAAGGACAAAAAAACATAGTCAGCCTATGAGTGTCAGACGAAAGACACATTTTGCAATTTGGAAATGCAAATCAACAAATTTTTATCTATAGAAGGAGGTTTACCCATTAGATTCCGTCACCATTAAAGACAAACTATAACAGATGAAAGCACAACGATAATTCCAAATATTAACGGATCAATACAGAATCGATAAAATAATTTACTAAATGATATCAGCAATTAGAGGTAGATGTTGTAAGTGAAACCCTTACCTCAGTTATGCAATAACCTTCGCAAAATTGAATCAACCCACTTATATCAAAATCTTCAAAAGCACTATTCTAGTTTGATTCTTATCCCCCTTATAATTAATGTGGGTTTAGGATCACTCACCAATTTTGAGTAGAAATTGCTATCTTGAAAACCCTACGTTTCCCCTTCTATCCCTTTGTAAGCCAAAAATGAAAGTATAGACGAAACTGAAATTGACTAGCCTTTAAATCTTTTTAAGTTTAGGATTAGGATAGGAAATAACCTAAAGATTACTGAAGATATTTTTTCTTGTTTAAAAGTACCCCAAAAGGTTACTCAAATACAGAAGATAGCCTAAAATATAAAATAACTAGTTATTGATTATTTGGGGTTTACACCCTCCCCTCCTTATAAAAATTCCGTCCTCGGAATTTAGTATTCCTTAATCATCAAAAATAACTTCTTGTGTTGTAATATGAGTCATTACATTCCTCCCACCTTAAATGAAATTCATCCTCGAAATCATTAATGACTTAGCTAGCACACGAAACATATTAAACTAAATTAATCGCTCAAAATTTAATATGTAACGAGACGAATGAAATCAATCTGCAGTCTATCACGCTTTCACTATTCTACTCTGCTAATGAAATGAACATTTTGCACAATCAACCCTATGTTATTGTCATATCCCAACCCGGAGGCGGACCGTCACATACTGTTTCAAAATATTCCTGCTTATGAGAAATATGATACTCGACATATTTTACAATAATATAACCTCAGAAAGTAATCAGAGCTCTAAAACATATCCAAAATCAAATCTCTCACATTAACCATCAAAGTCTAGTAACTGCAGCGGAAATTTGATAACAAAAAAACCATTTCCCAACCAGTTGGGGTTCCCAACAGCCACTAAATCAAAAGCTATTACAAAATTCTTATTCCAAATCCACTAAAAAGAGTTATTAACTCCTTTACGCCGTCTCAGCTTAATTACCTGAAATGGGGGGAGGAGGGGGGGTGTGAGTGAGCCGAAAGCCAAACAATGATAACAAACCCCAACCCTCCCACCCCCCTCCAATAACATATAGCTGAATGTGAAGCATATGAAAATGAAAGTGCACAAACAATAAATAATCTTAGCACGTTAAATAATCTCACTCCGGGATATCCAACTTGTCAAAGATCAAATCAAAGTCATTCAAATGAACACATTCGAATACTTGAACTAATAATCAAATACGATACAATCACGTAATACGTGATTGTAAAGCACGTTAACCTAAACACTCAAAGGTTCCAAAATCAAAATTTGCAAACCGGTAGCAATTGCCATATCATGTCATGGCATCACATTAACCTAAGCATGCGAAGGTTTTAAACATTAGTTCAATTCAAAGGGTCAAAAGGATATCAAAGTATCGCCAAGGCATAGAAGCCACAAAACATCTAACTTTGCATTTCAAATCGAATAGCTTAACGATTTAAGAAAATACTCGATATTAGATTCAAATCGAAGAGGACGAAGAGACGAGTTCATCGAAAGAGGAATCAATTGAGTCCGAGTTCGTATGATCTCAAAATTATGAAATAACGAGATTTGGAACAAAAGAATGACAAATGACGTGTGCACCAATTAAATGGTGACACGTGGCACGTCAACCTTCATATATTACACGCCCAAAGGGCTGAATGATGATAATCATTTGCAGCAAAAGGACAACAAAAATATGACACCGATGAAGGAATTGACCAGTAACCGATTCGCTATACAGTACTCACATCGATCAAATCAAGGCAAGAAACACATGGATTAAAGAAGAGATTCACCGGTAAAGTGGCAGTCTGTGAGAAAAAAAATTATGGATCGGCCACGAAATGGTAACAGCAATGAACATAACTTTTTACTCGCAAGCAATTGAATTATCGTAAACGTGATATTGAAAATCGTCACAGGAAGGGGCGTTATGAGTGTAACCCTTACCTCAATTTTACGCAATAATCTTCAACCAAGTTGCGTAAACTTTCGAAAATCGCAAAAGCTAAATAGTTTAATCAATCCACTTACGCTAAAATCGTCATAAACACAATCCTAATGTGATTTAACTCATCCTTAAAATCAAAGCGTGTTCGAGATCACTTACCAATTGTGCGTAGAAAATCGCAATCCTCCAAAACCATATGTTTTCCCTTCTTCTATTTCTCTATGAGCTAAAACTGTATGTGTCGATAAAACAGAGTTGGCTAGCCCTTAAATCTCTAAGTTTGGTAAATAACTAAAATACCCTTAAACATGTATTAGTTATTTAATATGCCCAAAAAATAACTATATTTACGAAGGTGCCTAAACATAATAATAATTTAATTATTGGTTATTTGGGATCTTATAAATAATTAACATGTTTACCTTCAAGTTTAAGTTGCATGAAAGTGCTAAGTAATTTTTCCATCACACACGACTTGTACTCTACAGGATCTGAACCCTGAGTTCTAACTTTCTTCTGATCACCTCCACAACCTTATACTAGATTCTCGGTGATCAAAATCTATGCCTATATAAAGCCGCAGATGGAGTCATCTCAATACTGTCTTGATGATATTTCGGTAATAGGTAAGGCTAACTAGTAATTAAAGTTGCTAAGTTGTTGGCACGCTTCCCGCCCAATGCATCAGTCACACCATTAGCCTTTGAATATAATATTACTTGATCAAATCGGTAACATCAAATTTGAGAGTCATGTATTCTATGCCCACAAACATCTTAATACTTTAATCACATAGTCACTCAAACAATCATCAACTTCAAGCTTCCTATCCATATTTCACTCACTATTGAGACCACAAACTCATGTGTAAGGATTAACTGAAATTGCAAGGCTACAAATTGTCCGCGAAGTTCAGTAATCAAAACCATGAGATCTGCTAAGGATTACTATTTTTTTCATCTATTTTTGCTTGTTAGACACCAAAACCATTACCATCAAAGAACTTTGAAGCATACCGGTTTAATTTAGCTAACAAGGATTACCAACTTTTATAAGCACTTACACATCGCACCAAAGACAAAAAATAGTAATCACTATGCTTTTGTTGCACACTCTGATGTCTCAAACCAAACCAGTTTAACTATTACCAACTCCATCATAGAGAAAAGTATAACGTTAAAAGGACCCACAATCCGATTCCACACACACATATCAAGAATTCACCAAAGCTAAAGTGGCTAAGTTACCGCATCACTGCAAACACAACCTTCACAATATATATCTACTATTTGATACAGCTATCAAAGACACCAGAAGATCATAATCTTATGCTTTGATCATCCTCTCGGGCAACGCTTTAACTCATGTAATTCTAAAGGCAAGTAACACGTGGTGTACTATTGGGTACTCGGCCCAAATCTTAATCTTACGTTGAAACATCAAATAAATTGTCAAAACCTAATTCACATTTTGAAAGTCTACTCTTAATCACAAATTATCTTAGGCTTAAGAGTGTATAGAATCTTGTACTAGGCTCTGATACCAAATTTGTTACGCCCCCGACCTAGAGGCAGACCTTCACATACTATTACAAAATATTCCTGATTTTGAGAAATATAATACCAAAAGTATTTTGCCAAAAAAATAACCTCAAAGAGGTAATTAAAACTCTAAAAATATATCCCAAATTAAAGCACTCACATTAATCATCAATGTCTAGTAATTGCAGCAAAATCTGATGACACATAATTACTTTTCAAGAATTGAGAGTCCAAAAGTTACTTATCAAAACTATCACAAAGCTTTTATTCTCAAGTCACTAAAAGAGTTCTAAATTAAAGTAAACCTCTAGGCTTATGCATAAATCGTCTGAGCTTAATTACCTAAAATGGGAGGAAATGGGGTTGGGGGGGGGGTTGAATTACATATAGCTAAGACGGTGTAACGACCTTGTTTGTGGTCCAACTAGAGGGCGATGCCTCCCTCAAGGCTAGCCAAGTAGGTACTTATGAGTTCATGGGCACAATCTTAGAAGGCCAATCACAAATCATCCCACATTCGATGTGGGATATCACAATCTCCCTGCCTTATGTTCTAGCCGATGTGAGATATACTCGACTCACCCTTCGATGCCCCAACCAGTCTCTTGATGTGGGATATACCCTGACTTGCCTTCGTTTTTCTCAACCATCGTCAACCCGGCTGGATAGCCCAGCCCGAGTTTTCAAGAGTCGGCTTTGATACCATATGTAATGACCCGATCCATAGCCCCACTATAGGGCAATGCCTCCCTCAAACGGGCTAACCAAGTACTTATGAGTTCATGGGTAGGGTCTTGTGAGGGCAATTACAAATCATCCCACATCCGATGTAGGCTAGGTAGCACGGACACCGCGTCCGACACTGACTGGACATCGTAATTTTCAAAAAATTAGATTTTAGACACCGGAGGACACCACTGAATTTTTAATATATTTTTATTTTATTTCTGTATATATTTATATCTATATAAAATACATACATTTAGATATATGTATTAAATATATGTACATATTAAGAATAAACATCAATTTGAGTAGTTGAATTTCGTTTAAAGCGGATGAGAAAGAAAGATAGTAGCATGAATGTCTCAACAGTAGCAAGAGAGAAGGAAAAAACACGGGACAAAAGGAACACGGAGAGGACATATATAGCTAGATGGGTTTGTAAATGAGGTCGGATATGTTGACGTATCTTCTTCTGAACTGTTAAGCTTGGATGCTTCCGTTAACAAAATGAAGGAAAAGAGAGAGAATGATTTAGAAAGAAGAAGGTACATTTTTCCTAGTCGATCTAATTAGTTTGGCTTCAAATTTCATTTCTAAAAAGGTTCCCGAAATATCATATTTTGGCCCCATACGTGTGGATACTTCTTCAAGAGGTGTCTGACACGGTGTCCTGTAATTAAAAAATAAATCAATAAATTCGGACACTGTTAAGAGGTGTCAAACACGTGTCCGGAGATGTCGGTAGGTACCGGACACCATACCTCGACCTATATGAGGAGTCGATGCTTCCTAGGATGTGGGATATCACAATCTCCCCACCTTATGTCTTAAATTCTTCGCCCAGGTTTGATCACACATAGGCCATTGTCCAGAATCTTCTCTCTAGTCGATATAAGATATACCCGGCTCACCCTTCGTTGCCCCAACCATCCTCTTGATGTGGGATACACCCAGGCTTGCCTTCGTTTCCCCCAATCATTGGCAACCTGACTGGATAGCCCAGCCTGAACTTTCGAGTGTCGACTCTAGTACCATCTGTAATGACCAGGTCCACGGCCCCACTACAGGTCAATGCCTCCCTAAAAAACGCTAGCCAAGTAGGTACTTACGAGTTCATGGGCACAGCCTTAGAAGGCCAATCATGAATCATCCCACATCCGATGTGGGATATCACAGACGGAACATATGGATTTTTGAGAGGGCAAAGACGATAAATAATCTTAGCACCACAAGTAATCTCCTTTTTGGACATTAACCTTTCAAAGATCAAATCAAAGTCAATGTCAGAAGGAACATATTTAAATAATTGAACTGATAATCAAATACGATATAAGCACGTAATACATGACTGTAAAGCAAGTTACCATAAGCACTCGAAGATTTTAAGTTCAAAGTTTGCATACCGGTAGGAATTGTCATATTAACCTAAGCATGTAAAGGTTTTAAACATTAGTTGAATTCAAAGGGGTCTAATGGACATCAAAGTATCTCAAAGGCATAGGTGTTATAAAGCATCAACACCTTGAATTTCAAAAAAGATGACTTAACAATTTCAGAAAATCTTAGACTAAGATCGAAGAGTACGAAGAGACGAGTTCAACAAAAGTGGAAATCACTTTAAACCGAGTTCATATGAGTACGGAATTATAAAATAACGAAATGTGGAATACGGGCATAATATGCGAAGACTAATGAAGGATTGGCACATGGCAGTTACTAACATAGGAGATACACGCCTCTTTGAATGAATCTGGAGGGAAGAACAATGGCAAGTATCATGTATGGAATGGTGTGATCCATGGTGTATGGTATTTCAATACATGTACCAAGGGACACAAAAACATAGTCGGCCTATGCGTGTCAGACGAAGGACACATACTGCAAATTGGACATGAAAACCAACAAATTTTTGTCTATAGAAGGAGGTTTACCCATCAGATTCCATCACCAATAAAAGGATATGACAGAAAATATGACCAATGAAAGCACAACGAAAATTCCAAATATTAACGAATCAATAATCTTTGCAGATTTGTGTTAGCCTCCAATAAATTGAAGACCTCAATAATTGAATCAACCCACTTATGTCAAAATCTTCAAAAGCGCAATTCAATTTTGATACTTACTCTTTACAATTAAAGTGGGTTTAGGATCACTAAATTGCAATCCTCAAAACCCTAGGTTTCCCCTTCTTCGCTCTGTGTGTGTGTGTGTGATCCTGAACTGAAAGTATCGATAAAATTGAAATTGACAGGCCTTACATTTCTAAGTTTAGTAAATAACCAAACGACTCTTAAATATATTTTTTTTGTTTAGAAGTACCCCAAAAGGTTACTAAAATTACGAAGAAAGCCTAAAATATGAAATAATTAGCTATATAAAATTTGGGTCTGACGAGTATAATCCATCAGTTTATCATATTGGATTGTGGTGTTATAGCTGATTTTTTCCGTTATTTTACAGATATGAACTGTGGAAACCATATCTCCGTGCTATGATGGAGTGTGACATGAAAGCAGTCAGCATAGGCACGAAGAGAAAAACTGAGGTTTTGGCAACTTGTCTGCAGCAAATGAAAGCTTGCTTTTTGGATGTATGTCTGTGCATAAGATATTTGTCTATGAACATATTTTATAAAGAATTTAGGGTCGTAACTATGATTTCCTGTATCTGCCGGTTCTGATTCAGATAATACTACCAACATTACTATCATATGAGTTCATTTTTTTTATTTATGCCACACCTCTTTATAGCCCAAGACAAATATTAATTACTGCATTGATCAATTAAAGTGATATGTTTAGTATGAACTGCTATTATAGATATAAACTGAATAAAAAGTGGTCAGTGGGGGGTGTAACTTAGATCCATGGCATGTGAGAACTCACCAAATATCTGGCTTGCAAAACTTCGGCATGGTACAAGAGATATATTTCACGTCCAGTAAATGAAATAAAATTGCACCCAAAAAGTAAGTGGCGTTTGAGTTAAACTAATAATGGGATTTGGTTCGGGTATGAAGTACATTTTTCCCTTAAAAAGGAAAATGAAGCATGAGGTTGACATACATTATTTCATGATTAGTAGGGTAATTATAGGGTATATATCAGAACAAGGTCTTATTTCTCAAATGTTGGAGCATAGAAGTTAGACTAAGTAGAAAGTTCAATTTTTTTGGAAGGAACATTCGAAGTTTATCTATCTTGACAGGTCCTTATTTTGTCAGCATGGATGCCTTTCCTGATTCATAAAGTACATTGGATAATTACATGTTGTGAGTTATATTTATGTATGCCAAATATGTGTACACTCTTTTCAGGCAAGGTTGAAGAAAGTAAAGCTCCTTGAAGCCATGTCAGTTTTCTTTGATAGGTACTATTGCCTACCTCTTGTGCTAATGGTATTATACTCTACCTTAATTAATAAGCTCCCGCCATTTCTGCAGGTCAAACAGATCTGGGGGATATGAGCAGGCCACAGTTGGTGATGTTGTTCGACTATGTGGTCTTTGCCAGGAAGCAGATATGGTGCTTCGCAAGAAACCGGTATAATATTCACAATAGAATGTCAATAATCTAGACGAGCAAATGATAGTTCTTGCTATAACTGCTTATAAATTTTTAGATTTGTACTTGATGCCGGTAATCCTGCGCCAACTACACATGCTTGGCCTAGTTTTCCTTTCTCGATATTTTTAATCTGTTAGCTTATGACGTCTGCTATGTGCTTAATGTGTCTACGGCTAGCAAATTGTGATCAACTAATACTTGTATGTGGCAGTGTCTTAGGATAGCAATAACATGGTTAAATGGTTACACATGGCTCTTTTTGTATCAATTTCCCGCATATTATGTTTATCATTTCTATAATCTCTAGCTCTGAATGTAAATATCAGTTTTACTTCTTCTATGGAAGTTCTAGTTCCTTCATTTAATAGTCTTATACACCATTTTTCTGGCTCTTTGCAGGATGGGAATTTCATGGTTGGCTGCTTGAATTATCCCCAAGTAGGTGTTTGGTTCTTAATAATTCTTTATCATGTGCTTAGTTTTGTTATGTATAGAATTAGGCTAGCCCTAAAACCAAAGCACATATGGCTTTTGACAAAGCAACGTGCAGTTACTGAAATAGGTGATGCAACCACCTCAAAGCACACTTGCTTTGCCAGAAGCCATGCCTGCTTTGACAACTGGACTAGCCTAGAAGTATCTGCATTTTATGTTTTATAGAAGTTCAAAAGTTGATGAAAATGGTTTAACCCTACCACGACTACAATTAAGTTATGCTAGAATAACCATTGATATGCTACCAACCTCATCCGCTACAGGACCAACACCCTATTTTCCCAGCTCTAATCCAATCATCCACGTTATAACAGGGTCGGCTGAGATCTCTTTTTGATAGCTCACTATGCCCACGTGCCTCAAATTTTTAGCTCACTTCGGCCAAACGCCTCTAGTTGTTACTTTCAGTTTTTCTTCTCTTCTTCTGGTTTGTTCTCCTCCTTCACCTTCACCACCAATTCCCCTATTCCATTACCGAACCTTTTATCACACCTGAGAATTCGACCACGCCACAATCAAAACCAATTTCCAGTGATGTGAATGGAGGTGACAAATGATAGCTACGACGAAGGTATTCGATGATGGTGGTGGACATGGAGCTATTTCAGGATTACGGTGACGAGGATTATGGTGTTGGGGTGGACCAATTTCAACACCTTGAAGATGTGGTTCTTCTGGGTCTTGACCTAATACTTGACCCTCTTCTTCTTCTGACATCTAAGATTGATAAGAAGTTCCCTACCTCTTTCAAGGACAGTGTTGGCATTGCCAATGAAATGCTTGGTAATCGCAGTAACTAAAGTACTAGATTGGGTATGACCATTGACTTGGATAAGAGTGCCATTGGGCTCGACCTTAATGGAATTAAGGATACTATTTTGGTCGGTGGGAGTAAGATAATGATCCTACCATCCGCAGAGTTGGCCAGTAAAACCTACAATTAAATATCTGGCCATAGAGACTTCATTATCTCTGGGGTTTCGATTGCGAGCACTATTAGCTGCCATCAGCACATGTTGAAGGAAGGTTATGATTTGGTGTGTGTGTATACACACACATCCTCTTATCTTCTCTGCTTGACATGGTATGAGGGCAAATTTGATCCTACCAATTGATCGCTGAACTTCTTTCTTTCTCTTCTCCTTCTTTTATCCTTTCACACGCCATCATAGCCCGAGTTAAAGATTACCTCCACCAGTGGAGTTCCCACATTTTCCTCGATTCGGACCTTATAAATACTCAACCATAAGGATATAAGGAGCAAATTTAACATGTCACCTTTTTCTGATGGTTGAGATTCCCAGAGTTTGCAATTCTTACTTCGTTGCAATTAAGCCGCCATCTTTCTCGCGGAGTTGCTTCCACAGGTGTTGAGGTGCATCAGCCCTAGGTTGCATTCGATCAGCTCTTTTCCGCGTCATAGCCTGCTGGGTTCCTTTTAAAAATTCATCATGTTTATTTTGTGTTGCAGCAGTCTTTTCTCTTCTTTAGTTATACTGATCGCTTATATGGATTTATTTGGTGAGTGGGTTTCTCATTGCTTCGGAATGGCTGCAACTTTCTGATTCAGGGCTGGTTTAAGACGTTGCTTTGAAATTTGTTCATGCAACTTTTTGGCATTCCGGCTGGGGTTGCTTTTAATTCTTTTTCAATATTGTTAGTTAATGAATACTGCTCTAGAAATTTGTTCTATTTTTCTGAGAGAATTAATTAACAAGAAGCAAAAAATTGTAATCACTAGCAGTGGATGAAAATTTTAAGATTAGTTTTAACTGACTGCTAGAAAATTTGTTACTCGATAAAATGATCCACCAATACATACAAGGCTAAGGCATGGGAAAGCAGCCACACGAAGAAGGATACGGTTACAGTTGAGATATTTTCTGTAAAATAGGGGTAACAGCAACATAGAGGAGAAGATGATGAGATCCAGTTGGCTAAAGTGGAGAACCACTTTTGAGTTTTGTGTGATTGCAATGTCCATCTCATGTTGTAAAGAAAAAAGTAAAGGTCTGTTGCGAGGCCAGCTACGCCATGTGCTTTGGCATGTAGGAAACAACACACACATAAGTTGTATGTAGGTGAAACGCGAAGCCGTAGTGGATGAGCACTGAGCAGCCCAAATTAAATAAAGGATAAGTGAACAAAGGACGAAGTTCACAATGAATGGGGGGTTAGCACCAAAAGAACAAGATTAGGATAAATTGGTGGAGATTTTAGAGTCTGGACATATTCAACATAGGCCTGAAAAGTTGATCGGTGTAAGAAGACATAGGCGCAGGCCTAGAGTAAAATGGGTAGAAGCATTAGGGAAGCACTTGTAGATGAACATTTGTTCAGACTTCAGATAGGGGAAGTGGAAGCGTAGGATTATATAGCTGATTCCTTCTAATTTGGGATGAAGTCTTAGTTGAGTCGAATCTAATTATATATATATAAAAGCCAAAGCTGAGAGAATATTGCCACGTCACCGCCTATGTGGACATTCTCTCTTTTTGCCACATGGATTTGATTTATTATTATATAAATTAACTTTAATTACTTACCATTATCACTTTCTATTTTTGAATTCAGTTCTCTCTCTCCAATCAGTTAAAAATTTTCTTATCAGTTTAAATTTAAATTTCAAAAGTAATTTGTAATTATTGCACCTTAATCAAATTTCTAGAATTATTATTATCTCATTAATCTAATTAATATCTTATTCCACAATTAGTCCCAAAATATTTGCCCAAAATCAAGTTCTCTCCGCTTTCCACATGTCATATAAGAAATGCTAATTATTTGACACAAATATTCTCTTTCCTTTTCAGTATACAATATTTTGTGTACGGTTAGAACTTCCAACCTAGGCCATTATTGTTTACTCTTTTAAAATTGATTCCTATATTATCTCTTAATCATGGTAATTTCATATCCTAACTGAAAATCAATATTCAAATCTCCCGTTATCTCTCTCATCTTTGCTCCTAGAGTAGTTCTTTTGCATACGATTTTTAATTCTAATTTTCTGTGGCACTTCTTAAAATTCATTTCCGTATGCAAAGCACGGGTTAAAAAACTAGTAAAGTTGTATTCATAGTGCACTTAACCGGTTCACTCTCGAGCTTATAGTATTATCACTTAAGTACCCAATATATGTATAGGTGTATGTATTGTCGTTATCAATATTGGTGTCATGTTAGTATTATATAGATCTTTGTTGTTATTATCCATAAAGAATGCATCTCTGTCCTATTCCAATCATTATATAATTTCTCCTCCCCTGTAACTTGTAGTAATTACCTATTGACCTAATTTCTAGTCGGTGTTAATTTATATTACTATTAAGTTTATCATGCTACATCTTTCAGTGTAGGAATGCTATTTGGCTTCCAGGATCCATATTAGAAGCATCTATTACCACAAATGTATGCAATGCTTGCACTCCAGGTTAGCGATTATCATACTTGCTTTCAGTTTGCAACTACTTGATTATTTGTTATATTAGCTTTTCTGATGATTTGGCCTAAAGGCAAGAATCTGTGTCTGTCATTGACAAAAAGAGTACGGCATCTTAGTCTCAGAAAAGCAAGTCTTATAAGTGGAAGTAATTTCAGAAAGCACATGCGTAAACATAAGAAAGTGGATTTGAATGCGAGTATGGTCCCAGGGCTGCCTACGTATTGGACATACCGACGGAATGAGATTGAATGTAGAAAGACACATGATAGACAGCTATCATGGTGGTTCGAGGTCTTTGATGTTTGGAGAACCCTATACAGTTACTGTCAATAAAATTAGATCTTTGATCGACTCAATTGATAAAAGATGATTCTTTCTCATATTGAAAAAGATCTGAGATAACAAATGTGTGATATTACAAGAGAGTTTTGAGACACCGAATAGTAGACACAATATCTGAATAAGTATGATCAATCAATTACATTGCAAGACAATCATCAAATAATCACATATATAAGCCATGGTGTCAAGAAAAAGTTAAAACCCTAGAATCATCAATTATATCAATTAGACTGCATCAATTAGACTGCAAAGCATGTCTGATAAACATTACAAAAAATGAGAAACCTAATAGATATTACCATCAATTATAGAGACAAAATGAGTTGGTGGAGAGTTAAATTTAGAGAAAGAAATTGAATAAAAAAGTGTAAAAGGGTATATGGAAAAACACTTAAAGAAATTTTCTTAATTTGAAAAGTGAGCATTTTTTTTGGGACGGTCCAAAAAGAAAATATGATCAATTTATGAGGGACGGAGGGAGTAATAAAAATCTACACCAACTTCGCTCTAACCATTCTAAGAAATCCACTGATGGTTATTTCCTGTAGAAGGGAACAGAAAATGGCGAGGTTTTGAGAGCTCAGGAAGGTCGCTCAAATTTCAATAGAGGGATACAAAGGATTTACAATTTATTTCAATGACAATATGGGAAGATATTCAACTCAGTCCCTTAAATTTGATATCATTAAAATACAATTTCAGACACTGTAAACGATGCATATGATATTGAACATGCGTAAATTTGCAAAGCCACACATGCAGTGCAGGGTAACACTCAGCAAAGCCACACAGCCAGTGCTTAGTAACAATGTAACTACATTTGCATATGTACATTAGCTAGACGATAAAAGTACTAATGTTTTCCGCAATAACAGACCATTCTTATATCACCCCCAATACAGACTTTCCTCATAATGCCTGAATACACTATCTGATGTTAATATACCAAATACAATAATCGCTAATTCAATGAATAAATCGATGCTCGATAAGTAATGAATAATTAGCATCAATAAGAATTTTTAACGAACGCTTATGGTTCGAGCATGATTTTAAAGGCAAACAATGCATTCTTGTATCAATATAACAGAGTCCAAAGGAATAGTGATAAAAAATCAGAATAAATTATGAAATCAATTATGAGGAGTGTGCTTTCGGATCAAATCGCTTACCTCAATCTAAGCTATGCGTTGCTATTCAACTTGCTATTCAATTTTGTTCAAAATCTTCGAGTTAACCTAAATTGGCAAATTATTTATTAGAATACAATCTAGCCTCATAAACTAGGAACCCAATGCTAATTTCTTAAACGTTGCTCACTCCGACACTCTTAACACCTATGTTTGATGGACTTTTCAAAATGCGTAAAGTACTGTGTCCGACACTCGACACTTGGACATGGGCATTGAATATGTGTCCGACACATCGCATAAGATATGCCACTAAGAAAACAATATTATAGTGTTTCTTTTAGTTTGTTAATGCTTTGAGATGATCTCAATTATATATAAAAACGATATATGTAACTTAAAACACCATTTAAACGAAGGAATAACTAGAAAGCAAGATTAATAAGTAATAATTTGATTTAAATACCAGAAAAACCCAAAATAGCAGTTAATACTTCTCGCTAAATCAAAGTCCCATATTTTTCATAATAGCTTTAAAATATAGTAAAATACTGAAACTGAAATTAGGATTTAAAAAGTATCGAAATCATTTTAAAATCATCCGTTTCGCTAAATCAAATGCAATATGGATAATAGAACCAATTCAACTCCAAAATTCATGGAATTCAAACTGAAACTTTCTTGTACTATGAAAACATTTCTGTAATTTTTCCAAAATTTATATGAATTTTAAAGACTCCAAATGAATTTTAGAAAAACTGAACTTGCGGAGATTATAAAAATACTAAACGATTTCAGAAAAATCTGAAACTTACCTGTAATTCTAATATTGGTCTAAGAAACTTTCGGTATAGTTTCAGCAATTTACGACAATTTTATGATACCCCACAGCCACGTGATACAACTGTCCAAGCACAGTGTACCACGTTTACTGCACAAACCCAGCAGCTGTTAACCCATCTTCTTCTTCTTTCCACCTTTTGTCCAATTTAGAATTCCCCTTAGAGAGACTCCCCTTACGGCAACCCCTCTTCTCCCTTTACACTCACTCTAATACATTCAAAAAGACCCTCACATCTCATACAAAACACCCACACTCAAACAATTACACGCACATCACATCCACACCCACTGCCTCATGGCAGTGGTTCGTCGTCTTGTTCAACACACGCACACCAACATTACACACAACCCGTTGCACAATACTCCTTTCACACACAAATAACACACCTACACTCATGGACACACACAAGGACACTCTCGTGCACCCACGGCCTCACGGTAGTGGTTTCTCTTTCAGTCCTCGCCCCATACCCACACCCACACACACTCGCACACGCAAACACCTATGGCAGCGCCATGGCTGCCCCCCTCGCGCACAACACAAGCACACCAAACCGCATTTTCTCATGGCTGCTCTCTCTCTAAACCCACAGCCCCTCATGGCTGTTTCTCCCTTTAGACCCACCGCTCTTCACGGCTGTCTCTCTTTACCCCTGCTGCGTTCACCACGATTTATCCCCCTCACAAGCACCCAGACATAAGATACACATACACATATTTTTGGCAGTCCAAATACACCAATGCACACATATATTCACACACTACACAGTTCTAAAAACACACCCAAAACCTATAGTTGTAACACTGGAAAAAGGTTACCGGATATCAAATCGCCTCGCCGGAAACCTTGTCAGAAGATCGCTCTCTCCCTTTCTCACGAGCACACACTCTCTCTCTCTCTTCTCTATTTCTTTGTAACCGAAAAGCAATCTATTCTCTCTCTTTAGCCGAAAATACGTTGATGTTAAATGCTTAATTTTTCCTTAATTCCCTTCATTTGTTCTTCTCTGATATTGTTTCTATAAATAGATAGTTGACATTATCTTTTTCCCCCAAATAAATCAGACTTTGTTTTAATCTTTTATTTATCCATTAGTCCCATCTCAAATGTTAATTTTTAAAGTAATCCCTCTAACTTATTAATCGCTTATTGTACCTCGCTTTCAAAAATTATCGTTAAAAGTTGCTAAAAATATATAGATGTTAAATATAAAAATTGTCGTTAAACAATTTAAATTAACCGGTTAAAAATATTGTGTTTCGGGGTATTACATTATTAGTCCCCGTCAGCTGCTTTCCCTTTCACTGTGTAAATTTCGTGCTTAAGCGGCTGAGGGTAATCTTGAATCTCGTGTCCCTGGTGCTGGCAGGTAAACCTTGCACCACTCTCCCAATAACATACACTACTGTGGTTCTTCCCTCAAGTTTTACAAGCTATTGCAGGCTTCTTGATATATTGCAGGCTGTTGAACCTTTGCCCTTTGAGCTACTCTCTTATCTTTAGGTGCAAGTACTACCTACTACCATATCCCTGTAGTACTTTACCCCAACCTCGACAGCTTTCTCCACCCTCTGAGCCTTGCGCAGGGCTTGACATACATGTCTAAAGTCTTGTTTGTCAAAAGCTATCTGATGCCATACCTTACACTGTTTTTAAAGCGTGTGAACGCCACTCCTTAGTATCTATCACATATGTTGCAAACCTCGACGATATGGCAAAGGTGGCCTCATAGTCCTTAACAGTGTTATATCTCAAATATCATAAAAGTTTATCTCTAATAATTGAAAGCTTAAGTCTAAGAGTTTACATGGTCTTCAGTCTAGGCTCTGGTACCAAATGTGCGACGCCTCTGCCCCCGAGGCGGACCTTCACAAACTGTCTCAAAATGTTACCGTCCACGAGAAATATAATACGGAACCATTTAGAAAAATGTAACTTGAGAAGATGCATAAGGATGCGTGAAAAAACGCTATCTATCCACAACATTATCATAGGAGTCTAGTCAGAGGTCTAAAACTCAATCCAAATACAAAACACTGACATTAACTATCAATGCCTCGTAATTGCAACGGAAATCTTATAAAAAATAAGCATAAACCAAAATGTGTTCTCAAATGCTACAAAAATTCAAGAACCATTACAAGGTTTGTATTCTCAAGCCACTAAGGAGTGTCTTAAAATAAAATACTTGTGCATGGCTATAAACTCTTCTAAATTGTTTGAGCTTAATTACGTGAAATTTGAGGAGAAAAAGGGGTGAGCACGAAGCTAAAGATAACTCGCGCACACAACCATGGAGTATAAGTTGGAATTCCATAACGTATAGTAGAGTTGAAAACACTACATATAGAAGTGAAGGTGTAATGGCGATAAATAATCTTAGCACGACAAAAATTCTTATTTGGGGATATTGACCCAACAAATTTCATATCAAAGTTAAAGGAGCATATTCGAAAGATTGAACTAATATAGAAATTAGATACAAACACGTAATACACTGATGTCAAGCACGTTGTTTAAAGCACGAAAAGGTTTTACCAATAACAATTACTGTAACATATCCATGGCATCACCTTAACCTAAGTTCAAAATATTTGTTCAATTCAAAAGGATTAAATGGACATCAAAGTATCTCAATCCAAGCTAAATGAAGTTAAAACGCCATCGATCAAGGTCCTCTGAATTAAACTAGATTGGCAAATCACTTATCAGAACACATTCTACACAACTATATTATAAACCTCATAAACTACCCACAACGTACTCACTCGTCAACTCATAATGATGTAATCCAAAGCGGATCCCACACACGGCCAACTGAACTAGAAGACTTGACACACTTCTCGAGGCTCAAAAATAAAAATAACCTAGAAACAATATTAATTCTCATTAAGCATTTTTATGGCTCGAAACAACATATGAAATAAAAATGTATTTTTTCTCAATTTTTTGAATATTTTTAAGTTAAAAATAATTCTCTAAATGCTGTAAGGCCCATAAATAGCCATAATTGTTTCTAGTTGGAAATAAAGTCTCGTAATTTCTATAAGAACTTTAAAAAATATATAAAAATTATAGAAATTAAAATCTAAATTTAATAGGCATTAAAACTCTTTTTAAAATATTTGTTTTGCTAAATCCAATGCCATACGGTAATGATAACAAATCAACTCTAAAAATTTTTAAACTTATACTAAGATTTACTTATATTATAAAAATGTTACTACAATTTTTCAAGAATTTCTCATAGAGTTTTAAAAACTCTAAAAGAATTTTACAAATATGAACTATCCAGTGCATGCGTCGAACATAACGCTAGTTCGTGGTACACCTGTGCAAGCATAGGGTACCACAGCTCCTCAACCTCACAAGGTCCACTTCTACTACTCTTCCTTGTTCTCTGCACTCAGTCTCTAAATGACTCAGAGACCAGTGACAGACCCACGAACCTCACATACACACACACACAGCTGTTCACACATAACACGCGCACACACACATTACGCAAAACCATGCACGCACATATACACGGACGCACACCCACGTACCTAAACACACACACATACACACACAGAGAGTGATATACACGCAGCCACATAAACATCACTCACACATCACACAATACACACCCACATATACACAAAGTCACGCACACAGTAAGCATACACACAAGGACCCGTAACACGTAGCCACACACTAAAACACATAGTACACACACACGAGCATACACACAGAGCTGCCGTCTCGGCAGCATTACCACACACGTATACACATACAAACGCACGCACACAACACACACGCACAGAGTGCACACAACCCATACACACCATAACACGCACAATACACACGGCTGAACTTCAGCCTCTCCTTTGCTCATACACACCCATGTATTCACACAATCACATATTCACGCACACAATAACACACACACACGAGCACACAACATACCTAACTTCCTCACAACAGTCCAACCATTGAACCCACTGCCTCATGACAGTGGTGTTCTCCCTGCTTCCACGCACCTGTTTTTCACACGTTACTCACATGCTAACACGCACAATTTACACATACACTGAAGGATTACGGCAACATGGTTTTTCTCTTCCTCTCGGCATCCTTGGCTGCCACGACCACAAACCAAACGCACACATACACTATAAATAACAGTGGTCCCTCCACAGCTGTTTCTCTTTCTAAATCCCCTAAACTTTGGATAGCTATTCTAAAATTACCCGAAACTTTCTATTATTACAAAAAAGGCACGAAATAACTATTTACAATAAATTAACGTAGTAGGAAAATTTTTAATGGGTTGTTACAGAACTCCGCTTCACTAATCGTCGCTAAAAATTTTAAATAGTTTGTTAAAAGTATATCGGGGTTCGAGGTATTACACCCCCCAACTTCTAAAAAAAATCATCCTCGAATTTACGCACCAGTAATGTCGAATAGATGAGGGTAAGCCCTTCGCTTGGCCTCCTTGGTTCCTAAGTAGCCTCTTCGGTAGTGTGATTTCTCTACAGTACTTTTACCGGCGGTATCACCCTGGTCCTTAGTATTTGTTCGACGGTCTAATATTCCAACCGATATTTCCTCATAACTCAAATCCGTCTGAATATCCTCGGAACGATGCTATAGTACGTGAGCCGGATCATGTATATACTTCCTCAACACCGACATGGGGAACACATTACGAACATGTGAGAGGTTCGGTGACAGTGCCAAACGATACGCTACCGGTCCAATCCTCCCATGGATCTCATAGGGACCAAGGCGGAGCTTGCCCTTCTTCCTGAAGCGCATAAATCTCTTCCACGGTGATATTCTAAAAAATACTCAGTCACTAACCGCAAATTCCAAATCCCGTGTACGCTTTGAAGCATACATACGATGTCTATCCCATCCTGCTCTCATGCGTGACCGAATCATATCAACCTTCTCATAGGTTACCTGAAACAACTCTGGTCCAATAAGTTGACGCTCTAACCTTATCCCATCACAATGGGGTTCTGCACTCCGACCATACAAGGCCTCTAAGGGCACCATTTGAATACTGGCCTGATAGCTGTTGTTATATGTAAACTCGACTAACAGCAAATGGGTAACCCAACTTCCCTGGAAATCTATAGCGCAAGCTCTCAGCATATCCTCTAAAGTCTAAATGGTCCTCTCTGACTGTCCATCTGTCTATAGATGTAAAGCTGTACTAAACCTCAAGTCATCCCCCTTAGCCTTCTGGAAACTCTCCCAGAACCTCGAAGTAAAACACGATCCCTATCTGACATAATTGAAACAGAGACTCCTTGAAGTCTCACAATCGTATCCATATACAATTGAGCCAATTGTTGCATAGTATAAATTGGCTCGAATAGGCAAAAAGTGTGCTGATTTAGTGAACCTATCCACCACTACCCAAATCATATCATAACCCCAAATGGCCTTGGGGCAAACCGCCCACAAAATCCGTAGTAACATGCTCTCACTTCCACTCAGGAATCTCCAATAACTATACTGTTCCTGTTAGCTTCTGGTGTTCGGCTTTTATCTGCTGACAAACCAAATATCGAGACACAAACTCCGTTATGTCCCTCTTCATTCCTGACCACTAGAAGTGCTCTCAAAGTTCATGATACATCTTGGTATTTCTTGGGTGCACTGAAAAGTGTGAACTATGCACCTCAGATAATAATAATCGCTTCAGCTTCCATCATTAGGGACACAACGACCGCCAAACTATAACACTCCATCAGAATCAACCTCGAATTCAGTCTGTTTCTTGCTTCCATTACCTTTAATGATGTTGGTGAACTCAAGGTCGCTTGCCTGTGCCATTTTAATCCTGCTAATCAATGTGGCTGAACATGCATAGCTGCCAACACTGCACCATAGCCCGGACATCTAACCTCAAGGTCCAATTGCCTCATCTCCTCCAACAATTGAGGCTGTCTCATAATTAATGTTGCTAGGTTCCCGATACTCATGCTAAGAGCATCGACCACTATATTGGCCTTAACCATATGATAATGAATCGAGTAGTTATAATCCTTCAGAATCTCTAACCATCTGCGCTGCCTCATATTAAGTTTCCTCGGAGTAAATATATACTTGAGGCTCATCTAGTCTGTGTAGATCTCACAAATCTCTCCGTACAAATAATGTCTCCATAGCTTCAAAGTGAAGATAATCGCTGCTAACTCTAGATCAAGGGTTGGACAATTTTGCTTATGAGTCTTCAACTGCCTCGATGCATAGGTAATGACCTTCCCATCCTGCATTAAAACACAACCAAGCCCTCTCTCAGAGGCATCACTGTAGATTACAAACCCTCCTGAACCTGACGACACTGTCAACATTGGTGCTATCACTTGTCTTTGCTTTAGCTCTTGGAAGCTGGACTCACACTCATTGGTCCAAACGAACCGCAAATTCTTGCGCGTTATTCTAGTCAATAGTCCTGCAATCTTGGAGAAGCCCTCCACGAATCGCCTGTCGTAACCTGCTAGGCATAGAGAACTGTGCACTTCTCTCTCTGTGCTAGGTTTCTGCCATTCGGTCACCGTCTTAATTTTTCCGGGGTCTACAGAAATACCGTTTTTGTCCAAGGAATCTAGCCTGCTGAAGCCAAAACTCGCACTTTGAGAGCTTCGCATACAACTTTGGTCTCTCATTCGCTGCAACATTTGTCTCAAATGTTCCCTATACTCCTCCTATGACTTCAAGTATACTAGAATATCGTCTATGGACACGATGGCAAACTGATCCAGGTAGTCTCTGAACACCCTGTTCATCAGATCCATAAATGCTGCTGGCGATTTGTTAAACCAAAAGGCATGACTAGAAATTCGTAATGCACATAGCGTGTCCAGAAGTCTTCGGTATATCCTCCTCTCTCACTTTTAACTGATGATATCTGGACCTCAAATTGATCTTCGAAAAGTAACAAGCACCCTGAAGCTGATCAAACAAGTCTTCGATGTGGGGCAATGGGTACTTGTTATGGATCATAATCTTGTTCAATTGTCTCTAATCGATACAGTCTCAGCGTGCCGTCCTTCTTCACAAAGAAGACTGGCACCCCACAGTGATACGCTAGGATGTATGAAACCCCGATCAAGTAGATCTTGTAATTGCTTCTTCAACTCTTTCATCTCAGCTGGAGCCATACGATACAGAGCCTTGTATATATAGGCTCCGCACGAAGAACAAGATCGATCACGAACTCTATCTCGTGGTCAATAGGCTCTCTTGGCAACTCATCAGAAAGGACATCTGGATACTGCTCTACCACAGGGATAGATAACAACTCAAGACCATTCTGACTCGTATCAACGACATGTGCCATATATCCCTGACAACCCCGGTGCAGAAACCCTTGTGCTCTGATAGTCGAAATAATACTAGGTTTAGACCCACGATAAACAAACTCATACCAACTCGAAATATTAAAACAAACTACTTTCCCATGACAATCCATAGACGCATGATTGGCAGATAACCAATCCATTCCCTATATGATATCAAAATCCCGAGTAGCTAAAGGACGAGGTCGACGAGAAGATTTCTATCCCCAACATGGACAATACAATTGCAAAGAACAGTCAAAATTGTTGAAGACTCTCCCGTTAGAGTGCATATCGTGAGGTCAGTTTCTAGAGGACGGGTATTCACCCTCAAAGGCAGTGCAAAAGTAGGTTATACAAAAGAGTATAATGCTCCAGAATCAAACAATACATGAGCATCTAGTAAGTTAACCGGAAGTGTTCCTGACACCACGTCATTGGATGCCGCAGCATCCTGAGCAGACATGGAAAATAGATAGGCTGATGACCTAGGCCGTTGCCCCCGTTGAGACTTATCGTCGCTAATAATACATCGATGCTAAATATTAGAAATTATCATCGCTATAAATTTTAAATTAGTCTGTTGAGAGTATATTGAGGTTCAGGGTATTACAAATACAGACCTTTAAGGCCAAACTCTGTAGGGCCTGCTACAGCTAAGGTTGACTGTGTAATCCAAGTTGTTAAGTAACGAATACTCTTCCTGCTTAATGCAACAGTCACTACATTGAACTTACCAGTATGTACTGGATCGTGAAATCGTAGTCCTTAAGAAACTCAAGCTAACAAAGCTGCCTCATATTCAACTCATTTTGTATCAACAGGTACTTTTGGCTCTTGTGATCCGTGTACGTCTCAGACATCTCACCATAAAGATAATGTCTCCGGATCTTAATTGCAAATACAACCTTTCGCTACTTCAATTCATGAGTAGGGTAGTTCCTTCCATAGTTCTTCAACTGGTGCGAAGCATCTGCTCTAACGTTTCCATGTTGCGTAGAGAACACAATCCAACCCCTTTAAAGAGACGTTACTATAAATAACAAAATCACCCGAACCAGAAGGTAGTGTAAGGACCGGTTCCGAAATAAAATGATTCTTCAACTCCTAAAAGCTGTTGAGACAAGCCTCTTACCAAACAAATTTAACTCCTTTGTGAGTCAACCGAGTTAAAGGGATAGAAATACTCGAGAAACCCTTAAGAAAATGATGATAACACCTAATCAATCCCAAGAAGCATCGAACCGCTGTAATAGAAGTCGACTTACTCCATTTTACTAGAGCCTCTATCTTTGGATCAGCACATTCCATCTTTCGTCAGTGCGTGATGAAGAAAAGATGCTCTAGCCTATAACTATGTGACGAAGAAAAGATACTTGCTCTCGCCCATATCACACTTCTTGAACTAAAAGATACTTTTTTTAGTCCAAATTCACACTTCTTGAACTTTGCATAGAGCTGCTGATCTCTCATTATCTCTAATGCTTGCCTCAAACGTTGCTTATGTTCTTTCTTGCTCCTTGAGTTGATTAGAATGTTGTCGATAAAAACAATCACAAATTGATCAAGGAATCGCTTGAATACCTTACTCATGAAATTCATGAATGGATAAGAAACATTAGTTAAACAGGATGGCATAACAAGAAACTCCTAATGCCTATACCTCTTGACAAAAGTTGTTTATGGATGTCTTCCTTGACTTTCAACTGGTGGTAACCAGATCTGAGATCAATCGTTGAGTAGAATTGGGCTCCCTGAAACGTATCAAATAAGTTATCTATATTTGGTAGAGTGTACTTATTCCTCAAGTGATGCGATTCAATTCCTTATAGTCAATACACAATTTCATAGAACGATAATTCTTCTTAACAAGTAACACAAGTACATCCTATGGAGAAGCATTAGGACGAATACCACAAATATCTAATAAATCCTTAAGTTGAAGGAATCTTAAGCTCTTTTAGCTCTGTGGGAGCCATACAATATCGGGCCTTAGGATTGGAAGATGTCTTTCGAATGAGGTCAATTGAGTATTTTATCTTTGTGTCCAGAAGAAGTCCCAGAAGACACTTACAAAAACATCTGAATCTTTTTTCAGAATAAGAATACTACTCAAATCCGAGTAGTTTAACGCGTACCGTACACATGGGCTAAAAACCCCGTGTAACCTTTTCTATCAAGCATTCTAGCTGCAAGTGCTAAAATAGTGCAATGAGGTGCAACAGGTCTATAGCATGATATACAATCCCCAATTGACTCAGAATGCAAAAGAGTACTTTTTAAGTAGCATGAAAGACAGCTAGCTAGTCCATGCCCAAAATCACATCAAAATCATGCATCTCTAGAGGTATAAGATCTGCAGGTAGATCCCTATCACCAACTCGTGCATTTTTATAAGCTGTGAAGGCCTCAAAAAGAAACTCCAACCGGAGTTCTAACAAATATCCCAGCACCTTGGGACTGTAAAGATATAGTCATATGAGAATGTAGAACCGAGATCAATCAAACAATAGGCTTTAGATGAATGAAGTAAAATGTATGTGTCAATATATCGTTAGATGCAGTGGCATCCTCAAGTGTCAAAACATAAGCTGGAGCCTGAGTAGTTGCTACATGATTAGTCCCAACAGCTGCTCTGCTCTACCTTGAGTAAAGTGGAACATAAGCGACTGACGGCAATCTCGAACCTTGTGTCCCCGTTGCTGGCAGTTAAAGCACGCATCAATTTCCCAATAACATACAGTATTGTGATTCTTTCCGCAAGTTTTGCAAGCTATTGCGGGCTTTTGGGTACTTTGGATTGGTTTGTGAATAGCAAGGTGGTTCTTTCACTTAGGCTGCTCAACCATATCTCTGCGCTTAGAGCTGCTCGCTTATCTTCCTCTCTTCTGCCTTTGATCCCTGTAGTACCTGCGCCCAGTCTCGGCATTTTTCTCCACCCTTTGAGCCTTGTGCAAGACTTGTCATACATGTCTAGAGTCACAGCTGTCAAGAACATTCTGATGCCATCCATTAGTCCATTTTTTAGGTATCTGTACATGTGTTGCAAACTCGACAATTTGGCAAATTTGACCCTGTAGTCCTTCATAGTTTTATCCTCTCTTTCACTTTTAGACTCTTCTACCACATCATCGTTCACCTTTCTTTGGAATTATTTGTCATTAAATATCTCCTGGGAAGGTGCCAGAGTCAAAGCCTGCTCCTCCTCAGTAGTCAAATTGCTCTCGACCATTTTCTGTCATTAGTCAGCCTTGTAGACGACCCGGTTCACGGCCCCACCACAGGACAATTCCTCCCTTAAAGGGCTAGCCAATTAGGTAGTTATAAGTTCATGACAAGGTCTTCAAAGGCCATTCACAAAGTCTCGCCATCTGATGTGAGATATCACATTCTCTCCTCTTGATACCTTAGCGTCGTTGCTAAGGCTCGATCACACAGCCCGAAATTTTCTCTCTAGTAAATGTGGGATATACGTGGGTCACCCTTCGTTGCCTCAACCATCTTAATGTGGGATATACCCGGGTTTGTCTTTATCTCCCCTACCATCGGCAACCTGACTGGATAGCCCAGCCCGAGCTTTTGAGAGTCGGCTTCGATAGCATCTGTAACGACTCGGTTTACGGCCCCACCACAGAGCAATGCTTTCCTTAAGAGGGCTAGCCAAGTAGGTACTTATGAGTTTATGTGCAAGGTCTTATAAGGCCATTCGTAGTGTCCCCGACATCCGATGTGGGATAATGCAAGCCTCATTCTTAAACATATATATTGCTATGTCCCCTTTATGAGGATCATAGATATTCAAAAGCTTATTGCTTTTCTAAATTTACTCAGCCAGGCATCCGCATCCTCTAGATTGTCCGCACCATTGAATGTAGGATAGTTCTGGTGGTTAAACGCCTGATGGATCTGCGGTCAATGGAGCTCGAGGGATGCTTGCTCCAGGGTTGCCCTCGCCGACATTATCACTTGTGGCATGATTACCCATTCGACTACCTCTACCTAGATGCGACGACGTAGGTCTTCCTGAGATAACGAGCAAACTTATAAAATCACAATATTATGATAAACGCGTCAAACAAAAGAACTACAAAAGCTAGAGGGCCTGTACACTTACGAGATTTTTTTCTGTTTTTTAGATTTTAATATTCAGTTCTAAAATTGAATTTTGTACTTTTAGTTTTTTCTATATCTACTTTTTTGGATCCATTCTTGTATGTTTTTAGTATTTTCTACAATATTTCTTCCGTGGGCCCGGCTTTCTTCCCCTTCCATTTCCCCTTCACGAGTTCCCTTTCCCTTTCCTCTTCCCCTTCCATGTTCCCACCTCTGTGTGTCCCCCTTTCCCTTCCCCTTCATTACCCTCACCGTAATCCCAACATCCTCAATCCCATCAAATACCCTACAAGTCCCACTCCACTGCCGACCATAGCCTGGCGACAGTCCAGCCACCACTGACTGCATATAGCCAAGGCCACACCACCACCACATCAAGTCCGTAGCTGCGCAAGCACCACAGCACAACCATTGTTCTGCTGCCACCCCATCATCACGGCCACAACCCCACCAGCACCACATCACGACCATAACCCCGTTCTGACCCAACAACCCACCACCACAACCAATCACACCTTCCACCACCACCGTGAACCAACTACCGACCACAATCGCCACAATCAATCACCCCTTCCATCAAACTGTGAACTCAAAGAAAACTTTAATTGGTCAAATTTCAAAGAGAAACACACCTACAATCACACATAAATCTGGTAAGTGTGTGCGTGTGTGTATTGGGATGGGGTGAGGGAGGGGGGACGCGTTGTGTGTGTCTGTGCAACGATGAAGGTGGTCGTGGGTTTAGGTTTAGGTATGTCGATCACTGCAACGGTGTCGTTAGGGAGTCCCCATCGAAGTCCATCTTTGATGCAGCACTTGCCACCAACCGTCGTCTGCTTCATACTCCTACTCCGGCTTCCCTGTAATATTGGAAAAATGGAGGGGAGAGAGAGAGAGAGAAAGAGAGAGAGCTAGGCGGCAGGTCAGAGAACGTGAACAGTGGAGACAGGATTTGTATTCTCTGACACAGAGAATACAAATCGTGAGAAAAGGTGAAAACACCCTTTAGGTGTTTTCACCTTTTTTGCTACTATTTGGATATTTTACTCAAAACGAATGCAGAAAAAGATAAAAGTACATAAAAAAGGCATCTTTTTCATCATCATTACAAAAACGAAAACAGAATTTTGTAAATGTACGGGCCCTGACCTTTCTAAGTTGTCTGAAATATTCTAAAGTTCACCTCAAATCATTGAAAGCCTAAGTCTAAGAGTCTACACCAGTCTTAAGCTAGGCTCTGATACCAAATCTGTCGTGCCCCGGATCTTGAGGCGCACCTTCACACAGTGTTTTGAAATATTTCTACTTACCATAAATATATAATACCGAAGAATTTATGAAAACTTAACCTCAAAAGAGGTAATCAAAGCTCTAAAAAACAATCCAAATACAAAGCACTTGCATTAACCACCAATGCCTAGTAACTGCAGCCGAAGTCTGATAACAAATAAGCATTACCTAAAAGGGGTGCTCAAATGCTGCTAAAATTCATAAACAACTATGATGTTCTTCGTTTCAAGCCGCTAAGAAGTGTCTTAAATCAAAAGAAAACTCCAAGTTCGTCCATAGCTATGAGCTCTTCTTAATCGTTTGAGCTTAAGAACCTTAATTGAGTGGTAGCACAAAGCTCAAAAAAGGTAACACACACCTGCGGACTACAATGTTGGTATTCAGTAGCATATTGTCGAGTAAAAAACGCAACATATGGAATCGAAGGTGCAGAAACGATAAATAATCTTAGCAGGACAAATATTCTCATTTGGAGATATTGACCCAATAAAGATCAAATCGAAGTCCAAAGAACATATTCGATTAGTTGGAGTAACATACAAAATTTTACAAACACCTAATACGTGAGTGTAAATCACGTTAACCAAAGTAGCTAAGGTTCCAAGTTCGAAGTGCTCATACCTATCGCACTTGCCATATGATATCATGGCTTCGAAAGTTTACCTAACCACGTATAGGTTCTAAATATTAGTTCAATTCAAGGGATCCAACAGACATCAAAATATCTCAAAGGCATATGAGGCACAAAGCATCAAAACTTGCATTTCATGTAGGATAGCTTAACGATTATGAGAAAATACTCAATTTTAGACTTCAATTGAAGAGAACGAAAATGCGAGTTCAATGGATTGAATCGCTTCAGTCCATATTCGTATGTCGATACATGCAAATAAAGAAAACGAGTGCTAAAGGTACAAACCAACCAAGACTGACAGAAAAGCAACATGTGGCACGCCACATAGGCAGCTCCATGTGAGGAAGTTTTGCTTTGAACCAGTACGTATTAACAAGAAAGTTCTTCCACCATGCAATAATTGTTTAGCAAATATAGGTGGAAGAAACTATGAGAAGCCGCCTATGGATTGCACGGCCACACACAAATGATCGACCAAGTCAATAGCTTGCAATACTCAATCATTTAAGAATTCTCAACATATACGGAGAAAGAATATAGCAAGCAAATTGACTTTCGAATTTACCAAATTATTCTAGCCACCAAAAAATGTGACGATTAACAAGGAACGATGGAAACAATCAATCATTGGAAAGAAACACGTTTTCTAAATTAGGAGTATAATGCGTGTAACCTTACCTCAAAATACATAAGAATTTTCTTAAGTTGTATGCGCCTCCAAGAAATTAAAACCCCAAAGAATCAAATTAACCCACCAATATTGAAATCTATAGAAACACAATCCTAAATTGATTTGTCACCTCTAATCCTCCTCGTAATCAAACTGGTTTTAGGATTACTTACCAATTTTTGGTAAAAAGTTGATATCCTCAAACCCCTTGTTTTCTCTTTCTTCAATCCTTCTAAGAGCTAAAACTGAATTTATCGGTAAAACGGAAACTGACTAGCCCTTGTTTCTCTATACCTGGTAAATAACCAAAAGACCCGTAAAGTTATATGACTCATTTAAGAGTAAGCCAAAAATGTTGAAGATAACCTTGAACATTGAAGAATTAATAATTAATTGTTTGGGATCTTACAATGCGGACGAGTCAACTTTTAAGGCTTGCTCCTCCCTTGTCCGAAGTCCATTTTAGGCCTACTTTATGTCATTGGTTAGCTCTAGAATTCTAGCTTGACATGGTTTCAGAAGTCTGGTTTCCCATGGCTTGATAATCACTCAGAAATAGGAAGTATAGCTTAAGGTATTTGACAACTTGTAATTATCTGAATCAATAGTTAAATCAAATGAAGCACATGATATGCTGATGGAAAGATAACTTAAAAGAGCTTATAAATGATGTAAAGCACACTGAAGTGAGTAAATATCAAGCACCAAAGTGGATGGCTGTGTGAGTGCTCCGGAAAGTGACCCTTATCAAGCCTAAATCTGAGGCATGCTTGAATTCTGATCTAACTCCCTTGGAAATGTAGTAGAACATGCTATAAACGTCTTGGAACTGTAAGAATGACGAAGTGAATGTATATGCAAAACTGCCCCTGAGATGGATGCAACATTGCAAAATTGCAATGTCATCAGCTTCATGGTTTCCCTAAAGGTGTTTTTCATTATCCAATTTGTTCATTCTAATCTTGATTTGTTTCTGATAGTAAGAATTGCTTTGTAGGACCTGTTCTCATGATTCAGTTTAAGTTTCGCCAGCTGGAGATACCTCCGAACTACAATGTTGATCATTTAGGTATGCTCAGATATTTCTAAGGGCTTTTCTTTTTCCGTGATTTTGATGAGAAGATATCGAATAAAAAACACATGAAATTGTTTACACTATGAGTGTGTTTGGATGAAGAATTCGATGTACTAGTTACTTTGAAATCCTTTCATTTCAGAATTCTGTCATTTTCAGGTTCAGTGGTTTACAAATTTGTTGTTTGGAGCCTTTTTATTATGTTTTTTGACTAACAATTGAATAGTAAAGGCAATCGAAAATATTTTTCCCGCTGAAGCCTAAATCCACATATGGGTTTTCTCTTCTAGTAGTCTAGTACCCATTGCCATATACGTACATATAGATAACACAATGGAGCCAGGAAGTCTACTACTACAACTATGTCTACTACAAAGCTAGGATAAGGAAGATATATGACTTGATTTTCGTTTGACCAAAATCATGTTTCATTCCGATGATCTGAGTTTTGTTCGAGAAACACTATGTCTTGTTCTGACGTTCATGGCTGGGTTCAGTTTCTTCCTTGGGAATCATGTCAAATCTGATGAATTCTATGACTGGACAACATTTACCTTTGCCGGAAATCATAGTCCCTTCAGACCCTTGATGTTTGAGTTTTCTTCACCCCATGGAAATCATGTCCAAGAGACTTTTAGATGCTTTGCCAGAATTGTAGCTCCTGCATATACTTACATCCAAAAGTTGAAAGCAGTCAACTACCTTTGTGTTTGTGTTTGTGTTATTCTCTTAAGATATCATGCCCAAGCTGTGAAATTGTGAAAACAAAAGTTAGAAAGAAAGAGACTCTGGATAACTCGGCTTGAGTTTCTTCGCCACATTATGTGGTATTCCAAATGGGGACTTGACAACAGCAAAGTTTGGAGTAGTTATTTTAATCGAGGATTCAAGCCCCATAAATCCCCTATTTAAAGTGCCCTACCACTCGAGGGCAATCTCATGGCTGACTTTTTATTACATACGCAATTGACTTGAAAGCTTTCATGAAACCTCAGCTAGGAGCACCAAATGTATCAACCTCTATGAGGAACCTCATAGAATTTTACAGCATTTCTTTTCCACTGGCCAAACAAGAGATTTCTTTCTAGGTACTTTCAAATCCTCTGCAAAAGTGAAATCTGCAGTTAAAATTTCTCGTCCAATCACACACTAAGTTTCTTTCATGTGCTATTGATTATCTTCGAACTCTTAACTGTCCTTATTGTAGTTGAGTATTCAAGCTGGTTTTTCCTTTAACTGATTGTGTTTGCATTAAAAGTGGTTAAGAAAAGAAGGTAAGCGTCTTATTTCATAGATGTTCGTAGTTTATTTTGCTTTCCTTTGCATTTTTTCTTGTGAAAGATTGGCATTTGCTTCTATAAATCAACGTTCTCTGTGCCTCAGTGGAAATACACGCGGAACAGATGGCATAAGATGAATATGCTCCGTTGAGCTACAGTTACCTTTGTCATGATGGGCGTTACAGAAGACTTAGTTGTTCCACGTGAGGGTCCATACTGCTCTGCTACTGCTGCTCTGTAACTCTATGATTCTTCTTCCGTGTGGATACAGCGACATAAAGTTGCATACATGCTGTATTAAATTGGGGGAAAAAGAAAAATGATGTGCTAGGAGAAAAGAAGAATTGTAAGAAAGGGAAGGTTGTGGCAGATTAACTGCTAGGGTCTCCCCTATCCTTCCAGTAGTAAATGAAAGGAATGGGAGGTTTTATTTGAGTTTGGGGTCTCCTATAACTTATGTTCATCTTCTTATGTGGTGGTCCAGTAGTGGTATACCTTAAATCTTCTCCTTGTTGGTGGGTTTTTGGTTTTATTTTGCAGACCATTACTATATACTATTATAAAGAACAAGAAGATAGAAAAAAGAAAGGAAAAAGGTCAGACATTGCAATATGGTGTTTGGAGCCTGCATTGGTGGCCCGCTGTTTAGTAGGGTGAGTCTGGACCATAGTGGAGTGATAGATCTGACATTCGAGCCTCTTTCCTTGTCCATGGTGGATTTGTGAATGAAGAGGATGATGTATATTCAGCTGGCAGTTTCAGGACAGTGATGGTCCCTTCTGCAGTATATACAGATACTGTGGGGTACTTCTGGATGATGTGGGAGGCGCATGTCCAACACTTACATGTGATGTTTGCGATCACTATGGTTGATTTACTCAAGGTTCCATCTACTTTTCCTGTGATCAACTGCAGAACCCCATGATCACCCAGATCTCTATACATTTATAAGGTGTTTCCTCTTGATTACGTCCATGCGCTTTGCTCTAATTCAGAACAATTAAATCTGCTATTTTACGAGGAGCCAAGGTTTCACTTTTGAGCTTATTTGTTCTGAGGTCCTTTGACTTTTAACCGAGTAAAGTCGAGGTAAAGGAGAATGATTGTGGCAAACTATTGTTGTGTCTATCAGATTGCAAGACTAGGGGGTTGTTGCAAGATTCCTCTTTATATGTTTCATTGGCTGATGGGGAAAAGTTTGTGTTCTTTCTGTTGACCGAGTAATTGTTATCTCCCACATGAACTTAGGAGCCCGTAGACTGCAGTATATATTGGCTTGTGGCTCTACTTTGGTGCTTCATGGACTTGGGACCAGCTTTTCATACTCGACATTTGGTTTTTGTGATTTTGTCCATAGACTTTTTGGAAGTGTCTATGGGTTTTGATGGGGTTGACTAGTTTGTATATGTTCTGATTCACTTGGGGTTACGGTGGGATTTTCATGATTGAAGCCGTCACTGTTGTTGTTGGCGAGTCAGGTGGGTGTTATTTTGGTGCTCGACAGCTTGATCTGAACATGAGAAAAATGTACATCTCGGTGTCCACTGAATGAGATTCTAGCATGCGTAAACTTGAACAAGCATTTTCACGATTTTCTGTAGCACCCAATATTATATCAGTAACTTTAGCTCTAAAATGCTTGTTTGTTTCCCTTGGGTAAACATTTTTACATGCCTTTTGTTCCTGTTGCCATTTCGGAATTGAAGTTGGTCTGTGCTTTATTATTACTAACCATATGTAGAGTTATCAAATAAAAAGCTTATATTCATGTACAAGGACACACACAGACACACACACTCACGCTGGAAGAGGCAGGAACTTTTTCTCTTGCTAAAATCAACTCACAACTAAACTGCGGCATGACGTCACGCATAATTCAAAGTACTACCTAATCCTCGAAGGGAAAAAAGATGACTGGACTTTGTATCATCGTCCTATACTATACTTAGCACTACCAGAGTTGACATTACGCATCTTAAGAAAACAATGGAAACTATAATGCTCCTGAATAGTTTTGTATAAACATAGAAAGCAATTTTGTTAAATGAAAACAGCTTTTTAAAAATCACGTATGATATTGAAAACTGTGGTTAACATTTCATTTTAAGTCAGAAGACCAGTAAATAATTTGCCAATTTTACTTGGGTGGAGTACTATGAAGCATGGGTGCGCCAATCAGAGTGAAGCACCGGCATCGGGTGCGCGTCGGGTGCGTGTCGGGTGCGTATCTGATATTATTCATTCATGTATTTATTTTCCTAAATACCGGGTGCGGATCCAGTACATATGGGATCTGAGATCTCAGATCTGAGAGGGGAGTGACCGAGAAAGAGAGCAGCGGCGAGAAGAGCCACGAGCGTGACCACCCCGGCGACCACCAGAGACTCCGACAACGATTGGCGACTCCGAAGACGACGACGGCAACTCCAAAGACGATGACTGCGACTCCGGCGACGACTCGCTACCCCGGCGACGACCCATCGCGTATTAGGGTTTTTCGACAAAGAGGTGACCGGTGAGAAAGAGAGGAGAAGGAGGGGGAAGAAGGAGAAGTCACCGTGACCTTACCTGGGCTGTGACTGAGCAGCGAGAATACTTTTGCAGCCGGACCAAAAATTGCTGTATAGTTTAAATATATTAACTGATTATTAGAATTAGCTTTAGTACTTTAAGAAAATACAGTTATACACATACACACCAGTTTATTCAGCAATTCAATTTGAAAATTTACGAAAGAGCCCTTATCAAACTTGATAAAAATATTTCTTTTGCATATATTTACATATAAATACTTACACGTGTATACATATATATTATAATATACGCCGTATCCCCGCCTCACCCGTATCCTAATATTTTTAAAATTGACGTATCCGCGTATCCGCACCCGCATCGTATCCGCACCCGCACCCGTGTCCATGCTTCCTAGGTGGAGTATCATGTCGAAGTCCAAGCAAATTATTCTAAACTAGTTTATGAACTCTTTACTGTAGATCGAAAGCTAAATGGTAGATCTTGTAGTATACTGCAGGCACGGGTTCGACAGTTCTAGTAAGGTGAGTGTGGGAAGAAGAAAAGAGACAAAAAATTAACAAGGTACAGAGTAATTCAGAGAAAAAACAGTTGATATGATGTAGTTCGACTTACTGGTCTCTCTAGATCTCATTGATATTTTGGATACTAGTTAAGTGAAGAGCATTACTCTTGCAATTAGGCATCATAAAATTGAACATTGCTGATGTATGACCAACGTATTATTTGTATCGTGAGTCATGTGACAAAACATTAATGTACTACTCCAACGAGGTTGATGTGAGTCTATAATGTCACATTGTTAGTGCAAGAAAATTTACTAAAGATCCTATAGTTGCTTCAAGGCATTGGAAAATTAATAAAGAAGAAAAGTGAACCAAGAGCATATTATAGGCTCAGTGAAAAGATTTTATTTTTGGCTAATTATCTTTTCTATGGTTGTGAATGAAGTCCCTGAACGAAAACAAATGAATGAAACAAAAGTAATACTACAAGACAACTGAAAGCAGGGCCTCAAGATGAAAGAAATCCTTCCCTGGCCAGCTGGCACGACATGAGCTTTGTTACATGGACTTGGCGCTTTGGGGCAAAGTACCGGTGTCGACACGACCCGACGCGGTCACTGGTATGGATCCGTACTGGACATGCCATCTGCCGGACGGACACGTTAAGTCCCTTTTTGGGAGGCATCCCTACCCACACACACACACACACAGAGAAAAGGAGGAGAGGAGGAGAGAGAGAGAGAGAGAGAGAGAGAGAGAGAGAGACCTATGGCTGACTGTTAAATGATCTTAACATGTATGTTTTCCTTTTCTTTTCCACTACACATCATCATTAGTTGTCAGCCCAATAGAAACTCGTAATTTATTTAGTACTTTCAAATAGAGCCCTTCTAAAATCTTCACAATATCTATCCCGACCCCTATATTTTGTACAAATCTCATGTAAAGTACTATATGCAATTAATGTTCTAAAACTTGCACACACACACACAGATATATATATATATATATAGAGAGAGAGAGATATATACCTTTGGGTGATCATTAAATGACCTTCACGTGTATGATTTTTTTCTCTCTCTCACCACACATCATCATTAGTTGTCAGCCTAATAGAAATTCGTGATTAATATTCTACTGTCAAATAGAGCCCTTCTAAATCTTCACAATATTTATTTCCACCCCTGTATTTTGTACAAATCTCATGTAAAGTTCTATTTGAAATTAAATATTCTAAACTGTCCCCGTGTCCGTGTCCAAGTTTGTATGTGTATCCTATATTTTTCAGAAAGAGGCGAGTCCAGCACTTGGACACGTGCCTGATCCAGACACCGGCACCGAGTCCATGTGACATTGGTCATGAGATAGGGGACGTGCTTTTTTTTTTTGTTTTGTTTTGGGGGGGGGGGGGGGGTATTTTATTTGCATCTTGGTCTTGACATTCTTTCCTTTAGCAGTTTGGAATTGTCCATGAGAGCAAATTATGCGCTTACGACCACACTCTTTGCGTGCGCTTAAGCCCAAAGCCCTTTTGAAGCGAAATTCTTTTTGTAGTAGTCTCAAGCCTTTTAAACAAAATTTTCTGATACTTTTATGGACTTTTTTCTTTTTTAACAAAGGCTGAGTGGCTGACTAATTGACCATAGTTTAAGAGTTCCGTATTTTGTGAAACAAGAAAAATCTATTTAAAAGAGCTTCAGAAGGTGGAGAACCTATTAATAATGCAAGGGCAACATCAAGGACTGCGGCTAGACCCTCAAAACAAACTGCACCCAGTTCAGGTTCAACCTTGTAGATGAAGTTGTTGAAGTGGAGGAAGAATGTGGGGAGGAGGACGAGGAGTCGTTCCCTAATTAGAATGAGGCATATGCTTCGTTGACTTTCTTAGGATTATGGTTACGTCTTGGGACTTGTGGTGCATACTTGCATCTTGGATATTTTGCATTTTTCTCCTATACTTTGACTTTAGTTGTTGCCAAATGATGATTCATAGTTGCTGAATTTGGAGAAATGATTAACAAGAATTTTGATATGAAATGATATGCTCGTTGATATATAGCTAAATTTGCTGGTTTTGAGACAATACTCAATATCTTTTAGTGCTTGTGGTATATTGCGCTCTTCATAGATTAAACTTGTGCTTGCGCTTTGGGCTTTGTGTCTAAGCTTAAGAGACCCTTTGCATTTTATGTGCACTTGCGCTTCGAATAACTATGACTCAGACCCGTGGTTTCGAACTCAATACCATATTTCCTAAGTGTGTCGATTTGTAACCAATTATGTCAATACTTAGTTGCAGGAAACTCCTAATATGGTGCCGTTTCTCTCTCGGAAACTCGCTTTTGCGATCCCAAGTTAGGAGCTCCATGGGATCTCGTCCCAAGCTAATATGGGAACTCGATCTCGCTAGTTGGATAAAGATGCATGAACAAGTGATAGAATACATGAAAATCAAGCTCTTTTCAACTCAATTCCTTGTTTCTCTCTTCCTTCAAGTCCTTAAAGTCTTCTTGTCTGTTGTTATCTATGTAAACTATGCTAAACAAATGATAATACTCTTTACGCATTTATTTATTCAAGCCGCTCCCAACCTCAGATTCTTCTTAGTGCTTACGCTTTTCCGCCCCCCCCCCCCCGCCCCCGCTCCCGCCCCCGCTTTGTGCAACTAAGTGTCAATATATGACCTACAAGAGCTAGTGTCAAGGTTGAGGACAATATTTGATTCATCAAATCCCCTTCCTTAACAGAATATGCGTTGAAGCTGCTCATACACACAAACTTGTTTGGAAAGGAATGATATGTGTTTTGTTGACAGCAATTTATAAAGGTAGTGGGGTTGTGGAACTCGTTGTGTGATAAATGTTAATCATGACGTGATATTTGTCAGGTTGTATTGGTGGCTGTGATGATATTCTGAGACAGCTTGTTGAAATTTGTGGCACTGGCTCTCGCAATGGTCCCAGTGTGCCTGGTGAGTATTGAATTGCAACAGTGTTTTACATAAAAAAGGATGCGGATACATACAGGCACACACATATGTATACCTTTAGTTATGTCGAATTTCAGTATGTTTCAGTTATGCTCTTATTATGTAATGCAGAAATTACTGCTTAGAAATTTAAGATCAATTGGTTTGTTTCATTAAAGCCTAATCCACTTCATACCCAACAACGAGTGAGGTTTCGTGAATCCAAAAACATATACAGAAAGCAAGGAGATTCTTTAGAAGAATGAATGTTTTAGCTACTTTTCTCTAGCAGAATAATACGGTTAATTGATCTTTAGTACCCTGACATTTCTTGCAACTCCTACATGGTTATGGGTTGATGTATTCGTCTTCATTTTCTATTTGGTTTTTAACTTTTTGGTATGGATAGACTTTGTACGCGTTGGTTTTGGGATGCGTTCGACAGTTGTGGTGTTTTGACGGGTGATAGATTATTGTGTGGTGGTGCTAGGGTGCTAAGATTGTCTGTCACCATGATGCTTATGGCTGTATTGGGTGGCGTTTGTCTCGGTTATAAAGTGGATTTTGCTGATGGCAGTGACGGTAGTAGCTGGTGATGGTGTTTTGGCCTCGATGTCTGAGGTAGTGATAGCAGTAGCAGATGGGGTTGCCTGGTGATGGTTGTGTTGACGAAGTGGATTGGGATGAGAAAGATAAAAGAGAGGAGAAGGAAGAGGGGATAGCTTGTGCCAACTCAAGTATGAGTCATTTTGTAGTGTAATTTCAATATCTGCAAATTTTCATTTACTTACTGTAGTTTTTCAGAGAAGAAAGAAATGGAAGAAACTGAATTCATTCTCCATTATCATTTGCTGAATAAGTTACACAGCTTTTATAGGAAAACATACCACCAAATAAGGTATGAAATCCCTCTAAACTAGGCCTAATCGAATTCCTTATATCAAGGGATCTCCTTTATTGAATTAGACAATAATAACAGATCTACCTTCCTAATAAAACCTAACTGAATCATTGACTTGACATGATTTGCTAATTATCCGGCTTGACATGATTTTGCAAATCATATGGGTCAATGGCCTGTTCTTCTCCATATTTCAGCACTCCCCCTCACGTTGGTGCGTAGATATCTATCATGCCCAACTTGCTAATAAGAAACTCATAGTTAGGCGTAAACAGTCCCTTTGCGAGAATATCTGCAACTTGTGATGTCAGAACAAACGGCATACATACAGTTCCTGCTTTAATTTTCTCTTTTATGAAGTGCCTGTCAATCTCGACATGCTTTGTTCTGTCATGTTGAACCGGATTATTTGCGATGTTAATGGCTGCCTTGTTGTCGCAGTACAACTTCATCGGCATGGTCACCGGTCTTCTTAGTTCTTCCAAAACTCGTTTTAGCCATATCATCTCACAAATCCCATAAGCCATTGCTCTATATTCTGCCTCGGCACTACTACGAGCCACCACACTTTGTTTCTTGCTTCTCCATGTTACTAGGTTTCCCCATACAAAAGTGCAGTATCCTGATGTCGACTTCCTATCTGTAATTGATCTTGCCCAGTCTGCATCTGTGTATGCTTCAAGATTTCGTTGTTCATTCTTTCTGAAGAATAGTCCTTTTCCTGGAGAACTTTTTAAGTATCTCAGGATGCGGTAGACTGCTTCAAGATGCTCTTCATGAGGAGAATGCATGAATTGACTTACTAGACTTACGGCAAATGCAATGTTGGGCCTTGTATGTGACAAGTAAATCAACTTCCCAACTAGTTTCTGGTACCGAGATGTATTTACTGGATCTCCCTTGTTGTCTCCAAGTTTCTGGTTTGGATCAATTGGTGTTTCTACAGGACGATACCCACTCATACCAGTCTCTTCTAAGTAGATCAAGTACGTACTTCCTTTGTGACATTGCAATGCCTTTCCTTGATCGAGCTATCTCCATTCCGAGAAAAAACTTGAGTGATCCCAAGTCTTTAATTTCAAACTCGGAGGCTAGGCACTGCTTCAACCGCTCCATCTCCGCTATGTCATCCCCAGTTAGAATGATATCATCAACATAGACTATGAGAATGGCTATCTTCCCATCAGTCGAATGTCTTGTGAACATAGTGTAATCTACCTGTCCCTGAATATATCCTTGTCTCTTGACAAATTGTGTGAACCGTTCGAACCAGGCTCTTGGTGATTGTTTCAGTCCATACAGAGACTTTTTCAGTTTTCATACCTTTGGTCCATACTTCATTTCAAAACCTGGAGGTGGATCCATGTAAACTTCCTCTTCTAAGTCACCGTTGAGAAATGCATTTTTCACATCTAATTGTTGTAAGGGCCAGTCCAGATTTGCTGCAATTGACAGCAGCACTCTCACTGTATTCAACTTTGCCACAGGTGCAAAGGTTTCTAGATAATGAATACCATATGTTTGTGTGAAACCCTTAGCCACCAGACGTGCCTTGTACCGCTCAAGAGATCCATCTGATCTGTATTTCGTCGTGAATACCCATTTGCAGCCAACAATCTTCTTTTCCTTTGGCAACTCCATTACCTCCCATGTCCCATTCTTCTCAAGGGACCTCATTTCTTCAAGAATAGCCTCCTTCCACTCAGGAACTTGTAAAGCATCCTGTACAGTCTTTGGAATCTCTACACTAGACAAATGAGGTAAATGAAAAAAACATGGGTGACAGGTTTTTATAGGACACAGTTTGACATTGGGTACTTGACACACTTTCTGATACCTTTACGATGAGCAATGGGTTTATCAAGGTTAGACATACTAGACTCAGACTGAGATGACTCAGAGCTAGGTAAATTCAAATGAATGGGGTTAGTATGAGTATCACCTGTAGCCTCAATGGAGTTCTGAATGGTCTGCGGTACAGAATCTTGACAGTACTGTGAAGCATCGGTCTCATTTCTTTGAATCTGTTTCCTCCTCGAATAAACAAGAAGTTCTTTTGTACCTGTTGATCCTTCATTTTTGTTCCCATCAATATCATGAGATAGCCCTATGGATTTTGGATCTAAGTTTTCATTTTTTAAACTACTGAGTTCCGTGTTTATTAAAAAGTTTGGACCATCAGCCATGTTGATGTTTTCGGGTAATACTGTAGGTTGAGAATAAAAAACTCCGAATTTTCATCTTTATTCTCCCCCTGAAGATGAGTGTCAAAAAAATGGTTTAGACTAAAAAAAAGTGACATCCATTGTGACAAACATCTTTTTAGAACACGGATCATAACATTTGTATCCTTTTTGAGTTGGAGCATAGCCTACAAATACACATTTCCATGCTCGAGGATCTAATTTCCCACGATTTTGATCATGTACATGAATAAAGGCACTACAACTGAATACTTTCAACGGTAAGTCAGAAGTCAACCTAGATGTGGGAAAACTAACTTTTAGAACACTTAGAGGTGTTTGAAAGTCTAAAACCTTTGTAGGCATATGATTTATAAGATATGTGGTAGTTAAAAGAGCTTCACCCCAAAAATACTTAGGAACCCTATTCGTAAACAACAACGTCCTAGTAACTTCCAAAAAATGTCAGTTCTTTCGCTCAGCGATGCCATTTTGTTGGGGTGTGTTGTTACAGGAGCTTTGATGTACTATACCTTTTTTCAAGAAGAAATCTCTTAAAACTTTGTTAAAAAATTCTCTACCATTATCACTTCTAAACACCTTAATGTTTTCTTGAAATTGTGTCTCCACCATTGTGTAGAAAATCTTGAACACCTTTTCCACTTCAGATTTATCCCTTAACAAGTACACCCAATTTACACGTGTATGATCATCAATAAAGCTAACAAACCATTTTTTTTCCAAAAGTTGTTGAAACCCTAGATGGTCCCCAAACGTCACTATGGATTAGCATAAACGGTTTTGAAGCTTGATATGGCCTTGAAGGGAAAAATGAACGATGATGCTTAGCCAATTCACAACTTTCACATTGAAACGAAGATGGACTTTTATTTTTAAATAGACTAGGAAACAAGTGTTTTAGATAATAAAAACTTGGATGTCCTAATCTATAGTGCCAAAGCATAACATCACTGGAATCAAAAACAGATTTAAGACAGGTACTTTGAACATGTTTTCCAAAGTTAGTTCCATCTTCAAAGAAATAGAGGCCACCACCTGCTCTAGTACTGTCAATCATCCTCCCCGAGACCATTTCCTGAAACTCACATCAAGTAGAGTAGAAATTAGCTTGACACATGAGATCATTAGTCAATTTCCTAATGGACAAAAGATTACAAGAGAGTTTAGGAACATGAAGAACATTATGCAGAGTTATAGATGGAGATAACACAATGGATCCAGTCCCAGCAATGGCTGAGAGGGACCCATTGGCAATCTTGATCTTTTTGTTCCCTGCACAAGGAGTATACGTAGAGAAAAGATGGGAGCAACTTGTCATATGATCTGTTGCTCCCGAATCTATGATCCAAGAGTTATTTTGACTAGGAATGATGCTAAGAAGAGCAGAGACAAAGTTACCTTTCTGAGCCAAAGAACAAGAAGGGTTTACTTGAAAATATGGAGATTGAAAAAGTGTGTACAAGTGCTCTAGTTGTTCCTTTATAAATGGGGATGCTTCTTGAGTACTTTGCTGCCCCTGATTTCCTTTATTAGACACTTGAAAGGCACGGTTATCAGAACCATTTTTCTTCTTCCAGTAAGGGGTCCCATGAATCTTCTAACAAGTCTCCCTTGTATGCCAAGATTTTTTGCAATGATCACACCAAGGCCTTTTTTTCTTGTCATTATCATATTCATTCCCCTTTACAACTAGAGCAGAATTCTCTACATTTACTGCAAGTTTTGGGTTCAGGTTGGTTAACATAACCTTCCGTCTAGTTTCCTCCCTCCTAATTTCAGAAAAGGCTTCACGAAAGGAGGGCAAATGTTTTTTTCCAAGCATCCTGTGAGATGCTTATTTTAGTTAAGTGATTTGAATGAATGCTATTGAACTTTGATATCAATTTGCCTCTTTGGTTTTCTTTCTCAAGAATTTTCGTTGGCTAAGATGCAGGAGACATCTACAGTGAAGGTGCTCATGGGGGAGCTGAATTCTCTTGATGAATGCATTGACTATTTGGAGTTGGTCTTGAAATCAGGAGGGGGCTTTCTAGTTTGGTCAAGCCACTATGTGGAGGACTGAGTCAATGCAAGCACAATATTTAAGTAGGTGTTAGTTTTTCTGTCTTGTGACCCGGCAGAGTACTATTTTGTCTACAAGGAAGGTTACATGGCAGCTATAGGACTGAAGGGGACAAGGGGTAACACAGCCTTAGACCCGGGATTAACCCTCCTCAGGAACAAGTTTAATGAAGTAAAAGACACTAAGCGATCATAGTCGTAGTTCTAATTTATAGGCTAGAAGCCCTAATAACTCAAGCCACACCTAATGATGAACTCATAAGACAAGAACATCCCCCTAAAACTCTAAAACACCGCAATGTGAATAGTAGCATGTAGACTACAGTAGTTGCTCCTGCATCACTTAATAAAGCAGTGAAGGGTTTCTTTGAACTTGTATACAGATGAAAACTTGATGAAGGCTTTTTGTGCTAAATAATTTTTGTGCACTGTAAAAAACTCTCATCTGTTATATAAACCATCGTACTAACTAAGTGTTAAACATTTTTCTCCAGCTAGAGGGCGGGGAGCCACTACATCTTCCAGCAGTGCCCAACGGAGTACTTCTAGACAGAATGCTTGTATCCACTGCCGGCAACAGGGGCATTATTCAAATGATTGCCCATCACAGACTTCTCGCTCACGTAGCGCTCGGTCTCAGCAAATGAACCCGCAAACTAGTACGAATTGTTCACGTATTCTATACAGATAGAAACCGACATGCTACCATCTATGCTTAGCTGGGAGTAATCATAAAAAATGCCAAGAAATTTTTTAATGAAAAATTTGATATTTGAATGTTTTATAGGCAACCCAGATTATACTATTAGTCTAAAGGACTGTATGACTCCCACATAGTAGATTCTGTTGCTACTTGCACTCCTATGCAGCAGAAAATTACTAACTATGAAGAGATTTTGAAGAAAATCATTGGAAGAGCTTGACCTCTACATAATCCTTTATTTTTTTACTCTAGCATTACTACGAAAGCAACTTCATCGCTTGCCAAAGCAACTTCATCTTCAATGAAGTGTACCTTTTGGCATCATAGATGCCGCACTTGAGGTTGATCTGATCTCTGACCTTGATTTTTCATAAATGCAGGAGAATTTTCAATCCCTTGTAGCACATGCGGTACATCTATCACTGCGCGAACTGCTAACACAGCAAGTAACAGGGGACGAAAGTTTTACTCATGTTCATCGCAAGGGTGCAACTTCTTTGTGTATGTCCAGCTTAGAATTTTTAACTCAAGTAAAGCTAAGAGCTGTTCATGCCTTTACCTTAGATATTTTTGTGAATATGTACTTAATGTGAAACTTGCTGTTGTTTGCTGCCTAGTTCTTTCAGTTTTCCCAACATTGCTTGATAAGAAAAAGGGTAAATTGAAGTGACACCTCTCTAGTTTGGTTTTATTACACCAACTACCCCCTACGTACGAAAAAGTACACTGACAACCCTTGCCGTTAGATTTTGGTGGACGTCAATTAGTTTTGTTAGGAATTGACTTGATTGCCCTTATATATGGTAACCCCAACCTGCACCCACTTTCAAAATCACCAGCCAATCGGAGAGATTTGCTGCTGCATCGCCAACCATTGTCACCCATCATCACCACCGTCCCTCACCCCCATCATATCTGCCGTCAATGCCGACAATGTTGCCATTGACTGTCTCACTGCCATCATCAGTGAACCCATCAAACTCGCGGCCCAACCCCACCACCATTCTTCACCACCAGCCACGATCACCAAATCCACCGGAGTCCCACCCTAATGCGTTGCAAACCACTCGCCCTAATTCACCACAGTCATGCACTAATCCAAACACCAGTCCGCCGCTCTCAGCACCATCATCAAGTCATAGAATCATATTCTAGCTTAATTGAACTGTGATGTAACAGTAATAGATCTGTAGGGACAAGAAATATAACTAACCTTTAATGGTGTTCCGGAGGAGGAACAACCAGATCAATTTATCCAGATTTTGCCTCTTTGGCAAAGCACTGGTATTTCCCAATAATTTCCATCTCATACTTGCTGCAATTTTTTTCGAGACAACTGCATAGAAGAACGAAATCAAAATTGCAGACCACGCACTGCCACTGAAAATATCCCTATCAAGTATCAACTGTGGAAAAAAGCCCACAGCTAGTTAGATCGGGAGCTTTGCATGGGATACCAAACCTTCTCTGCAATGACCAGTTGCTAGATTGGTTATTAGCTCACCTGAAAAACCTCGAGAATTGAAGAAAAGTCCCTACAAAGGAGCTATTCATCCCTCGGCACTTTACCTCACTCGACCAGAAGCTCTCAAAGTCGTCAAGTGAATGCATATCAGCATTCAAATGTCTGCTTCTATATTGTCTCAATCTTGGTTATCAAGATTTTAGTTCTTAGAGAAAATTCTGCATATCCTGCAAAACGGGTCTCTGTCATTAGCATGGAAACGAAAACGCAATTAACAAAGGTGATGTGTTAAAGGTTGAGGAACTATGAAAATGGTAGTGGGTTGACTCGTCCGAGGGTATTTTGGTTTTCTATTATTATTGCCAATTTAACTAAGCAGATAATAATGGAAAGGGGGCAACTTATAAATGGAACCAAATGCGAAGGGTTGTCGATGTGATTTCCCATCTGTGAGTGGTAGCTAGTTGTAATAAGACCAAAACTTGAGGGGGTGTCAAGGTAATTTTTCCTAAGACCAAAACTGAAATATAATTTCCAATGCAATCTTTCTTAATGTTGTTTGACCTTTTCATTTAAGCTGCTTTTGGACTGATTGACATGTTCTGGCAGCCTTATCAACATTCAATTGTGCCAAGAGGTGATCACGTGCAATAGCATGATAGAAAGCTATAAATGATTAAATATCTTTTGGAGAGGCAGACCTTTACTTTTTTGTGACAGTTACAACATAATGCACTGGGGTAATGTATAAGATTCTTTTTAATTTTGCTCGAGGTCTACTTTGCTCCAAGGCAAGTAATTTTTCTGTGAAGAACTTACAACATAGCTGTGCCTTTGCCATAGGTTGAGGAAAAAACATGAAATATATGGTTAAAGAAGGAAATGTGACATCTGTTCCTTGATCCAATATGTTAGTGTTTGAAATTTCCCTTCTAGGGAGGCAAAACACCGTGGTATTGTTGTGCATCCGTGGTTCTTGGTGGTTACAGGAAAATACGGTTAAAAGGTTTTCCTGATACTGTTATGCTCGTTCCCCTGAACACAAGGTTTTAGAAAATCTGAATGTTTCCCCTGTTATGTTATAGTGCTATAGCATAATCTACTTGTGTAGAACTTTTGGATGAAGAATATTTTGCTTGTACGGTGGATGTAATGCAGATGGGAGGATAGCCTTGAAGGAAGAAGTGCTCCCGGTCAAACCATATCCAGCTCAGCAACTAATCCCGGCAGGAGAGGTGGCCGTGGCAGGGGTGGCAGAGGTGCACATGCTAACGGTTTGACATTTGTGTCAGCAACGGGCGAACCTATTTCTGGTAGAAGGTGTTTCATTTGTGGTGACCCTTCGCACTTTGCAAATGCTTGCCCAAGTCGTGGGATGTGATTCTAGCAAGAACATGACTTGTGAAGGGACTCATGTTGAGATCGATTTCCTGTCTTATCACATACCATTTCCTCTGCGCTTATTTCTCTAAGCCATTTCTGTTTTGTAATAACAACTACGTAGTTGGTAAAAGTTCAATAATTCAATGTCCACCTGAGGCGCAGATTTGATGGTGCACCATTGCGCATTTGCATGAAGGTTTGCATAAATCCCCACGTTTAAAAAAGACATAAATGCCGTTCACACTTGTTTCTTATGTCTTCGCGTGTCGTTTTCTCTCTTAACAATGCTAGAAGGGAGTAATTTACCCAATCTTAGACACCACATATCCGACCGCCAAAAACACTCCAGCGGTTCACGCCATTACACTCAAGTTGCCGCCATCGGCCATTGATCTACTGACATTCATCAATCATCACAACACCGTCAAAACTCCCGGAGTATAGCTCGAAGTTTCTTAGGCTACTTGAAAAGGAATTGCAGGGATATTAGATCAGGAGGGTATCATGGAAGTGCTGACACCGGTTTAGATTTTCACAATAACCTCAATTTCCTTCTATATATATATATATATATATATATATGGTGTGGGTTCCTAAAGTCAAGAGGAAGAGAGTGTGGAGAAGGTTGGTTTGGAGGATATAATCTCATTGATTATCTCCTTTGTGCAAAAACTAATTTACCTTTGGGTTAATATTTGGTTGGAAGTAGAATAGAAAGCGAAAATTGTTTCTTGGGAGTGCAAATTGCTGCTAGCAGCAGGACGGGAAACTTATTCTGAAACTGCTTCACCTTTGGGACTAACACACACATTTAAACATACATCTCAGTATCACAGTTATATCCCTACTTGCACTAACAAATATTTTTTCACTAAATGGCATTATTAATACTTGCGAAAAGGAGATAATGAAGGATCTAAATTAAGAAGTTATTTTCTTATTGGAAGAAAGTAACTTTTGAAAATGTGTCCCTATTAATAAAGATAAATATAGTTGGTTACTTACTAGTGTGTAGTTATTTTCTAAGTGATAGTACTTATTTTTTAAGTGGCTAGCTTGTCTTTTACTAATAGTTATTTTCAACAATCTTGTACGTCGTATAAATAATGGGTTAAAGAAGGAACATAGATCATCATCAAACCTTATGACAAATCATGACTTGACTTCAAGTCTTTTTTTCTTTCTTTCCTTTTTCTTTATGTTGAAAGGATTTGTTGCCGATGAACAGGGATTTTAGTTTCCATACATGGGAACACTGTTTTGTAAACGTTCACAATCAATTAATAGCTCTTTTTTGAGTGCGGATTGTTTCAATTTTTGGTTTAAATTTTTAGAGAACTCCTCAGCAAGAGGCTAAAAGGAATCCATGTTAAAATTTGGAGTTTGCCTGTAAGAGCAAACAACACTTTGACATTTCGTTGCGTGTATCACTTCAATGACAACTTTGCTGTGATAATTAGAGATGTAAAAGGGTTGGGCTTGGGCGGGCCCAGCTTGGGCCAGAGAGAAACGAACCCGGCTGGGGCCGGACCACCTCAAGAATATGAGGTCCCAGTCCTAGTCCAAGTCAGGCCCAAAAATAAAAGGCCGGGCTTGTGCCAGACTTGGGCCAAGCAATTTTTTTTTCGAATTCTTTTTAATCATTTTTTTAATTTTGTGGTAGTATTTAATTTATGATTAATTTATTTATAGACCCTCCTTCTTTAATCCAGGCTTGAGACCGGCTCCTTCTTTAATTTTTTTTTTTGGAATATATTGTATTATCCCGAACTTCGAGAGCTGGTTAAATAACCATCAGTGCTCCAAAAAATAAACAGGTGATAATTTCGGACAATGCTCTGATATTAGTAGAGTATCGAAACTCAAAAGAATGTTGGAGTAAAAATGTAATTTTTAAAACTCTGGGGGCATTTTCATAATTTTGAAAAACTGTGGGGGCATAACTGTAAATTAATGTCTCTTTTTTGAAAAATAATAAAATGGGCTAATTACACCTATGTCCCTGAGGTTAGAGGGTAATTACAGTTAAGGACACAAAGTTTCAAAATGTAACATTCCGTGACCAAAAGTGTTTCAAATGTATCACCCGTGTCCATCCGTCAGGGTTCCGTCCAAAAAGTGTATTTTTTTTATGATGTCTTCAATACGTATTTTTAAAATGACGATACTGCCCCTTATACTGTATATACTGAATATTTTTAAAAAAAATTAAAATTAGGGTTTTGAAACCCTAATTTGCAAATTAGGGTTTTGAAACCCTAATTTGCAAATTAGGGTTTTGTTGAAACCCTAATTTGCAAATTAAGGTTTTGTTGAAACCCTAATTTGCAAATTAAGGTTTCAAGGCTCTAATTTTTTAAATTAGGGTTACTTTGTTCAAATTAGGGTTTCATTTTTCAAATTAGGGTTTCATTTGTTCAAATTAGGGTTTTTTAAATGCCATTACTTCACCGCCGGCAATTCCCTTCCCCGCCGTCCCTTCCCCGCCGGCAGCCATATTCTCCTATCTTCTTCCCCCATCCCACTTCCCCTTCTCCACCTCAATCGGTGACCCAACAAATCCAACTCGCCGCCTTAATCAATGGCTAACGACGACGACCATAACCAATCTGTCGGTGGAGATCGACGAGGAGCCGGATCCGTCCGATTCCCGAAAGATCCGGCAGACCAACGACGAAGGCGATCGAGCGGAGGAGGACATTCAAGGTGGTGTCCTCGATACAGTTGAGGGTGATGACGGAGAGGAGAGGGGGCTCCCGATGCTGCGGCTTGCTCAGTGGGGAGATCTGTTGCAGCGGCGGCGAGGTGGGGCTTGGGTTACCGACGATATGGGTCGAGGGACGGGGCTGGGCTGCAGGCGGCATAGGGCGAGGGAGGGGGCTTGGGCTGCCGGCGGCGTGGGGTGAGGGAGTGGGCGGCAGATCTGGAGATAAAGTTTGGAGAAGTGGAAAGGGAAGGGAAAGGGGGAGGCACAGACGACAGGGAGGCATATGCGAAGGGGTGGTGCGGGAATGGGGTTAGGGGAAGGGGGAGGGGGTTGGCGGGTGGTCCCAGGGGCAAATCAGGATTTCAACTTTTATTTAGGGGCAACTTGGTCTTTTTGTCAGAACCGTTAAGTATTTTTGTATTCCGTTTGTCAACGGACATAAGTGTTACATTTTGAAACTTTGTGTCCTTAACTGTAATTACCCCTAACCTCAGGGACATAGGTGTAATTAGCCCTAATAAAATAGGTGATGGTATGTGTTTTAGTGACATTTAATCAAATCAGAATTTATTCAGGGCCAAAAGGTAATTACGCAAAGTTTGGGGCCACTTGTGCAATTTTATAAAATATAATTTAGAGGATTTTTTGTTAGTTTGCCACCTCCTACTAGCTTAGGTGACTAAGCTAGGTTAAATGATTTAATAGTGGGTGGATAAGGGAGTCTCGGGTGAGAGGAAGAAAATAAAGAAAAAGAAGAGAGAAGTAGACCAAAAGAAAAGAAGAAAGAAGGGAAACAAACAACAAGAGCAACAGGAAAGAAAGAAACAGAGTGAAAACAGAGAGAAAAGAAGCAGAACAAGGCTCGGGGGAGGGGAAACAAAATCGATGGAAAACAAAAGGAAGAGATTAGGCCAATTAGTGGTGGAAAATGGTAACGAAGAGCCCAACTCATCAGTAATTGATCGATGTCGCCTTTTCGACCGGTATTTTTTTTTTTTTTGCGACATTTTATGGAAAAATGTTAAGGGGGTTTGTTAATATGAGGCAAGCAGATTAAGAGTTGATAGATGAGGTTTGAGATGAGATTTTGTCATCTCACTATATTTGCAGTAAAGATGTTACTGACGAAGGCAAATAGAAGCCAGAAGTCTGAGTGGGGGCTTAGGCCTAAACTGAGAGATATAGTGATTCTAGCTCGATTGACGAGCAGTATGGAATGTCTTTACTTGGTATGTGCTTTGGAACAGTCTAAGTCTGACAGTGGAAGAAGGCATGAGTAAACATAGGCAGGATAAAAGAGAGATAAGTAAGAATTTTCTCTAAACGGATTTGTAACAGCTGACAGTCATTAGCAAAAAGATTTTACAGTTGGCACAGTATGGTGCCTAAGGTTAAAGGTGGGGGCAGAATCATGGATTCAGGCCCATTTCGGTTCGGTGGTATTGAGATCTAGATAGAGTTCAGCAATTCGATTAAGGCATGATATGGGATTTAGGGGAGCGTAGGGTGAAGGCACTCGACAAGTCGGGATTCTAAAGTTTGACCTACCCAGAGTACTAGTTAGGGTGGCGGGTCAACTTTTCCAGCCACCCCATGTGTCATGTGTGGGAAAAGTCAGAGTGGTGAGTTATGCAATAAAGTGACCGGATGATGTGTTAGGCATGACAGTGTGGAGTATTAAGTTCGAAATTGTTTGCTTGTGAGAAATAATCTATTATATACCTATAGCTAGTGTAACAGCAAGTAGTATACCTCGGCAGGAAAGATGACAAGGTTAGTAGGGCAGAGGCCCCCAGAACATCAGCTAAATCTTGTTCAATGTCCGCTTAGGATGTTGTCACGTCTGATGACGTGGTATCAGGCACTTTACAAGTTAACCCATTAGATAGGTGTATACTATTTAAGTTTGGAGCGTCATATTTCCTTACATCTGTTACTTTGGCATAGAGATTAAGGATGAAAATCCATCCTTTAAGAACTGATATTATGATAAGTACTCCGTTGGGAGAGTCTTCGACTGTTTTGTGGTTCTCTGTGAATGTACAGTGTATGTTTGGGATAGAGATCCTTCTATGGACCTCATTCCATTTGTTGTTTAGGATTTTGATATCATACTAGGTATGAGTTCGTGATTTGCTTATCACGCAAATGGTTACAATAGGGTGCTGTACCCATTTCTGTGAGAGAGAGAGAGAGGGGGCTGTAACCATGGTTACTCTCTCTCTTCCCTCTCTCTCTCCCCCCACTCTCACAGAAATAGGTACAACACTCCTACTGTAACCCATGGTTACAGCAGGGGATCCAAATCCCTAGAATCAATATGTGTGTGCCTGGTGCGTGGAAGAGGAGGTATAATAAGGTGTCTGGTTTGTGAAGGAGAAAGTACAGCATGATAAATTAAAGTTGCACATGATAAGTAATGCAACCAAATCACTGTCAAGTATGAACACACACAAAACACACGTATATAAATGGCTGGCAATTGGAAGGTGAGTTCAGAGGCACATCACCGTGAATCTCAATATCAGTGATACAGATTAACAAAAAGAAAGATATGAATCAGAGGAAATTATCAAGAACAATGAGTAAGCGTTCCATTGATAGTTTCAAATCAATAACATTAATTTGTTGTTGATTTGTCAATAATCTGAATAGCGAAGCAATTGTACACAAAGGAAGAGGTAGATGTAGTAAGTGAAATCCTTATCTCAATTCATGCTAAAAGATTCGCAAAGTTGCGTAAGTTACCAAAAATCTCAAAACCTAAATAAGTAAATCAACCACTAACATGAAAATCTTCAAATTACAATCTATATTGATTCAAATTCTCCTTTTAATCGAAGTGGGTTTAGAATTACTTACAAATTGTGCGTACAAATTGCAATCCTCAAAAACCCTAGTTTCTCTTTCTTTTCTCTCTTTGAAGACCAAACTCAATTTATCGAAAAAAATAACTGACTAGTCTTTATATCTCTAAACTTGGTAAATAACTCAAAAGACTCCTAAAATATGTTACTTATTCAAAAGTGTACCAAAATATTATCAGAACTACAAAAGCAGCCCAAAATTAAAATAATTAGCTATATAACATTTGGGTCTTACAGAACTACTCAGTTAATTCATATCTTGAAGTGTACTCTACTTATATGCTTACACACACATAAAAGAAAGAAGAGTGGGCTTGTTGAAAAAATTAAGTTTGAGTTGGGTGATTGATAGGTACAGGGTTTGGCCTAAAGGTAGGCCAACCTTGCATGTTTTCACAAAAACCGACTAATTGACCGGTTAGTCAGTGGCTAAAAGGATTTTTCTAGGACAATCTACCGGTTGGTCAGTACCCAACTATAATTTTAAGGCAAAATCAGATGGTTGGTCAGAAACAAAATCGATATTTCAAATACAACCAGCTAGTTTGTTAGAAGAAAATTAGATTTTCTTGGAAAAAGTGGACGGTTGGTCAGATAGATGAACCACCAAATATTACAATCAAATGGAAAAACCGGCAGGTTAGTCTAAAACCATCCTATTTTTCAACAAAATTTTTTGATTTTAAATTTTTTGACTCCTAATCCTAACAAATTAGGGCTATCTCACTATTTATTCACGACTTAATCTTTAGAACAATATTCAACCCTTATTTTCTTCCAAGTTCTCCCATGGCATTCAAAAATGATCCCACGATCTTTGAACTCCAACCTTCGCAAATTCCTTCAATAAGAATGAATTGATTCATCTAGATAGGCAATTGAATCTGAAATCTATGATGACCTTAAAGAGTGTGACGGTTCATGAAGACATCCTCCATGCAACATGCAAGTTCTAGGATGTAGATGATCATGTCTTTCGTTTTGGTTTAAACAAACTCTGCCCTACTTTTGAAGAATTCTCTGCTCTGGTGGACGTTCCGGTCAACCCGCCGATTGTTGTTCCAGTCATTCAAGATGGTTATGCTAAAGCTCTCAAGACTTTACTGAAGATAAAAAAGAAGCGTGCGAGATCTTTTATGTGGAAAGAAAGTATTTTGCTCTCTCCAATAATAGAATACATTTCGTCTAAACTGACTGGCCATGATCAGCGGTATGTCTGTGGTCGAGTAGCTGCCCCTGCATTATGTTTGGTAATCAAATATCTTACTTTTTCTGGCCCTAGGCTACTGGCGTAAGGCTAGCCGACACACTGATTCAGGTATCCACCAAAAGGTAAAACCCTAATCCCCTTAGTAGTAGCTGAAATTTTGCATGGTATTATTAATGTGCATAAGGCCCCAAGTATTCCTTTCGGGGGTAGCCCCTTACTGTTGTATATGTAGTTGCTAGATCATATGTGTTTGATAGCCAAACTTACTGTGGAAAGATATGGCCCCAAGGCTTTCCGTTCTTGGCCTCTACTCTTTGAAAGTCATTCTGATATAGACAAATGGACTCATTTCTTCTGTGTGCAGGAGTCCAAGGATATCCACTGGTTCTGTCCTTGGTGGGGAATTCGTGGTTCTATCCTACAGACTTCGGGAGACTATTGTATTTCTCTCATGGGATATCGTTATTCCAATTTCTACTTTGCCTGTCGAATTATGAGATTGTTCAGATACGAATAGGCTATTCCGGACTTCTACAGTGCCTTTGCTGCCATAAAAAATATCATTAGCCCATCTATGATCAAAGCTTCTCTGAAAGGCTGGGGTTCTCCTCCTTGTTTTGATCGTTTCATTGGGGGCGACACCTTTGTTGATTGTATGGACCCAACTGCTCGAATGTAGTCTAAGGAGTATGTTTCCTCGCTTTGGTTTCATGTTGACAAGAAAGTTCAGGCTTTAGAGAGCAAGCTGAGGGCAGAGCTGAACTGGAATTTTTTAAGTGCTTGCGAGATAAGATCCTTGGAGCAAGCCTAGGAGGAAGCTCGTGCTGCTATCGGGTTGGGACCAGAGGTATCTAAGTCTAGAAAATCTTCTTAAAGCATAGTGCGAAGTTTCCATCACCTTCAAGTGGAAGGTGAAATTTAGGTTACTTAGATCAAGAGGTCTTGGATTGGTTCCCGATTGTTTGAAGAGAAATTCGATGTGACCGGAATCTGATAGGTACTTTGCATTTGGATGAGCATTACACCCTTCATTGCTGCCAAATAAAAAATACAAAAAAGGTCCCTATTTATCAAAGCTACTCTGAACCGGGAAGCTGGCATGGATGGTTATCTCGAGGGTATGTTTGATCACAAGGATGATAAAGGTAAAGAGAAAATGGATCAAAGACACGCTTTCCAGGTAGAAGAATTAGAGGATATGATCTCAATGTCTCAAAGGTTGACTTACAAGAAAAGTGCAGAAACATGGAAGTCAATGATTGCAGATCGTGTAAGATCCCATCATTTTATTGAGGTTATTTCTTTTAGTACAATAATACTAAAAAAAATAAAGTCAGTGGCTTTTTATAAGTTAAGAAAAGTCTTGGTACGTTTTGAATAATTATCTAAAGTTGGGGGTGTTCATGTAATTTCTCAATTCAGGTTTCCTTAAATTACTTCTTCTCCTTTACAGCAGCAGGCCTGCAGCATAATGCTGGGCAATTGCTGTTTCTGTTGCTCTTGCCATTTTTCCTTCTTCATTTTCATTAAAGGTAAGCCCCGAAGTGGAATTTAACCCTCTTCATTTTCATTAAAGGTAAGTCCCGAATTGGAATTTAACCCCCAAACCAGGTTCGTAATTGATTTTTGTCGCCATAGGTCATGTTAAACAGAAAGTATAGTCTTTTGAATGATTGATTAAGCCTTAGAGTGTTTGTTTTTGGCGTTTAGCCATAGGTTTTGCTTGACGTCAGTTGTGCGGGGATTTTCTGTTACCGAATTGCTTGAATTAAGGTAAGGGATTGCTTACTTTTTCTTGTTGCGGTAAAGGTTTTGTCCCTTGTTCACTCTTAATATCTTATTATTGGATAATTGCAGACTTTCGTTGAATATTGTCTTATGTTAGGTAAACATTCAGATGCCTTGTTTATGATTTTTGTGACCAGCAAAATGCTTTTTTTTTTGCTTTGGTTTTGCTGGGTACTTCCCACGTTTGGACTATCATCCATGTGAATTCTTTGTCGTGTTAAAGAGGGTGTCAAGTGCAACAGAGCAACCTAGCTAAATCCTGAAAATTCCTAGTCACATGCTACAGTATTAGCCAGAAGCACTTGAACGTGATCCAATTTTTCCTACACTGCCACCTAGTTAAATCCTGTTCTATTGTATATTGCTGTGAAAATTAGATTTCATTTAGGTACATTTTCGTGGCTAGAATGATACCATAAATTAGGGTTGTCCTGTTTATGGGTATGGTGTGTGCCCAAGCACACTGCCATTGACTATTCATGTGCTGCTTCCCCCTTTTTCTTCATCAAACTATTTGATTTCTTACCCATTTCGATTCCTTCTTGAATGAATACACCCCACCTGATGCATTGTATACCTCAGTAAGTCCTTTTCATCACACTGCCTTTCTTTGTTTGTTGGTTAGGGGTCGTTTAGTGTTCAATCCTTCATTTTCACTAGGTAAATTGCTGTTAGCTATTCGCTGGCCTTTTATGTTTATCTTTTCTAATTCCTACGTCAACCATCTTGATGAAGGTATCCATCTAATGTCATACTCATGTTCCCATGATCACTACTACCCACTGCTCTTTTTTATTCTTCAAACCATTCTCAAAAAGCTGGTAAATAGGTTTGTCAATAGGCTGATCTAGTATATTGATGTTTATCACCAATTGGCTTAGTTTTGATTAAGTCATTGTTTTCTTTTTGCATTTGTTATATCACTTCGTTTTTGTCTACTCAACATGGTTTCTCTAAGGAGTACTTCAGATGACTTCTTTATGCCAAAATAATGACCGAAAATTGCTCTCAAATTCCATAGGAAATTCAGCCAGTAGCAAGACCTTGATGATTTCTGTAACTTCCACTCCTTTGGCTTCAATTTTAAACTTCCTTGGCTTATATTATGACATTGTTCTGTTTAGATCAAAACCAACACCGGCTCCTTGCTATGAGAATGTCTGGTGATATTTGACTATGTCGCTAGACTTGCAGCATTACATTTTTGTCAATTATTTGTTCCTTTGTGGTACATGATCATTAAAAAAAACAACTCCTTTAATACAAAAGGAGGAGTGGCTTATGTAGTTACCTTTATGGCCACCTCGTGGCTTCGTAACTTTAGTGGTCACTTTCAGTGACTTTTGGATAGCCCTCTTGACGACGGCTATTATGTTGCTAGAATGAGTTTTGAATCTTCAGGTTTTGGTGCTCGATTTGGGGTCGTTGATCACTTAGAGATCATTTTTCATATTTGTTTCGCCTTATATGTTTTGTTGTCAATTGCTACCACTTGTTCGTCAAAACTTTGGCTTTGTTTTCAACTTTGGATTATTGTATTGCTTCCCATTTGCTTTACCCCTTACTGGGCTACTCGAGCTGACCCCTCCTTATTTGCTTTGTCCCTTACTGCAGGTAGTAGACGTGATTAGAGGCTTTAGCACACTTGTGGATTCAGAGAACTTACATTATTATTGTCACTGAACAATGTAATTCATTTGAGAACTTTATCCGAATGTGGATAATTTAATTGGGCTTAGAATTTTGTAATGGCTGTAGCCTTGGTTATTATTTTGTTTTAGTTGGATTTTCAAGAGGATGGGTTCTAGTCAAGTTTCTATCTTATGAAGATATTTTTGTCGCTAATGGATTAGATGCTCTGCTTTATACCATGGTGTAATTGAAAATTTAGCAGAATCTGTTTCACTTTAGGACTTTTAATTTTAGTAACAACTTTCAAAGTTGGGGCATTACAGTTTGATATTAGAGCGGACTCTCAAAAGCTCAGGCTGGACTATCCAATCCGGTTGCCAATGGTTGGGGGAAAAGAAAGGCAACCTTGGTTATATCCGGCATCAAGAGGATGGTCGGGGCAACGAAGGATGTAATATGGGTGATAGTTGACCATTATACCAAATTAGCTGACTTGTTAGCCATAAGAAATAAGAATTCAATTGAGGTACTTGCTAACTTGTACATTCGAGAAATACTTAGATTGCACGGAGTGCCTTTATCTATTGTGTCAGATAGAGACCCAAGATTTACTTCACCTTTTTGGGGTGGTTTGCAAGAGGCCATGGGTACAAGATTTAATCTTAGCATAACTTTCCATCCACAGACAGACAGGCAATCTGAGCGAGCTATCCAGACATTGGAGGACATGCTTCAAGCCTATGTTTTGGATTTTTGAGGTAATTTGGATAATCTCTTACCATTGATTGAGTTTGCTTACAATAGTAGTTAGCATGCTAGCATTCAGATAGAACCATTCGAGGCTCTGGAGGTGTCGGTCACCAATTTATTAGAGTGAGGTTGGAGAAAGGAACTGATAGATCCAGAACTTGTTCAAATCACTGGAGAAAAAATTCAAGTGATTAGGAACAAGCTTAAGACTCCACATAATTGACTTGATGATCATATTTTTTGCAAGTATCTCCATAGAAAAGAGTCTTGAGGTTTCAGAAGAAGGGAAAGCTATCTGAAATGTATATTGGACCGTTTGAGATCTTTGTACACTTGCTTATCATTTAGCTTTACCTCCTAAGTTGTCAAAGATACATAATATTTTCCATTTTTCAACCTTAAGGAAGTATATTTTTGATACCTCTTATGTTATTGAGTTTGAACCTACTCATCTTAGGGAAGATCTATCTTACAAGGAACAACCTGAACATATATTGGAACGCGATGAACGTGTCACGCGCTTTAAGAGGATAACTTTTGTGAAGGTATTATGGTATAACCATTTTGAGAGGGAATGTACTTGGGAACTTGAGGATGTTATACGTGAAAAGTAAGCTCAACTTTTTTATGATTAAGATACGTTTAATTTCAGGAACGGAATTCTTTCAAGGTGGGGAGAATGTAAGATTCTATTATTTTATTGAGATTATTATTTTAGTAGAATAATATTAATTTTGAATAAGTATCTAAAGTTAGGAGTGTTTGTGTAATTTTCCAATTAGAGTTTCCTAAAATTTCTTCTTCACCTTTCCAGCAGCAGCCCTTGCCTCACTGTGTTGGGCAGTCACTGTTTCCGCTGCTCTTGCCATTTTTTCTTCTTCATTTTCATTAAAGGTAAGCCCCGCATTGGAATTTTACCCCCAAACTAGGTTTGTAATGGATTTTTGCCGCCTTAGGTCACGTTAAACAAAAAAATATTGTTCTTTGGATGATTGATTAAGCCTTAGAGTATTTGTTTTTGGCTTTTGACTTTAGGTTTTGTGTGATGTCAATTGTGCGGGGATTTTCCGTTACCGAATTGCTTGAATTAAAGTAATGATTGCTTAATTTTTTTGCTTTTGTAAAGGTTTTGTGACTTGTTCACTCTCAATATCGCGTTATTTGATAATTGCGGACTTTTGTTGAACATTGTCTTCGGATGCCTTGTTTATGATTTTTGTGACAGCAAATACATTTTTTTTCTTTGGTTTTGTTGGGTACTTCCCACTTTTGGACTATCATCCATGTGAATTCTTTATTGAGTTAAAAAAGGGTGGCAGGTGCAGTAATACCCCAAATAATATGTAGCTAATTATTTTAATTCTTGAGTTACTTTTGAAGTTTTAATAATATTTTGGAATTTTGGAATTCCTTTTGAATAAGTAACATATCTTTAGGGGCCTTTGGAGTTATTTACCAAGTTTAGAGAAATAAAAAAACTGATTAGGTTGTGTTTTATCAATAAATTGGGTTTGGGTCTTTTAGAGAGAGGAAAAGAAAAAGACAATTAGAGTTTGAGGATTTCAACCTTCTACTCACAATTGGTAAGTGATCGATCATAAACCTTAATCAAAATACAATTAATTTGAATATTTTAATCTTAATGGTTAATTTTATTAATTAGATTTGATACTTTCAGAAGGTTACACAACTTTGCTAATCTTGTAACTTGAATTGAGGTAAGGGTTTCATGTATACATCTACCTCATATTATTGTTATATCCGTTTTCCGATTTTTGGTTTTGATGATAAAATTAGTATTTCATCATAAATTATCATTATTTGCTTTGATCATGTTGACCTTCGTAAAATTTTCTTGCCTCGTTTATGGTGTTTGTTCAATGTTTCACGCCGACAATGTTCCGTCTGCTTTTCTTCTTATCTATCGTTTTGCCAGGCCGTTTTCTCTGTACATCTCGGTCTGCCTTTAAGAACCAATGAATCATTGCTTGTCAATTATGACTGCAAGAATTTTCATGTTCTTTTAGAGGAAGTTGCCGTGAAGTGGCAAAATTGTTTTGCCACATGTAGGTTTCTAGCAATTGACAAAGTTTATGAACCTTTTTGTCCATATTTAGTTCGTTATTTGAAATTTCTAAAACCATACGAACTCGGATTCAAGTAATTCCACTTCCGTTAAACTTGTCCCTTCGTCCTCTTCGATTCGAGTCTAATATCGAGTAATTTCTGAAATCGTTAAGTCGTCCTTATTGAAATGTAAGTTTTGATACTTTTGCGACTAGTATATTCATGAGATATTTTGATATCCGTTTGACCTCTCTGAATTAAACTAATATTTTAGAACATTCACGTGCTTAGGTTAACTTGATGCCATGACATGATATGACAATTGCTACCGGTATGCAACTTTGAACTTAGAACCTTCACGTACTTAGGTTAACGTGTTTTACAGTCACGCATGACGTGATCGTATCGTATTTGATTATTAGTTCAAGAATTCGAATGTGTTTATTTGACTTTGATTTGATCTTTGGTGGGTTGGATTGAAAATCCCGAAATGAGATTATTTGTCGTGCTAAGATTATCTATTATCTTTGCACTTTCGTTTTCATATGCTTCATTTGGACTCAACTATATATTATTGAATGCATGTGTTGTACTCCGTGGGTGTGTGCGTGTGATCTTTAATGGGCTTTGTGCTCACCCCCCCCCCCCCCTCCTTTCTTCTCCCATTTCAGGTAATTAAGCTGAGACGGCTTAGAAGAGTTAATAGCATTATACTTAAGCTTGGAGTTAAACTTTAATTGATAACTCTTTTAGTAACTTTGCAATAAGAACCATGTAATAGTTTTTGATTTAGTGACTTTTGGTATCCCAATGGTTGGGAAATAATTATTGTTATCAAACTTTTGCTGCAATTATTAAACGTTGATGAGGAACTTGAATGCCTTTGATTTCAGATATAATGTAGAGCTCTGATTACCTTTTTGAGATAATTTTTTTGTAAGATGCTTTGGGTATTATATTTCTCGTAAGCAGGAATATTTTGAAATAGTTTGTGTAGGTCTGCCTTCGGGTCGGGGGCGTGACAGGTGCAATAGGAGAATTCTTTCTAGACATATGGCCTAACAGGAGGGGAGACTTTGCCCTTGCTAATGAGGTCTTGTATGTCATATCGAAGTGCAATGCATCTCTCTGTAGAATGGCCTTTCCATTGATGATAATCGCAAAACGGTTGCACGTCGTATCCTTCGGGTATCATTGATAGCATAGGGGTAAGCGATAGCTTAGGGGTAAGCGATAGCTTTGATATCATTCCTCTCTCAACAACTCTTTTGAAAACTTTATGGAATGGTGCATTTAGTGGTGTGAACGTCTTTCTCGTGTCCATGGTAGCTGCCAATGTCATTATCCGGGGTACTTGCACGTTGTTGACATTGTTGGTTGACTGGATTAGGTTGTGCATTAGAGCTCTTCAGGCCTACTTTGTATACGCCTTGTACAACCCCAAATAATCTATAGCTAATTATTTTGATTTTTGGGCTATTTTTGTAGTTTAAACAGTATTTTGGGATACTTTTGAAGAAGTAACATATCTTTTGGGGGTTTTTGAGTTATTCACCAAGATTAGAGATATAAAGCTAGTGAGTTGTGTTGTATCAATAAATTGATTTGGTCTTCCAGAGAGATAGAAGAAAGAGAAAACTAGAGTTTTGAGTATTTCATTCTTCTACCCATAAAATTGATAGGTAATTCTAAACCCACTTTGATTAGAAGGAGGATTTAAATCAAAATAGAATTGTTATCTGAAGATTTGGATGTTAGTGGTTGAATTAATTGTTTAATTTTGAAAATTTTAGAATCTTACCCAACTTTACAAAACTTATTGGGAGAATTGAGGTATGGGTTCTACGCACTTATCCACCTCATTAGTTGACTAATCTCGTTGCTATGATTTTTTATCATTGATAAATTCTCTCGTGCATCAAAATTGTTATTATTAATTTTCTTGTGATATTTTCCTATCAGATTCGTACACTTTCCATGCCTTGTAAATTGTGTCTCGTTTGCCTTACGTGGCCGACGGTTCTTACAATTCTTTGAGTTTTCTTCACTGTTTTGGCCATGGCTGTCTTGGAATGGCCACCGTTGAATTTTGTATTTCACATAGCAACTACTAAGCCTTTTGTTGAAGTTGCCGTCCAATAAAAGAGGTGGCTTTGCCACATGTCATGTTTTAAATGGCATGCATTTATCTTGTAAATTGTTTTGCCGATATTTCTTTATTTCAAAATTCTGGAAACATACAAACTCGGACCCAGTCAATCCTACTTCCGATGAGCACGTCTGTTCATCCTCCTCGATTTGAGTCTAATATCGAGTATTTTCTAAAATCGTTAAACTATCGTATTTGAAATACAATGTTTTGATGCTATGTGGCTCACATGCCTTTGAGATACATTGATATCCTTTCGACCCTTTGAATTGGACAAGTATTTAGAACCTCCATGTTTTCGGTTAACATGGTGCCATGATATGATATGACAATTGCTACCGGTATACAAACTTTGAACTTAGAACTTTCGCGTGCTTAGGTTAATGTGCTTTACATCACGTATTACGTGATTGTATCATATTTGATCATTAGTTCAATTACTCAAATATGTTCCTTTGACTTTGACTCGATCATTGATCCCGAGATGAGATTATTTGTTATGCTAAGATTACTTACCGTCTTTGCACTTCATTTCCATATATTTCTTTTTGACTCGGGTATATGTTATTGAATACCTGCACTATACTTTGTGGGTATGTGGGTGTGATCTTTGCTGAGCTTTGTGCTCAACACCCCCTCCCCCCATCTCCTCCCATTTAAAGTAATTAAGCTGAGATAACCTAAAGGAGTTAGTAGCTACTTCATTGAGCTTGGGGATACATCTTTAATTCGTAACTCTTTTTTGTGATTTGAGAACAAGAGCTTCGTAAGAGTTTTGATAAGTAGTTTTGAGAACTCCAATGTTTGGGAAGTGATTATTGTTAGATTTCCTCTGCAATTATTAGATATTGATGATGAATTCGAATGCACTTGATTTGGGATATGATTTAGAGCTCTGATTATCTCATTGAGGTTATATTCTTATTGGGTATTATATTTCTCGTAAGCATGAATATTTTGAAGTAGTATGTGAAGGTCCAGCTTTGGGTCGGGTCGTGACATATTTCGTATTGAAGTATAGGTTTAAGATTCTATAGACTCTTAGATTTAAGCTTTTCAATGAGTGAAGATGAAATCTGTGATATTTGAGATGTAGCTTAGAAAAGTTTAGATTTAAATTAAACCTTTGTTTGTAGCGTTTATGTTAGTGATGCAACCTTACAAGTCTATTCGTTGTCTCAAGAAAAGCCATGCCGCCGCGTCCAGCTAGAGTGGAACTAGAGGTTGTCGTAAGAGTAATAATGCCATTGAGCTAACATAGAAGCAGATGCCCCTCCTGCTCCTTTAACTGCAGATACCATCAAGATGTTTAATAGCTTGAACTGTCCCACATTTGTTGGTGCGGATAAGCCAGAACATGTAGAGGCCTGGCTAAGCAAGTTAGAGAAGCGGGTTAAGCTCTTAAACATCACCTACGTCAGAAAGTGGACCTAGCAATATACCAATTAGAGAATGAGTCTGACAAATGGTGGAAAATGGTCGAGAGAACTATGACTACTGAGGAGAAACATGCTTTGACTTGGGCACGTTTCCAAGAGATATTTATTGCCAAACACTTCCCTAGAAATGTGAAAGATGATATGGTAGAAGAGTTTCTTAAGCTGGAGCAAAGGGATGATGAAAGTGTTTAAGGACTACGAGGCTAGATTTGCTAGATTGTCGAGGTTTGCAACATATGTGATTAATATTAAGGAGAGACTTGCAACATGGTTCAGAATGGATTAAGGTACGACATCGGGAACTATTGTTACTCTAGACATATGGTCAAGTCTTAGACAAGGCTCATAGGGTAAGGAAAGATGTCGAGGCAGGGCGAAAGTACTACAAGGAGTAGAGGTAGAAGAGAGGACGAGAAGAAAGTAGCTCAAAGGGCAATGATGTGGTTCAGCCCAAGAGCAAGAACCATAACTTAGCTATAAGGGAACCAATTCAGAATACCCAGGAGCCCGCTGAAGCTTGAAAAACTTGCAGGAAAAAATCATATAGGTGTTTGTTATTGGCAGAGTGGTGCATGTTTTAACTGCCAGCAGCAAGGACACAGGGCTCAAGATTGCCCCCGCCACTTAGGCCTCAATTTACTCGGAATAGGGGGATGCAGAACTAGCTGCCAGGATCTAATCAAGCTGAAACTACATGGGCTCAAGCTTATGCCTTGACAAAGAAGGATTGCATCTCTACGATGTAGTGATAAGTAATTTACATAGGTTCAGCTGGAGCTTATCCCTTGATTGATGCTTGTTACACTTTTTTCGTATGCCCCTACATCTTTGCTCGTCAACTTGGTGGTGAGTCAAAGGTCTTAGGTAGTGGAAACTCTGGGAGTCTATAAAAGAGATCATCCATCCTTATTCGATGACTAAGGTGCATAAATTTCGAAGAAGAAAGTTTTATAAGGGGAGAATGTAAGAGCCCAAATAATTATTTTAATTTTTTAAATAACATTTTGGGATACTCTGGAATAACATATCTGTTAGGGACTTTTGAGTTATTCACCAAGTTTAGAGATATAAGGCTATTCAGTTATGTTTTGTCGATAAATTGAGCTGGTCTTCCAGAGAGATAGAAGAAAGATAAAACTAGGGTTTTGAGGATTTCACTCTTCTACCCATAAATTGTTAAGTAATTCTAGAAGGAGGATTTAAATCAAAATAAAATTGTGATCTGAAGATTTTGATGTTAGTGGTTGATTTGATTGTTTAGGTTTGAACTTTTTGGAAGCTTACGCAACTTTGCAAATCTTATCCGTGAATTGAGGTGAGGGTCTTATGCACTTATCCACATCATTAGTTGACTAAGCTCGCTACTCTATTTTTTATTGTTGATAAAAATCTATCGTGCATCAGAATTGTTATTATTAATTTTCTTGTGATATTTTTGTATCAGATTCATACAATTTTCACTCCTCGTAAATTGTTCCTCTTTTGCCTTACGCCGCTGACGGTTCTTGTAATTCTTTGAGTTTTTTTTGTCCTTCTCTGTTTGGCCGTGATGTTGCCTTGGAATGGCAACTGTTGAATTTTGTATTTCACATAGCAACTACCAAGCCTTTTGTTGGAGTTTCCGTCCAATTACAAAGGTGGCTTTGCCGCATGTCATGTTTTAAATGGCATGCACTTAGCTTGTATATACTTTGCCGATAATTCTTCTTTTCAAAATTCTGGAACCATACGAACTCCGACCCAGTCGATTCCACCTCTATTGAGCACATCTCTTTGTCCTCCTTGATTTGAGTCTAAAATCGAGTACTTTCTGAAATTGTTAAGATATCGCATTTGAAATACAACATTTTGATGCTTTTGTTTCTCACATGCCTTTGACATACGTTGATGTCCTTTGGACCCTTTGAATTGGACTAATATTTAGAACCTTCATGTGTTTAGGATAACGAGGTGACATGACATGGTATGACAATCGTTATCGGTATACAATCTTTGAACTTAGAACTTTCTCTACTTAGGTTAATGTGTTTTGTAGTCACGTATTACGTGAATGTATTGTATTTGATTATTAGTTCAACTATTCGAATGTGTTCCTTTGACTTTGACTTTTTGATCATTGATCCCGAAATGAAATTATTTGTTGTTCTAAGATTACTTATTGTCTTTGCACTTTCAGTTCCATATATTACGTTTTGACACAGCTATATGTTATTAAATACCTGGGTTGTGCTCCATGAGTGTGTGCATGTGATATTTACTGAGCTTTGTACCCAGCCTTTCTCTTTTCATTTCAGGTAATTAAGCTGAGACAACCTAGAGGAGTTAGTAGCCATTCGCATGAGCTTGGGGATACATTTTTAATTCATTACTCTTTTTAGTGATTTGAGAACAAGAACTTTGTAACAGTTTTGATAAGTAGCTTTTGAGAACCCCCAATGTTTGGAAAGTGATTATTGTTATTAGATTTCCTATGCAATTATTAGACATTGATGATGAATTTGAATGCCTTTGATTTGGGATATGATCTAGAGCTCTGATTATCTACTTTGGGTATTATATTTCTCGTAAGCATGAATATTTTGAAATAGTATGTGAAGGTTCACCTCCAGGTCAGGGGACTGACATGTCTGGCTTTGACTCACGAGATATGATCCCCTTATTGATGACATTTTCTATCTGTATGAGGGATCCCATAAAAGCGTTGAACGACACGTGATAGTGGCCAAATATTTAGTCGTGGTAGATCAGAAGCAGATTATTCCTGACAATATTCACTTGCTATTTCTCCATCAAACGATTCACCATTTGAGCTGCCTTATTTCTTCACCTCAAATGAAGATTGAAACTGACTCTCTCAGCTCTTGATTCATGGTTTCCAAATCTCTCCGGGTGAATCTAGATCGGCATTGTACTGGTACTGTTTTAGAAATTCTCCCACAACATCTTCCTAAGTACAGACTCGGACATCATCCAAAGTAAGGAACCAACGGGAGGCAGCTGCCATGAGAGTACGGTGGAACAACAGTATCAACTGATTTTGATTCGCCCCATATGGGGCCAACGCTCGCATGTATATCTTAACATGGATTTTGAGATCTATGGTCCCGTCAAACTTATCTATCTCGGGCATTTTGAACTTGAGGAACAATCTATCCTTGGGTTTCATGGCTAGGGCACTAAGGTCTAGAAGGTCATTGGCTCACCTTATCCAGGCAATTTAGGACTCAAATGCTGCCAACTTGTCCTTCCATTCCGGTGCGGCAAGGGCTTTCATTTCTTCGTCCTTGGACTCATACAACCAATCCAATTCTAGACATTTCTTCTTGTTATCCTTTTTCTCTCCTCTCCCTTCCTCTTTCAGTTTTTTTCTACCCTTCGTTTGAGGTCCAATTCCTTGATGGTTCAGGGTTGTTCTATTAAGGTGGTGAAACCATTATGAAGATCTTTCTAATGTTGACGGATGATATGGACCAAATCGAAGATCTAGGAAAATTCCTTGGCCACTGGAGTTCGCGATAGCTTTTTGGATGTGTCCCATTACTAACCACGCTTAGCCATAACTGTATAGAAAAATTTGTTAAAAATTTAATTACACATACTGCGGAGATTGAGCTGGCTGACTCGTACCTTAATAGGGACTGAAGGGAATTTTTCTAGTTTCTTGGGGATTTTTTTTTTTGGAATTTCTGAAAGGTGGAGGGATACAACTGACTAACCCTCCAGTTATCCAGTAGGGAAATCGACTGGTTGGTCAATAGGGTTAGGGTTTATTTTTGAAAATTCTTTTGAAGGATGAGGTTCTGACGAACCGTGCAGTCATCCAGAAGGAACATCAGCCGATTGGTTAATTTGGTTAAGGTTTATTTTTGGGAATTTTCTGGAGGATAAGGTTTTGACTATTTGTCAGGTCATCCAGAAGGATAACCGGCCGGTTGGTTAGTGAGGTCAGGATTTGTTTCTAAAAAAATTTCTGGAGGATAAGATTCTGACTAACCGTCCGGTCATCCCAAGGAAAAATTGACCGGTTGGTCAGTGGGGTTGGATCAAGGTATGAACTAGCCAGCTTTTGTTTTTCCAAGTAATTCACATACTGACTAACCGTCTGGTTTGTAGTACGATTTACCAACCGCTTAGTCAGAGTCTATCCTTTTTGCAAAATTATCAGTTTAGCTTACCGAATGTTAGTTGGTTTCCCCACCAACATGTCATAGGCCAATACAGGTATTCTTCGAACAAAAAGTAGAACATTGAATGATCTGGTTGTGTGGTTTTTTCCCTCAACGCTGGTGTAAAGGTCACCCCATCGACTAACCGTTCAGTCTTTCCCTCAAATTTGTTTAAGTAATACACATACTGACTAACCGTTCGGTTTGGTGCGTGGTTTACCGACCGCTTAGTCAGAGTCTGCCCTTTTTGCAAAATTACCAGTTTAGCTTACAGAATGTTAGTTGGTTTCTCCCCTAACATGATATAGGCCAATACAGGTATTCTCCCAACAAAGGACAGAACATTGAATGGTCTGGGTGTGTGATTTTTCCCTCAACGCCGGTGTAAAGGTCACCCCGTCAATTCGACGATACCATGGACATCCTGCCCGTAACTAGGAAGTTAATAATTGGTGATCACCAGTACATATACAATTCATTTGCTTACCAGGAAATCAGGACGAATCTTTAGTACTAGACCGTGGAGTTGAGAGCTTAATCTAAAATATCACCTTGTGCCTAGGAGGACCAAGGGCTTCAGCTGTCACTCTCTAATGGGTGGCTAGGGTAAGACATGTGCATATGTGAGGTATTGGAATAAAAGTGCAAGTGCCATAGTTATATCATATTGTACATACCACAAAATACAACTAGACCAAAACAAACAAAAAAACAATTTCAAATCTAGTCTGCTTAGTTGTTTTTAGTCCCCAACGGAGTTGCCACTTTGGCGAACCGCCTCGGAAAAAAATTCCAAAAAATGGAACTTTATTGAAGTCTCCATCTTATTTAATTAAAGGAAAATAAAAATAAAAAAGGCTAAAAATGACTCCAAATTGTCCAAAAGAACGTCTAGTCTTTCAAAACCAAGAGAGGGACTAAGTTACGCAACCAGAAGGAGTTAGACACCTGTTGCGCTCTTTTGGTATCTATTTTATATTTATTGAATTTTGGCCTTAAGAAATGCAGCATAAAAGAATATGGTAAAACTAACCCTAAGTTAATTTTTATATTTTTGCTTTGCATTCGACAGTGGGGGTCGATTGCCTACGTATACGACCGGACTAATCGGAATCAGAACTGTCGTAGTTCAACTCTGATCCTACGAGGAGTAATCTACATTTCGAACTTACACTTTGGACAAAAAAATGTAAGAAGACTCTTTTTGTTATTTCGAAATGAAATGTGATCATGAGAAGGGGAGAATTTATATAATTTTCTAAATTAGAATGACCATTAAAGATTGCCTCTTGAAGTAGCTTGTCTTGACGACTTAGGGATGTTCTTAGTATGATCCACGATTCGAAGAATACAAAAGACTTTTGAAAGTGAGTTGAATGGCTTGGATTCTTGAGAGAACAAGAATATCACTTCACGGAATAATGAGACGCAAGCTCTAAAGAAAATAAGTTTCTGGATCCCTTGAAATGAAGGCCAAGGGCCTATTTATAGTGCTTAGGGTCGCAGAATCTGAGAAGAATGTCTATGCCAATCTGCAAGGCTGGTGATAATTTAGAATAAGTGAAGCTATGTAATTTGGCATAGCCAAATATTGGCTATGCCAAAATAAAAATATTTTTTTTTCGAATTTTGGGGCATTATCTGACCTTATTTTCAATAATTATCTCTGATATCGTAGATGGAATACACCAGAATCGAGATAATTCATTTCTTATCATAAATAGATTCGGGATAATTCATTTCCTAACCATAAAACAGCTTGATATGATCCTTGCATCAAGGATAATTCATGTATCATTTTTCCAAATTATCTCGGCCAACTAAATCAAATTATGTTGCAAAATCTCGACATTGAATTGGACTGACACAATTGAACTGGTTTGGAGGGGCAACAATACTTCTGTGGCAGGATTAATCACCTCAGGAGAATACAGCGATTGTATGCACGATACAAATTTAGAGAATTGGATGTTGTGCCACATTTAGAGAATTGGACGAGCCATAACATCAGATTTGGAGACCCTAAACCCAAATAATCCTTAAGCAAGCTATTACATGTGCAACAGGCCAAGATCAGACATGCCATTTATGTAGAAAATGCAGCGAAACTTTGCAGGGCGACATTTTGTCTTGACTTAGTGAGGACTTGCATTATTTATTGGTAATCATCATGTCAAGGCAAACTTATTGCTCAATTGAAACATGTATTGTTGCCAAGATACCTAGAGATGCACTTTCCCTGCCAGCATAAACGCCTTGTAGGCAACAGACCTGATCAATTTAGGCCCACCCCATGCACTCTCAAACTCCTTGACTACTTCTTCGGATAACAAATCTATGCCTCTTTCCTTAGCCGTAATAACTGCCGACCACGATCTCACCATCCCCACAAACCCATCAAAGGACAGTTGTTTCGGTATATCCAGCTGCAATGGTTTCCCTTCTATTCCCAGCCCTACATCCTCAAAAGGAAATGGAAGGGTGTGATAACCATCAAATATGTATTGGATGTTCGGGTGCCAGAAAGGAAGAGTTGAACCGTGGAAGCGCTTCATTACTGGATCAAATATAGGGCTGACCAAAATGTCATTATATCCCCAAACAGCGAGCATACCTCCTGGCTTCCGTAGCACGCGTTTTACGAGTACGTAGAACCTTGGGAGGTCAAACCAGTGCACGGCTTGAGCCACAGTCACCAAATCAACTGAACCCTCTCCCCCCAACAAGGTGACTAGCTCATCATCTGACATGGATAATTGGGTATGTACGTATTTGACCCGAGGATGTGGCATAGCGCATTTTAACTGAGCTTCACTCAAGTCAGATCCAATCACTTGCTCATAGTGCTCAGCAACCTAATAACAGCAACACGAAATGATGAGAAAATAGCTTTGATCGAATAAAAATTAACGGAAACGCAATAGTAGAAGATAAACCAATTTTCATTTTACTATTTTCTATGACCAGCATCTACTTCATTTCATGGCGAGAATAATACATGGAAAAGTTTGCCATACTAGGATTCGAGGATACTATTAGTGATATCCTTGAGTTTAGGGTGTAATTTATCTCAAGAACACACTTTCGGCTTAATATCACTTCTGTCATGAAACTGAACGCACACGGTGTTCATTTTTGCTGTAAAATACACAATTGCCCACCGGCTTAAAAGAAACAAGATATTCACACCAACCCATTTCTCTGTCTCTGTCATGTTCCCACCAAGCTTTTCACTCTCTTCTCCTGCGGCCACTTCACAGCCTCAACCATGAACACTTCAATCCAGCTCCACTCCATCTTCATAATGCTATCAACCTTACACTTGCCATGAAAACAATGCCTTCCATCACTGCCACCGTTACCCATCACCGCCGACCCTGGCACGTCCACCCAACATCACCTCCAGATCTAATTGCTACTGGCAACACACATTCCCCCACAAAGACAAATATAGACCACATTTTAACATTCCCCCACACCTCCAACCCCCCAACACACAGACACGCCCCCGCCCGTGCAAGCGTTCATGTTGCCAAAAAGGCATTGCTGTTGGTTGTTCTTTTGAAACAAATCCATATATGCCTGATTTAGTAATCCCCTTCTCCACACGACACGACACCCCCCCCCCCCCCCCCACGCGGGGCCTCCTTCCCCTCACTTTCTCTAACTGTACAAAGAGGTGCAAAAGCAATTTAGAGAAATGATCAGTAGTAATGCTTCCTAAAGAAGTCGTCAGGGAACTGAAGGTGGTTTCAGGAATTTACAAGTGCGAAGATTATTGGCTACCAAATTTCTTCCAAGTTCAGGAAATCAAAAGATAGCTACCCTTCATTTGAATAAGAATCACCTGTTTGAATCGATGGAGAATACAACCAAACAAAGGAAAATGCAGGAAGCATCCTAGAAGATAAAATCATGACAAAATCGTGGTATGATATTAAACACAATAAATCTAAAATTTTCAACAGAAAAATTACAGTCAAATCACACTAGCACCCCCTACAACCTCCCTCTGTCACCATATAAGTGAACAGTTAAAATATTTACCAGATTACCCACATCTCATGTGAAAAGAATAAGAGGAATTGCTACAAACACATGATCACGACAATTTGTTTGTTTAAATCGCCAATCAATTGATATGTGACGTTGCCACCGAACTTTCCAAAAAACATGGGCAACTTTGTCAGTAGATTTCTTTTATATACGAAAGTAATTTGCAGAGCCAATGCATTTTCTAGCTCCTCTCAAATAATATTCAAGAAGTTTCTGGGGAATCTACAAAGACTAGAGTAGGTTAACATTCTTGTGAGGCTTTTATTGTGTTTTGGAGATGAATGTCTTCTTTTCTAGAAGAATGTCTCAAAGATAATTAGTATCTGAATATAGGTTGAGTTCGAAGAGTGTCCAAATAGAAGTAGATAAAAGCACACCATAGAGTCATTTTTCATCCTCAAACCAAAATAGAGGCTGTGAGATTGCATCAGTTACTGTTAAACGACAGAAACACATGCATCAGATTATACGTTTGGGTGTTTTTTTTTTTACTTACAGTATTCTACGTACTATTCTACGATCATGTAATTTTGACACAAAGCTAGTTTTGAAGGTTCTAAATTAAGAGTTCAAATTAGGATCGCGGTGAAAACCAACATTTGGAACTGGCTGGCATGTACTAAAAGTCAAGAGTGTAAACATCTAATAGTGCAATCGGTGAGGGTGGAATTTGACAAAAGGAAGGGATTCTCAGAGCTCAAGGTTTTATTTTTCCAGCATGTCATCCGACGGATGTGGCACTATCTATGGGTGGAACTCTGATGACAAAAATGAAGGTAGGATCCAGTCATCTGCAAGCAAGCAAATTGAGAGGGTAAAGAGAGTGATACTAACACCGAGCGCAGCTTGGCCGTTGCCAGTGCCGACATCCCAGGCAAGATTGTGAAAAGGGGTCCGATCAGCCAGCAGCTTGTACCATTCGCTTGGGTAATTGGGCCTCGCATCCAAGTAGATCTCCGCTTGCTTGTCGAACAGTCCAGCCATTTTCCAGATCTCTCTCTCTCTCGCTGTTTATGTATGATTTACCTTCAACTCTGAAAGGTGAAATCTGGGAAATGGGAGAGACAGGGAGAGTGAGAGCTTCAGACTCCGAGTTACATGAGTTGAATTGAATCTGGGTCTCCGACCATTTGCGTTATTTCTAAGGAACCCGTAACGTCATTCTAATACATTAATCGAAAATTCCGTCTCTGCTCTTGTATTTTCCTTTCTCGTTTGATTCTTTAGCTCCTTTTACCAATTAAGAAAGGAGAAGGGACGACCTCAGTCTTCTTCTTTCCTGATTTACTACTTCGTTCTCTCTAGACGCTTACTCCCATGCACTCCCTACTCCTAGACTAGTGTTCATAATGCATATGGGTTAATTGCACTTCATATCATCTGCCAAAATAATTGGCTCTGGCTTGATCATTGGCTACCAACTCGAGCTCTTATTTAACGGCATGCAGCAGGAATTGTTTATGATGCTGTTAGCTCCTAATTGAACGGTTAGGGTCACTGAAAGAATCCTCAATGCTGCATGTTCCTAGGTCTGATGCAGTGTTCCAATGCTGGGTTAATGCACTTGTATTTAGAATGTGGCAACCGTGCAGGGGAGGCTCGAGCACTAAAGACTATGTCAAAATCTTGGAATACCTTAGGGTGCACTTGTTTATTGTAACTCATTTGTTTATGGAGTATCCTATGGCTCAAAGAATGTGGGATGCAATGCACAGCTAGGGGATATACCTAAGTTCATCAATTTCTACCGCATGCTATGCCACACTTAGAGATGTCAAAAGGGTCGGGCGGCCCGCGGGCTAGCTCGGCCCTTTTTTGGGCCCAGACTGGCCCTAACTCTTAGGACTTGGGTCAAGGCGAATTATTTGAGAAACAGGCCAGGCCCGGCCCGGCCCGGTCCTAAAATGGCCCATTTTTGGCCCGGTCCTAAAATGGTTTGTTTTTTGTCCGGCCCTAAAATGGCCCGAGTTTGGCCCGGCCCTCTTTTGGCCCGAAAACTAGCCCCATTTTGGCCCTAAGGTTGACCCTATTTCTGGCCCTACACACAGGCCCTCTTTTGGCCCTAAAGTTGACCCTATTTCTGGCCCTTTTTGGCCCTACACACACTCTCTTTTGGTTCAGTATTATTGTATACACACATTATTATATATAAGTATGTGTCTAACGATGATCAAATGAGCAATGAATCTGAACATGAATTATGATGATCGTTCTTCCTTGATGCAATAATCAAAGATATGTTTGACGTAAAACAAGAATTAGATTACAAAGATTACAATCGAACCGTGAGAAATCATGAGTCTCCTTGAAGAGGTCTTGGCAGTCTTGGATGGGCCGAACTTATTCGTCAATAAATACTAAATCGACTAATTCCACTCTCTTACATATAAATTAGTATTGGTACCGTGCGTAAAAAAAATAATTATTAAAATAAATATAAAAGCTAGTATTTATATTATTAAATAATAATAACAAAATAGATAGTAAAATAATAATATTATTTTCACATTTTTATGAGTTTTCAATCACTTGAAAAAATAATTGTTATTCTTTCAGCAATGAAAGAAGAAGTGAAATATCAAATAATAGAAATAGTCTCTTTCAAATAGTAATAATTGTTATGTGTTAAGATTTTATTAATAAAGTTCACCAAGAAGAGTATAAAAAGGTATAACATATAATAAAAAAAATATAATGAGAGACAAATAAATATGTATTAGAGATGTCAAATGGGTCGGGCGGCCCGCGGCCCGGGCTGGCCCGGCCCTTTTGTGAACAGTAGCGGCCGGCAAAAATAGGGCTTTGGGCCTGGGCTTGGACTAGGCTGGAGTTTTCAAGAGAAAGGCCCGGGCCCGGCCTGGGCCGAAAACAGCCCAAAAATGGCCCGGCCAAATTTTGGCCAGTTTTTAGGCCTGGTTCTGGCCCAATTATGGCCAAAACACACAAAAATTAAACTCATTTCCTAGATAGCCATTTCGAACAGATACAAGCTGTGGTTGAGAATAATATAGTCTGTTAGAAACCAATTCTTTTAAGATTTAAATTTGAAATTCATAATTGGATTTGAAATTTAATTCACTTTCTTTTGTAATAAGCTTATTTCAAATTAATCATTTATATATAGATATATATATATATATATATATATATATATATATATATATATATATATATATATATATATATATATATATATAGCAACCGATCTTAGGCTTAGATAAAATGAAGAAGGGCCTATGAACAAATTTATCTTAAATTTAATTTTTTTCATAACATAAAAAATTAAAAAAAAATTATTCAGGCCCGGGCCTGGCCTAATCCCGGCCCTAAAGTTAGGGCCTAGGGCCTGGGCTTGGACCAGGCCAGGATATCCTCACATTGGGCCCGGCCCAGTTTGTAAGGCCCGAAGCCCGGTTTGGCCCTGGCCCTGGCCCTCTTTTGGCCTGCTGGGCCGGCCCAAGCTCGGCCCTTTTGACACCTCTACATACATACATATATACATACATACATATGACTTATAATGAAATAAAAAGATAAAGATTATGTTCGTTAAATTGTAAATATTAGACATGCCTAGAGTATATGAAAAAAGAAATTTAAAAACGAGAGATGTAAATGAGAGAGAGTGAGAGAGAGCAATTTGCTTACATAATAACAAGAATCCTAATCATTGTACTACATTACAATTTACTTAAATAATAACAAGAAATTACCGTAATTCAAGCCTTTACTTTGAATAACAAGAAAATGCAACAACAAAAAAAGGCTCGGGCCCGGCCCAAGCCCGGCCCTAAATATTGGGCCTAGGGCCAGGGCTTGGACTGGGCCCAGATTTCCCCTTCATCTGGCCCGGCCCGGCCCGGTTTGTAGCCCTACTGGCCTGGCCCCTGCCCAATTTCACGGCAGGTCCAATGGACCCGGGCTGGGCCGGCCCAAGCCCAGCCCATTGACATCTCTACACTTCATAGTGAAAGTTTCGATGAAGTTATTGTTCGATATAATTCACGTTTATAATTGTTTTCAGAATGCAATTAGACTTTCTTACACATAATAGTAAATATTATTGTAAATAGTAGATATAACACGCTACGATATAAACAAGAATAATCTTACCAAACTATAGAATAAAGACAAGATTTTGTCCTCAAAGGTTGATTTGCGCTCTCCGTAATTAGTGGTTAGATGCGACGGGCTTCACGGCATGTAAGCCCCAGGATTAGTCTGTAATACTATTCCCGTTTACATGCACTTGCAACCGATACTAATGAACATCCCTCTTGAGTTTCCGCTTCTACAACTCACTATGGATATTAAAAATATCAAAGTGTTTGAAGAAACTTGGCGTAACGAGAGAGAGTATTTTTTAGTGTGTGATGGCCAAATGACCTTATTTATGAGGGAGATGGAGGCCGTGAAGTGTCTTGGAGCCAATTTGTCGGCTCTGAGGTGGAGCTAAAGGTTGGCTTCTCTTTAGGCAAGAGCTGGTAAAGAAAAGCAGGTTAGCCCATGTGTTTTGAAACAAACACATAAAAAATAACAATCATTCATACATTTCAAAACACATACTCAGAAAAGGAGACCAGAAATTAGATCTTTTTGTCCTGAATGCATTTTTAATATTTGATGCCATGGAAAGTGGGTTCGCAGTCGACGTGGAGGTGCCACAAGGAATGCAGTCCGACTCAGATGCCAAGTATGTTGATGTGAGACACAGCAAGGGTGGAGCAAGGGCAGAGACCAAGGGCTTCCCAAACAGAGCCTGAGAGTGACAGTGCTGCGAGGGCAATGGCGCAGGATGAATATACGACGACAGTCACAGTCTGATGCTTAGGTCCGAAGTCAAGATCCTGTATGTTTCTCTCTAGGATTCTAGAGTGAGAGAGTGAAAGTGTTCTGAAAATGTTAAAAAAATCCGCCAAATGAATTCTCAAGACCTCGATTTATAGAGGTTGAGATGATGATGTCATCACGCGACACGTGGCGCTCCCCGGGAGTGACACGTCACCGAGGGGGTCCACATCTGCCGGTGCTCCACAGACTGTCGAATCGCATATTCACCTGGCCTGCCCCGCACAGCATCGCTCTATCTGTCTGGAAAGACAGGCTCCCACAGCATCGGTGTGGCTAGAGAAACCCCTTGATCTAGCCTCCAATCCAAGCCCTTGCAGAGTCCCACAGCCTGACAGTGGTGGGGAAGACCCAACGCCCAACTGCCAGGCAGACTAGGCGGGATGCCCTCTGAAGACTTGTTCCGTCTCGGAGTGACCCGGGGGTCATAGTCCATAGGGGTGCCAATGCAAGCCCCCCAGTGCCGGAGCACATGTCATGGGAGCGGTGCGGCAACGAACGTCGTGAAGCAATACTTGGTGCCGGAGGCACGCATGATGAGAATGGCGCACGGGCGCGACGATGAAGGTCGCGAAGCTATAGTTGGTGCCGAGAGTACGAATGATGAGAATGGCGCACGGGAGCGGCAACGAAGGTCGCGAAGCTATAGTTGGTGCCGGGGGCACGCATGATGAGAATGGCGCACGGGGCACGGAGACGAACGTCGCGGAGCTATACTTGGTGCCGAGGGCACGTATCAAGAAGATGGCGCATGGGCGCGGCGACGAACGTCGCGGAGCTATACATGGTGCCGGGGGCACGTATCATGAAGATGGCACACGGGCGCGGTGACGAACTTTGCGGAGCTATACTTAGTGCCGGGCGCACGTGTCATGAAGATGGTGCACGGGCGCGGCGACGAACATCACGGAGCTATACTTGGTGTCGGGGGCACGTCTCATGAAGATGGCACACGGGCGCGGTGACGAACGTCGCAGAGCTATACTTGGTGCCGAGGGCACGTATCATGAAGATGGCGCACGGGCGCGGCGACGAACGTCACGGAGCTATACTTGGTGCCGGGGGCACGTATCATGAAGATGGCGCACAGGCGAGGGGACGAACATCGCGGAGCTATACTTAGTGCATGGGGCACGTGTCATGAAGATGGCGCACGGGCGCGGCGACGAACGTCGCAGAGCTACGAACGTCGTGGAGCTATACTTAGTGTCGGGGGAACGTATCATGAAGATGACGCACGGGCGTGGCGACGAACGTCGCGGAGCTATACTTAGTGCTGGGGGCACGTGTCATGAAGATGGCACACGGGCGCAGCGACGAACATCGCGGAGCTATACTTGGTGCCGGGGGCACGTATCATGAAGATGGCGCACGGGCGTGGGGACGAACATCGCGGAGCTATACTTAGTGCATGGGGCACGTGTCATGAAGATGGCACACGGGCGCAGCGATGAACGTCGCGGAGCTATACTTGGTGTCGGGGGCACGTATCATGAAGATGGCGCACGGGCGCAGCGACGAACGTCGCGGAGCTATATTTAGTGTCGGGGGAACGTATCATGAAGATGACGCACGGGCGTGGCGACGAACGTCGCAGAGCTATACTTAGTGCTGGGGGCACGTGTCATGAAGATGGCACACGGGCGCAGCGACGAATGTCACAGAGCTATACTTGGTGCCGGGGGCACGTATCATGAAGATGGCGCATGGGCGCGGCGACGAATGTCACGAAGCTATACTTGGTGCCGGGGGCACGTATCATGAAGATTGCCCACGGGCGCGGTGACGAACGTCGCGGAGCTAAACTTGGTGCCGGGGGCACGTATCATGAAAATTACGCACGGGTGCGGCGACGAACGTCGCGGAGACGGTGCACGGGCACGCGTCCGGTGTCCTGAAGATGGGATTTGAGCTGAGTGTACCTGTCATAACAAGATGATGAATGCAACATGTAGTAATGACAAAGTTGGAAGTGATGGTAAGCTGTCGTCAGCGACGAGTCATTCAGTGGTAGTGCGTGACTTTGGGGGACGGGCATCGCGGGGACGATGCGCGGTTGCGAACGACGGACGTCACGAGGTTAATGGACGACGGACGTTGCGAGGTTAATGGACGACGGACGTCGTGAGGTTCATGCACGACGGACGTCGCGAGGTTCATGTGCGACGGACATCGCGAGGTTGGTGGACGACGAACGTCACGAGGTTGGTGCGTGACGGACGTCGCGAGGTTGGTGCCCGACGTTAACGGACGTTGCAAGGTTGATGCGCGACATTGACGGATGTCGCGAGGTTGATGGGCGATGGACATCACGAGGTTGATGCGCGAAAGATGTCGCGAGGTTGATGCGCGACGGACGTCGCGAGGTTGATGTACGAACATCCGTAAACATCGCGGAGGTGCAAAGACTTGAGAAAACAAGTGCGCGCGGGGGAGGGGAGGACATAGGCCAAAGATTGGGGGAAGGCCAAGGCCACCACCCCTGGGGAGGCCGAGGCCGACCCTAAGGGGTGGCCAAGGCCAATGGCTAACTCCCATGAGGGAGGCCAAGGCCACTCCCCCTTTGGGTGAACTTTGGGCACGCCGACGGTAGGTGCTTTGAGAGCGATGACAAATCCGAGAGTTGCGTTGTGACGACCGTGTCGACGTGAATCATACCCATGTGACGAACAAGGTGCTAAAGTCACATACAAAGCGTACAAAGCAAACAAAGTGCGAAAAAGGACCTTGTGCGAAAAGTGAAGAACCGGGGGGGGAAGGCCAAAGCCAACCTCCCATGGGAGGGCGAGGCCAACCCCATGGCCTTGGGCGAGGCTGAGGCCGAGGCCGACCCCATGGGGTTGGCCAAGGCCTTTGCCCCTTCACCCCGTTGCCCCGGTTGCACCGTCGGTCGATGTTTTTGGTGAAGAAGTTCTCGGATGATTTTGGTGTGACGAAGGTGCTACTGTGAGTGACGTTGATGTAAAATAATTGGTGACTAAGTCGCGCGTGAGGCGTGTGAAGCAAAGAATGCACGTGACTTGGGCGCCCGCACTTTAACCAGTTCGAAGCATTGAAGAATTAACTGTTGAATCCATTGACGTGTCCACGTGAAATGGGACCCTTATTGGGCCCTTGGGTATGACCAGAATAGGTTGGGAACAATATTTAATTACCAGTATACTGCATATTGAACCTTATTTTTGGCTGCATACTGCACTTTTTTAAATCGCGGTTTATAACCATGTTTTGAAAGAAGAAAATGCATGAAGATGGCACACGGGCGCGGCAACGAACGTCGCAGAGCTATACTTGGTGCCGGGGGCACGTGTCATGAAGATGGAACACAGGCGCGGTGACGAATGTCGCAGAGCTATACTTGGTGCCGGGGGAACGTATCATGAAGATGGCGCACGGGCGCGCGACGAACGTCGCAGAGCTATACTTGGTGCCGGGGGTATGTATCATGAAGATGGCGCACGGGCGCGGCGACGAACATCGCGGAGCTATACTTGGTGCCGAGGGCACGTATCATGAAGATGGCGTACGGGCGCGGTGACGAACGTCGCGGAGCTATACTTAGTGCGGGGGGCACGTATCATGAAGATGGCGCACGGGCGCGAAGACGAACGTCGCATAGCTATACTTAGTGCTGGGGGCACGTGTCATGAAGATGGCGCACAGGCGCGGCGACGAACGTCGCAGAGCTATACTTGGTGCTAGGGGCACGTGTCATGAAGATGGGGCACGGGCGCGGCAACGAACGTCGCAGAGCTATACTTGGTGCCGGTGGCACGTATCATGAAGATGGGGCACGCACGCGGCGATGAACGTCGCGGAGCTATACTTGGTGCCGGGGGCACGTATCATGAAGATGGCGCACGGGAGCGGCGACGAACGTCGCGGAGCTATACTTGGTGCCGGGGGCACGTATCATGAAGATGGCGCACGGGCGCGGCGATGAACGTCGCGGAGTTATACTTGGTGCCGGGGGCACGTCTCATGAAGATGGCGCACGGGCGCGGCGACGAACGTCGCGGAGCTATACTTGGTGCCGGGGGCACGTCTCATGAAGATGGCGCACGGGCGCGGCGACGAACGTCGCAGAGCTATACTTAGTGCCGGGGGCACGTGTCATGAAGATGGCGCACGGGCGCGGCCACGAACGTCGCAGAGCTATACTTGGTGTCCGGGGCACGTGTCATGAAGATGGTGCACGGGCGCGGTGACAAATGTAGCAGAGCTATACTTGGTGCCGGGGGCACGTATCACGAAGATGGCGTACGGGTGCGGCGACGAACTTCGCGGAGCTATACTTGGTGCCGGGGGCACGTATCATAAAGATGGCTCACGGGTGCGGCGACAAACGTCGCGGAGCTATACTTGGTGCCGGGGGCACGCATGATGAGAATGGCGCACGGGCGCGGCGACGAACATCACAGAGCTATACTTGGTGCCAGGGGCACGTATCATGAAGATTGTTCACGGGAGCGGCGACGAACGTTGCGGAGCTATACTTGGTACCGGGGGCACGTATCATGAATATTGCACACGGGCGCCGCGACGAACTTCGCGAAGACGGTGCACGGGCACGCGTTGGGTGTCCCGAAGATGGGAGTTGAGCTGAGTGTACCTGTCATAACAAGATGATGAATGCAACATGTAGTAATGACAAAGTTGGAAGTGATGGTAGCGGTCGTCAGTGACGGGTCATTCGGAGGTAGTGCGCGACTTTGGGGGACAGGCATCGCGGGGGCGATGCGCAGTTGCGATCGACGGATGTCGCGAGGCTAATGGACGACGGACGTCGCGAGTTTCATGCGCGACGGACGTCGTGAGGCTGGTGGACGACGGACGTCGCGAGGTTGGTGCGCGACGGACGTCGCGAGGTTGGTGCCCGACGGACTTCGCGAGGTTGATGCGCGACGGACGTCGCGAGGTTGATGTACGAACGTCCGTAAACATCGCGGCGGTGCAATGACTTGAGAAAACAAGTGCGCGCTGGAGGGGAGGACATAGGCCAAAGATTGGGGGAAGGCCAAGGCCATCACCCCTGGGGAGGCCGAGGCCGACCCTAAGGGGTGGCCAAGGCCAATGGCCAACTCCCATGAAGGGAGGCCAAGGCCACTCCCCCTTTGGGTGAACTTCGGACGCGCCGACGGTAGGTGCTTTGTTGAGTGATGACGAATCCGAGAGTTGCGTTGCGATGATCGTGTCGACGTGAATCATACCCATATGACGAACAAGGTGCTAAACTCACATACAAAGCGTACGAAGCGAACAAAGTGTGAAAAAGGACCTTGTGCGAAAAGTGAAGAACCGGGGGGGGGGAAGGCCAAAGCCAACCTCCCATGGGAGGCCGAGGCCGACCCCATGGCCTTGGGCGAGGCCGAGGCCGACCCCATGGGGTTGGCCAAGGCCTTTGCCCGTTGACCCCGTTGCCCCGGTTGCACCGTCGGTCGATGTTTTTGGTGAAGAAGTTCTCGGATGGTTTTGGTTTGACGAACGTGCTACTGTGAGTGACGTTGATGTAAAATAATTGGTGTCTATGTCGCGCGTGAGGCGTGTGAAGCAAAGAATGCACGTGACTTGGGCGCCCGCACTTTGACCGGTTCGAAGCGTTGAAGAATTAACTGTTGAATCCAATGACGTGTTCGCGTGAAATGGGACCCTTATTGGGCCCTTAGGTATGACCAGAATAGGTTGGGAACAATATTTAATTACCAGTTTACTGCATATTGAACCTTATGGCTGCATACTGCACTTTTTTAAATTGCGGTTTATAACCATGTTTTGAAAGAAGAAAACGCATTTTCATTTCCTTTTTCACTTCTACACCATGTCTTAAAATTTACAAAAAACTGAAAAAAAAAGAAGAAAAAGGAATATTGGCACGCAATTAAACCCATTTTAGTTTTTTGCTTCCTTCCTTGTTTCTCCCTCCTTTGCGCAAATGCTTTTGTGTCACTGCTGGGCACTCAGCATATATTTAATACTTGGCATTCGGTGGTCTTTCTTCTTCATCTTTTACCTTATTGCTGGGATTTCACGGTTTAGGGATTAGGACAAAAGTTCAAGCCTCTTGAACAATATTACTGTTGGGATTTAAGGCAAAGGTTCAGACATCCAATCAAGCAACCCCCTTAGACTTCCAGCCAATTTAACGGGGTGAGTTCTCCTTTCTACTTTTCTCATACCAATTTTACAGGTTGTCACAGCCATGATTTCTGTAATTGGGATATTGTATTCAACAGAGCTGGTCATTGTTAGTTGATTTGCACATCTACGACGCAGGGATTATGGGACATTGCAAATATAGTTGATCTTTGCTGAATAGAAAGTTGTCGATAGAAGATTTTTTGAGTTTGTGCTTTTTAATTTTGTTATATATACTTGTAAAGTAAATTACTTATGTATTTAGTATAGCTTTAAACACTTTATGGTACTAGGATCAATGGAGAAATGAGTTGTAATGGGGGCAGAGTATTGCCACTGTGTGTGTGAGAGAGAGAGAGAGAGAGCACTACAAGAAAAGAAAAACTGTTTTTTTACGACGGACTTTTAGCGACGGAGGAGAATCCGTCGCTAAAAGACCTTTCAATGACGGAAAATACCGTATGTAAAAGTCCGTCGGCAAAAACCTTTACCAATAGAATATACCGTTGGTAATAGTTTTTACCGACAGAATATTAGCGACGGTGTAACCGTCGCTAGAATTTTTTTATAAAATATCTAATATCCGAGGAGTTTCTTAAAATAATTTAGCGACAGAAAAATACCGTCACTAACATATCCGTCGGTGAAAATTTTTTAAATAGCACTTTTTGCGATGGACTTTTAGCGACGGTATTTTCCTGTCGCTAAAAGTCCTTACATATAACAGTTCATCTTTCTCTCTCTCCCTCCTCGTTTCTCTCTGTCTCTCACCTACTCACTGGCGATTTTTTTACCTGCGGTCTCCTTCTCTGGCCACCCACCTCCGGCGACATCACCCCCCTCCCCCCCCCCCCCACGTCGTGCCCCTCCATATCCGCGTGCCACCAACTCAGCGCCACCAATTCCCTCCACTGCCCGCCACCAAGGCCCTCCATTTCCGTCGTGCCACCAACACCGTCATCGCCGCACCACCTCTCTGTATGTCTATTTGCCTTAATTTGTTTAATTCATGTGTTAAGCACCATTTGCCTTAATTTTCAGATGCTCTGATTTATGTCCTAATTTGCCCTAAAAAAAAATTTTTGGAATGTCGATATGTTTCTTATAATTTCAATTATTTTTAATTGCTGATGGAATTGATGCTTACATTTGTATATTAAAAAATATGGAGAATTGAGACTTTAGATATGATAGGGAGCATTTGAGAATTAAGAATGTTGAAGGAGGAGGGACTCAATTGGATTGAATGTGTGATTTTTATTACACTGAGCATTTGAGATTGAGATTGTTGACAGAGGATGGGACCCAATTGGATTGTTGCCCGGAGGTGTCCGACACGTGTCCGGATGTGTCGATGAGGTGTCGAGGTGTTGGTAGGTCATGGACACCGCGTCCGATCTACACCGACACCGAAAAATATCATATTTTGACTTTATACTTGTGAGCACCTCTTGAATCGAACCCTAAATTAAATTAATTGAACCCTAAATTGAATGTCTTAATTCAATCGAACCCTAAATTAAAGTAATTGAACCCTAAATTGAATGCCCTAATCCAATCGAACCCTAAATTGAACTAATTGAACCCCCTAATTGATATGCGAAATTGAATGCCCCAATTCAACCGAACCCTAAATTGAACTAATAGAATTCCCTAATTGAACCCTAAATTGAAGTAATTGAACCCTAAATTGAATGTCTTAATCGAATCGAACCCTAAATTAAACTAATTGAACCCCTAATTAAACCCTAAATTGAATGTCCTAATCCAACCGAACCCTAAATTGACTTATTGAACTCCCTAATTGAATGCCCCAATTCAACCGACCACTAAATTGAACTAATAGAACTTCTAATTGAACCATAAATTGAAGTAATTGAACCCTAAATTAAATGCCCTAATCAGAACCCTAAATTGAACCCCCTAATTGAATCCTAAATTGAATTCCCTAATCCAATCGAACCCTAAATTGAACTAATTAAACCCCCTAATTGAACCTTAAATTGAATGCCCCAATCTAAATTGAAGTAACTGAACCCCCTAATTGAACCCTAAATTAATTGCCCTAGTTGAATCGAACCCCAAATTGAAATAATTCAAGCGCATCGGATATGTGCATTTTGAACAATTTTTTTCCATTTGAACATTGATCATGTGTTTGATAATTTTAGGTTGTTAATTGTGCATTTGAGAATTATGATTTTTGATCGATGATTTTATATTGTTAATTGATGATTTTAGGTTATTAGCTATGCATTTGAAGTAATTAAGATTAATAATTTATGATTTTGGGTTGTTAATTGATGATTATAGATTGTTAATCATGCATTGAGCATTTGAGATATTGAGATTGTTGACGGAGGATGGGACCCAATTGGATTGAATGTGTGATTTTTATTGCATTGAGCATTTGAGAATTGAGAATTTAGATTGTTGACGGAGGATAGGACCCAATTGGATTGAGATACCTGTTAGTTAGTGCAGACACGGACACCACGTCTGATCGACGGTGTCTGACATTTAAAAAATAAATCAACGTATGCCGATGTGTCCGGAGGCATCGGACACGTGTCGGTATGTGTCTGACACGTGTCGGTAGGTGTCGGACACGTGTCCGGAGGACTAGGACACATGTCCGTAGGTGTCGTACATGTCGAACACCATATCGACACCCTATATGAGTTGTCGGAATTGAGATTGTTGACTGTGCATTCAATTTAGGTTAATTAGATTAACGCGACGTTTTTAGCATGCAACCCCTGGAATCTCATTGTGGTTCTAGCACTGGCTATAATTAGCTGTAATTAGTCCTGATTAATAATATTTTAATAAATAAATTGACCCTAATTAGCTCTAACGAGCCTCCTTAGTTTTAATTTATCCTAAGAAATCAATGAAAATCAAATTAGTTGTAAATACTCCAAATTAGCCCAAATGAACCCAATTGCGCACATATTGATTATAATTAGCCTAATTAGTCGTAATTAGTACTAACATAACCCAATTAAGTCTAATTAGCCCTAATTAGGACCAATCAACACTACTCGGCACAATTAAACCCTAATTAGGACTAAATAACCCTAATTAGTCCTAATCAACCCTCATTAGCTGTAATTATCCGTAACAACTCCTCATTAACAATAATTAGCCCTAACATAACCCAATTAAGCCTAATTAGCCCTAACATAACCCAATTAAGCCTAATTAGCCCTAATTAGGACTAATCAACACTGCTCGGTACAATTAAATCCTAATTAGGACTAAATAACCCTAATTAGTCCTAATCAACCCTAATTAGCTATAATTATCCGAAACAACTCCTCATTAACAATAATTAGCCCTAACATAGCCTAATTAGTCCTAATTAGGACTAATCAGCACTACTGGCACAATTAAACCCTAATTAGAACTAAATAACCCTAATTAGTCCTAATCAACCCTCATTAGCTATAGTTATCCGAAACTACTCCTCATTAACAATAATTAGCCCTAACATAACCCAATTAAGCCTAATTAGCGCTAGTTAGGACTAATCAGCACTACTCGGCACAATTAAACCCTAATGAGGACTAAATAACCCTAATTAGTCCTAATCAACCCTAATTAGCTATAATTAGCCCAAGGTACTCCTCATTAACACTAATTAGCCCTAACATATCTTAATAAATCCTAATTAGATTAACTTCTTCCCATAACGCTAAACCCTAAACCTTGATACTCGTAATTAACCCTAATAACCCAGTTAGCCCTAATTAGCCCTAATTAAACCTTGATACTCCGTGCCACACGACATCGTCCGACACATGAATGCGGTCCAGAACCCGGATCTGGAGGAGGATGAAGTCGTAGCTCTGACGTATAACCAGACACACGTGCGAAAGAAGGACAAGGACGAGGCGCGCCGGGCCGGTGACTATGTTTCAGATATTGCCCGGCAGATCGATGTAAGTCGATGTGTTTAATTAAGTTGTTAATTTTTTCTTACTATCATCAATGTCTGTTGCATTAATTAATGCTCTAACATATCTTTAAATCACTATTTTTGCAGGCCTCGTATGAACAGCTTAAGGAGTTCGGACAGCCATCAGCGTCCACTAGTACGGGTGCGAGTACTGGGGCGTTGAAGCGATGGCTGGATACGCCGAAGGTCGTCAATCGGCCGAAAGGCCGCATATGCGGCCTGCCTAGCACTACTGCTCGTGCCGTGATAGGAGCGTCCTCACCCCTCGCTGCCCCTGCACAGACACCGGCTCCTCGGCATCCGTTGGACGAGGAGAAGATCCAGCGCATTGCTACGGTGGTGTTGAGGCTGATCAAGGAGCAGGATCAGTAGGGTACCGCTGCCGGACATGCCGAGCCGGCTCCGGATCAGCAGGATCCAGATCCGGGACTTTGCAACCCCTGATGAGCCCCTTCTCGTGCCCAGTCCCAGCTTTTCCCCCCTCCCCCCACCCGGTCCCAGCGTGTCCCCCCCCCCCCGCCCGGCTTGTACATCATGACTATTTTTTATAATTGATTGTATATATTTCTTTGTGTATTGATTATTGTGCGTCGTTGAGAATTGTGTATTGATTATTGTGCGTTGTTGAGAATTGAAATTTTCATTACAGGTCTGGGTAATAGAAAAATTAAAAAATAAATAAATTTTTTTTGACTTTTGGCGACGGATTAATTCTGTCGCCAAAAGTGTTTCTTGTATTAACTTTCAGCGACGGAATATTCCGTCACCAAAAGTCTTATTAGCAATGGAACATTCCGTCGCCAAAAAATTATTTCATCGCTAAATTCACAAAACAGAAAATAAATTAAAATACGTAAAATATAATTAGCGACGGATATTCCATCGCTAATTAATAAATAAATCCGTCACAAAAAGTGTAATATTAGACGACGGATTTGAAAATTTCATCGCCAAACTTTTAGTAACAGGTTTTTATACGAGGGACTTTTAGTGACGGTATATCCGTCGCTAAAAGTTTTACCGAAGGATTTTGGGCTTTTAGCAACAAATTTTCCCGTCGTTAAAAGTCTTTTTTCTTGTAGTGGAGAGAGAGAGAGAGAGAGAGAGAGTATATCTTAGTGTGGGCGCCCCAATCAAGTCTCCCCATTGTCATTTATATAGTATGTGATAATATATAATTTGTGAGGTAAAAGTAATCATATTTCAATGCAAATGCTGAAATGTTCATCATGGCTCGTTCCATAAGGTTGTTGTGTTACTGAGAAGGAAATGTAATAAAAAAATTCAGATTGTTATGCCTATGATTGTGGACTAAAAAGCTGATATGGTTAGAGGATAAATGGATATTTGATTGATTATGAATAAGTTGTATAACTGCATAAGTGTAGGGATAACTGGATTCCATAGGTAATGAAAAATTTACAGCAGAAAGAAAGAAACCATGCCTTAACACCCATAGATTGCATAGTGGTAAACAAGATACGTACTTAAGTCGTACCTTCGCGTTTTTATTAGAACTTGACAAAAAAACTTTGATGTTTATCTTGACACTACCTACTCTTCCTTGCTATGAGCCTATGTCGAGTTCTAGTGTGGGTTCTTGCAATTCCTTAATCTAAGCTTAAAAAATAATTTTTAAGTTATAGAGGATATAGTATAGGGAAGAAGAGATAATGGGAGAACAACCGGGGGGAGGGCGAGGGAGAGAGAGTTCTCCAAAGGGGTGGGGTGAATAGTAATTCGTGAATAGCGACATCATTCCTCTCTCCTTTTTGTATATCTACTCATATCTCTTCAAGACTTCCCTTTAAATTTAGGATTTAAGTGTGGGCTAGCAAGGGGACTTGTGGGCTTTTTAACTCTAGCCCTAATAGATTCAATTACTATGTGTAGACACCCATTTTTATACTTTTTTTATTTATTTATCTTTATTGGGCTTTATTAATAACCTAGGTTTATTATTATAGGTAGGCCCAATAGTATATTAAACTTAACTTACTAAATTAAGTCCAGTTATCTAGCCAGTGCAGTGGTCCAGCCCATTCCAATTGCGCAGTCCAGTTGTCCAGCCCGTTCCAGTTCCAGTTAGTAATTGGGCTCAGTCAAGTCCAATTAGGTGGGTCCAATCCATGTTAGAAGATTGTGATTTACTCAGAAGTTTTAAGATTATTATTTGTAATTTATCCTTGGTGCATATGATTAATTTTTGAAGTATATAAAATATGGAGATAATTACTAAATCTGCTACATCCCATCTGATTAAACTAGAGATAATTATAGAATTAGGGACTAATAATGTCCCTAATTTTGGGAAAAAATATTGAAATTTTTATGGGATGAACCTGCCAGTTTTTTGACAAACTAGCTGCTTAGTTGACCTTTCTCAGTTTGTAATTTCTATCAAATATTTTGTTTTATCTCTAGGTCGCAGTTGAGATGATCATGTTTATTATTTCTGGAGCTCCAAATCTCTATAAAAAGGATTTTTGGGCTATGTTTCTAAGGACTAGCTTTTTCTCTCTAGAGTTTTTATATCATTTCTCTCATAGAAGTGGTAGATCATTTCTTAGGGGAACTTAGCCCTTTCATACTTTATTTCTTTGTAGTTGTGATTCGCTTGCATCGTGGATATGGGAGTGTCTTAGAGTCTTCTGGCGAGCGCATTCTCGAGGTATATTTATTACTTTCTAGAATCATTTAGATTACAATAACCTGGAGCGGTTCCCATCCCTGCGATCATATTTCCATTATACAAACTATCAAAAAGAGTTTTTTCATTTAAATTATTTTTGTTCAAGTCTTAGACCAAAATGTAGGTCACCACCCATAGGACGTGGTCGAACTACGATAGTTTTGATTCTGGTTTGTCTGACCAGATACGTAAGCCATTTAACCCTTGCCGTCAAACTCAAACCAAAAATTTAAAATTAATATCAAGGTTTGTTTTATACATATTTATGTGTTATGAGGCCAAAAATTCCTAAAAACAAAGTAGATATCGAAAGAGTTGACCTGTGCCTAACAACTTTTCGTTATATAACTTAGTCCATGGACCCATTTTTCAATTTTTAATAGACTAGTAGCCTTTGGACATTTTAGAGTCTTTTTAGCGTTTTTCTTATTTTCCTTTTATATGACAAAATAAGATGGCAACTTCTAATTTTAGACCTATACCAGGTCTAAGATTTTTTCCAGGCGGTTCGCTACAGTGCCGACTTTGCTGTAACAAAATAAAAAATTAAGAGTAGTAGACTTGCAATTTTTTTGGTCTTTTGTGGTTTCTTTGTATAACCTATACAATATGCTATAACTAGAGTAATTGTGACCTTATTTTGTGCCTTACACATGTGCACGATTATCCTAAACCCACCAACTAGAGGCCAATGGTTAAAACCCCGGGACTTCCTAGTTATCGGGCGAACTTGACTGTACTCTCACCTCCACGGCCTAGCACCAAAAAGCCTCTTAAATTGTGGTATAACAAATAACTTATGTACGCGTATAGGTGATCTCCCATTATTAAGTACTTGAGTTATGGTTGGGAGGTCTATCATACAAGTCAAGCCAACGGAGTGAATTTACACCCGGCATCGAGAGAGAAACCACACACTGGACCATTTCAGTGTTTTGCCATTTTCTAAGGGAATACCTATTTGGCCTAAGGCATATTGGCAAGGAAACTAGACGATATTCAATACGCTATGTTGGTATTCCCGCAAAAAAGGAAGACTCTAACTAACTGGACAGTTAGTTAGTAAGTGTTATCCTTGCGAATTTGAATTTGCTGGTTTATATCCTAAACCTCCAACCCACCGATCAACTAACTAGTCAACACACAAGGTTACCGAACGGTTACTCGTAACCTTGACCTTCCCAAAAAAAACATAAATCCAAACTTCCAACCCACTAACAACCCGCCAGTTAACCGACAAGGTTATCGAATGATTAGTTAGAGTCCTATCTTTGCACAAATTTTCAAAACCTCACTAACAAACTTACCATTTAACCCACACAATTACCTGACGGTTAGTCAACATTATGTCTTATCCAGAATTTTTTGAAATCCTCGAGTGACCTTATTAGACAAACAGTCAGGTTATCAGACGGTTAATCAAGGCCTTGCAGTTACTTAGCTCTCTATCCCCATGGGGGTATAAACCCGTCAGCCTTATATGTTTCTTGCGTGCTTGAATTCTTTATACAATTAAGGGTAAAAAAATGTATATATATAGGAATTCATTCGAAAAACTCACACAAACCCAATGGCCGAAGAATTCCCTCGGATGGTGGATTTAGTCTGCATCCTTAGCTAACTATAGACAAATTTTCATACTAAGGCAAGGACTACCAAGGATGTGAAAAACCTTAAGAAGAAGGACAAAAAGAGAACAGGAGGATGAGTATAAGGTAGAGAAGAAAAATGATAAGAAGAAAGCCAAATTTGGATGGTAGTATGAGACGGAGAATGAGGAGGAGAAACGCGTTGCCCCAGAATGGAAAGATAAGTTGACCGCACTAGAATCCCAGAGTGCTCGGATGACAAGGGCAGTTGACCCAGTAGACCTCAGCGCCTTCACTCTAAACCTTGAAGACCGAATACCACCAAGTTTAAGATGCCCGATATGGATAAGGAACAACTTATCCCAAAATCCATATTAATATGTACATGTGTGCGTTTGCTCCTTATTAAGTCAACCAAAACCAGTTGATCCAACTCTTTCACCACACCCTGATAAGAGCCGCTTCACAGTAGTTATATACCCTAGATGAAGCCCGAGTACAAAAATAGGAGGATATAGTACGGGAAGTTGTGAACCAATATCAGTACACCGTAGATTTGAATATCACTAGGAGATATTCAGAGACCAAAAAATAAGAGTTGAAAGAGTCGGTGTCCATATTTGTAATGAGATAGAGAAACAGGGCTGCACAAATGGTAAACCGCCCCACAGAGGAAGAGCAAGTCAATAGAGTGAGGAACAACATGTTACCAGTATACCACGAGTATATCTTAGGACATTATCATACATCATTCAAGGCTTTGATTGTGCATCTAGTACAAATTAAGGATGTTATGAAACAAAGGTACAATATCGCGAGAAACAAAGCTCGGAAGTTATGGAGCCGGTACAAGGAATCCTGATGCCCAGCCTAAGCTCGCCGGTACCAATAACATTAACAATGTCTGAGCACAGCAAGTTGTATCCTTGGAAGCCAATACTGAACCATGGCAGAAGTTTACTCCATTAAATGCTCCATTAACCAAAGGTGTTTGAGCAATTACTTTGAAGGGGTATGATCTCCAAATTACCCCATACTCCTATACCGGTAGTGATACTTGAAGGGTATGATGCCCAGGCATTTTGTACAGAGAGGGCCTCAGAGAGATGTATCACTTTTTGACATGCTATCTAAGACCTTATCGAAGTTCCACCTCCTGTAAGGCCCAACGTAAGAAAGGATCCCTTGCCAACGAACAAGGTTAATCCCATTGAGAATATTCTGCAAGTGCTAGATGCTTCTACACTCGTAGCACCAGTTGATCAGTATCTGAATGTTTCGTCTATTTCTGCTTATGATCCATTACCAGAATTTTGTGACGTAATCTCCTACGAAGAGTTGATGGAAGGCAAAGCCTTCTCTATGGAAGAGAAAGCCTACGATAAGGATACAAGTTTTATGTTTAAGGCCAATACCATTGTGTCGCATTTGACAAGTCTGGTCAAGCTTACTAGACGACCCCCAGCCAGCTGTATCAAACCCGCTATTCTCCCAAGACCCATCAGATGATAAAGTATTGAGACAATTAAAGAAGACACGATTCAACATCTCTATTTGGAGATTGATGTCTGCCTACTACTCCCATAGATAGATCCTGAGCAAAGTGCTCTAAGTTCCCATACAGACCCAATCATAGGAGCTATCTCCTGTGCTCAAGGCCATTCATTACTGAAATATTCTTACATTTTCTGAATCTAATTTGCCAAAGTCCGGACCAAGCCATAACGACCCACTCTACATTACCATGCTGACTCTTGATAAGAGGGTACTGTTAATCCTTATAGATAATGTTTATGCCATTAATTTCTGTCCTTTGCATACTTTTCAAGCCCTTTGTAACGATCCATTATAATTCACCCTTTCTAGTCATGCAGTAAGAGAGCCTATGACAACACTAGACGAGAGGTCATTGGCATGGTAAAGTGATAGTCGAAAAGTTTAATTTTGAAATAGACTTCTAGGTGCTAGATATTCCTGCCGCCTTCAACCTCTTGCTTGGAAGACCATGGATCCATTCAGTTGGAGAGATCCCCTTTACACTGAATCAGAAGTTCATGTTCGTACTTGACAAAGTCTTCTTCACAATCATGAGAGATTCCCAACTACCCCAGATAGGACAAGTGGAAGATGAGGAGGACAGTGTCGTAATCCCACATGACTCGCTAGACTTACTTCTTAGTGGGTTTAAAATCGATAGCTCGATGCAATATTTGGAGTTTGAGAAATTTTGTCTCGTGGAAAACTTTCTCAATTGTGCACCTCACACTAACACCACAATACTCCTAGTGATGAAGAAACTCAATTATCGAGTTTAGGCAGCAACTACCAGGGGCTCATCTGTTTCCATGTCCTAGAGAATAAGAAAGATTTATTTTGGGTGGGATACAAGCCCACAAGGAAAGACGTTGGGGAAGAAGGAAGACTCGTAGACTTTCATGATATGTCTAAGGTCCTACATTGAATGGCTAATTTGTCAAGGATGAAGAGAAATGACCTTACTACAAATTTAGTGAGCTGATCTACAACATGGAGATCGAAAAACTGATGGGTGGATGAGAAATTTTCCATGATTGTGAGTGGGTGGAAGATGAAGAACTGCCAAGTCTGATGAACCCAAGCAAACATAGTCCTATGATTGGATGGATTTCATAGAATTAGAAGGAATGACGACATGTCTCAACAATATTCATATCCTTGTGCTTAACTATGAGAAGGACGGCCAGACGCTAACCCGATAAGCCTGATTATCTTGACCCAGGGCGGAGTGCAGAATTATGAGATTGATCACCAAGGACAATCCTGATGCCAAGTCTAATCCCATGCCAGATGATCTAGATGTTTATGTTTCTTTAGACAATTTGAATTTACTTGCCTACTATGTCTTTCCTGACTTTTTAATTGATATTATAATGATCGATTTTGATTATTGTTTGGTTGCTAATGTAAGTTATGATGAATTAATCCACACGGTTAATAATGAATCATAACTAATGGACAAAAAAGAGAAAAAAAATACTTGAATGAGAGTCAAAACGAGTCAAAGCCGGTGGCAGAAGAAACTATTAAAGTCAGCAAAGTCATCATAGGCACATCCAAAATGTAAAGGAAATAACAATAGGGGCTAGCCAAGATTAGGAAGAAAGAGAGATAATCACTACCCTCTTAAGGGAATTAATCGATGCTTTTGCTTGGTCATCTATCGGCATGCCAAAATATTGACCCATCGGTTTTCGAGCACAACCTACCCACTCTTCCAGAGGTTAAACATGTTAAGCAAAAACTTCGTAAGTTGAAACCTGAATAGTCTCTCAAGGTTAAGGAGGAAGTTATGAAGCTCATCCACATAGGGTTTAATAAGGGTTATAGAGCACCATACTTGGTTGGCCAACATAGTACCTCTCCCTAAACTAATCGACCAAGTCCGAATGTACGTCGACTATCAAGACCTTAACCATGGATTTTCCTCTCCCTATCATTGGTATGATCATAGACAATATTGCAGAGCATGATTTGGTTTCCTTTGGTGATTGTTTCACAAGATACAACCGGATAAAGATGGCTCCTAAAGACCAAGAAGAAACATCATTCACTACACCATTGGGCATATTTTGCTACACAGTGATGCCTTTTAGATTAACTGCGGGCTATATATCAAAGAGCCGTTACTACCTTTTTTCGTGACATGATCCATAAAGAAGTATATGGTCATTAAGTCCAAGAAACGGGAGGATCACCATACAGTTTTGAGGAAATATTTTGAGAGGTTGAGGCATTAGAAGTGTGTGTTCGGAATCATAACTAGTAGTTGCTAGGGTTTATGTCAGTAAGCGGGGCATAGAAGTTGATCCAACTAAAATTGATGCCATAGTGGAGATGTTACCACTGAGGAATAAGAAAGAAATCTGTGGGCTTCTAGGTAGGATCCAACACATCAGTTGCTTCATATCTCAGTTGACGATGATCTATGAACCAATTTTTAAGTTGTTGAAGAAGGAATTAGCAGGAATAGAAACCCCTTTGCCAGGAGGCTTTTGATAAGATTAAGAAATACCTGAGTAACCCTTTAGTACCAAAAATCCTTCATTGCTCTACCTAATCGTGATCAATATAACCGTCGGATGTTGGCACAATATTTGGAGAATTCATTGATAGAGTCATCTATTATATCAGTAAGAAGTTAGCCTAGGGAAAAATGAACGATTCAGGTATAAAAAGACATTAGTGGTCACCAGTTTGGGTAACACAAAGGTGACGACATTATGTGTTGGCTTATCCCATCGGGTTATTAGTTAGAATGGATCCAATGAAGCACCTATTTGAGAAGCCGGTCTTATTCAATTGCACGACGAAGTGGCTTTTGCTACTTTCTGAGTTTGATATCACATATGTCACTCAGAAGTCTATAAAAGGAAAGGCCATAGCGAACATGCTGTCCGATAGAAGAAACCATTGAATGGGAGGCAAAGTTCCTTGACGAAGAAGTTTGTGTCGTAAAATCTGAGACAAGATGGCAGTTATATTCTGATGGACTGCGAACAGGAATGGATTTGAGGTAGGGATACTTTTAATCTCACTGGACAGGGCATGTACCCTCGTAGCCACTAAGTTGATCATTGATGGTACTAACAATACCACCGATTATGAAGCATGCATCATCCGCTTGGAAATAGCCTTAAGCCTAGGTGTGAGAGACGTTATAGTGTATGAGGATTCAACTCTAACCATCCACCAAATACGAGGGATGTGGAGAATTAGAGACAAGCGTCTATAGACCTACCATGACATTTAGAGAAAATTATAGACAAATTCGAAGATATAGAATTATAGTGCCTTCCTCAGCTCAAGAATAACTTTGCTGACGTAATAGTTACCCTTGCATTAATGGTAGAGATACCTGAGGAAAAGAAGTGGAGCCATGTAATCAGAAAAAAGGATTGACCAGCCTACTATTTTCATGATTGCACCGTTAGAAAAAATTGGCACAGAAGAACCACAGTACACAGACGTCCAAAATATGCTCTGAGATGGTAAATACCCCGAAGGAGCTTTTGCAAAAGATTGTGTGACTCTAAGAATATGGGAAACACAATTCATCATGTGAAAAGGAAACTTGTATAAGAGGCATTATGACAGGGAGCATCTGTTTTATGTCACAAGTCAGAAGGTTGTCAGAACATAGAAGATATAGAACATAGAAGATATACAGTTAGGCGAGTCTGGACCCTACATGGATGTTTGGGTGCTAGCCAACAAGGTTCTTTGGTAGGATGCTATTGGAGTTACCATGGGAAGAGATTGAAATCGAGCACGTGAGAAAATACCACAAGTGCCAAGTACAGGCCAACCTGCATCATCTCCCCCCCCCCCACGGGAGTTGTACAACATGACATCTCATTGGCCTTTTAAGTGGGCTTGAGTCCATACTCGTGGCCATAGATTACTTTAGGCAATGGGTAGAGGTCACATCATATGCCGTGTTAAACACCAAGAAATCTGCTCAGTTAATTCGTACCAATATTGTAACGACCCGAAAATTCAGAGCGTTAACACCCCGAACTTTTGGAGCGTTAAGATAATCACTCGATCGATCAATCAATAAATGACATAAATAATTTTTTATTTTATAGTTAAATTTCAATTAAGGTCACAGCTTATAACCAGTGTAATACTCAATTTCTTTAAACTAAATATGCAGAAATAGGAAGACCAAACTTAAGCTCTCAACAAGAGTGAACTAAACAATGTCTCCCTACACGGGGGTTTGACAAATCAAAACAGTGATAAACTACTCCAGTTTCTCACTCAGGCTCTAACCCATCCTCAAGCAATCTACTGGTGAACGTTACCTGTAGAAAGATGACAAACAAGAGTGAGTTTTTGAGAGCTCAGTAAGGTCACTCAAGGTCCAAAAGAAGAGAACTGCAAAATGATTCACATATTTAGTTCGATGATAACCTTCCAAGGAATTTCAAAATAAATACAGATAATTCGATGACAACATATGGAAGAGTATCAAAATCTGATGATATTGAACATGAGCACGTGGTAAAATAGATGAACAAAGCCACATAGGCAGTGCACAAATAGATACAGACTACATATGCATATATATATATATATATATATATATATATATATATATATATATATATATATACATTGGCTAATCCATCAAGGTACTAGCCCACACCAATTTATACAAAATTCTTCCGGAACACACTAACTCCCGCCAAAACATACCAATGCAGAATCTCATGTCAATACACCAAATAAAATAATCACTAATTCAATGAATAAATCAATACTCGATGAATAATGAATAATGAGCATCAATAAGAATTTTTTTACGAATGCTTAAGACTCAAAGCAGGGTTTTAAAGGCAAAAATGCATGCTCATCTCAAACATAATAGACTTCAAAGAATTTCGATAACAATTCAGAATAAAACTTCACAAAATCAAATTCGAGCAAATAGGTTGTGGATAGAATCCCTTACCTCAATTCAAGCTATTTGTTGCTATTCAACCTCGTTCAAAATCTTCAAATTAAGCTAAATTGGCATATTAATTATTAGAATCCAAACTAACTTCATAACACTACAAACCTAATAGTACTCTCTTAGACGTTGCTTGCTCCAACATTCTCAACACAACCTAGATTACATTCTCAGCACAACTTAGATCAAAATGGGTCCCAAGTACGACCAAACCTAACCAAAAATTCTACACAATCCCCAAGGCATTATGATACCAAAAATTCATAAAAATTTCTTGTAAAGTACTTGATAACTTAAAACATTAATTTTAAATTATAAATTTTCAAATATTGTTTTTAATAAAATAATTTCTTTAAATACAAGAAAAGTCCAAAAATAGCTATTAATATCTTTAGCTCAAATAAAAGTTCAATAATTTTTTTAATAACTTTAAAATGTATAGGAAAAATAAAAAATTAAAATTAGAATTTAAAAAGCATCGAACCATTTTAAACTCATTCATTTAATTAACTCAAATGCGATATAGATAAAAGGTATCAATTCAGCTCTAAAATTTATGAAACTCAAACTAAAACTTTCTTATACTATAGAAACATTATGCAATCTTTTTCATAATATAATGTGAATTTTAAAGACCCAATTTTTTTTAGAAAAACTAAATTTGTGGAAAATATTAAAAAGAATAAACAATTTTAAAAAAATATGAAATTTTAACAGTAATTCGAGTACTTCCCAAAGAAACTTTATGTAAAATTTAAGTATTTTATGACAATCTCAATATACCCCACACCCACGTAGTACAACTATGCAAGTTTAGTGTACGACCTTTACTGCACAAACTCATTCCCCATTAACCCATCTTCTCCTTCTTCCAGTAACTCTCTGCAAACAAAACCCAAAACTCACCCCTTACGCAAAACACCCACGCGGCCTCTCAATTTCTCCTTACGCATACTCAAACCTCACACTGTTATACATATACACTCACACATTAAAACCCACGTTACATACACACACTTCTCCAACTTCTCATCCCCCATTACATACACAAATACAAATAAAATTCACACACTCTTGCACAGCCACAACAATTCATATTTCCATATCGCAACCACCACAAACATACACTTGCTCACACATAAAACACCATACTCTCCCACCCCTTTCCACAACCCGTTTCACCCACATATATACCCACGTTTCACACGCACACATAATTTAGCACACAAATAGGTTCACACTGCCTCACGACAACACCCACTTTCTCCTTGTCGCTTCCACACAAACACACAATTTTATAGAGCTTTCCCCGTACAAACCACACTGTGCACCACTATAGACCACCGCTTCATCCGAACCATGCTACGCCAGAAACATATATTCACAAAGCCTCAAACACTCCTATATAACACGTACAAAACACACACATTGTTGTACATAGGGCTTTTATGGCAACCCCTCTTTCTCCTCAACACACCCGGCACACACATATTCTCACACTACTCAGTCCTAAACACATATATGAAAACTAGAATTGTAACACTGGAAAAAGCTTTTCGGAATCGAAACTTTTTCACCGGATATTTTATGAGGGCAGTCCATCCCTTTCTTTCTCTTTCTGTGTGGCTTCTCTTCTCTGAATAATTCTCCCTCTCTCTAATGAATACCCTATCTTTTTTTCTGTATACTCTGTGTGTGTGTGTGTCTCTCTCTCTCTCTCTCTCTCTCTCTCTCTCTCTGGGCTGTAACCGAATGGGATATAATCCCAAACTGCTCTGTTTACTCCTAATCTCCATCCCCTGTTCCCTCTCTTTAATTTTTTACTTCAAAAACAAAGAGATGACTAACACATTAAAATCAGATTTTATATTCTTTCAATTATCCAATAGTCCCAATTTTATATTATTTTTATAACAATTCCCTTAAGTATCATAAATTGTATATTGTTTCCCGCTTTAAAATTGTCCCTAAAGGTTTTCAAAAAGATGTCACTCTCGCTTATCGCTGCTAAAGGCTCCAATTGATATTACTTATAATAGCTACCATTAAATTTCAGCTTATAATTATGGTTCCTAAAATATAATCGCTAAGGTTGTCGATAAAATATCGTTTATGCAAATCAACGCTACATATTGAGTACAAAAATTGTCGCTAAACAAAGTAAATTAATCTGCTAAATATCAAGGTTCAGGGTATTACATTCTCCTCCACTTATAAAAATTTTTCCTTGAAATTTATGGTATTGACAATGTCCAAACACTGCGCTTTCACTACGTAACTTTTATAGTAACCAACATATTGGCTGAGCACTATTTAAGCTCTTCACCGAAATTCATGTCTCACAATCATAAGTCAACTAGAAGTATTTCCTTCCCACCATCCTTAAGTCAACTTCACTCAAATGAATAGCGTACTCGTGATTTTATATATAACTGCCCAAAACATGAGTCAAAGTCGCAAATTTGCAATTCAGCAACTTCAAATGTTTCACCATATTATAGGGTTTCAGATTATAACTGTAACATCCTGAAAATTTGGAGCTCTATCTCCCCTCCAAACTCCTGGAACGTTAACCTACAACATAACTTTAAACCTGTCAAATCATATTTATAGGCACATACTTCAAAGCATCTAATTACACATCAACTCAAATTCTTCAAAATGCAAGAGTACAAAACTGCTTAAACTCAAACTAAGTTTACAACATAAAACTTCCAAAACTTAAACTTAGCTCTTCACCAAACAACAGGCTAAAAGTACTGACCCACGTAGGGGTCTTACTACACAGTAGTGGTGGGTTCACCAAAATCTCACACAGACTCTAAATCCCATTTCGAGCATGCTGTAGCTGATCATCGCCTACAATAAAGAGTCAGACGAAGGGTGAGATTTTGAGAGCTCAATAAGGTTGTACAAGGACAAATGAAAGAATTACAAAAATGATTCAAAAGAATCCAACCAACGATGATTTTAAAAAATATATTTCAAACGATCTAAATAGCTCGATAATTTCCAAAATGATCAAAATTCGTCAGAAATTGATACCAAAATAAACAATAACAATCACGACGGGTTCCAAAACGATCATTAAAGATCAATTTCAAAGCCATCATTCCAAAATATAATGATGGTTTCCAAAGGATTTCAAAAAGAGTTCAAAGGCAATCTGGGGAGGGATTTCAAATCAGCACACCCCGTTGAGCCAATTCTTTCCAATCATTTCTTTAACAGTCACTGTAAGATACAATGTAAATAAATTCAAAGATGTTGATCCTGGGCAGTTGTGATGCCATTCAGGCAAAGCTAGTATGGTGTACACATGCATGATGTACGAATACTAGTCCCACTGGGTACTAACCTGCATTCCACAATCCAAACCAGCCTTATAACGCCTCCCCACGGTACAGTATCCCAGGTCAACACAAAATTAACAATAACAATGAGTATTATCACAACTCGAATAACCAAAATCAAATTCATCATTTAGAACCCCAGAATTGCCACCAACCAATAGCAAGAATAAATATGAACAGTTATCAATTTCAAGCATAACAATTCTAAAGAAAGAATAGAAACAATTATCGAATTTGCTCCGCATGTACTAATAGACATGCATCGATAGATTTCCAAACAATCAGTTCAGGTTCAATATTGGGATTTTTTTGACAATAACAAATTGATATCAATACATAATTTAGTGTTCGACATTAGCCATATGTAAATCGAAAGAATACTTACAAGTACGAGTTATCGAAACAAAAGCTAGTACCCAAGATTCAGATAGAAACCCTTACCTGGATCCGAAGATATATTATCATAACCGAAAAGTCTTTACCTTTACCTGAACGGAACAATCAACTGATTACAATATAGTCTACATTACTATATTATAAACTCAATACAGACGCACGCATATTCCCAAAACGACCCCCTCACAGGGTACGTAAAATTACCAAAATGCTCCTTATGTGTAAAATTACCAAAATACCCTTCCCGGACTTAAATAGCCAAAATGACATTTTCGTGAGTAAAACCACTAAAATAACCTTACTGTTTGTGAATTTAAATTTATTCAAAAATACCTTGTATAGGTAAAATTATCAAAATATCCCCTTCGAGATGGTAAATTACCAAATACCCCATGAGGTTTTCTGTAACACCCAAAAAATTTTATGCTGGTTTTACGATGTAAAAAAAATCCAATTAGTTATTTATTAACCTTTAGTGACGGTTTGGTGAGAAATGTTTTTTTGGTCAACTTTAGCGACATATTTTTCTTTAAAACGAAATGTTGTAGATTAGAGGAAGCTGAGCGTTATAGCTTATGACACTTATCAACAAATTTATTTTAGAAACAATAATCAATAATTTAATATTAACAGTTATATGTAATATTGATTGAAGTATTTAGTGACGATTATCATGGCCAAATTCTAGTCGGCTAGTTTATTATTTAGGCGACGACTTTTACACGCGAGATTTAGCGTCGATTTCCATTAGTGAATTTTTATCGGCAGCCTATAGACACAAAATTTTGGGAAAATCATAAGTTATAATTTAAAGATAGAAATTGTAAGTGATATTGATGGACGTACTTAGTACAATTAGCATAAATGATAATTCAAAACTTTTAGCAGCAAATTTTCTTTTAATTAGCGTTGATATTTTTATGTAGCCACGTTTAGCGACAATTTATTTTCTCAACATTGATGTACTTAGTAACAATTTTTAGCTACAAAAATAGTGAAGCGGGGTCATGTAGCAAAACCATTAAAATTATTCTAGCACGAAAACTTTATCATAAATATTTTAGTTTGGACCATTTCGCATATATGTAAAAGTTTCTGTTAATAATTTGAGCGACTACTTGAAAATATAGGGGGACTTTTGGTTACTGTCCAATCTAGGGTTATTGTATATATGTATTATAATATGGAGGAGTAGTGCGGCTGCCCTTATATAATATGAGGTCAGCCGCACTACTCCACCATATATTTCTCATTTGGTATGTGACCTTAAGAGAAAGAGAGGACTGCAGAGAAAGAAGAAGGGACGAGATTGGAGGGATCTTTCCGGTGACTTTTCCTAAGATCTTTATCTTTTTCCTATTGTCATTTATAGTTTACAGATTTAGTAATGGGTTGATGGGTACTTGAGGTATATTTGTTTAGTTTGAGAAACAACAGTCCCTATGAGTGCCATGTTGTGTAGGTTGGTTTGAGTGGGACCATTTACGTGGGTTTGATGTACAGTGTTGACAAGAGAGAGAGTGGGCTGCGGGCTCTAGAGAGAGTGAAGGTAAGGGTGCAGCTGTGACGTGTGCTATGTGCATGATCGTGTTTGTGTGTAAAAGGACAGCTACTAATGTAGTGTATAGTGAAATGAAAGAAGCAGGGACATGGGCATGGCTGCCATGGCCATACTTGTACGTGGATTTATAATAGATGTGGGTTAGTGATGTTAAAAGAGAAAGGAGTGGAATCTGTGTTTTTTTCTTGATTTCATTCAACGTGAGTTACATATATGAGTGTGGGTATAAGATTAATGGAAGTGGTTGAATTAGATTCATGGGTTTGAAATGAGAGGAAGGAGAGAAGAGAATAGAATAGAGAAAACCCACTGCCGCATGGTAGTGGGCACCATGACCGTGAGCTTGTAGTTGCAGTAACATGACAAAATGCAAGGGAAAGGGAAGCTGCGTGCATATGTAGTGTGCAAATGTAGTGAGCTGCATAGATTATGTATATATGTAGTGTGCATATTGTATGTGTGTGAGTGCTGCGTGAGGAGAGAGTGTTAATGAGAAGTGGGTATGTAAATATGTGATTAATGTGTGTGTGAGTGTTGTGTTTAGTGAGTGGTGTATATATTATATATATGGTGAGTGAGTGAGTGAGTGTGTGTGTGTGTGTGTGTGTGTGTTAAACAGAAAAAGAGAGGAAGAGGGAGACCCACTGCCTTACGGCAGTGGGCATGGCAAATGTGTATATATATACATTTTCTTGTACTATGTGAGAGTAAAATGGGTATGTGTGTACTTGTGAGCGAAAATGTGTGTGTTAGTGTGAGAAAAGAGTGTGTAAATGGTGTGGGTGTGCCTGAAGTGAAGGTGTGTCTTGGATGTGTGAATGGAGGGTGTATTGAGTGCATGTATGTGCTGGGTGCGTGTGTTAGTGAGCTGTGTACTCATGTGTGTGTATACGGATAATATTAGACTCGTTACGCACTTTGGATTAGTAAATATTAGAATATGAATTTATAGTATAGTACCTGAGACTATGCTAGAATTACTGGTAAACTTTCATAATTTTCTGAGATCATATGTATTTTTAATATTTTCTGTAAAATTAAAATTATAAAATTCTTTTGAAGCCTTTAAACCTTGAAAATGTTTTAGGAAAAATTATAGTAATACTTTTATAATATAATAAAGATTCAGTGTAAATTTGGTGATTTTTAGAGTTCATTTGCTATCATTTTTCTATTCCATTGAATTTAACAGAATGAAAACTTTTAAAATATTTAATGCCTCTTAATTTCTGATTTTAATTTCAATAATTTCTATAAGTCCTCTAAATCTGTTCTAAACATTATGAGCATTTATTTCCAACTAGAAGAAATTATGACAATTTAATGGTTTTTAGTGTATTTAAGGAAATTATTTTTAATTCAAAAGTAATAAAAAATATTCAAAAATTATATTTTTATTCCATATCCTGTATTAAGCTATAAATAATTCTTAATGAATGATAAGAACATTTTTGGGATATTTTTGAGTCTCGGAGAGTGTGACAAGTTTCGGGGTAGGTTGCCCGTGTGGGAAACCGCTCTGAATTTTATCAATTAAGGGTAGAGAAACGGGTATGTTGCAGATAATTACATTAAGATGATAATGTGGTAGTATGAATAAGTGTTCTAATAAATGACTCTGCCAACCTAAGTTCACCTCGAGGATTTTGATCGAGAGCGTTCTTAGTTTCAACGCTTGGATCGAGGTAAGGAATTTCTTCCGAAACCCTATTTCATCTATTGATATCATAATATTCTTTCTAGTGTGTTATTGACATTTTCATTGGACTCACTTATATTTGTGATGACATTGAATTGATTGCCATAAATACCATGCTTTGAGCCTTATATGTTTATTGAAATTCTTTTTCAATGCTGTGTATTTATTATTTCTCATTATGCATCGAATTTATCATTGTTTTTATCGATTATTGCACTCTAAATATTGACATGAGTTAGTGTATTGAGGAGTTATAATGATGGTATGTATCGGGGGTGATATAAGGATGGTCTGTTATTGTCAAGAGATGCTAGTACCCTAAGGATCTAGCTAGTGTTCATATGCATATGCAACCTTATTGTTAGTGAGCACTGCCTTTGTGGCTTTGCTAAGTGATTACCCTGCATTGCCTGTGTGGCTTTTCATATCACCCATCTTTAATATCATCTGCATTGTTTCAGTATAATTGAAAGTGTTTCTATTGATTTTTTATTCGAGGGATTGAGATTAATCTCTTCCCATATTGTCATTGAAATAAGTTCTCCAATCGTTTGTATTCCTTACTGAATTTTGAGCGACCTTACTGAGCTCTCGAAAGCTCACTCCCTTTTTCTATTCTCTTCTGCAGGAAATAATCGTCAGTAAGAGTCTGGAACCAATGAGCTTGATTATGGATTAGATTAGCATTTTCATTGTTATTATTTAAGCCCCTGCAAGGGAACTAGTGTGTAACTTAATAAATTGAGTTCTTTACATTTGTTTTGAATGAGAATGGTTTGTTGAGATAGTTGAGTTATTGTAGAGCTCTGATATGGATGTTTTGGGTTATCCTTAGTGGTATTGAATTGATTAGGTAATTAAGGATTTGATCGATTGATCGGTTAACGTTCTGAAAATTTCAAGATGTTACATTTTCGACTCTGAAAAAACCTTAACAACACAATTTTAAGTATCTTGAAGTCATTTTTGGGTTAAAAGGTATTTTTTTTAAAAAAATCGCCCAAAAATCCCTAAGCAGTGTCCGAGCCGAGCGCTAAAAATCTAGTTTGGTTAAAAATAGCTATTGATTTTGGAATGGCACAAAATTTTAGATAATAAAACATCTCAATGAAATAAGGTTTTGCTAAAATTTTTAGATTAAAACAACTTGATTTACTAAGCTAAATAATTCGATAATTCTTCCTAATTTATACCCTAATTTAGTATTCTTCGCGGATACCAAATATTTTCAAAACTTTTCAAAACATACGTCTCGTAAAAATAATGGGGGTATTTGTTTTGCACTTTGTCAAATTCTAAGCAGAACTATTTTTTAAAAATCCTTAAATAAATTGCCTAAAGAATTTCTTATTTTTAGTGATAATTACAGTCACTGTTCAAATAAAGACACTATTTCACCTAAACAAACACAAATGTCTTCTTTACTTCACTGCCAAACCTATTTACCCCAGCACAACTCACGCGCACACACTACCACAGTCCTAACCACCTAAATCCTTCCTAATTAACTTCTAACACACATTTAATACGCATATATATATATATATATATTATACATACAACATTACACATTAACACCCAAACACCCGAAACATATTACACACACTATAAACACACACTACCCACCTGTACATACACGAACTCACACGCTAGCACCTAGGGCATTCTCCTTTACCCTTACAAGCATACAAATCCACGAAACACTAACCTATATGCCAAAATCCACCCATAAATTCACTCACCCGAAGCCCCTTTACACACACACACACACACACACACACACAGAGAGGCAACAACAAAGCAGTAGCCACCCCGCTGCTGCTGACCCCTTCCCTTCACCCCCTTTCATGCACAATACATGACCTACACAATTCACACACACATAGCCCACCTCACAGCCATGGCACATCTCTACCCCGTGACCAACCTCACACACAGAACACTCTAAAACACACACCGGGCAGTAGAAAAATAAAAACACTAATTGAAGATACACACATAAATAAGTAAAGAGATTACCCCTTACAAATTCTCTCTCAATCTCTCTCTGATTTTTTGAATTTTTTCTCTCCCACCCTCCAGAAGCCCCATGTTTATCTTTGTTTCTTTCTTCTTGTTGTTTCTTCTTTCTTTTCTCTGTTTTGTTCTTCTCTTTCTCCTTCTTCTTTTTTCCCCCGAAATTCTCCTCCTTTCTTTTTCTTTTTAGTTTATTCCCGCTTAATTCCTTTAAAACTTATCCACTCAATAGTTTATACTATAATTACACTAGTCATCAACTAAGAAGTAGGAGGTGGCCACATTGTGAACATTTCTCCAAAATCTTAACACCCAAATGCATACTTTTCAAAATCACAATTTAGCCCCCCAAGGTTTTCATATTTGCAAAATAATTCTAAACTTTATGTAATTACGTTTAAGCCCCAATATTATTCTAATTTCTACTAATTTAATTAGAAGTCACTAAAATATATACTACCACTAATTTTATTATTTTTCATCAGCATAAATATAATTTACAAATATTCCCCCATAGTTTTTAAAATTACAAAATGACCTCAAAAGTTTTCAAAATTACATTTTTGCCTTCAAGTTCTTTTAAACTCACACCCTCAAAATTAATACCCTTTTATTTTTTGGGTCTCAGATAGTTATTTTAAACAGCTCTTGAAGTTCAGGATATTACAATAACTTAAGATTCCATAATCCTACCAACCAGATATCATTACTCAACCTTAAAATAATTATGACTTGGCTAGTACAACGCTAACTGAGCTATATTTACTCCACTCCAAACTCAACAAATTGAATAAGCTTCTAATCATCATGATGTCGCTATGCTTTTCAGATAACATACAAAATTATACTCTTCGCACAATTTACTTAATAGTAGCAATAAGCTTAACTTCAAGCCCATGGTGTACTAAAGTAGTAAGCAATTCTCACATATCGCTTGCACACTACATGATCCAACCTTAAGTTCTAACTTTCCCTCTCAGCAGCCTAATTATGAGTTTGCAGAATCGTAGACCTATGCTCTGATAGCAACTATAACGACTCAAAAATCCAGAGCGTTAACACCCTAAACTTTCAGAGCGTTAAGACAGTCACTCGATTGATCAATCACTAAGCAACACAAATAACCTTGATTTTATAAATAAATTTCAATACAGGTCAGAGCTTCCAACTAGTGTAATACCTCAATTTCTTTAACTAAATATGCATAAATAAGAAGACCAAACTTAAGCTCTCAACAAAGTGAAATTAACAATGTTTTCCCACATAGGGGTTTTACTAATCTAAAAGTGATAAACTACTCTAATTTCTCACTTCAGCTCCAACCTATCCCCAAGTAATCTACTAGTGAACATTACCTACAGAAAGGGGACAAACGAGAGTGAGCTTTTGAGAGCTCAATAATGTTGCTCAAGGTCCAAAAGAAGTGAATTGTGAAACGGTTCACATATTTAGTTCGATCATAAACTTTCGAGAAATTTCAAAATGAATACAAATAGTTCGATGACAATATGGAAAAGAGTATCAACTCAAATCCCTTCAATAAGATATTATCAAAACTCACTTTCAGATACAATGTAACACCAATATACACAAATTCCTCCGGTGCACACTAACTCCTGCCAATGCGGAATCTCATGTCAATATACTGAATACAATAATTGCTAATTTAATGAATAAATCGATGCTCGATGAATAATGAATGATGAGCATTGATAAGAACTTTTAATGAATGCTTAAGGCACAAAGCGGGGTTTTAAAGGCAAAAATACATGCGAATCTCAAGCATAACAGAGTTCAAAAAATTTTGATAATAATTCAAAATAACATTTCATAAAATCAAATTCGGGGAGATGGGTTCCTAATAAAATCCCTTACCTCTATCTAAGTTATTTGCTGCTATTCAACCTTGTTCAAAATCCTAAAACTAACCAAAATTGACAAATCAATTATTAGAATGTAATTTAACTTCATAACACTATGAATCTAATACTAATCTCTTAGACATTCTCAATCTGACACTCTCAGCAAAACCTAGATCGAAACGGGTCCCACGTACGACCAAGGCATTATGATACCTAAAATTGATAACAAATTCTCATAAAATATTTTTATAACTTAAAACATTCTAAAAAGTTAAAATATGAATTTTTTGAATTTTTAAATATTTTTGAATTAAATAATTTTTTTGAATAGAAGAAAAGCCCAAAAATAGCTATTAATATTTTTAGCTCAAATCGAAGTCCCATAATTTTTATAATAACTTTATAATATATAAGAAAAATAAAAATTGAAATCTAAATTTAAAAAGAATCGAAACAATTTTAACACATCCTTAGCTAACTCAAATGCGATACAGATAAAGTTAACTACCAATTTAGCTCTAAATTTCATGAAACTCAAATTCAAACTTTATTATGATTTTTTTTAGAATTTAATATGAATTTTAAAGGCTCAAAACAAACTTCAGACAAACTGAATTTGCAAAAATTATTAAAAAGACTAAACAATTTTAGAAAAAAATGAAATTTTAACAGCAAGTCTAACACTTCCCAAAGAAACTTTCTGTAAAATTGCCGCATTTTACGACAATCTCAAAATACTCCATAACCACGTGGTACAACTGTGCAAGCACAGTGTACCACCTTTACTGCACAAACCCATTTTGTAAGACTCCAAAATAATCTATAACAAATTATTTTATTATTTTTGGGGTACCTTTGTGATTTTAGTAACCTTTGAAAGTACTTTGAAGTAGTAATACATTTTTAGAGGTCCTTTGAGTAATTTATTAAGTTTAAAGAAATAAAAAGAGTGGTTAGTTTGTGTTTATCGATAAATTGAGTTTGGTCTTTTAGAGAGAAGAAGAAAGAGAAAATTAGGGATTTGATGATTTCCTCCTTTTACACATAATTGGTAAGTGATACTAAACCTTAGTCACAATAGAATTGTGATTTGAAGATTTTAATATTAGTGGTTGATTTTATTATTTAGGTTTGAAACTTTCGAAAGCTTACGCAACTTTGCGAATCTTTTAACGTGAATTGAGGTAAAGGTTATATGTATTACAACCACCTCTATTGAATTGATGGCGGTATTCATATCCCGTAATTTGTTTGAAATAACTTTTGTTAGAACAAGAACTTTGTTTGAATTTCGTCTTGACTAGCTAGTTTTCTTGTCAGGCAGTGTGACGCCTTCTTTTTTTCACTATAAATGTACCGAAGAAATTCTTTAGGTGCAATTCCTTTGGATCTTCATCACATATAGCCGTAGAACTAGAACCCTTGAATTTCCTTCGTAGCGATTGTGTGTCCATGTATCTCACATCTATTAAGTCAGGTGCACACGTCATTTTGCTTGTCCAATTCTTTGTTAATCATTAATATAGTGCTGTACTTTTACACTTTCTCAACTAAATTCTTGGTATACATGTATCCTTTGAAGCCTCACTTTGCTGTCTTCCAACCTTCTTCACGTGGGGGCTGCCTTGATGGCTTGCCACGTGTCATCAAGTTGTTGGTTCTTGTACCTTAATTTTCTTTTAGTATTTATTTCTTCAGTTGGTCATATACGGTCCTTACAAACTCGGATCAGAACGATTCGGATTTCGTTGACCTCGTTGTTTCGCCTTTTTCAACTTGACTCTAACATCGAGTATTTTCTGAGATCATTTAGCCATTCCTTTTTAAATTCAAAGTTTTGATACTTTGTGGGTTCAATGCTTTTGAGATACTTTTGAGATAGTTTGATCTCCATTGGACTCCCTTGAAATTGAACTAATGTTAGAACCTTCACGTGCTTAGGTTAACGTGACACCATGACATAATATGACAACTACTACTAGTATACAAACTTTTAACTTAGAACATTCACGTGCTTAAGTTAACGTACTTTATAGTCACGTATTACATGATTGTATCGTATTCGATCATTAGTTCAATTATTCGAATGTGTTCTTTTGACTTTGACTTTGATATGATATTTGATGGGTTGGATGTCCCAAAGAGAGATTATTTATTGTGCTAAGATTTTCTATGCTTTGTTTGGACTCAATTATCCGTTATCGGATACCTGCGTTGTATTTCGTGAGTGTGTATGTGTGATATTTGCTGGGATTTATGCTCACTCCCACTTTTCTCCTCCAATTTCAGGTGATTAAGCTTAGACATCAATAGAGGAGTTATCTATAAGTACGAGTCGAAGATGTTCTTTAATTTTGGACTCTTTTTAGTGACCTAAAAATAGGATAGTTGTAATAGTTTTGATAAGTGACTTTTGAGAATCCCAAAGTTTGGGAGGTGACTATTGTTGTCAGATTTCCACTGCATTTATTACACTTCGATGATGAATACAAACGTTTTGGATTTGGTATATGTTTAGAGCTCTGATTACCTCTTCGAGATTATATTCTTGGGAAAATTCTTTGGATATTATATTTCTTGTAAGCAGGAATATTTTAAAATAGTATATGAAGATCCGCCTCTGAGTCGGGTTTGACAGATTTGGTATCAGAGCATAGGTTTAAGATTCTGTAGACTTTTAGACTTAAGCTTTCAATAATTTGTGATGAATTTTATGATGTTTGAGATGTAGTTTAGAAAAGTCTAGCTTTTGCGTACTTTTGTGCAAAATGTTTATACCATAGTTGCGATCTTATAACTATTTCGCTATCTCAGGAACCATGCCGCACGTCCAGCTAGAGGGTGCAGTAGAGGGGGTCACAGGGGTAATATTTCGACTGGTAATGGTGCCGCCGAGGGCAACTCAGGAGCAAATGTCCCTTCAGCCCCGTTAACTACTAATACAATCAAGGCATTTAACCACCTAAATTGTCTAACATTTGTTGGTACAGACAAACCAAATGATGCAGAGGCTACGTTGAGTAAGTTAGAGAAGAGGTTTAAGCTTCTGAACATCACCGATCGACAAAAGTAGACCTTGCGGTGTACCAATCGGAGAATGAGGCTAACCAGTGGTGAAAAATGGTCGAGAGAACTTTGAGTGTTGAGGAGAAACATGCTTTGACTTGGGCTCATTTCCGAGAGATATTTCTTGGAAAATACTTCCCTAGAAATGTGAAGGATGATATGGTGGAAGAGTTCTTAGAACTAGAGGAAGGAGAAGATGAAACTGTGAAAGACTACGAGACTAGATTTGCTAGATTGTCGAGGTTTGCGACACGTGTGATAGATACTGAGGAGAGGCATGCAACACGTTTCAAGAATGGACTAAGATATGGGATCAGGAAGTTCTTAATAACTGTGACTTTAGATATTTATGGTCAATTTTTGGACAAGGCTCAGAGAGTGGAGAAAGATGTCGAGGCTGGCGTAAGTATTGCAAGGAGCAGAGACAGAAGAGAGGAAGAGAAGAGAATAGCTCAAAAGGCAATGATGTGGTTTAGCCCAGGAGTAAGAACAATAGCTTAGCTATTAAGGAACCACTTGAAAATACCCAGGAGCCTGCCAAAGCTTGCAAAACTTGTGGGAAGAACCATAGAGGTGTGTGTTATTGGCATAGTGGCGCATGTTTTAACTACCAGCAGTAGCGACATAGGATTCGGGATTTCATCCTAGGCCCCAATTTACTCTGGGTAAAGGGATGCAGAACCTTCTGCCAGGAACTAATCAAGCCTTAACTACTCGGGCTTGAGCCTATGCCTTGACAAAGAAGAATGCCACTGCATCTCCATGATATAGTGACTGGTAAATTTTACATAGGTTCAGCTAGAGCTTATAATTTGATTGATGTTTGTTCCACATTTTCGAAAGTCTCTACGTCTTTGCTTGCCTACTTGGTGATGAGTAAGATCCCTTAGGTAGTGGAAACTCTAGGAGTTCATAAGAGAGAATATCCATCCCTACTTGAGGACAAAGGTACATAAATTTTGAGAATGAATTTTTATAAGGAGGGGAGAATGTAAGACCCCAAATAATCTAAAAAATATATTTTATTATTTGTGGGTTACCTTTGTGATTTTAGTAACCTTTAAAAGTACTTTGAAATAGTAATACATTCTTAGAGGTCTTTTGAGTAATTTATCAAGTTTAGAGAAATTAAAAATTGGGTTTATAGATAAATTGAGTTTGGACTTTCAGATAGAAGAAGAAAGAGAAAATTAAGGATTTGAGGATTTCATCCTTTTACACATAATTGGTAAGTGATCCTAAACCTTAATCACAATAGAATTTTGATTTGAAGATCTTAATATTAGTGGTTGATTTTATTATTTAGGTTTAAAATATTTGAAAGCTTACGCAACTTTGCGAATCTCTTAGCGTGAATTGAGGTAAGGGTTACATGTACTACAACCACCTTAATTGAATTGATAACGGTATTCATATCCCGTGATTTGTTTGAAATAACTTTTGTTAGAACAAGCACTTTGTTTGAATTTCGTCTCGACTAGCTAGTTTTCTTGTCGGGTAGTATGGCGCCTTCTTTTTTTTTGCTATAAATGTACCGACGAAGTTCTTTAGGTGCAATTCCTTTGGATCTTCATCACATATAGCCACAGAATTGGAACCCTTGAATTTCCTTTGTAGCAATTGTGTGTCCATGTATCTCACATCTATTAAGTCAGGTGCACACGTCATTGCTTGTCCAGTTCTTCGTAAATCATTAATATAGTGTTGTACTTTTACACTTTCTCAACTAAATTCTCAGTATACATGTATCCTTTGAAGCCTCACTTTGCTGTCTTCCAACCTTCATCACATGGGGGCTATCTTGTTTGGACTCAGCTATGCTTTTGTTTTCATATGCTTTGTTTGGACTCAGCTATATGTTATTGGATACCTACACTGTACTCTGTGGGTGTGTATGTCTGATCTTTGCTGGGCTTTATGCTCACCCCCACTTTTCTCCTCCCATTTCAGGTAATTAAGCTCAGACATTAGTAGCGGAGTTATCTATAAGCATGAGTTAGAGCCGTCCTTTAATTTCAGACTCTCTTTAGTGACTTAAAAATAGGATAGTTATAATAGTTTTGATGAGTGTCTTTTGAGAATCCCAAAGTTTGGGAGGTGACTATTGTTGTCAGATTTTCGCTGCATTTATTAGACTTCGGCGATGAATACAAATGTTTTTTATTTGGGATATGTTTAGAGCTCTAATTACCTTTTTGAGGTTATATTCTTGGTAAAATGCTATGGAGATCATATTTCTCGTAAGCAGGAATATTTTAATATAGTGTGTGAAGATCTGCCTCTGAGTCGGGGATGTGACACATTTCCCATTAACCTATCTTGTCCTTCTTCCTTTACCTCTCTGTAAACAAAACCTAGAACTCACCCCTCACAAAAAACACCCACGACAGCCTCTCCATTTCTTCTTACACACACTCAGACCTTGCATTGTTCTACATGTACACTCACACATCAAAACCCACATTACATAGACACACTACTCCATCTTCTCCTCCCTCATTACATACACAAATACAGATGTAATACACACACTCTTGGCAGCCATGGCATCTCCCATTTCCATCTCGCAACCACCACAAACACACACTTGCTCGCACAAAACACCATACTTTCCCACCCCTTTTCATAACCCATTTCACCCGCACATATACTCATATTTCACACACGTACACACCATTTAGCACACACACAGAGGTTCATACAAACTTACTGCATCATTGTAATACACATTTTCTCCTTGTCTCTTCAATAGAAACACATAATTTTACACAGCTTTCCCTCACACAAGCTACACTGTACACCACTATAGACCGTCCCTTCGTTCGAACCATGGCTGCTCCGGGAGCATATATTCACAGAGCCTCAAACACTCATATATAACACTCACGAAGCGCACGCATTGCTGTACATAGGGCTTTTATAGCAGCCCTTCTTTCTCCTCAACACACCTCGCACACTCATACTCACACTACTCAGTTCTAAACACATATATAAAAAATGAAATTGTTATACCAGAAACCGACCCCTTTTTGCCGGATATTTTGTAGGGGGCAGTCCCTCTCTTTCTTTCTCTTTTTGTGTGCTTCTTTTCTTTGAATAATTCTCCCTCTCTCTCTCTAATACTAGGCTGTAACCGAATGGGATATAATCCCAAACTACTCTGTTTACTCCTAATTTCCCTCCCATGTTCCCTCTATTTAATTTTTTTGCTTCCAAAAACAATGAGTTGATTAGCACATATTAAAATCAGATTTTATATTCTTTTAATTATTCAATAGTCCTAGTTTTATTTTATTCTTTTAACTATACTGTTAACCATCATAAATCACCACCCCACTTCAAAATTTTCGCTAAAGGTTATGTCACTCACACTAATCGTTACTAAAGGCTCCAATTAATATTACTTATAATATCTATTGTGAAATTTTAACTTATGATTCCTAAAAATTTATTGCTTTGTTATATGCAAATTGATGCTACATATTGTGTACAAAAGTTGCCATTAGACAAAGTAAATTAACCAGCTAAAAATATCAAGGTTCGGGGTATTACAAATATTTATGTTGATACGGTGTTCCACATGAGTTGATGTCTAACATCTGATTGCATTTTGAAGGAGAGGTTAAAGATTTGAGAGAAGTATACAGCGTAGTTCGATACCGATCGTTGTCATACCATCGACAGACCAATGGAGCTGTAGAGGCAGCTAACAAGAATTTAAGAACATATTGAGTAATATGACAGATTCTTGTTGGAGTTGGCTAGATAAATTTCCCTATGCCGTCTGGGGCTATAGGACATTAGAGAGAACATATACCAGGTCTACCCGAAACAACATGGAGTCAATCCTCCCAGTAGAACTAGAAGTAGCCTATCTCAGGGTACTATTCGAAAATCAAATAGTTGAGGAAGAATGAGTACGACATCGTTTCATAGAGTTAGCATCAGTGGATGAGAAAATATTAAAGGCTCTTTACCATATCTAGGGTTATCAGAGCAAATTGCCCGAGCGTTCAACAAGCGGGTAAAAGGATATGGTTTGAGAGAAGGAGATTTAGTTCTAAAAGAGAATATCAGAAAGTCTGGGAACTACGAGGGAAATTTGATTTTTTTCTCCGAATTGGTCAAGACCCTATCATCAGGCAAATCATGACAGGAGGTGTAGCCCAGTTTTTAACACCCCGACACTTGATAATGTCTACCCGGTTAGTTCATTAAGCGATGATTTTCATGCACAACATTTAGCGATTAACGTGATCAAAATTTTATCGGCGACCTTTAATAACAAAATATCGAGGAAATTATAAGTTATAATTTGAGGATAGAAATTATAAATAATATTGATGGACGTACTTAGTACAATTAGCGTAAGTGATAATTCAAAAAAAATTTAACGATGAAAATGTTTAGTTAGCACCGATAGTTTAAGTAGCGACTTTTAGTGACAAATAGTGAAGCAGGTTAGCGTAATAGCCGTTAATAATTTTTCTAACACACAACTTATCATAAACATTTTATTATGGAACCATTTTTTCGTAATAATAAGTTGGGTTAGAAGTTTTAGCGACAAATAAATGGGTAGGGTTTTCTTTTCCTATCTAACTAGGGTTGCATTGTCACACATATATAAATACCCTTTTCTCTGGACAGCCGACTACAGGCTCCCATATCAGCCGTCAACCACACATCTAGAGAGAGAGAGAGAGAGTTAGAGAAATAAAGAGAGAAAGAGAGGGCTTGACGCGACAGATTTGTTCCGGCGATCATGTTATTTACCAGTAAGTTTTTTTATTTTTTTGTTTTAGCCTTTCTCTCTCTACATATATGTATATATAATGGGTTACGGCTGTGAGGAGGATAAGGGGCTGATGGGGGTTGGAATTTTGCGTATGATTTATGGGTTTATGGGTTAGAAAGAAGGGCTGCGTGAGGGGTAAATTGCAGTGTATGAGAGTGAGTGTTTGTGTGTGTAACCTTTGTGAGAACGGCTGTGAAGAGGCAACCATAAATACTGCCATGAGTTGGGGGAAATTCGGAGTGACTGTGTGATGAAGTGTAAGGGAAAGAGGAGCCGTGAGGCAGTGGGAAGTGGTGTGGGTTGGATCTAATGGGGTATACATAACCCGTGTGCAAATGTGCAGATTGATGGGTTTTTTTTAAGTGAGAGGGAGATGTTTTGTTGCTGGGTATATTGCATTGTTGAGTTTTCAAAGTGAAATGGATGCAAGAAAAACAAAAGGGGAATGGGGCGCGGCAGTGGGCATGGAAGGCAAAATGTGTGAAGGTAGCTGAGTGTTTATACGTGCGCATGCATTTGTGTGTGAGTGAAATGAAAATAGAGAGAGACCCTTATGAGATGGGAAGTGAAAAGGGGCTGCTGTAGGCTGCAAATTTAGGTTGTGCGTGAGGGTGATGGTGAGGGGACATGGCTGCCATGGCCATGCCTTTTTTTGTGTGGAGGGTTTATAAGTGTTGTGGGTGTAAGCAGGTGAGTGACTTTTGTAAATAATGTCTGTGTGAGTGTAGTGCTTAATGTGTGGGGTGTGTGTGTGTGTATTATATATTACTTGAGTGCATGTGTGCAAAGGTGTGTTTATGTTATGTATAGATATAGTGAAAGAATAAGTAGGAAACCCACGGCCATGAGGCAGTGGCCGTGTGAGAAAAGAGAAGGTAGCATGTGCATGAGTAAGAGATAATGGAACCTGTGTGGGTTTATGTGATTGTGGAGTGTATGAGAGTCTTTAGGGTAAGTGTTGTTACAGGCTGTGAGAGGAGTAGTATTTTTTTTCTTTTCTTTTTTAACTTATGTAATGAGGTTCAAAATGAAGGGAATGTGGGTGTTGTGTATGTGGTGCAAATTGGAGTGATGCATGGGTGTAATCAGGTATCAAATCAATGGGTTTGTACAGAAGTCGAGAGAGGAGAAGAAGGATGGTGAACAGTGACGGGTTATGTTGTAAAATGGTACACAATGCATGTGGATGTTGAGTATTGTACACTAGTCAAAAAATACTGAAACTTTACAAAAATGTTTTTGGGATGGTCTTAGAATTTATGATAAAATTTTATATTTTTCTGATAATGTATGTATTTGTTATATTTTCTCCAAAGGATGGTGAACAGTGACGGGTTATGTTATAAAATGGTACACAATGCATGTGGCTGTTGAGTATTGTACACTAGTCAAAAAATACTGAAACTTTACAGAAGTGTTTTTGGGATGGTCTTAGAATTTATGTTAAAATTTTATATTTTTCTGATAATGTATGTATTTGTTATATTTTTTGCAATTTCTAACTTGGAGCCTTTAAACCCTGACAATATTCTGGGAAAAATTAGAGTAATGTTTTTATGGTATAAAATAGGTCTCAGTTTGAATTTTATGATTTTTGGAGTTAATTTGCTTAGTTTCCGTATTGCATTGGTTTTACCAAAACAAAAACAATTATAAATAATTTTGATGTCTTTTAATTTCTGATTTAAATTTTTATAATTTTTTAAATATTTCAAATCTGTTACATAAATTATGGGACTTTATTTTCAGCTAGAAGCAATTTTGGGAATTTATGGGTTTTTATTGCATTTAAAGAAATTATTTTAAATTTGAAAATATACAAAAATTCAGAAAATTCATATTTTGACTTTTAATAATGTTTTAAGTTATAAAAGTGTTTTAGTGTAAATTATTACAAATACTAGACTGTCGGTACATGTTAAGGAGTGTATAGGATTTTCGGTTAGGTTGGCCGTGTGCGAGAACCGTTTTGAGGGATTAATTTTATGCTACACCCTGTACTTAGGGGTCAGTTGCACCCAGCATCCCAGGATTTTAAAATTGGCACCCAACACCAAATATTCAAAAAACTTGACTTCTATCACCAAATGACGGTCAAAATGACCTTTGACTAGATGTCCGTTAAATTTTTAAGGGTAAAATGGTCTGATTGCCCCTTAAAGCATACATGTCATCCAAGTCACCTACAGATGGCCCAATTGGGCTCTCCACGTCATCATTTTTCTCTAACAGTAGAAGAAAAAAACTAATGGGGCAAAGGCACCAACAACTAGCCGTCGGCGAGGGGCACCAACTGCAACCGGCAATAGGGGCACCAACAGCCAATCGACCACCAAGGATGGTGTCGTGTTGTCATGCCACTGTGCTATTGACGCCACCGCCAGATTTTGCAACCACCAGATCTGTCTCTATGCCGCCAGAGCAGCCATTGATTCAAAGCTTCACTTTCAAAATCTTTGCCCCCAATTTCTTTCACAAACAACCCGTTTGGAGGATCAGATGACGTTATTGTGGTGATGATTGTGACGACGGGAGATGAACTTTGTGTGGTTGAAGTTTCTTACAATCCAACCACCAACCCTTTACTTCGTCTATCGCCAGATCCATGGACCACCAGTCATCCGCTAATCAACCAGCCACTCGCCACCTCAACTGTTAGGTCTCTCTATCAGTGCCGAAATTCCACGCCTGTAAAAAAAAGTCTTTGGTGGGCCGATTTGTAGTGGGTGGTAGTGGTGGGAGAGAAGAGATGGTGGTTGGTTATGATAGGGGATGAGGGGAAGGGTAGAGATTGGTGATGGTTTGTGGTGGTAGGTGGTGACGGGATGCAGTGGTTGGCTATGGTCATAAACTGGGAAAATGGGTTAATCGATGACAGAGAGGAGGAAAGGAGAAGGGGGGAGAGAGAGAGAAGAGAAGATAATTATGGTTATTGAGGGAAAATGACGTGGAGGATATTGGTGTGTATAGGTGGTGACTAGGATGGCAGGTGGATTCCATGGCTTAACATACCATTTTGCCCTTAAAAATTTAACGGGCATCTGGTCAAAGGTCATTTTGACCGTTTTTTGGTGATGAAAGTCAAGTTTTTTAAATATTTGGTGTTGGGTGCCAATTTTAAAACCCTGGGGTGCTGGGTGCAACTGACCCCTAAGTACAGGGTGTAGCGTAAAATTAACCCCCGTTTTGAGTGCGCGATTTCGGAGAGAGTGGGTACGCAGTGGGTAGTTGATATTAGGGTTTATAGCATATTTGACATAAATTATGTTCTAACAAATAAATTGCCAATCTAGATTTATTCAGAAAATATTGATCGAGATTGGTAGCATCGCATAGCTCGGACTGAGGTAAGGAATTCCATCCGAACTCTATTTCATTTCTCTAAATTCAAGTGTTTTATTATGATAGCTTTACAAACTTCATTGAGCTTTATGATTGGTATGAAAATGTTTTTAATTGCAGTGAAACCCTAAGTTGAGCCTTATAGCTATCGTTTGAAACTTTTTATTCGCATCCTGTTTTATTTAATTCAATCATTATAAAAGTATTTGAATTTTTTAAAAATTTCTTGAATATTGACATGAGTTAGTAACTTGGGAGCATAAGGATGGTCTATATTGTGAGCGTTATAAAGATGGTCTGTTGGATGGGTTTAACTAGTACCTAAATGGATTAGTCAGTGTACATATACATATGTAAAGCGTATTGAGCACTACCGGGGTGGCTTTACTTCTGTACTGCTCATGTTCAATGTTTCCTATTTATGCTGATGGCATTTTGACTGTTTAAAAATGGTTATTGGTTTAAGGGAGCTGAGTTGATACTCATAACTATGGTTATATTGAAATGTTGTGGTTATCTTTGAAAACCCTTTTAAAATTATTATCTGATTGTATATAGAAAAATCGTTTGAATCGCTCTGTTTCTCCGCATTTAAAATTTTCTATTGCTTTAAATGCCAAATCGTCCATATCGTTTTCTGATTTTTAAATCATTGATCGACCTTACTGGGCTCTCGAAAGCTCACTCTCCTTTGATTTCCTTTCCGCATGTGACAACCAGCATTAGGTTGAGGTTGCATGTGTTGTTTAGAGCTGAGCATAAGAAAACATTTTCTCGTAGTATTAATCATTAGAGTCCCTACGTGGGTGAACGTTATTGCTTAAATTTTTTTAAGACCTAGTTTGATATTTCACCCATGATAGTTTACTAAGATTTAACATTAATGGTTTAGTTGCTCTGACAATTGATGGATTATTTATTGAGGTTGAGAACACTATTGTCTTAGTGTTATTGATCGATTGCGTGTTAACATTTCGAAGAATAAAGAAGAGTGTTGTTTAAATTTTGTAGGATATCGATTTGGTATTTTATTTATGAAATCAATAAAGAGTATGATTTCATTGAAATTTAACTGCTCTGATGATGATTGTCCACTTTGAATTATGAGGACATTATTCTCTTAGTGTATATGATCGATTGAGTGTTAACGTTCTGAAAAATTTTGGAATGTTACACAATTAGTCAATTGAGATGGGATTGAATTGTCTAAACTAAATAATTTAGATCGATTAAAGAAATACCATGCCTAAATATGAATTGTAAATAAACTATGAATGACCCGATCCTCGTTTAAGAAGACTACTCAGCACACACATTATAACGCCCAACTTAGGGTTATCTTAACCCGGCTGGATTATGACGAAAAATTGGCTAATCAAATCATTCTTATAATCCAACTAATTATAACTCACTCGATAAATCTCGCAAGCTCTATGCCAGATCTCGGAGTTAATATATTGTTCTATATCAAGAACAACTTATTTCACAAATGTACAAATGTCCCCTTGCCCCGTCTTCTCACCATGCCTCGCACCTTTTCCTTGCCTTTCAAAGGACCGGCTCCTTGATCTAAAATATTATGGGTAAAAACCCATCAGCCCACTGACTCAATAAGATAGTCAAAGACATTTAATGTAACTTTCAACACAAGAATATTGATAATGCATGCTATTGCAATTCATTCACATTAAGCAGTTCTAGATGTGCACTTCACACTATCAAGGGTTCACACTTAATTAAGCATTACAAGAGTTCATCGTTCCCTAGTTCAGTCCCATCAATAGTCCACCCTTATGTCACCATGTCCGGGATGCAAGTTCACAACATTTGCCTTGGCCAAAGGAAAAGTAACCAAAAAAATAAACACCGATACCACCTCGAGTAGCAGTCGGAGTTGCAATTGTTCATCTAAAACAGTGCGCCGCTATTCAAACACAGTCAAATCAACACCCAATCATATGAAAGGATAACATAATAATCATCAATTATATATCAACCATCCTTTATAATGGAAGAATGTAATCATGTATAAGCAAACAAATCATTTCATACATGTACTTGTCATAATATTCATATACTTACACCATAAAACATAGCTATCAAATATTTAGTCACTTTCATCTTAAGACATCATTTATATTCAGCAAATGAGCTTCACTTATATAACTTAACGAACATGTTTAAAACCATGTTCTAACTATGACCAAGTTCTAACTATGTATAGTTTAACATAATTCCATAATTCACATGTATTATAACCTATTTCATGTCTTCCATCATTTCCCATATATAACCTTCTTTTGATTCACTTATTAACAAGTCTCTAACAACTAATCAAAAGTTTGACAAAGAATTCATACTAAAGAATTACACTAACATAACATATAGCCATATTCATACCTTAAAAGCCCATTAAAAATCACTATCTTACTTTAAAGAAGAGATGAAAGAACCATTTTTTGAGAATTGAAACACCTTCAAAACACTGCTCAAAACGCATTCAAAATTCCATTTGAAGCTCCCACAAAGTTTCTAAATCAATTGCCTGAGGTTCTCCTTCCGGAACAAGCCTTAATTCTAAAATTTGTAAGGTTTTTGGTTAATTTTCTTGCAATTTTCCTTCAAAAATGTGGTAAGAGGATTTAATCATGTCAATTAGTTGCTTTTAAATCAAATTAGAAGCAAGTAGGAGGTGTCAAGTGGAGGTGAAGAGGTGGAGAAGTCAAGCACGATGAGACTCAAAGCACGAGGTGGCAAGACAAGGTTGTTCCACCTAGCAAGTACGACAAGGCTAAGCAAAGAATGAAAAGACTCAAAGCACGACGTATCACAATAATATGTTGACACGTCACAAGCACGACAATGATAGTTAGCACGAGGTCGTACAATTCTATGCACAAAACACAAACAATTCGCAGGCATTTTGGTCAACCGGTTACTCCCAGCTGGAATTTTCACCATTTTTGTTTCAAACTCCTCTAAAAACTTTTTTGGTCATTACAAGTGATTATTTAAAGTTTCTTAACATCAAATACAGTTGCATTAGTGTCCATCCATACTCTTTTCCATTCCTAGCACTTTGTTCACCTTCTTAAACAATTTACTCAATTCAAATACATTATCATGTGTAGTTCATCATGATCATTTTCACATAAAGTGATGCATCTAATCATGTTTAACTATGTAATCAAAGCATGTGAAATGTTGGATTCTCACACCCTTCATCCTTAAAAGAATTTGGTCCCCAAATTCATATCTTAAACTTACCAAATAGGTACGGATAATATTTCTACATATCTTGTTTTTCTGATGTGCTTTCTTCCACTTCATGATTTTCCATAAAACTATAACCAAAGGAATGATTTTGTTCCTCAAAACTTTTACATCAAAAGCTAAAATCTGCACCTATAATTCTTCATATGACAAATCTGATTGGATTGATAGCGTGTAACGCCTGGAACTTTTATTTGTTGATAAAATTTTATTTATTTTTACCTTAACCTATTAAATTGGGGTCTTTCCATTATATTATAAATTGTGGGCAAACTTGGAAAAGAAAAGAAATAATTAAGTCCAAGGGTTTCTAAAAAATTTCTTTTTAGGGTTAGTATAAATACCCTCGTTTAGGATTCAGCCGTAACAGAGGTCCCCAACCCCTCAACTTTATGTGAAGTTAGAGAGAGAGAGAGAGAAGAAGAAGAAGAAGAAGAAGTTAGGGCTAAAACCTAGGTAAGCTTCTCTACTTTTCTCTTCTATTCCATTGATTTGTTTGGTTATGTATATGGGTATCTTGCAATTTGTAGGATGGGATTGCGTAATTATGCATGGGTTTGTGTGTGCCGTGAAGGGGAAAAGGAGGCTGGTTATTGTGTTGTGTGTGCAAGAGAGGGAGAATGGAAAGAGAAGGAGGCTTCCGTAGTGGGGTAGCCGTAGTGTGATTGTATAATGGATGGGAGGAGGCTGTCGAAGTGATGAAGTGGGAAAAAAGAAAAGGCTGCCATGGAGGCGACTGTGATGTGTGTGTGCGTGAAGAAGGAGAACGAAAAAAAAAGGGGTTGCCGTGTGGGCAGCCATTTTAGAGGCATTGTGTGTATGTGTGTGTGTGTGTGTTGTGTTTAGAAAAAAGTAGAAGGGGAAAATAAGAGAGGGAGGGGCTGTTGTGGGCAGCCATGGTGGTGGTGTGTGTGAAGTTTAGAGAAAGAAAGAGAGAGAGAATTAGGGCTAGGGTTTTGGTGGTGGTTTGAGAGAGGGGGGGAGATAAAGAGAGTAGCAATTAGAGTTAGGGTTTCTTGAGGGGGTAGATGATGAATAGTGAAATTTTAAGGAGCAGTCCATGTTTTGATTTTCAAGAGCTGTTTAGAGGTAAATTTAAGCAAAGTGCAAAACTAAACCCCTTTTATTTTTTACGAAATCTACATCATGAAATTTTCTAGGATTTTTCTGAGCATCTAAAAGGTATGAAATGGATTTATTTTGGAATTAAGTTTTGAATTATTTGATATAGAAAACGAACTTATTTTTAGCCAAAAAATTTACAGTAACCTTATTTTACTGAAGGTTTAAGTGTCTAAATGACATTCTTATGCTGATAGCTATGCTTTTGAAAAATGGCCAGTAGCGCTCAATAAGAGGAGCAGATTTGGATTTTGAGCAAAAAATTTATCGAGGGATTTTTTTAGTTCGAAAAACCCACCTAGTCATTTAAAATGACATTTTGGGTTATTTTTTGATGCGTAATGGTACATTAGGTGTCGAGGGTATTTTGATAATTTAACACAAGTCCGGGAGTATTTTGGTAATTTTACTTACTGGGAGAAATTTAGCAGATAGGCATGATTGTGCATCAAGAATTAACACTTGTATGGTTTGCCATTTAGGTTTCGATAGACAAGAGCCTTGACTGGCTATTGAGCAAGTACCAGAACCGGTTGTCGAGTCAGTAAGTACTCTTGTCATGTTCCTCTGAATACCTTACTTTCCAATATATGTAAACGTATACATGATGTTATCAAATAAAAGTTTTAAAGTCTTTATATTTCTTCTGCCTTCGTGTTAAATTGGATGACGAGAAAATAAATTAAAAATGCCATGGAATGTTTCTATTCGTAGTGATTATAGATTTGGTTTATGTTGAACAAGATAGTGATTTTGGCTTGGTTGCTGTCCCCCATATCCATTGGAGAAAGTTGGTTTGTGGGTTCTGGTCGATGGGACCATAAGTTGACTCACAGTTATGTTGCTCGTGGTTCGCCCCTACATTTATAGAATTATTTATCCCAAATGTAGGAGGGATTGTGGGCCTTAGTCAGGGAGGCTTGTACGTTGACCTTAGCGTACCTAAATTGTGATTAATTATAACAGCAATTTGATGAGCTCTCTTGATGTCATATTCCAGTTTTGAGAATCTTTTTGTGCAAGTACATTTATGTAAATATAATGAAGCAAATTTTCATTGTGGTGATACTGATTGCCTGATTTTGAAAAGAAAATACATGGCATGTTTTATAGTCCTCGAACATGTTTAAGGGACATGGTTTGCGTGTTTATGGGCCCCAAGCTCACTCTTTTAATATTTTTCAGGCGATTACCTAGATAGAATCGGCACTCAGGAGAGCCATGCGGATTTAGTTGCGGGAAACGACTGCTAGAGGAGTTGTAGTCCTCTTAAAATATTTAATAAATCCTTAGGTGACATTCCAATACTGATTTTTTAATTGGAGAATTTTGGAGCTTACATCTCCAGCGGATTTAAAATGATCTGTGTTAGTTGTTAAATGAAGAATGCCATTGGAGATTTATTTGAGAAGTTATAAGTATGATTTTAGAAATCTTATTAAGAAGATAGCTTTGTATGCTCGGTTATGGATTCTTGTTACAGGTTGTAGCAAGGTCTGGCAGAGCCCTAGGTGGGTGTTCAAATGGGCTTGTGGCTGGTCAGGGACCTAGCTCGTGGGGCCATCTATGGGTTCGAGTCATGACATATCAGCTCAAGACTTATCACATGAGATGGGTTAGGGTTATACTTCCTCAGGAGAGAAACATCGAATACATCATGTACTCCTTTCAAAGATACAGGTAAGGCAACTCAGTATGCCAAATTCCCAATATGTTCCAATATTTCATAAGGGCCAAAGTATCTCAGCGACAACTTACCTTTCTTTCCAAATCACTTTATTCCTTTGAATGGTGACACCTTAAAAAATACAAAATCTCCCACTAAAAATCCAAGTCTCTTCATCTACTATCAGCATAACTTTTTGTTGACTTTGAGCAATCAAAATCTTTTGCTGAATTTGCTAAATTTTTTAAGTGGTCTCTTAAACTATTTGTAGCCCAATTAAACTCCTTCCCCCAACTTCAGTCCAAAAAATTGGTGAGCAACACTTTCGTCCATAAAGAACTTCACATAGTTCTATACCAATACTAGCGTGATTAACTATTATTGTAAGCAAATTCAATCAATACCAGATGATGATCCCAACTTCCTTTGAAATCTATTACCCATGCATGAAGAATAACCTCAAATGTTTGAATAGTCCAATAGTCCTCTCAAATTGTCCATCAGTCTGAGGATGCAATGTTGTGCTAAATTCAAATTTGTACATAGCACACTTTGTAAACTTTTTTAGAAATGAGAAATAAATCTTAGATATCTATCAGTTACAATACTTATTGGTATTCGGTGAAATTGGATTATTTCTTGTATATACAATCGGGCCAATTATCCAATGTGTACGTCTGAAGCACAGGTAGGAAATAAGAAGATTTTGTCAATCTATCCTCAATCACCCATATCGAATCATGCCCACCACGGGTCCTTAGCAATCCTGTAATAAATTCCATTGTTATGTGGTATCGGTAACGGTTTGAATCGATCTGCCGGTCTTTGGTATTTGGCTTTCACTTGCTGACATGTAATATATCTTGAAACAAAGTTAACTATTTTTTTTCATGTTCTTCCGCCAGTAATTACATCTATATGTTTTGACTTGTGGGACTCTTTTAGTATTTTTCCTTTCAACTCTTCATTGTTAGGTACAACTATCTGGTCTTCATACTGTAAAACACCATTAATATCCGTAGAGAACTCAAGTTTGAAGGTTCCATCTTTATCCTTCACTTCTTTATGCAACTCCAAATCTCGTTTTTGTTCCTCCTGGATTCTCTGTAATAACACTGGTTTTACTTGTAAATTTGCAAGAATAGTTCCTGACACACTAACAGATAACTCCCATAAACAATCTTGCTCAAACAGCTTCCACTCTTTCACCATTAAGTTAACAACTTGTACTTTCCTACTTAGTCCATCTGCAACAACATCGGCTTTACCTGAGTGATACATAATCATACAATGATAATCATTGAATACTTCCATCCCCGTTCTCTATCTCATATTGAAATCTTGCTAAGAAAATAGGTATTTCAGACTCTTATGATCAGTAAAAATTTCAAACTCAACCTCTACTGATAATGCCTCAACTTATGCAATGAGAACATAATCACTGCTAACTCAAGATCATGTGCTGGATAATTTTGTTCATAGGGTTTCAACTTTCTTGAAGCATAAGCCACAACTTTTCCATCCTGCATCAATACACAACCTAATCCTTCCTTTGAAGCATCACACCACAAAATTATTTCCCACTCGGCAAAGTCAAAATTGGAGCTATAGCTAATCTCGTTTCTAACTCTTAAAAACTCGCCTCACACTTATCAGTCCACTGATATGCCACTTGCTTCTGGATCAATGTGGATAATGGTGCAGCTATTCTTGAAAAATCTTATACATCAACTATAATACCCTGCCAATCCCATGAAACCTCTAACCTCTGCTACGTTCTTTAGCGCTTGCCAGTTCAAAACAAGATCTATTTTCTACAAGTCAACAGTTATCCCCGCCTCAGAAACTATATGACCTAAGAAGACCACTTGCTTTAACCCAAATTCATATTTACTAAACTTAGAGTACATTTTTAATCCTGTAGTTCTTGCAATAAAACTCCTAAATGACGTTCATGCTCCTCTGTACTTTTTGAATAGACCAAAATGTCATCAATAAACATAACTACAAATTGATCAAAAGCTCCTTAAAAGTTCGATGCATTATGAAGGCTGCATGAGCATTCTTCAATACAAACAGCATGACAACAAACTCATAATGTCCATACCTTGTACGAAAAACTATATTTGGGATATCTTCTTCTCTTATTCTCAACTGATGGTATCCAAATCTTAAGTCCAACTTGGAGAATACCACTGCCCCTTGCAACTGGTCAAAAAATTCATCTATATGCAGTAGTGGATACTTATTTTTTATTGTTACTCTATTAAATTGCTGGTAATATATGCACAACCTCATTTTACCATCTTTCTTTTTGACAAATAGAATTGGGGTTCCCAATGGTGATACACTAGGTCGAATAAACCCCTTATCCAGCAATTCTTGTAACTCCAACTTCAACTCCTCAACTCAGCTAGAACCATCCTATACGACATTTTTTAAATCGGGGTTGTTCCCAACAACAATTCTATAACAAATTCCGTTTCTATCTCAACCGGTGATATTGTTATCTCCTTAGAGAAAACATCCACAAATTCATGTACTACAGGTACATCTTCTATTTTAACTTTTTCTTTCTGCTTATCCATTCTATAAGCTAAATACCCCATACAACCCTTAGAGACTAAGTTCTCTACTCGAATAAGTGAAATAATATTCACATCCCCATCCTTTCTATACTGAAACTTACATAATTCTCCACCAAGTGTAGTAAAAGTCACAATATTATGAAAACAATTTCGTGATGCCTGATTAGATGATAACCAATTCATCCCCAACAATATATAAATCCCCTCATAGGCAAAACAATCAAGTCAACATATATTGAAATGCTCACTAATAATCATTGCACTAAATTTATATATCAAACTAACAAGAGTACTTTCTTCCAGAGGAGTACTAACTTCCAACAGGTAACAGCTCAGGTTCTTGAGGTACCATATGCACCATTTATGATGCAATGAACGAATGGGTAGAAGCAGGATCAAATAGTACTCTAGCAACAGATTGAAAGATAACAATTGTGTAATACCCCCAAAACATTTTTCTTGTTCTTTGCACTTATTTTATTACTTTCCAGGCTAAATTAAAATTGTTAGCGTTGAACTTTTAATTTGCATGCATATTGTTCCAACATCTTTTAGCGACGATTTTTAGTAACGGGGTTGGGTAACACTGTTAATACATTTTCTTAAAATACATAAAAGTTCCAACATAAATTCTTTGGACCTTTAAATAATAATGAAAAACTTTGGGGAGATCGCGTATAACTACCAAATTAAGAAAGGGTTTTAATTGTAAATTTTCAACCTAGGTTTTCTGCTATATATATATATATATATATATATATATATATATATATATATATACACACACAATTACTACGGCAGTCGACCGTAGTCTTCTAATATCTTTTGGAAAAAGGGCTGAGTAGAGTACGGGAGTGAGGAAGAAAACTTGGCAAGAGATTTTTCAGTGAATCTTCTCAGTGAGAATTCTACACATTCATTTACATTCGTGGGGTTAATTTTACGCTACACCCTGTACTTAGGGGTCAGTTGCACCCAGCACCCCAGGGTTTTAAAATTGGCACCCAACACCAAATATTCAAAAACTTGACTTCCATCACCAAATGACGGTCAAAATGACCTTTGACCAGATGTCCGTTAAATTTTTAAGGGTAAAATGGTCTGATTGCCCCTTAGTGCATACATGTCATCCAAGTCACCTACACATGGCCCAATTGGGCTCTCCACGTTATCATTTCTCTCAAACAACAGAAGAAGAAATGAAGTATAAGAGAAAACAAATGGGGCAAAGGCACCAACAGCTAGCCGTCGGCGAGGGGCACCAACTGCAACTGGCAATGGGGGCACCAATAGCCAATCGACCACCAAGGACGGTGTCGTGCTGTCATGCCACTGTTCTGTTGACGCCGCCACCAGATTTTGCAACCACCAGATCTGCCGCTATGCCGCCAGAGCAGCAATTGATTTAAAGCTTCACTTTCAAAATCTTTGCCCCCAATTTCTTTCAGAAACAACCCATTTGGAGGATCAAATAACGTTATTGTGGTGATGATTGTGACGACAGGAGATGAACTTTGTGTGGTTGAAGTTTCTTACAATCTAACCACCAACCCTTTACTTCCTCCATCACTAGATCCGTGGATCACCGGTCATCCGCTAATCAACCAGCCACTGGGTCTCTTTTCTTCTCTTCACCGGTCAACCACCTCGACACTACCTTGCCGCTACCAGATCGACGATCCAAGATCTGCCACCATCTCAACTGCTGGGTCTCTCTGTCGGTGCTGAAATTCCACGCCTGTAAAAAAAAGTCTTTGGTGGGCCGATTTGTAGTGGGTGGCAATGGTGGGAAAAAGGGGAGATGGTGGTTAGTTATGGTAGGGGTGAGGGGGAAGGGTAGAGATTGGTGGTGGTTTGCGGTGGTAGGTGGTGACGGGATGCAATGGTTGGCTATGGTGATAAATTGGGAAAATGGGTTAATCGATGACCGAGGGGAGGAAGGGAGAAGGGGGAGAGAGAGAGAGAGAGAGAAGATAATTATGGTTATTGAGGGAAAATGACGTGGAGGATATTGGTGTGTATAGTTGGTGACTAGGATGGCGGGTGGATTCCATGGCTTAACATACTATTTTTCCCTTAAAAATTTAATGGGCATCTGGTCAAAGGTCATTTTGACCGTATTTTGGTGATGAAAGTCAAGTTTTTTAAATATTTGGTGTTGGGTGCCAATTTTAAACCCATGGGGTGCTGGGTGCAACTGACCCCTAAGTACAGGGTGTAGCGTAAAATTAACCCATTTTTCTCCAATAAATTTTTAGCAAGCTTTTTAGTCTTTTTCTTCTTGGTATTTGATGGTTTACGGATTTAGGGGGGATCTGTCAAGTGTTTAGGGTGTTTAGTGTTATGCCGTGAGTTGCCAGGTGTGGTGGATGCATGGTGGGTTACGGGTGTGCGGGTTTGAAGCCGTGAGAAACTATGGCTGCCGTGGACATGAGTTTGCGCACTGCCATGGCTTGGACAAGGGTAGAAGCAGATGCGATGGCTGTGATTTAGGTAGAGAAAATAGTCACGAGGGCTGTGGGTTTTTAGAGAGAAAGAGAGATGGACCATGGCTGCTGTAAGGTATGCTTTGTGGAAGTGCAGCTGCGTCATGGTGAGTTTGTGGGTTATTGTGTGTGTGTGTAACCTGTTTGCGCTTGCGTGCGTGTGTGTACACACACATGCATGTGAGAGTTGAACAAAAGAAAAAGAGAAGGGGAGAAGAGAAGCCCACTGCCGTGAGGCAGTGGGTGTGGGGAGATTTGGAGTGATTGTGTGATGAAGTGTAAGGGAAGAGGGAGCTGTGAGGTGTTTCGTGTTTTGGGGTGTGTGGGTGAGTTATGTAATTGTGTGTGAGTGGGTGCATACGGGTCTATAGGTGTGGCTGCTCACTGGGTGCATGGCTATGTGAATATGTGAGTGTAGTTTGTGGGTATTATGTGGGTGAGTTGATGTGTGTTACCTGTGCATAAGTGAATGTGTGTGTGAGTGATGTGTGTCGTAAGTGTGTAGTGTGCATGTGTGTTTGGGTATAGAGTAAAGAGGAGAAGAGGCAATATTTGTGCATGTACTTAGAAGATATAATTTTACACTTATATTTTTTTTTACTCATGTGCACAAATTGGTACTTTGAATGCAATTCATGTTCTTAACAACTTATTCTCTCTGTATCTGGAAATGCTACAAGCATAGAGATGGTATGCATAAAGTTATGATATATATAAAAATATAGACGGGTGTGAATCGTATTTTGAATAAGACTATGTAACGCCCCCGAAAATCCAGAATTCCGCCGCCCCGAACTCCCGGGTCGTTAACCTACCGGATCACATCAACCTGTCAAATCTGTTCACTAACTCATACCTTAAAACATTTAATCTGATACCAACTCAAATTCTTCAAATACAATTTTACAGAACTGCTTAAACTTGGTCTATTAAAACCTAAGTTCTTTACAACTCGAGTCCTTCTAAAACAAGGTGACAGTCCCGACCCATGCAAGGGTCTCACATCACTGTAGTGGCGGGCATACTGGAACCTCACCCGACTCTAACCATTCCCAAACACGCCATAGCTGATCGTCACTTGCAGAAAGGAGTCAAACAAAGGGTGAGCTTTTGAGAGCTCAGTAAGGTCATACAAGGACTACAAAAAGAAATACCAAACGACTCCAAAGAATCCAACTGAAGATGATTTCTGCAATACCTCAAATGATTTGAAGAGTTCAATGATTTCCAAAACGACCTAAATTAGTCATAAATAGATACCAAAATAACAACAACAATCACGATGGTTTCCAAACGATTAGAAGAAGATCGCTTCCAAAGTCTTCATTTCCAAAGCACCACAAAAATTCCTCAAAGGATTCCAACACAAGCACAAATCATTAAGATATACCCTCCAATCATTTCTGCCCATACCAATCCACATCAATACCCCGGCTAGTCCATCAAGGCACTAGCCCACGCCAACACCCCCGGCTAGTCAGTCAAGGCACTAGCCCACGCCAACACATCGGCTAGTCCGTCAAGGTACTAGCCCACGCCTATATACTCCAATATACAAATACACCAATGCAATTTCTCATGTCGATATGGAAAATGACCACAATTCGATAATACAAATCCATGGGCAATAATTAATGAGCACCGATAAGAGTTTCAATGAATGTTTTAAAGGCTCGATGAAAGGTTTTTAGGGCAAGTAATGCAACTTGTATCAACATAATAGAGTCCAAACGAATATCGATGACAAATTAGAATAACATACGATTATCAAATTTTCTCAGCGTGCAATAACAGTCAAGCATCACAAGATTTCCAAATAACCGATTCAGGTTCGATATATGGGGCTTTTTAGACAATAACACGCTGATATCAATTCATACCTCAGAGTTTGACATTAGTCATAAGTAAATCAAATGAGTACTTATGAGTACGAGTTATCAAATAAAGGTTTGGACGAAAGTTCTTATCCAGGGTTCAGATAGAATCCCTTACCTGGATCTACAGCTAAATTACCCTACTCAGAAGTCTTTAGCTTTAACCTAAACGGAACAATCAACTAATTAGAATGTAGTCTATATTACAATATTGTAACTTAATATGGAGTCACGCATAGTCCCAAAATGAACCCCCTTACCGGGTATGTAAAATTACCGAAATGCCCCTGAGGTGTAAAATTACCAAAAAGCCCCTCTCGGACTTAAATCAACCAAATGGCCTTCCTGTAAGTAGAATCACTAAAGTAAGCGTCCCATATGTAAATTTATGCAAAAATACCTTTCTTAGGTCAAATTATCAAAATACCCCTTCAGGGTGGCAAATTACCAATATACCCCTCGTTACACTTAAATCATCAAAATGATCTTTTTGTAAGCCAAATTATTAAAATATTCTTACCGTATGTAAATGTACTAAAAAATACCCTTTATAGATAAAATTATCAAAATACCCCTTCGGGGTTTTCAGCACTAAAAAAATTCCAAAAACATCTTAGAACACTATTTTAAGCATCCTGATATTATTTTTGGCCTTGGAAGTATTTTAAAAAATTTAATTCGAAAATTCCAAACCGGTGTTCGAATCGAGCACTATAGGCCAGTTTCCAAAAAATACTTATCGACCTTAGAATGGCACGAAATTTTAGAAAATGAATCATATCAGTAATATAAGGTTTTCATAAAATTTTTAGATTAAAATAGCTTTGTTTACTATGCTAAATAAATCCAAAATTGCTTCTAATCGATACCCAAAATTAGTGCCCTTCACGGACATAAAAAATTTCTAAAAAATTTCAGAGCGTTAGGCCTCGTAAAAATATTAGGGGTTATAGTTTTACACTTTGTTTAACTTTGATCTTAGATATTTATAAAAATTCATGGAAGACTGCCTAAATTAATTTCCTACTTTTAGTGACAAAGACAGTCACTATTCAAATTGAAACACACACTAGAACACCTTATTTACACACATCTTCTTCAACCTCTCCACTACCGCACACAAACATCCACACCACTCACCTATGCACTTTGATACACAGCCAAATCCACACGCAAAACATTCCCAACCCATTACACTACCTAAATTACACACCCTAACACATCTAAAACACACCATCACACACATGATCACAATTATTATACACACCCGTAACACACACACACACACACACACACACACACACTCTCTCTCTCTCTCTCTCTCACTGTCATGAACACACGCACGCACGCAACTTGCAACATACTCATGATTCACGCACTATAGCCTTCGGCAATACACTAAAACTTCACCACCTTACCCAACTTTCCTCCTAAACTCATATTAAGACTACCATACCACAACACAACCCACATGATTCCTTCATTGCACTGACTGAAACACCCACTAAGCACATGGAATTTTCACACATTAGTATTGAAATGGCACACTAAAATGTATAGAGGAGACTACCTTGAAGCCCTTGTCCAATTTTCTCTTCTTTCCTGTCTCTCTCTCTTGATTCTTGTTTCTCGAAGCTCATTATCTTGCTTCCTCTTCTCTGTTCTTTCCTTCTTTTTTTTCTGTTTTCACCCTGTTTATATTCATGTTTCTCTTCTTTGTTTGTTTGTTTTTCTTTCTTTCTTCCTCTCATCCGAATTCTCACCTATCAAATTCCATATTAAATCATTTAATTTGTCTTAGTCACTTAAGCTAGTAGGAGGTGGCAAGCTCAAAGAAAATGGCTTCTAAACTATTTTTTATAAAATTGCACAAAAGACCCCCAAACTTTTTATTTTACCAAAAGAACCCCAAGCTCTTTAACGTAACAAATTATTTTTTTACCCTCCATTTATTTTCCCAACAACCCTCTATACCCACTTTTTTGCTTTTCCCAATAAAGTTATCATTCAACACAATACAAAATGTCTCCACGTAGGGCCCACCCCAACTCATACGGTTTGGCAATGTTACGCAGTTCCTCTCCCCCTTCCCTTTCCCTTTCCTTTTCTTCCCTGGGCCCACGTATGTGTCTAACTTCCCCTTCCCCTTCTCCTTCTTTTCTTCCCTAGGCCCACATACTTCCCCTTCCATTTCCCCTTCAGTTGGTCATTGATATACCTATATTTCTAGAACCATGGAGAGCACAAAAGTCGAATCAAATGCATTTAAAGTACAATGGGACACAAAGAAGACAATTGCTCGCCGCATTTTCGAGTCGGACCAGGCAAAAGCAATTCTCAATCGTGTAGCCTTTCCCCTTCCCCTTCCCTTCCTTTCTTCCCTTAGTCTTCTGTCTATTCATGTGCTATTAAGAATAAGGAATAGCCTTTCTTCTCAAGCATATCACATGCCTAATCCGTTTGCTTACTCTCATTCATCAAAGTAGCAGTCCTTAGGGGTTGAAAAGAGCCCATATTCATTTTTCATTTTCGTGGGTAATGAAGCAGGGATGTTAGACGGGAGCTTCTTGCCTCTCTTGATTGGGATTGCTATTAACGATTGTCGCCTTACCTAGACTGACCTGCAAGGATCATTACATATGTGTGTGTGAGTGTGAGAGAGAGAGAGAGAGAGAGAGAGAGATACAGAGCTATAGGCAGCAGCGGCATGGTAGAAAAATGTGAACAGTGGAGACAAGAATGGCATTCTCTAACACAGAGAATACAGAAAGTGGAAAAAGGTGAAAACACCCTATTTTTATTTTTTTCACTACTGTTTAGATTTTTTTTACCCAAAACGAAACTGAAAAAAGATAAAAGTATACGAAAAAAACATCTTTTTCATCATCATTACAAAAACCAAAACAAAATTTTGTTAACGTACAGCCCCTTAAAGGGGCATATGTTTACGCAATTTGTTTTCGTGTTTTGTATTCTGTTTTTATTTTTCATATTTTAGTTTTTAGTTCTAAAATCGTGTTGTGTACTTTTAGTTTTTTTTCGTATCTACTTTTTTCATTTTTTTTTTGTACGTTTACCATTTTCATTTTCACCAACTTTTTTGGATCCATTCTTGTATGTTTAGCATTTTTCACACTATTTGTACACATTTCTTCCCACTTTAACCCTACTCTTAACATAACAAATTATTTATATACCCTCCATACCCAGTTTTTTACTTCTCCCAATAAAGTCATCACTCAATTTGTGACAGAACCCTCCACGTAGGGCCCACCCCAATTCACGCTTCAGCCAATGTTCCCCTCCCGCTTTCTCTTCCCTTCCTTTCTTCCCTGGGCCCACATATGTGTGTGACATTCCCTTCCCCTTCCATTTCCCCTTCCCCTTCCCTGTTCGTGTAGTTCCTCTTTCTCTTTTTCTTTTCTTTTTTATTCTTAACCTACCATCCGTGAAAAAATGTATCCTTGAATCAATCTTCCACTTATTAAATTAAATGTAGAAGAAGCGAGTAAGTGAAAACGAGATTAAAGATTGAGCAAAATTATCGTTCACGAGAGTAAAGATTTAGCAAAATTATCGTTCACATTAAAATGAAATGCAATGAAGTAACCTTTTAAAAGGACGTGTCATTGTCTTTTTGATTTTATCTAATACATGATCAACTTTCTTTTCTGAAGAGGTCTTGTCTTTTTCAATTTCTTAGATATAATCTACTATTAGGACAAGGGTCTTTATATTTTACTGAGAGCGTCAAGAGTGACTATTTACAACCTCCTTCAATTAGATTCCCTTTAATAATAAGTTAAAAAAAAAATCATAGTTCCACAACCCCTCACCACCATGCATTATGAAGGTTATTTTACATATGGCTCACTTGTATGAAAATAAATAAAGCAAGGAAAAAAAAAGACTCATTATTTAACGAACATTATCAAAAATAGAAAAAAAAAATTCAAGTTTGCCTATTGTTTACTTTTACATATATAAGTAAAGATGGGGAAAAAATAGAAAAAAAAACTTCTAATAAGTTTATCACCACGTTGATAATCATATTACAACGTGCATATAATTTATTAATTTACCGCAGAAGTGTGATACGCAAGGCCATGAATAAAAAATGAAGACATAAATTGTTAAAGAGCAAGAAAAAAATTCAAGTTTAACCAGCATTGTCATAGTACATAAAAAATTCATAGTAAAACATACATTACCCAAATTAAAATCATAAAACATACGGCGGTGGCGACACATTGACAATCAATAACTACCTGTAACCCAACACATTGATGAACATTACGTAGATGTAACCCAACAATCACCCACGGCGGCTATTAATATCTGCAACATGATCCCTCCATATATGATCAGCCAACCCATCCCTGAAGTTGGCCATGCGGTTACACGCTCCCTGAGACAAGTCGGGACTTTCGAATTAGATGTCTCATCTCCATGTACTCAAATTCCTTTTGCCATGAAATCCGGACACTTGCAGCCCACATTCTTCCCATGTCTCGTAGATGCCGGGCCTTCGACCGACAAATTCAATATACCAACGAGGCATTATTTTTCATAACATAAAAACTGACATTTACAGCATCAGATTTCTCACTCATTAAACATTTTAATATTTTAAAGAATCGTTCAGACCATTTGATTTTAGAAAAAACACAGTTATATCAACAAATTGCCCAGCTTAAAACACAAATACAAGTTTTAGAACTTGAAGCCAACGACTAGAAAAATAGATACACGAGTCTTCTTAAAAAACAATAGTCGTTACAACCCACTATCTCCGGGGTTAAAGGGATAGCTAGTCCAACTTCACAGGCAACTGGTAAAGACTTATCAAGTCCTATTTTGGCTAGTATCATGCCCAAAGATATTGAAAATCCTTTGAATTTAGGAGAACAAATTCCTATTCCAGAGTCACATGCAGCTGGTAAAGACAATTCAGGTCCTGTTATAGTTGACGTTTTACTCAAAAATGCTGAAAATCCTTTGAATACATGAAATAATATTCCTAGTCCAGCTTAACAGGTGGCTGGTAAAGACATTTCAAATCTTAAGACCCTGACCGTTTGAAAAAAAATGAAAAGAAGGAGAAAACAACATAAAGAGGCAAGGAAGAAAGCATTAGCAGAAAATTATAAAAAACAGGTTTCTAAAGCAATTATTAATATGTTATATGAAGCAAAAATGCCCAAAGGACCCACTAAAGACAAAGATGACTCAGCATCTGCAAGTACAACTGAGAATAAAGACAATGATTCCAGTTCCAGCGATGCTTAAAGCAATACATTTGAAGATAGCTGTTACAACACTTTCAACGTTCGTCAGACAACTTTCAGCAAAGAAGACAAGATGACATTGACAAGACGAAAGATAATTGAAGACAAGCATCTTTTACTTTAAGACTTTTGGTAAAGCTCTTTTGTAATGTATTCCTTTAGGTCCTGTCCGGAAGGACAACTATCTTTTACTTTAAGACTTTTGGTAAAGCTCTTTTGTAATGTAGTCCTTTAGGTCATGTCCGGAAGGACAGCTGTAAAAATAGACAATAATGTAAATTCCTTGTTCATAGCTTTCTAGGCCTATAAATACGTTGTAAATTCATTTGTAAGGTAGATCGATCAATCAATAGAAAGAATTAGAAATATACTCTCAAATTCTCTCATGTTCTTCCCTTCAAACTCTTGAACCACCGAAGATCCAAGCAAAGCTCTCAAGATTCTTCAAATTTCAAGTAAGATATACATACATATGTATGTATGTATATACATACATACATACATAAATATATATATATATATATATATATATATATATATATATATATATATATATATATATATATTGTGTTTTAGAGGTATTATGCCTGACATTTTTAAACATTTTCCGAAAGTAATGGTAGGTGGAGTAGGAAACCATCCCAACCCTTGGTACAAAGGCACAATTACCTTTTCCAAAACAGTCTTTTGAACCTATCAAAGAAGACATGTCTGAACCTATAATAGATCACAAAATAGAAATAGATAAAAAGATTAGTAAAGCCTTCGAAGAAATTGGCCTCGGAGATAGTGGGTTGTGACGACTGTTGTTTTTTAAGAAGACTTATGTATTTATTTTCCAGTCGTTGGCTTCAAGTTCTAAAACTTGTATTTGTGTTTTAAGTTGGGCTATTTGTTGATCAAACTGTGTTTTTTCTAAAATCAAATGGTCTGAACGATTCTTTAAAATATTAAAATGTTTAATGAGTGTATTGCAGTTTAGATATTAAGTGTGTTGCAGTTTAGATATAATAATTTGGCCCAAAATGTGTTTGCATAAGAGAATTTGCTTCTAAAAAGGTAATCGTGCCTTTGTACAGGGTTGGGATGATTTCCTACTCCACCTACCATTGCTTCTGAAAAATGTTTAAAAATGTCAGGCATAATACCTCAAAAACACAATAAAAATTAAACTTCTTTGTATCTCTAAGTCTAGACCTAAATACACTAGAAAATCATTAAGAAAACAACTTAGAAAAACTTGCTTTTTAAGAAAAAGTAGAGATAGGAAACCCTTTTTAAATCATAGACATGTTAGAAAATATGATAACAGAAGAATATATAAAAACAAAATCACATGTTATTCATGTGGAGAACCACACCATTTAAGTTCTAGTTGTCCCATACGACAAAATAACAAGAACTTTAAAGCCAAGATAGTCAACAGTACCAATGAAGACCTCTTAGAAGTAGATGAAATTTTAAGTGATACAGAAAGCATATATATCATTAAATCAATAGAAGAATATGAAGCAGACATTCTTTATACGATCGATCAATTAATAGAAAGAATAGGAAATATTCTCTCATGTTCTTCCCATCAAACTCTTGAACCACTGAAGATCCAAGCAAAGCTCTCAAGATTCTTCAAATTTCAAGTAAGATCTGTACTGTTTAAACTCTTGAACCATCGAAGAATTATCTATTTTTTATAATTTGTGGAGAAATTACAAAAAAAAAATATTTTTGAAGAAATTATTAATATGTTGTGTGAAGCAAAAATGCCCAAAGGACCCACTAAAGACAAAGATGACTCAGCATAAATACATCTGAGAATAAAGACAATGATTCCAGTTCCACCATGTGCTTCCCTCCTTGCCATTATTTGGTATCAGAGCCATATGTTCCTTGGCTTCTGAAGAGATAATTATCAATTAAAGGAGAATGTCTAAGTAACTCAGAGTAAGTAACCCTTTTTCAAAAATTATGAGCAATCCTAATTTTTACAACAATTATAGTGAAGATTATGAAGAATATGCAGTAGATTTTGATGAATTTCGTAGATTTTATATGACTTTAGATTTGATAAGATAAAGATAAAGATGATAGAATTAGATTCTATATTTCACAAGGCACATTAAGACTAAGATATGGCCCTTTAAAACATTATATTCATTTCTTTTTAGACATAGACACTCTAGTATTAGACATAAATGATTATATAAAACATTTAGTAGGTTATTATATACACATTACAGACATGGATAATAATAACTTTTATTCATGAAAGGTAAAGGAGATAAATAAGTGAGTGAGAGGGGGGGGGGGGGGGAGAGAGTTAGGGACTGTCTCCGACTTGACATTACAGTTAGGCGTCAGAGGGCTCGGCCAAAAAAATATGAATAGTAGAAAGGATTTAGTATTCTCTGACACAGAGAATACGAGAAGTGGAAAAAGGCTTGAGTGTTTTCATTTTTTTGTGACTATTTAAATTTTTTATTCAAAATAAAATTAAAAAAGATAAAAATACACGGAAAATAAATTTCTTTTTCATCAACAAAAATTCCTAAACGTACAGGTACAGCCCCTCAAATTTCTGCGGTTGTTTTGTCTTCCACAAAACCAAGCTTCTGATTATGGCTTGGTAACGGTCTGAAGCTTCAAAAACCTTCACATGGCGTCCGCAGCCCTTCACCTCGCTCGGATATGGAGGCACTTCCCGGCGCTCCCTTCTTCCCTGTTTGTCCATCCACTCCTTTACAAGCCTCCATGCCTCACCTTTCTCCCACACCGTCTCCGAAATTTCCGCTCATTCTGCCCCCACTCGCCCCGCCACTTCTCCGTCTACGTCTCGAGCTCTCGAGGAGGAGGTACACTGCTTCACTCCCTATCATTCTCCATTTTCATTAGCATGTAGTGTACGCTTGGATTTGACAACGATGCTCAATTTGGGAATGTCTATTTTCACATTCTCTCGAAAAGGTTAACATTTTGTCGCCAATGCGCATTTTAGAAGGTATGAAAGGCATGTTATTGTAGTAATATACTGGATTTCTGGGACAGGATAGTACAAGATGAGCTGAAACATGTGTCAGCACTAGGTGCATGATTAAGCGATGACTTGTACACTGGCTCTGCCTAATAGAACATTTGGTGCTGTAGAATTGAATTTTTTGAGACTGAGGAGATCAAAAAGCTTTTAGGATTCTTCGATTTTGTCCAACTTTTTTCTTTTCTGGTAGTTTATACTGGAATTTCCTGAAGAATCATGTGGTCGTGCAATTTATCAACTTTTGTTCTGTTTCAGCCTGTAGATATCTTAATCTATTTTGTATTCGTGAAGGGTAGGGGGGAATTTTCATTACATAGAGAGCATCAACATTCAAATGTAGCTTTCTTATTCCCAGGTCCCAAGCTTGTTCTAGTCTGTCTTTCATTGCCCATAGTTCCACAGGTGTGCCACAAATACTGTTGAGTTTCCTAGTTATACCGTGGACCCAGTTCCCGAGATAGTCTTGGATTATTGAACCAGCCCCGGCTTGGCCGTTGGCTTGGGTCAGAAACCCATCCGTATTGAGGCTTACGAAAGTTCGTGGAACTGTTTTCAGTGAAATCCAAATTAGCTTGTGCTTTGTTGTGGGTTTCCAGTTCATTGGTCAGGATGTTGAATTTCAATTGCCAATTTGACAGCTCTGTGCCTGACTGAGTCGGAGGACCAGATTTGATTTTCAAAATTCATTTTATTTATGCTAGTCCAAATTGGTGAATGGTGAAACTGAAGGTGGTATCCCAGGGAACAGTTGAGAGGGACTTCCAGGTGCTGGTTTTAGAATTTCTTTTGGCACCAATTAACAGAGGAAGTCTGGAGAAGTTTTTTGGTTCAGCCCTGTGAGTGATAATGGGCCAAACTTGTTCTACCCACGGGCATCCCGAAGGCAGTAGAGAACAGAAGCCTGTCCATCATTGCATCTAATGCAGTTGCAATGATGGATCGCTGTCCAATGTATTTTACTTTGAACTGCATGACCGTCATGAGTGATTTTGTTGATTAGAAACTGGATGTTGGGTGGCATTTCATTGTCCAGATCCAGTTCCAATTTTGTTGTTTCTTTATTCTCGACCTTGGATAACGCTTCAGAAGCAGATTTTGTAGTACATATGCATGTAAGGGCAGATCAGTGTGTCCCCTATGTTACGATAATTGGGCAATGGAGTACCTAGAATTTGATTAACGATGACTTGAGGGAGAAACTTTTCAAGGCCTAATAAGTTCCAGGAATTGTGTTGGATAATGTCAGCTACTGTCATTTCACACTTTGTTCCCGAGGTCCACTCATGCAGTTACAAAGTGCACCGCAAGGGAGTCATTTATCATACCAAAGGCGTACTTTGTACCCATTGCCAATGGTCTAAGTGATGAGACTACTAAGCAAGTCCATGGGTTACATTAAGCTTTTCAACAAGGGTGAAAAGTGAGTAGGCCTTCTAGTTCCCAGATGTTTACGTTCGGATAGTATTTTTTCTTCAGGTTCTGGCCCTACAAAATATTGGGTTTAGTCCAAAGTCTCCAAGTGATATAAAGCGTCGTGGCTTGGTTATTTTTTAGAGCATCATGGAGGGCGAGGTGACCTTTTTTGGCTAGGTTGAACATGTGCCAGGGAATTGTTCTTCATTTGCTGTGATCACTACTGTCGCCCCAAACGAATTCATATATTGATGTAGTCCATTTTCTTACAAATACCAGATGGAATGGAAAGTGCTTGCATAGAGTGGATAGGAACACTGAGGACTGATCTAGCAAGAGTAGTTCACCCAACAAGAGATAGGCATTGGGCTTTCCTATGTGCAAGCTTGTGTATTTAGAATTGCCTGTGCTTGTTCAGGGATTGGAAGCTCGCCTTTGATGATCTCTTAGACCAACTCCATGGTGCTACCACCTTCTCAAAGATTGAACGATAGAGGAAGCACAGATGTCAATTTCTCTAGATTCTAGGTTATCAACATGGTAGCCAAATTTCTCATAACCATGATGAAGGTGGTACCCAAGTAGAAACCTAGGTCCTAAATAACAAACAGTCGCAATTGGGATTTGAAGAACTCAAACACGAGTCTCGGAGTACTTTTGGAGAACATAATCTTTGACTCTGACAGATTTGTGCCGAGGTTTGACTTGTCCTCGAATCATGAGCAGATACATAAAGAAATCAAAGTTACTCCTTTTAGTTGTTCCAAAAGGGAAAAGTTTATTTTTAAACAGTTGGCTGCATGTGGTGTTCCACGTTCATGAAACAAATAGCCGGTGACAAGGGGTTGTTGAGTACTTTGGCCGGAATCATTGTTGGCGAGAGGAGGTGAGTGTAAGAGTTGTTGGGGCCATTTGATGTAAGTCCGGGTTTTGGGTTGTGGGGGAGGAAGGTGTAGGAAGGCATTCGACCATTCATTGATGTTGGTAGGTGGTCGTGAAGGAGTGGTAGAAGGTGGCAGATATTTTATTAAACAGTGGTTGGGGTTAACATTTGAGGAAGGGGTTTGCATAGAGTCCGAGGAGAGTGGGGTTGGTCAAGTGGGGCTGAGGGTGTAAGCGAGGTGATGATGTGAGTCAGAGGGGGCCCAGTAGACATGGTTGTAGGAGGTGGGTTGTAAGTTTCTGTGAGTGGTGAAGTTTGGGCAGAGGAGTTGAGAGTGGTTTTCCGGCGCGGGGGGGGGGGGGGGGGTGTGTGGTTCAAACACCTTTTGCTGGGAATTTAATGTCACTGGAGCTTTGGGAGCCAACACCAACAGTTGGGGAAGGAGTTGACTTGCGTTCAGGGTGAGAGGTGGCAGGTTTAGGTTGAAAGAGGTGGGTCTGCAGCCGAAAGAGAGGATATTTGTTGACGTGGGATTTTACACGGTCCACACACTTGGGGATTTACGGCATTGTTGTTCCAGATTTGTCATCGACTTTTATGGCATTCATGGCTTGGTTTTGTCGCACAAAGGGGTGTCTAAACGCTCATCCAAGGTCCAAAGGAGGATCCGTTGGCTGGTATCTCATACTCAGTCGTATGGGAATTTTGCTGTCGGTTCTCTTTCAATAACGGTATAGGTGTGGGTTCGGGCTCTTGGACGGTGGAGCAGTTGTGTTGGTGACGTGACCCAGACAGCCACTTTTGGAGGACCAGGTTTTTGATGTTTTCATATCTAACTTTTTGGATCAGCTTGTCAATTTTGAGGCATCGGATAATTGGTTTGTCGAGGTTGATTTGGAGGCAGAGTTTCGTGAATCTGCCTTGAGTGAGCAAGTTTGTTATAGTATCCACCCTAATCGGTGTCCCAATTTTGGATGGAAGTTATGTCAGTATTTTCTTGTCAAAATACTCAAGGATAAATCGTGCAATTGTATCCAGATCGCCATAGAGGATATGGTCGCCGTATTTGGGTTGAAATTAGGAGTCCGGTGCCGCAGGGATAGGTAGTGTTCTCCCACAAACCAGGGCCTTCTTCAAGTAGGGAAAAGGATCCAGATGATCTTCATATGCCATGAAGCCGGTGATTGAGTACTTGATAGCCAAATCGTCTACCAACCACTTCGATGAGAAGTGCATCACGCCATGGAAGTTGTATTCGTTCTTTATTTCATCAGTTATTTCAATCTCCAGTATAACATTGCCTGGATTAGAGTGTTCAGGACCAGTGTCTTTGTTGTCGGGGTTGTAGAGTTGGAGTGATTCAAACTCCATGGATTGTATGTCAGAGTGGGTGAGAAGAGTGTCCTTCAGACTAGGTTTTGTGACGTCCTTAGCTAGGTGATTGCTTCCAATCAATTGCCCCTTGTCTGGTGGGTGGGGAGGGTTTTGAGTTTCAATCTCCATATAGTTTCTTATTTCCAACGGTAATTGTGTTGGTAGCAGCTGTGGTAGGAGTCTTGACTTATGGACAATGCTTTGAACAGTGAGGATTTTGTGGTTGAGGATTTAAAAATAATGGGTGTAGTTCTCTGAGAAGCCCGTGTTACTTGGCATTCTGTTATGTGCTATTTGCGGCTAGTATGCTTCTAGTCAAGTTTGAGGTCTAAAATAAACGAGTACTGCTACCTTTCCAAAATTCTTGTTCGAACTTTTACTCCCAAATGATGTGTCACATCATGGTTCCTGCATTAAAAAAGAGTGGGATATTGAGCCAAGTAATTAAAACGGTGAGACCCACTGTGTGAAAATACTTGGCTCAAACTGTGAGACATCATTTGGGTGTAAAAATTTGGGAAGAGTAGCACTACTCAAAATTAACTATGTACTTTGCTTGAGCTTCAGATTTAGTAATTGTTAGTTTCTAGTAAGAACAGAAATATCACATAATGGTGATAGCTGTTTGAGTCAGCGCAGCAGTATGACAAAAGAGGACAGTACTTCTAATATGAACATTCAGAAGAGGATAATGCTGGAGAGGGTCTCATTAATGGATAGACTGCAGGAAAGTTCTTTGTAAAGCAATCACCGTGTAGAAAGTTGAAAACCTTTTTATAGTATATTGTAGTTGCCTGAGCTTAAACCCTGGAAAGCTTTTTGAGCAGTTCATAAGCAGTTTGTGTGCTTGCTTACCAAAAGAAACAGAGAAGCAAAAAATGAAAGCTCCTAACCAGCAAGGCATTCTGATTTATGGGACAATATATTTACATCTCTTGAAAATAGCATAAGGTTGTCTCTTATATGCTAAAGAGTACTCTTTATGTGTTATTGCGCAATTGGGAAGCAACATTCTTTAAATGCTTTGTGTAGGAAAGCTACGACTGTTAAATTACTAGTGATGGTGCGGTTCACAATCTCTGCTCATAAGAATTATAATATGTTGACACAGTATTTCTTTATACTCAACTTTGACATGAGATCTTGTAATGGTGTTCACAGACAGTAATAATCCCCTTGAGACAGTTGATGAAAGATTCGATGTTATCGTGGTAGGAGGGGGTCACACAGGTTGTGAAGCTGCCCTTGCATCAGCTCGTTTAGGGGCAAAGACTCTTCTTCTTACACTTAATATTGACCGCATTGCATGGCAGGTGATTGACGGTAAAAGATTTCTCAAGCTTCTAATTATGTAGAATTTACAAATCATTCTCATCCTGTATCATGCATCATTCTTTTGAGTTCCTACATGTTGGTTAGTTTGTTCACCAGCTGCTAGGAACAGATTTGTATTTCTCATTTTAATTGGAGTTAGTTTCTAGAAGTTTAAGCATGCAGAACCGAGATCTGAAATTTGAAAGTAAAGTTCGGTGGCCAGCCACTTAACAAGTTCTTAGCTATTGCTTGGAAGAGTGGGTTCAGTCTTGGCTTGCTACTTTGTGTAGCAAGGGATAGTTAAAGAAAAGTCTTGATAAACTTTCTTCCGGTTATGCTACTGTTGTTTCTTCATTGATATTATGAATGTAATCACTTTCTTGATAAGTTGAGAATCTTTTTCTGCGGAACATACATAGGTTTTAAATTAGCCTTCATTGACGCCTTATTTACATCCATTCTCATGATGAGATTAACTTTGGGTTATTTTTATTGTGTGACTAAAACCTCTGTCATGAGGGACTGCATGAATTCTCTTTTAGCTCCTTTTTCAGGGGAGATATTGCTCAGTCTTAAGATGCTATTGAATATTTTAAGAAGTGTATTCTTTTCCTTAATGAAATTCAATACAGCCTTGTAATCCAGCAGTGGGAGGACCTGCAAAGTCTCAGTTGGTACATGAAGTGGATGCACTAGGTGGTGAAATTGGAAAGATAGCTGATAGGTAAATTTTCACTCGCTATCTGGAGATTCTTTAAGATGATCATATGACATCTTTATGGTTTAATATATTGAGATGAGATGTATCTGCCTGGCATTTCTAGTGTTGTCCGGTGGCTTGGTTTTGACGTGCACTCTTATTTCTGTTGGCATGGCCTAATACGGCTTGGTTTTGATGCCTGAATATGAAGAATGCATGATAAATTTAGCATATATTTTGCCCCTTTAGTTTCTTCCTGTTAGTTTTGTTTGCTTGTGTATTGGTGTTGCCTTTTCGTCTTATCCCATTTTCCGAGCTAGAGTATGATTATCAGTGTTAGGTTTCTGAAGTTTGTACCTGCTTGGTCTAGGAGATGTTCACATGAACGATGGTATTTAACATCCTGTAGTCGTTTAATCGTTGCCATTGCTGAAAGTGAAAGCTAATACAAAATTTTTTCTTTTTCAGTCATCTAAATATCTAGTGCTCTTCTTGAACAATCTTCTCCTCAGAAGAATCAAAAGTATCAGGAGCAACTGAGAGTGTGTAAAATGCATCAGAGATCTGGTTGCACCAGGTCTTGGTCCAAGTCTTCCCACTTGCATTTGGCTCACCTTTACTTTTGTTCCCTGTACACTTTTGGTTTGTCTACTTCATATTGGTGCTCAATGTTGTTGCATGATAAACATTATTAACTCTATTTTAACATTTGTGCAACATCTGACAAATAATATCACAAAAGTTAACAGACAGTCCGAAAGCGGATACAAGTCCTTTACCTGTGCCGTTATATGTCAGAGCTAAAGCCCTTGATATGTAGTTTGCATATTTTAGTGGGCTCATTTTTGTAACAATGTCGCTTACGTTTGGTTTTACTAAGATTTTTGGGCAAGACATATGTCTATGTTCAGGCAGTAAAAGCATGGCAGTTGTGCCAATCATGTGGAGTCGCTGGCTTTAAACTTGTTTGGCATGTAATCATCTGAACAAGAGACCCAACCCAAGAGTGTAGGCCAAATTGTTGAGGTTGGCTTTGGTACCAAGTTTCCAGGAAGGAACAGGCTATGGTGGTGGATGAAGCTCAAGGCAAAATCGACTTCGTAAAATCCTGGTCTAGTGGTGACCAGTGCCCACTCATTTAATCGAAGCCCAAAATCAAGTCTTAGATTCTTCGTCTTTTTAAGGCAATGGCATTGATAGCCAGGACTATGTCTTCTGCCATTATGACATTCAAAAGTACAATTATGGCCCAAATCGAAGTACAACCTTCCAATATGCACATTCATAAGCTTTTTGCAACCTTTTAACTTGTCAACACGAGCCAGAGGAGAGAATTGGGTGATTCTGTAGCTGTTGAGCGGAGACCTGCAGCAATATGCTAGCGGTGAATAATAGACTGCTTGTGGATCTTTCGGGTGGGGGCGTGAGGGGTTTCTCTGGAGCATTTGCAGGACCGGACACCTGTTAGTGGTTCTTTGACTGCTGATCGTGGTGTGGCTGCTGATTAAGTTTCTTCATGAAATTTGTGAGTTTCCTTTCTCCTTTTCCTTATACTCCTTTGGAGATTTGAGGGGAGGCTAGCAGGTCTGAAGGCCTACCTTTATAGAGATTAAAGAGCATATTATCCACTCTATAACTCTCATTATCTTGTCTACAATCAACATTGTTGCTAAGATACTAAGGAGAAACTTTTGTAGTTGACAAGTTTGAACAAGCACTTATATCATTTGGTCTCTTTCATGGTGTGCTTCGTGATGAGAGAAGCACAATGATTTTAGGTTTAGGTTTATCTCTCATCCTTTTCTTTTCTTAAGCATTTTATACGATTGCTTTTTGATCCTTGAGTGAATGTTAGTTGGCAGTAGTGTAACTTCAATAACTTAGGCTGTATATCACTTCCAAAAGAATAGCATAGGCCATGCACTGTTTCTATTTACCTCTGTTGTGGCCTCTTTCTGGTACCTATTGTGGAGTTCACCTTTATTTTGATGTAGTTTTGGAAAGTTCATAAATTTGGTGCGACATCCTTCCAGTACTGCGACATTTCCAAAAGTGTGGAGCTTTAAGTCTTAAAACATTTATGATTGGGTTAAATACACCTAGGTACCCTGAAAGTACACAAAAGTCCCACTTGAGTACCCATCTTTTCAATTTTAACAAGTCAGGGTCTGGATGTTCTAATTTGCCATTAGTAAGTGCTTCCGTCCAAATTAAAAACTTTGGAGACAAAACTGTTAGGGGCAAAATCATCAGCCCAGGTTTGGTTTTTTTCTCCTTTCTTTTTCTATTTTCCACTTCTTTTTCTTCAGCCTACCTACCTCCGCCGCCACACCCCAAGCCCCCACTCACCACCACTCCGAGAAGCACCGCCCCCACCAAACTTAACATCGCCACATGCACCGCCCCTTCTTCAGCCGCCGGGACACATATGGACACAGACACACACACACAGAGATTCAAACACACACACCCACTTGAAGGCAAAACAGACTACTTGAATCAGGATTCAACTCTTAGTTGCAGGAAACTCCTAACAAGGTGACGTTTCTCTCTCGGAAACTCGCTTTTGCGATCCCAAGTTAGGAGCTCCATGGGATCTCGTCCCAAGCTAATATGGGAACTCGATCCCGTTAGCTGGATAGAGATGCATGGAACAAGTGAGAGAATATCTGAAAATTAAGCCCTTTTCAACTCAATTCCTTGTTTCTCTCCCCCTTCAAGTCCTTAAAGTCTACTTGTTTGTTGTTGTTGGCTATGTAAACTACACTAACCAAATGATAATTATCTTTACGCATTTATTTATTCAAGCCGCTCCCAACCTCAGATTCTTCTTGGTGCTTACGCTCCCCCGCCCCCGTTCCTGTTCCCGTTCCCGCTCCCGCTCCCGCCCCCGACCCCGCCCCCGCCCCCGCCCCCGCTTTGGGCAACTAAGATTCAACTCATTTACTGCCTTGATCTGCTGAGTCTGGCCATACAGGTTCGCAATAAAATCACCCAAACGAACACCAAAGGACTATTCGATTGATTATTGCTGTGCCTAGCCTGTTTATCAGCAAAAGAGCCCTTTGCATTACCAACTGATGGATCATTACGGCCCCAGATTCATCCTCTTCCGCATCACCGAATATCGACAGTGGCAAAGCTCCCGTAGGATTGACCACTGAGCCAACTGGGTGCGAGCCAATCCAGATTGGGGCAGTTTTGCCAACTGAGCCGACAAGAACCCAAACGGGTCGTCGGAGGGTCCCGTGGGTGGCTTGGATCAAAGAGGTTACTTGACAAAATTGCCCCACTCGTCGTCGTCGTTGCCCCCGGCGTTGGTGGAGGAGTTATGGTGGCTGTTGATCTGATTAGAACTGACGGTCTGATTATGGTGATGAGCGGGGAAGGACGCAAAGGCGAAGGTGCCGAAGGCCTCGTTGTCGTCATCCTCCGATTTTCTCTCTGATGTAATCGGGATGATATTCTCTCCTCTCTTCTGAGCAGTGCTGAGAGGGATCTTTGTGTTTGTTTTGGTTTCGTGGTTTTGGTGCCCGATGAGCACCTTTGACGTGCACATATGCCGGTTGTGGTGGTGGGTGGGTGGCGCTTGGGGTTTGGCGGCATTGAAGGTAGGTGGGCTGAAGAAGAAGTGAAAAAGGAAAAAGGAGAAAAAAACTAGACGTGGGCTGGCAATTTTGCCCCCGACGGTTTTGCCTCCAAAGTTAGGGATTTGAACGGAACTACGTTCTAATGGCAAATTAGAATAATGAGACCCTGACGTGTAAAATTTGAAAAGATGGGTCCTCAGATGAGATTTTTTGTATTTTCAGGGCACTTAGGTGTATTCAACCCTTTAGATCTGAATTATAGTACTCGCAACAGCCTCCTCGATTATATAAACATATTGTAGTAAATGCTTCACTATAGCTGGAAAATTAAGATAAGGACAAGAAGATAAATGCTTAGCAGAAAAAGCTGTTTCTGGTTTGCATGGCAATTAATAAAAGGATATGTGTTCTTGTGCCACTCCACAACTGAAGCAAAGGTTGTAGCCTCATGCCACCCAATCAAGGAGAAGAAATCAATCATCAAAAAGGACATTTTTCCCTTTTTAATGATTTATGGGAGACGCAAAACCCTAATATCTGTAAAGAGACTAAGTGTAAACAAAACAAGTCAATATCGATAAAACAAATTAAGAGAATCCCCAAATTAAGTATATTTTGTATAAAGCAATTATGAGTTACTGCATTGAATTCACTAACTTTTGGCGCTGGGTTTTCTCTGGAGCTTTGCTGTGTTTATATATATATATATATATATATATATATATATCTGCGTGCAATGGCTAAGTTGGGCCAGAAACTTCTTTAAGGTTTTGAGCCATTTGTTTTTTTGTTTTTCTTTGCCTGCCAACTCCCCAACCCCACATGGGGACATGTGGTCATGTTAATACAACAGTTTGAAAAGAATTTAGGAGGTATAGGAAGATTTCCCAGTAATGTGAAGAATCTTGTACCTTCTTTTAAATTTCAGTGTCGACAAAGCAGTGCCATGTCCCCTTGTATGTGCTTCAATTTTTGGAAAGAGAAAGAAAAGTCTGGTTTCCTTACCTAACAACTTAAACTTCTGAAAGAAGTATAGAAGCCTTTGGAAGCCAAAGTGTTGCTCAAGCGGCCAATCATATTAATCAGTCCCATCTTTCACATTTTTAGATTTCATTTTCCGCAGCTGGAAGCAGTGCTGCTTGTGTTTTCGCATCCACACACACGCACAATAGTAGATTGTATGTGAAATTACCTGGGTTTGCATGGTGCCAAGTCATTCATTGTATATGCATGTGTATGGGGCTTAGGTAATATCAGCAGTTAAGAAACCATGAATGAATATTTTAAACTTGTAGTTTGTTATATTTGTGCGGAGGCCCAACGAAGCATCAGCCGAGGGAGATCATTGACATAAAAATTTTAAAACTGAAGGCAGCCATTTGTGAAGATTTTACCAGTAAAGTGGTAAACAATCAAAGAAATTGGGTTTCTAAACTAAGCTGTCAATCTCTTTTGGATGCTAAGCTTGCCTTCGAGCTGCGCAGAGCAGGTTTCTTATGCTATGTGATTGGTCGAGTTTTTGCCCTAAATAATCCTTTTTTAATACTTAATTACCCCTCTACCCCATTTTCAACTTTATTTACCTATCTAACCCATTTTTGGAAATCTCACTTTAAAAGAGAGATTTCAAGCTGAGAAAACGTGGTTCCAAACCACGTTTTCAAGCAAATGTTACTATGATTTACTTCACGTAACTTTTCCCCGATCAGGATTGTTAAATCCATATGCCTACAACTGAAAGGTAAATAAGTAAACTCTTGAGCCTCATTGACTTGACAACTTTGTTGAATGGCCAGCTTCGAAACCCTGTCAACCTGTATGTGGGATGCGCGCACGTGCGGGGGGGGGGGGGGGGGGTTGGTTAGCTCAAATACCGCAGTAAGAAAAAATATCACGGAGTGACAAACGAATGACTAGAAACAACAATAGTGGCTGATATAGCTAAAAATACGCCTCCAGTCTAGGAATGACACGTGGCGGTTATGACACGTATCCCCTGCTAGCTTATTGATGATTTGGCACTTGCCATATTGATCATCAGGCGAATTCCTAAAAAGGACTTTAACTCTATTGTCTGAGATAGATATATGATCCTCTATGATCCTAATTCGATCTTGATTAGATATGTTCGCAACTCAGTCTTACTAGGGCTCTTCCTCCCACTACCATATCGGGAACCACTACGATATTAAGCATCGGAGCGTTCCCCGCCGAAACCTCACCCGACAGTCACTCCGTGTTCTCTTTTGTAGGCCTATCTTTGGTGTGGTTCCCGATTCAGTTTTTAGCTGCAACAGATTGGCGCCATCCGTGGGACCCTCAGGGAACATGGCCAATCATTCTTCCTCTAGCGACTATTCACGCAGTCGTTCTCAAAACCGTTACAACCGAACTAGCAGCTCTCGTCGACTCAGTCGTTTTCGCGACCAATGCTCGACACCTACACGTCTTCGTGCCGGTTCTGCAGAAGATGTCCATATTAATGTAACATTTACCACTCCCGAATCAGAGACCAGATCTCGAAAATACCAATCTCCAACATCTACTCTGAAAAACGGTGACCTTAGTCATTGTTTGAATCGTTAGCTATTCAAAACACCCTATGCCGACCTTACAAAAGAGATCCACGAACTGAAAGATGTCGTAAACACTCTTCAAAGAAAGCTTGACTTGACGGTGGATTCACCGTCTACCCATCATTCTCACCTTGACCCTAGCGACCTTCGTCTCCGTCTCACCTTCAGATCAAGCTACGGCCGCAAATACAGATCAGCGGCCGATCCAACATTCAATCCCAAAAAGAAGAGCGGAGAACACATAACCAGGAGCGGATCATGCTACTGTCATGATCTATCAGTCGAAGACAGTACCAATTCCTCTCCCGAACAGATCGCCGTAACTGAGACCCCTAGGAGATCCATCCACAGAAAGAGGACGCCTGAGTATCGTTCCCGAGAACGAAATTCATGGAAGGTTGTCCCCAAGTATCATTCCCAGGAATGATCTCCCCCGAGTAAGAATCTAGATACCCATTGTCCGAGGCAAACGAGAAAGCCAAATTACCTCCCAACTTCAGAATGCCTCAATGCAACCTCTATGATGGAACTGGAGATCCTGGAGAACATGTTTATCAGTTCGAAACAAATATGTTGCTCCTCCAAGTATCGGACGCTGTCATGTGCAAAGCCTTCCCTACTACTTTACGAAAGGCTACACATGCATGGTTTAAGTCCTTACAACCGAGGTCCATACACTCTCTCGTCCCACTCTCAAATCTCTTTCAAAAACACTTTGTAAGCAGTCGCTCACGAAGGAAGAACTCGGCAAGCCTACTTAACATTGTGCAAGAAAAGAACGAGTCTTTAGCCTACTACCTCGGATGATTCAATGCAGCCATATTGGAAATCGATAACTTGGATGAATCTGTGAAATATACGGCATTCCTCCGAAGACTCCGACCGACTTCCAAGTTTGCATTCTCAGTCAATAAAAGTCCTCCAGGGAATATGAAAGCCCTTCTCGAGAAGGCTAATGAGTACATACAATCTGAAGAATACCTGGAGACATATAAAGGACGACGAGGAGAAAATAAAGAAGAACAGAAGAAATGGTCTTAGGAATTGACTCCCCGAGGCAAAACAACGAAACCTTCCAAGCGTGACAAACGGCGTCCCAAAGACCTGTTTGCCTTGGAAAACCTAACGCCCCTCAATGCCAGACCATCTCAGATATTACACGAGATCAAAGACAATAAAGCTCTCCAGTGGCCAGACAAGATGAGATCTCGAGCCAACAAAAAGAATAAAGACCTATGGTGCCACTTTCACAACGATCATGGCCATACGACTGATAATTGTGGCTCACTTAAACGAGCAATCGAAGCTCTTATCAAGCATGGCCAGTTGAGAAAGTTCGTAGCACACAAGGAAGGGCAACAACCGACACCCCCAGCTATTGATGAAAGAGAAGAACGAGAAGAGAATGCGGGTATAATCAACACTATCTCTGGGGGATTAGCCGTAAGAGGCTCATCAGGACAAGCTCGAAAGGCATATGCCAGGGAAGTGTGCATAACGAGCCAACCCCCAAACAAGAAACATAAGACTATACCTTTGCATACTATATCTTTTTTCGATGATGACTTAAAAGACGTAAAGACCCCTCACGATGACCCGTATCAAGGCAGGGAACTTCGATGTGAAGCGTGTTTTGGTTGATAATGGGAGTTCAGCGAAAGTTTTATTTTATGATGCATTCAAGAAGATGAATATCCCAAGAGACCGTCTTCGAAAGATGGATACACCGTTGTATGAATTTTCCAATCATCCAGTTACAGTCGAAGGTGTTATCGCACTCCCAGTTGTTATAGGTACACCTCCAGCACAAGCAAACTTGATGCTTGATTTTGTGGTGGTAAAGGTCCCCTCTGCGTACAATGCCATACTTGGACGCCCAGCACTTAACCAGCTATAGGCTATGGTATCAACCTACCACCTCAAGATGAAGTTCCCCACAGAGCACGGGATTGGAGAGGTGAAAGGAGATCAGAGTATGGCTCGTTAGTGCTACGTAACTTCATGCCAATCGAAGAACAAAGAAGCACTTATCATCGAAGACCTCCAGAAGATACAAAGATGCAGAGGGGCGAACCAGTCGAAGATCTCGTGAGCATTGAAGTCTATCCCGGAGAGAAAAACAAGACGGTTCAGATAGGTTCAAATCTTAAGGAAGACACTAAGCTCGAGCTGGTGGACTTGTTACGAACCTACGCGGACATCTTCGCATGGACAACTGCAGACATGCTTGGGATTGACCCCGAGGTCATCACACATAGGTTGAATGTTGATCCATCCAAGAAACCTGTCAAGCAGAAGAAAAGAACCTTTGCGCCGAAAAGTCAGGAGAAGATTGAAGAAAAGGTGGAAAAACTCTTAACCGCCGACTTTATTGAAGAGATTTATTACCCCGATTGGATCGCCAACGTTCTCATGGTTCCTAAACCAGGCGATAGATGGCAAATATGTATTGATTACACAAATCTCAACAAGGCCTGCCCGAAGGACAGTTGAGGAGAGTTGATGACTCTCTCTAGACCTTAATACCTTTACTATGAACCTCGAGGATAGATTGTCCCCTAAGTTAAGAGATGGATAAACTCGATGCGACCATAGATCTCCAAATCAATGTTAAGATGTACATGCGAGCGTTAGCCCCATAAGGGGTGAATCAGAACCAGTTGATACAGTTGTTCCACCATAATCTCACAGTAGCCGCCTCTTGGTAGTTCCTCACTTTGGATGAAGCCCGAGTTCGAACTTGAGAAGATGTTGTGAGAGAGTTTATGATGCGGTATCGGTATAATACTGATCTAGATATTACCCGGAGAAATTTTGAAACAAGAATCGAGAAAGTCAGTGTCCGCCTTCATTATAAGGAGGAGAAATAAGACAGCTCAGATGGTGAGCTTTTCCACGGAGGAAGAGCAAGTGAATATCGTCAGGAACAATCTGCTACTAATCTACCACGACTTTATCTTTGGCCATTATCACACTTTTTTCAAAGCTCTTATGGGATCCCTCATACAGATAGAAGATGCCATCAATAAGGGAATCATTTCTCACAAGCAGGGGTATACTGAGCCAATCAAAGGAGTTTTATTGCATAGCCCAAGCCAGTTATAGCCAACAATGTCAATAGTGTGCAACACCTAAAATAGTGTCATGGAGGCCGCTGCACAGCCTAGGAGGAAGGTCATGATGTTAAAAGCACTGCTGGCCAAAGTCTTCGAATAGTTGTTAAGAAAGGGCATGATATCTAAGCTATTGCCTACCGTTATGCTAGCAGTACTACTAAAAGGATAGATGTGCAGGCTTTTTGCCCCTAAATCAAGTAAAAGGGCACTCGATCAAGAGATGTATGACGCTCCAACACGCCATACAAGACCTTATTGATAAGGGTGAAGTCTCCTCTCCCGCTAGGCAGAATGTCTGAAAAGGACCCTTACTGCCTCATAGGGTTAACTATATTGGTGATAGCCGACTAGGCGTGGATCCAACCGTTAGTTTAAGCATATGATTCTCTGCCTCAATTTTATGATGTGATTACATGGGATGTCTTGATGAAAAGGTGAGGCCTTCACCGCTGAGCAAGAATATGATGAAGAAACTGATTTTATGTTCCGATCCAATACCGAGATATCCCACCTAACTTGATTAGGCTGAATATACCAGACCGCACCCAGCCAACCACATCTGACCTATTCTTTTCTACCCCTCCTGATGATGAAGTCCTTAGATAGTTAAAGAAAACCCAAGCCTACATTTTCATATGAGGATTGTTATCCGCCTCATAGTCTCACCGTCAAGCCTTCACCAAACTACTCAGTAAGGCCCAAAAACCAATCCAAACATAGCCCCAAGACCTGTCCCAAGTGCTAGATGCTATACAATACGGATATGTCCTCATCTTTTTCAAATCAGACTTATCCAAATCAGGATCGAGCCACAACAATCTGCTCCATATCACCATGAGAGTTCTTGATAAGAAGGTTTATTTAATCCAAGTAAATAATGGTTCTACCTTGAATGTTTGCCTTTACGCACTGTCCAAGCCCTCGGCATTAACCGCTCGGAGTTCACCCCATCCTCCCAAGCCATCCGAGCCTATGACAGTACCTGAAGAGAAGTGATTGGTAGGATCAAGCTCCTGATGACTGTGGGATCCACTAGTTTAGATGTTGAGTTTCAAGTCTTGGATATACCTGCCACATTTAACACTGTTCGAAAGACCGTGACTACACTCTGATGGTGCAATCCCCTCTACATTACACCAGAAGGTCAAGTTTGTTTTGGATAATTTTGTCTTCCCCATAATAGGAGACTCACAATTACCTCAGATCGGACAGGTAAAGAAAGGAAAGGATAGTTTTCAAGCACTGCATGAGTCGTTAGATATTCTACTCAGTGGATTAAGAATGAAAAGCCTGGTTTAGTGTCTCAAATACAAGAAAGTTTGTCACTATGAAAACTTTATCACCTTTTCCCCTCACAGTATTAATAATACCGTGCTCCCTATGTTGAGAAGCTTCATTACTTGCCAAAAAAAGGCTGAGGCTGAAATTTCCAAGGAGTTCCAAGCATTCCAGCTGTCAAGAATAAAAATGGACCAATTCGGCCTAGGGTATAAGCCGACCAAAAAGGAAAAGAAGAAGGCCATGAGGAAGCTTGCACAGGCCAAGAAAGACAAGGAAATTAGGGAGCACCTACAGGTCAAAAACATGACCAAGGTCCCTACCATGAACGGATGCTTCGTCAAAGAAAAGGAGAGTGGGCCATTCAATGGTATTTCAGAGCCAGTATACAGTGTTAAAACCAGAAAGAAAATCAAAAGATGGCAGATATTTTACGATTGTGAGTGGGTTGAAGACGAGGAATTGTTAATTCTAACCGAGCCGTGTACCAAAGAGATCTCTAATTGGATGGATTTGATGGAACCAGAAGCGATGATAGCATCTTTCATTGATATGCTTATTTCAGTGCTTGTCTGTGAAGTGGATAACCAGATCATGAACCCAGCAAGCCTAATCATTCTAGCCCAGGGCAATGTGCATAATTGGATGATAGAGTACTGACCGCTGACTATGGGAGAGATTACAGAATGGAGTCCTGCTACCGAAGATGCTCAGGAATCAAAAGATTTGGATGCTTATGTCACCTTAGCCAATTTGAATCTGCTCACTTATTATGTTTTTACAGACTATTTTATTGATCCTATTCTTATTGATTTTAGTTATCCATTGGCTGCTGATATAGGTTATAATGAATTAATCAACTCGGTTATGATGAGTCACACCTAGGGCTATAAATGAACCAAGTTGTTCACGAACGGCTCGTGGTTCATTCTCTATAAAACTCATTCGCGTTCGTTCATATAATATACGAACCGAACATGAACAGATTTATAAAGCTTGTTTATTAAACGAGCCGAGCATGAACATACCAAAAGATTCACAAACATGTTCACGAATAGCTTATTTAAATAATAAATTAATTATCATATATTTAAAAATTAACATTTAAAGAAAACCATATAAATTAATGCTTAAAATTGAAAGCCCTAAAATCAATTAGCCCAAAACCCCAAGCCCGTGCAATTAGCCCAATCTGTGAAGCCTAACCTAAACCCTAACTATATAAGCTAAAGCCTAAACACAAAAATCACACTCAAGACTCAAGAGTCGTCTGCTCTGCCTCCACTCCCTCGTCTCTCACGCACACACATAAACAAAAACACACACACCTCACAGATCTAACTTCTGAGATCACACAGAGCCTCTCTCACGCTCTCTCTCCCTCTCCACAGTCCACACATGTGCATCACAGCTTCGACGTCATCTACGATGCCATCTACGACGCCATCTACGACGCCATCATCGCCTGTCATTGACATCGATGCTCGTAATCTCCCCGTTGATGGCGCATGCATCTACCGATTTCTACTTTTTCATCATCAACCAATCAAGATCTTCAAGATTTATTTTGTAGTGTTTTCGATTCTACATCCATCTTGTGTCTTCTATAATATAGTTTTTGATTGATTTTAGCTTGATTAAATTGAAGAAGTTGAGAATTTTTTTGCGGATTTAGGGATTCCTTGGCAATTGACACGAAAGCGAGCTGAGTTTCAGAATTCGAGTTCGACTCATTTTGTTAAACGAGTTGAGCAAGTCGAGCCCGAGTTTTATAATCACGAAATCTAGCCGAGTTCGAACACACCCATGTTCGGCTCGAACTCAGTTCGTACACAGCCCTAGTCACACCTAATGGACCCAGAAGACATAAATATTTAAAAGAAATGATAAAGAAAATTAAAAATTGAGAATCTAGTCGTGTCAAGCTAGTGGTCGAAGAAACAGTCAAAGTGAACATAGACACCCCCAAAATTATAAAAAAAATCAAAATAGGGGCCAGTCTATACGAGAAAGAGAGATAAGAAATCAATGCACTTCTTAAAAATTTTATCGATGTATTTGCTTAGTCATATAGTGAAATTATCGGTATAGACCCGTCGATTGGGAAACACCACCTATCTACCTTACCCAAAGCCAGACCAGTCAAACAGAAGCTTTGTAAATTGAGGCTAGAGTGGTCCCTTAAGGTCAAGGAGGAGGTGATGAAGTTACTCCACATTGGATTTATCAGAGTAATCGAATACCCTACCTATCTAACCAACATCGTACTAGTCCCTAAGCCTTTCGGTCAAGTCTCGATGTGTGTAGACCGAGCTTATCCCAAAAATGATTTTCTTTTGCCCATCATAGGCATGATCATAGACAATACGGCCGAGCATGAGTTGGTATCTTTCGTAGATTGCTTTGCGGGTATAACCAAATTAAGATAGCTCCTGAGGACCAGGAGAAAATAGCCTTCAGAACTCCTTGGAGAACCTTTTATACATCATGATGCCTTTATGCTTGAAGAATGCCAAGACTACATACCAGCGAGTCGCTACCACCCTATTCCGTGATATGATTCATAAGGAGGTAGAAGCGTATGTAGAAGATATGATCATCAAGTTGAGGAAACGGGAGGATCATTATACAGTATTGAGAAAATATTTTGAGAGGTTGAGGCGGTACAATGTCACGACCCGAACCCACGGGCAGTCCCGCGAGCCAGGCACGTGACCGGCCGCAGACCCAATAGACTCCAATTTAGGGCTCTGCCAGGCCTTACTCGCTAAAACCTATACACAATTCTAAAATCATACATTAACTAACACCATAACATGAATTTCTAAAGATGCCCTTACAACTCTTTCCCAAATCATCTCTACTGAAATCCTCCAAAGAGACCGATAGCATTTATTTTAAAGAAACCTCCTAAAATTAAGCTACGAACAATTCAAATAAATAATTGGCCGTTCTACAATTTCTCAAGGGCTTAAACAACTTCCTAACGAGCATCTCCCGCGGCTTCATTCTCATTTCCCTCGCAATACTCATGTTCATCTAGTTGATCGCCTGAAAACATTTATAAAACGGGGTGAGCTTGGGGCTCAGTAAGTACATATACCATATCCCTAAAATAGATTTTGGGATTCATAAAAACATGAAACATGCCATGGTTTTCTTCAATTTAAAATTGGTAAACATTTCACAAGAGATACTATGCATATATATTCTTTTGAAAGAGATTCATCCAAGATTCTCAAAAATGAAGTATGACATCAAGTAGGCTCATCAATAACTATCACAGTTCATCATAACATAGGCATGTTGCGGTCAGCGTACGTTCCCCCCTGACTAGGGCCCATAATTCCTACTCCACCTGGGATGAACATTATTTGGTCAGGGTATGCGCCCCCCGACTAGGGCCCACAATCCCTCCTTCTTCCGGGATACATATTGGTGTGGACGCAAGGGCGCACCACGAGCAACAGTACTGTGCGTCAACGTATCGTCTCGTTGACCAGGACCCAACAATCCAACTTTCCCCCGTGGATATGGGGCGCAACAACCAAGCCAGAAATACCGTCTCATTCAACATAAGCCAACTTTAAACACTACTCATAGAAAACATTCCATGGCATTTTTTTATGCATTTTCTCATCAAACAATTTACACAAAAGCAGTAGCATGTAAAAGGCTTTAAAACTTCTAATTGGAACAATTCATTTATACATATACATAAAAAAATAGGGTATACGGAGGAATATGGCAAGAGTACTTACCTTGCTGTAATTGATTCTTGAGCTCGATCAACAGTCGCTCCTATCTCTTGACTACCGAAACCTAAATAACAAACCACAAGGATGTCATTAATTACCGCTCAAGCACGCCTAGGTATTACGTTTCTCTTGAGTGAGTGAAGTTTACCAAACCGCCCCTCGACTTTTGTAGAATTACCTATTCGCCCCCGATGCCCAACGTACCATTATCCACCTAGATATAACTTAAAAGAGTCTTTTTAAACCACTGATGGGTTTTTCGGACAAGAACGGTCGTCCTGGGAGTTTTTCACTCGGAATCCTAAGTTGCTCCTAAATTTGAGCGCTAATGACCTTGTTTTCAAAAATACATCAAACGGCGCCGGAATGCCACGAAATTTTAGACACCGAAGTATGTCAGTACTTTTACGTCACTATAAAATTCTAGGCTAAAACTAATTTTGTTTACTATTTTAAATAATTCAAAACCCTGTTTTGGAAAAAAATCGTTCGAGACATTTTTCATGCCGGGAAAAATCTAAGAAAATTTCACGTCGAAGGTTTCCCAAAATTAAGGGGAGTTTTTATTTTATATTTTGCCTAAATCTGATAAAAAAAACAGCCTTTAAAAATAGTTTAGTAAATTTTGTAATAGTAGTGCGTTACGGGATAGCCGATCGAGCGTTACGCTGCTAACGGTGCTAAAAATAGCAAATGACTTTAAAATTTTCAAACCTATAGAAACTACCTTATCTTAGCTATAAAAGATTATTGTAGGAGTTACGGAATTTAATAATCTAATTTACTATTCTAAATTTCACCGAAATCTCTTTTACGAATAAAATTAGTTAGCACGCTTCCCGAGCTCGGAAAAATCTAAACTTTTTATTGTGTGTAGATTTTGCAAAAATAATATAAGTTACTCTATTGATTTTTATCCAAATAAGTTCCTAGATATATAAAAAATTTAAGAAAGGAACTGTTTTAAATATATTTCCTTTTCGACACTTTTAAGCTCAAATCTTGAACTTCCAACTTTTCCTTCTCTCCGTCTCTGCGCAAACCATTCTCCCCACACCAATACACACCCACGCAGCCACCTTCAGCCCCCACTCACATATACAATGGTAACTCACTAACACACACACACACACACACACACACACACACACTCATCTAGTCATACACTAAACATATTTTCATATACTTGACCTATATAGCAGCCTGTAACACTCTCTTCCTCCACTTTACTTCAACAAAACCCATGCATACGGATCACACATATATATACACTAATAGACCCATTGATCTATATACTTACCTTGCCTTCATCTTTCTTGCCCATCTAGACAACACACGGTTTCCCTTTCTCTTTCTTTTCTCTTCATCATCCTTACCCATTTATATAACTCATAAACCTTACCACTACCCCCAAAACTCACACAAACCCAATATCTAATTTCCTCAACCTCTATCACAGCTACTGTCCCACGGCAGTAGCATGTCTCCTCCTGCCAAAACCCAATCTCACAACCCACTTCTCCCATTACATGGGTCTACACCATGGCAGCTTCACTTACCTGTTTAACACACACACACACACACACACACACATATATATGGCTGCCCAAGGCATCCTCACATCAGGTTCTCTTTCGAACTCGTACCCATTAAAATGCACCCATAAACATCCATATTACAACACCACTGTTGTTGTACCAGCAGCGCTACACGCTCACGCACACATCACACGCAACACACATAACTCATATGTATATACTAATTCTGCTTCAACACACAATGCATATCTCTTGCCTTCACTCTCCAGCAGGCCTTTCCATAGCTACTGCCTTACTGCAGTAGCCTCATTCTCTTGCTCAATTTATTCATGGGCACACCCACCCACTCACATATGCTGCCCACACACTACACACTAAACTCTAAAACCCACAACATATACTCACAAACACCACCCACACCCACTGCCTTACGGCAGTGGGTTTCTAATCTTTCTACCATCTCATTTTTCTAAGACTCCTATGACACCCACTTCTTCTAAGTTTCTTCCTCTCAAAATCTGCATCTTTCACCCGTACCCACAAGGTGTATAGTCACAGCCACCATGGCTGTGACTTGCGGTTACCCACCCTTCTTCCCATGAACGTACCTACGCAAATACACACTAACGCACGCACCCAGTAAACACGCACACACACAGCGCCTATAGCTGCTATTGGCAGCCCTTCCCCCCGCCCATGCACTCTCACAGTTTCATGCATTTGGGACAGTTACCCATCACGGCAGTCAACATGGCTTTGTTGGCTGCTTTTCCAGTCACGCCGCACACAGCCATAAGGCTTCCCTTCATGCACACTCCTATGTTCAAGCGGCAGATCTCACAACGCACACACAATACAGGCTTATAGTATGATTTAGACGCATTAGAATATCATAACAAGGTGAAGAAGCTTACCAAAATCTGCCGAAACCGTTTTCTTCTCTCTCTACTTCGGCAATCTCTAGCCTCTTCTCTCTGTCTTTCACCTTCTCTCTCTTGTATATTTAACCAGATGAAGAAGAAGTCTTGACGGCTGACCTATAATTAGGTTATATGTATATATATATATATATATATATATATATATATATATATATATATATATATATATATATATATATATATATATATATATAGCTCTAGGTTGGAATGTTACCAAAATTCCCCTAGCTTTTTATTATTGTCAAGAAAAGACCCAAAACTACTTACGATATTTTACGTATTAGAAAACTTTATTAATAGTTGTTGCGTCACACGCTTCACCCATTGTCGTTAATATCGTAATTATAGTGTTCCCCAAATTTTGACGCTATAATCCGCTCAAAATAATATACTAATGCTAGGTAATAGTTCGTCGCTAAAAATTTTAAGTTGTTAAAAGTATATTTTTTTTAGGGTTCAGGATATTACAATATCCCCCACTTATAAAAATTTCGCCCTCGAAATTTGGTGTTTGTTAAGTTGCTTCTGATCTCGAATATCAATGATATACCTCAAATGCTTATGTAACTATATCCATTTAAGCGAACCCATGTATATTTCGAGCGACTTCACAAAGTAGACGCACTAAAGGTCTCAAAGTACAATTTGCATTTAACGCACTTGACCCATCGATCAATATTACCTCAAGGAATCACAGGTTCCACCTCGGTGTAAGTACTATCTCTACTTTTTAATCTATCTGCATTTGTACCATTAGATCGTCGTTATACTGTAAGGTCTAACCAACATCCCATGACAGTCAACTTCAAATGTTTCATCATAATAAAAATTTAGATTATAAGTTGGGTTTTTTTTTTTTTTAGAATCCAGATCGTTACTTAAGTTCTAATATCCCAACACAGTAATGCTCTTAACTTATGTCCGACTTAAACCACGGCCAAACTAAAATAACTTACTCAGCCATTTTCGTTCATTGAAAACGAGATTATATGTCTACAATACTAAATCAGAAACACCTTTGCAAGGATAGAAGGAATAGAAAGCGCACCCATAACCATTGAATCGGATGCCTGCGAGTCCTGCTGAGTTTTTGCAAGGACTTTTGTCGTTGCCCGGAGTTTCGTTGCATCCTTGTTTGGTTGACTCTGTGGTTCAACTCTAGGGCAATCCTTAATAAAATGATCCTCTTGTCCACATGAGAAACATTCTTTCGTTTTCCACCTACAGAGTTTACCAGGATGAAAGTGGTTACCCCTGCGGCATGGCAGCGATCTAGCTTTACTACTTTTCCAAGGTGCTGAGTTCCTTTGGAAGTTCTTCCGTTGGCCATTCGAAGTTTTGTGCAGTTCTTTTCGCGAAAAGGCGTCATCTTCCTGAAGTCTATTTCTCGCTGCTGCTGTAATTCTAGCACGCCTACTCCTTTCTCTGACAAATGTAGATGCCCATATGGTCCTAGAATGTGGATTCGTCAATGCCCTTAGGTTAGACCCTTGAGGTTGCTCGGTTAACGATGTCTTCTGGGCTAATGAGGAGTTTCCCTTGTCCATAGAAGGTTCGATAGGGGCTTCTTGTCTAGACATCCTACAGCTAAGGCAAAATAGAGGTCGTTAGATGAAAGGCGGAATATATCTCACTTATGTAAATCAACGAGTACAATGTGTTTGAAGTTCACTAACTAAAATCATGAGATCACCTAGTGGTGAATATTTCTCCCATCTATTGTTATTAGTCTGACACTAAAATCAATATAAACTACGAAGCATACCACTTGCTTAGTGAATATGTTTAAACAATGTCTATATGCACTTCCACATCATAACCCCAGATTGAAAACTCTGACTCCAATGCTTTTGTTGGGCATTCTAATACCTCAAGACAATCAGTTCATATTGTTGTCAAAATTCAACACAAAGTAAAGTATTACCTTAAAAGTACCCAAAATATAGTTACACACACACACACACACACACACACACACACACACATATATATATATATATATATATATATATATATATATATATATATATATATATATATATATATCACACATCCACCAAAGTTTAAGTCTCTAATCTACCACATCAATTATCTCTCCATCACAACACAAACTATAGCCACTAGCTGTTAGAGCTATTCACAAGAAAATCATAATCCTATCTCCCAATCATCTTCTTTGGGTACTGTTTAAAATCTTTAAATTCGAAAGGTGAGTAGTATCAGTCAACTACTGCGTCATTGGCCCAAATCTTGATCTTATGCAGAAACATCAGGTAAAAGTAAAATTGTCAGAACATAATCCACCTTTTCAAAGTTAAATCTCCATCACAATTTATCTTAGGCTTGGGAGTTTACAGTATCTCAAACTTAAGCCCTAACTACCACCAGACGTACTGTTTCAGCTTAATAACTAATTACTTAACCTTTTTCACAAACTCGTAATAAAAACACGTATCAACAAATTCCTAAAATTATTCAGTCAAAGCCTTTTCGTTTCCCATCCTATCCCCATTTTCATTAGTCAAGATACGAGTCTACAGAATCATATAACCTAACAAGGAAAATCATTTCTTAAATTCTAACATCCCAAAACTGTAATGCTCTGATACCATCTGTAACGACCCGGTCCACGGCCCCACCACAGGACAATGCCTCCCTCAAAAGGGCTAGCCAAGTAGGTACTTATGAGTTCCTTGGCAAGGTCTTATAAGGGTCATCTCATACTATTCCACATTCGATGTGGGATATTACATACAATGTGAGGTTAAACCCTTAAAAGTGTGTGTTCGGAGTTATTGCCAAGAAGTTGTTAGGATTTATGGTAAGCAAGTAAGCAATAGAGGTGGACCCAACCAAGATCAAAGCCATAGTTGAGATGCGCCTACCCAAGACCAAGAAGGAGATCCGAGGATTCTTGGATAAAATCCAGTACATTAGCCAGTTCAAATCGCAACTGGCCATGATATTGAATGTGTATTCAAACTATAGAAGAATGATTTGACCAAAGAATAAAACCTCTTACGCCAAGAAGCCTTTTCAAGATCAAACGATACCTTAGCAACCCCTCAGTCCTGAGCCCGCCGATACTCGATTGTCCCTTATTATTATACGTAACCGTAATCGATACCATACCTGAACCATGTTAGCACAACATGTGGAAAATGCTTGCTTGAGAGAGCTATCTATTATGTTAGTAAGAAGCTGACCCAAGGAGAAGAATTACTCAGCTTTAGAGAAGACTTGTACATCTCTGGTCTGGGTAACGTAAAGATTGAGATATTATGTATTGGCTCACCCCCTTAGACTGTTGGCTAGAATGGATCCCATGAAGTATCAAGTATCAGATTCAAGGTATGTGGAGAATTAGGGATGAACGTCTACAAGCATACTATGCCCATTTGGAGAAAATTGTAGACCAATTTGAGGATGTGGAATTTTATTATCTACCTCGGGGCAAGAAGAATTTTGATGGTTAACATACCAGAAGATTGAAGGTAGAACCATTTGTGATACAAAAAAGGGATTGACCAGCTTACTACTTCATGATACCACCTGTAGAGGAGGGCAGAGTAGCCGAGTTATGTTACACCGATGTCCAGAATCTTGTTTGGGATGATATATACCCAAAGGGGTGTTCTGCAAAACACTGAATAACTTTGAGAAGATGGGCGGCATAGTTCATTATGTGTAACCGAAGATTATACAAGAGATATTACAATGGTGAACACTTTCTAGGTGAGAGAGAGCAATCAGACCATGGAGGATATACAATTATACATGCAGGTGAGTATGAACGGCCGAATGTCAGCGAAGAAGATCCTCCAACAAGGATATTATTGGAGTACAATGGAGCAAGTCATTGTCAAGTATGTTAGAGGTGTCATAAGTGTCAAGTGTATGCCAACCTATAACATCTCCCTCCCCAGGAGTTGTATAACATGACATCTCTCTAGCCATTCTCAGTTTGGGGAATAGATGTGATAGGAAAGATCATCCTAAAGCATCTAACGGACATAATTCTTACTAGTGGCCATGGATTACTTCACGAAATGGGTGGATATTGCTTCCTATGCTTTACTCAGTGCTAGAAGGTGGCCCAGTTTATCCAAACAAATATCATTTGCCAATATAGAATTCCTCCCAGGAGTTAATCTTAGACAATGAGCTATATGAGGGTCTTATTGGAGAACCAAATAGCCGAGAAAGATTGAGTGAGACATAGATTTGAAGAATTGGCACTAGCAGATGAGAAAAGGCTGAAAGCATTATATCACGTCCAAGGTTACCAGAAGTGGATTGTTTGATCCTATAACAAGCGAGTGAAAGGACGTGGTTTGGAAGAAGGAAGTTTAGTGCTAAAGGAGAACGTATGACAGATCTGAAAGCCAATAAGGAAGTTCGAACCCAACTGCTCAAGTCCTTAAATGATCAAGCAAATCATGACTGGGGGTGTAACATTGTTACTCGATTTAGATAGGATCGAGTTATCATAATTAGTCAATCTAGACTGATTAAGGAAATATTATGCTTGAGCTAAATTTGTAAGTGAATTACGAATGACCTGATCATCCTTAATAATATCATTCTAGCATGCACAAATTAATGTATCACATAAATAGAGGTACGTAGGTAGCCCATAAAGTTACCTCGAGTGCTGTCAAATTTGAATAAAAGTCTTTTACTTCACTAGCTAAGGTATAGACTACATTCTTGATAAAAATAAAAGATGCCTGCTAGGAAAAAAATCATATAAAGGAAAGCATAGGCAAAAGTTAGGGCAAAGAAAAAATTGAAAATGCCCACTAGGACAAATATCCTACAAAGGGTGGCCTAGGCAAAGTTAGGGCAAAAAGAAAATTCTAGGTCCTATAAGCAACCTATGGGAAATCTATCAGCATCTATTTCTTCTTCTTTGAAGTCGGAGTGTCCTCCTCATCCAGACATATGATTGACTTCTATGTTTCCATACTCTTCTTATAAGTCAGCCTTTAAGATATCATGATCACATTGTCTAACTATTTTTCTTGAAAAGTCAGCTTATGATCCACTTTATGTTTACCTTTACTACCCATGCGATCGAATTGACCCTCGAAATAAGCATCCACACTAGCTTCCTGATTTTGAGTAGCTTTGATAGACAGAGGCCTTTTCTGTGGTTTATCCTTAGGCAGCGAAGAAGGATATCGATGGGGCTCATCCATCTGCATTGACCTTATCTTATTCCCATCCGCATCGAACTTTTCTGCAAACACTCAGGAACCAATCCAAAACCGCTTGATCCAAGTAATCTGGACTTCTTTCTATGCCCGATATCGGTGAAACTTTGCACTATACTCTGAGAGGATTTACCAAAATCTAGCACCTCCGGCCTCAACTGATAGCAACATGGACTTCCTATTTGGCTTGCTCCAGGGACCTTACCTCACAAGCACTCGAGGAGTCCCAGTTCAGCTCTGCCCTCAACCCATGAACTTTTTTCTTAACATGGAATCAAAGCCGTATGACATAATCCTCAGACAACATGGGAGGGACTGAATCCATACAGTCAATAAAAGTATCACCTACTACAAAATAATCAAAATATGGAGGAGAACCCCAACCCTTTGCAACAACTTTGAGCACAGAGGAACTAATGATATCCTCCATGGCAATGAAAGTACTGAAAAATTCCAAAACAGCTTGCTTATACCCAAACTGTCTCAAAATTCGACAAGCAAAGTAGAAAGTAGAATAGCGGAATCCCATGAGACAGACACAATAATATTCATATGTCTGCAGAGTAGAGCCACAGACTCCTCACCAGGGACAGTACCAATGAATATCTTTGGGTTCCTGCACACAGAAGAAACGTGTGCATTCATCTATTCCTGAACAACCTCCAAAGAGGAAAGGTCGAGAATGGAAAGAACAGGGGTGATAAGTCTTATCCACCAGAGGAGCTATCAAATACATGTGGTCTAGCAACCAAATATACAGCAACAATGAGCTATCCCCAAAAGGCACTCCTAGTAAACATTAGTAATGCCATGCAAAATTTCAACTACCACTAAAGGGATCAGAGTTTTACCTTTCATGGAAACCTGAATTAAGATGTCGGTCAGCCTCACATCATCAACACTCGGGCCAGAAAAAGATGAGATATTTGGCCACCAAGCGTAATGCCAGAGCTGCTACCCGACGACAAGCATACCGCTAATCATGACTATTAACTTTTAGTAGAAAAATATTTTATCACAGGAGAGAGCAGAATACCTTCACCTCATATGAAAGACCTAGCACGCTCTTTCTTTACCCTAAGAAAAGTCTTGGTGGCTTTAGCATAACCATCTTAAATGACCAGAACAACCATTGGCAAGTTGACCGAAATATCCAGCAAAGTAAAAAATTCTTCGTAAATAAGGCAAAGTTCATCTAAACCTAAGCCGAAGATATGTTCATCTACATCCCATAATTTGCATGTTGCACGGAGAATGTCTTCGTATACCACGTCGCTCTTCAAATTCATCACAGATTTCAGGTAAAATCGCCCATCGAAATGGATGAGTTTTGAACTTGTATAAAAAATAGGCGAAGACACAGAATTGGAGCTCGAAGATCGTGGGATCATCTTTGAAAGCCATTGGGAGTCCTTTAAAAGAATGAGAGTCGAATGTCATGTTGAAGGGATGAGTCCTTAATATATAGTGAGAGAGCCCTAAGTTGTAAAAAGTAGAAGTCAAAAATTTTAAAAATTAGAATTTTTTTTTGAAAAAACCGATTAGTTTTCGAATATACCGGTCAGTTTTCCTTGTTGATATGAATATTTGATAGTCCATCCCTTTGAATTTTCTCAAGAAAAATTGAAATCAACCTGCCAGTTTTACCAGAAAAATCGATTATGCCTCTAACCAACTATCCGATTTTACCATAAAATTTGAGTTAGGTCTGACCAACTGGCTGATTTTCCTCGAAAATTATGTAGACCACTCATAAACCAGTCGGTTAGTCAGTTTCTAAGAAAAGTGACAGGATTTGCCTACTTTCAGGCCAAACCCTGTACCTATCAACAACTTAATTCAGTGTTCAATTCTTTAACCAATTATATCTCATCCTTCTTTCTTTTCAGTGCATGTGTGTGAGCATATATTTTTTTTACACATTAACATAGGAATTAACTAGTAGAGTCTCTAACTTAAGACACAGAAAAATACGAGTTCAGTACATCAAAGTATTTGATATAGAAGTCTCTAAAGGACTCTAGGCCTACTCTAAGACCTAAGCTAAGCGAGATCATCTTCACAGCTTTCTCCGGGTTCTCCTGGGGCTGGCCTTCTTTTCATCACTGGACTCTGAAGCTTCCTCAGATTCCTCCTCAGGCTCCTTACTTTCTTCCTCAACCTCTTCTATAGCTTCCTCGGTCTATGTTTCTTCTTTGTCACCCTCTACATGCTCTTCTTTCGAGGCAACTCTTGAGGATTTGTGCCTTTGCTTTGGTAGAGGGCTGGAGCTTTCCTCTTGCTCCCAGTGGCAATTTCTTTACCCTTAAAGGGTGTCGGCTCTAGTTTGAAAACTTTCTTCATGTATGTTGGGTCATAGCCCTAGTCTTCACCCGCAATCCCTTTCTCAACACAATGGTCACCATAGGGAGCGCATCAGCAACAGTAATAGGGGTCAGGGCCTTCGTGAATCTTTGTCGGCCACTCGATCTACCTCTTGAAGATGGCAGCGAAGGATTGGAGTAGGAGTCTCTGTAGCCTCCTTCAAGGGTCGGTACACTAATAGTAGATCCCGATAGCCAGACACCGCAATTTTGAGGTTATGGATCATCCAATACACATCTCTGAGCACTGAAAAGGGGACCTACAATGAGATAGGACATAGAATTAAAATCAAACCCAAGAAAGGTAACAATTTAAATCAATTCAAACTTAGAATTTTCTATATGGACTTTTATCAGCTTATTCAACCTAAACACCTCAGAGTCCTTCTCTGTCCTGCTCCTCGATCTTCTCCTTCAAGAAGACCAGCACCGTGTGTGAAAGGAATGGGATGCTTTCAACCGAATCCCCCTCCTTTTTACCCTTCTCCTTTTTGTCCCAGGTCACCCTATCTTTCTACACCTTTTTTAGCCACTTCGAGGTCAGAGAAGGGGCCAAGTTTTCCTTTACGAACGCCTCATAGGTACCAGAATCGCTTGGCCACCGTAAGGAAGATACTGTTATCCCCCTAACAAGACTTTGCTGCAAACTCCTAACTAGCTCCCCCGTATGATACATGTCCTAAGGAGGGATAGCCAGAATGGGGACCTAATCGTCCTGATGGTGTTAAAAAAGCACCTTGTCTCCCAAGTAAAACTCCTCCTAGGATAGTCCCACTAGCAATACCTAACATCGGTTGCTGGCTAGCTCCTCGGGATACTCCTCTATCATCCTCCATTTAGATAGAGAGGCGTGAAACAAAAGAAATGAGATGGTAAGAATTCAATGAGCATGTACATAGAAAAATCAAAACTTAACGAATTACTCACTAGGCGCTCAGTCAATCCATTGAAGCTATCCCAATACACCATCTCAGGAGCACTAACCCTCTTATCCCTAAAATTCCATTTGTACATCGCTAGTGAAGTCTCACTTATGTACCCCTCCCCAGTTGAGGAGCACGAGGACCAAGGACCTTGAAGGCCCAAATCTGTGAGTATACACTACGTGTGAGAAAAATGTCTAAAGCATGCATGAGAATAATTAAAAAATAACTTTAGAATTGGATATACCTTCTGAATGTAACAATAGACCATGAAGCTGAGGAATTGCCCCCGGGACATTACCCTATAGAATGGAATAGATATGCCAAAGCGGGAGTACCCCAGTCATACTCCCCGATCTCTTCTATGCTTTTCAAAGCCCGTTAGGCACCACAGTTGAACGGAATCATCTCCGTCACTGAAAAAGGTCTCCCCCAGAGCGTAGAACAAAAATTCCCGTATGAACTAGTCAATCACTAGACCCTCAGCCCCCTTCAATTCCATGTTATCATAATACACACAGAGGTGCCCAACAAGATGGAACCACCCTTTTTGTAGGATGGTTTATAGCTGAGAAATCGGACCTTAAGCTCTTCGTCTTTATCGAGATCAGGTATAGGCCTCCTTCGAGCACGAACACCCGTGATGTTCGTGAAGTCGAACATGGTGATCGTCACCTCCCCGAACGACATCTGAAAGGTGTTGGTGGAATCCCACCAAGTCTCGGCAAGACAAAAAGATGTCTTTTGCTATGGGTCGCAATGTGTAACCGGTCCAAGAAAAGATCAAAACCAATTAACCTAACCCTATTCTTAATAGGTATAGGATTTTTGGTCACCACTCTCTAACAAGATTAGGAGAGCCCCTACACAAGGTAAAATAGTGTGTGATGAGAAGAAATTCACTGAAACTTACCTCCTCTGCAAATAAGTGCTTGCTTAGGTGGGTACCCTTGCTCCGGAGTCAGTAGGGAATGATTGTTCGGTTGATTCGTTCGCCGGAATCCAATGTTCTTCCCAATTTGAGGCCCGCCTTCATGCCCTCTCCTTGTGCGAATGTATTTAGCCATTCTTAAAAAAATTAAGAGAAATCAAAGGAAGATTGAGTGAATTTATAGGGTAGGATTACACAATCTAGAGGTCCTAGGAGCAAGAAATTTGAGGGAGATGAGAGTTGGATTGGGTTTTAAGTGTTTGACAAAACTCTAAAACTTGCACACAAAACTGGGGGGCTTAATCGGTCGTTTTGTCATTTAAGTTGGTCAGCATTGGACAATCGTCCGATTTTTAACTCTTCAGTTTTCCAACGAGGCTCACTAACCGACCAGTTTTTGACCCAAAATTTCAAAAGCCTATCTAGTCTTTAACTAATCGACCCATTTTCGAACCCTAAAAACAAAAACAAAAAAAATTCCATCTGTGTGAAATATGCGTTTATGTGTGCATGAATGCCTGGAATGATTACATCGTCACTGTGTTTTTGTTTGCATGCTCGTACATGACATCTAATAAATTCCACCAAAGCACGTTTATCCAACATTTGTGTACTTGCATGTGCATTTTGGTCATCTTATCCCTAAATTGTTATACAATCCAAAATTTTGAATCTGTTGCTCAGTTCATTAATTTTTGTACGGTGTAAGGCCAGTACAAGATCATGCGCATGTTGCTAAAGGCAATATTTTCTTTATATCAGTTATATTGATATGGTCGGCACTCAATGACCAACTGTCTTTATGGCAGTGTTGGCTCCGACTTTGAGTGATATTCCTGAAATCTCCATATGTCCAAGCGACCAACCGCTTAGTGATGCATTGTTGGCTTTGGCTTTTGGACATATGTCGGTGTTCCTAAGCTACCAACAACCTACCTAATGGTGCGTTGTTGGCTCTGACTTTAGAATCAACATGTTTCTAATATCTAAGCAATCAACCGCCTAGTGATGCGTTGTTAGCTCTGACTCTTAGATATAAACCCAGTGTGCCTAAGCGACCAACCGCCTAGCGACACGTTGTTGGCTCTAGCTCTTAGGTCCATCCTCTTTTCTTGTATCTAAGTGACTAACCGCTTAGTGAGACATTGTTGGCTCCAGCCTCTAGACATGTTTTTCTCATCTGCATAATTGACCAACCTCTTAGTGATGCGTTGTTGGCTTTGGTTCTCAGGCATGAGATTTCCATTTTCAGATCTAGTCTTCAGTGCATCTAAACAACCAACTGCTTAATGACGCTTTATTGGCTCTGGCTTCTAGACATGCTATTCTTTTCTGCCTAAGTTGTCTAACCACTTAGTGACACATAGTTGGCTCCAGCTCTTAGGCAATGAGTTTTCCAGTTTCAAATCCAGTCTTCAGTGTATCTAGAACCCATCACTTAGTGACGCATTGTTGGCTCTGGCTCTTAGGCAATGAGTTGTCCAGTTTCAGTCCCATAATCTATATCCTTAGACGATCAACCGTTTAGTGACGCATTATTGACTCCAGCTTGTAAGGATACACGTATTGTTCGACGACCAATTGCTGTTATTATTGGCTCATGTTTTAAACAATAGTTACACTTTATTTTGAACTACGTTGGTCTGATTCCTCTTTGTAGGATACGTAGGAAGCCCTTTAAAGGTCTGACCTCATATCTTGTGTCACGATCTTTGAATCTATTTAGAGTCTTATGGTCTTTCTTCCTTGTTTTCCTACAAATGTGATGTTTCTTGGTGACGTTCGCCCGCTCAAGCTCCCTCACCGAAGGGCCCTGTAGACACCACATTTTTTAGCTATTATTAAATAAATAATCAGTGCGCTTTATTATTAATTATAGTATGTTATTGGTTCAAGCCTAGTAATATGACTTAATTAATTAATTTAGTCCAGTCTAGTACAATTGTCAAGTGTCTAGATCATGTGGTCTTGTTCAGTCCAGTTACATGTTCAATCCAGTCCAGTCTAATGTTTAGATTTTATAATTTAATTGATTTAGTTTGTCTAGATATTTTGGCAAAAATAATCTGTGAGTTATCCTTGATGCAAAGGCTAAATAAATAAATTTTATGGTTAGACATGAATTATCCCAAATCTGATACATGGGAATCTTCACAATCATAGATAATTACCGAATATAGGGTCAGATAATGCCTCAAAATTTAAAAATAATATTTTTTTAAATTGTGGGATGAACTTGCTAGTTAATTGACTTTTATCAATCTACGATTGTATCCAATAATCTAACTTTTCTCCAGCCTTGCAGATTGGCATAGTCAATCTTATCAGATTCCTCGACGCTGTACTCTATAAAGAGCGTCCTTTTGGCCTTCATTTTAGGGGTCCGAAAGCTTATTCTCTTTGAAGCTTGCTTATCATTTCTTCGTGAAGTGATATTTTAGGTCTCTCGAGAATTCTAGCCATTCAAATTCACTTTAGAAAGTCCTTTCGTCTTCGTATCGTGGATCATTTAAAGAGCGTTCCTAAGTCTTGGCGACAAGCTACTGCAAGAAGTAATCTTTACTAGTCTCTAACTTGGTAAAAATCACGTAGATTGTCTCCCATTCCCATAGTCACTTTTCTATTCAAAAACACAAAAAGACTCTTTTACATATCTAAGTCTATGTCTAGGCTCGAAATGTAGATTATTTCTCGTAGGACCAGAGTTGAATTACCACGATTTTGATTCCGGTTAGTCCGATTGGATTGACCCCTAATGTCGAGTCCAAGCCAAAAACATAAAGATCAACGTAGGGTGAGTTTTGTCATATTTTGCATGTTATATGTTTTTAAGGCGAAAAATGAATACGAATGAAGTAAAGGCCGAAAGGGCATGGGGGTGCCTTACACCTTCCCGTTGTGTAACTTAGTCCTCGAACTCATTTCCCTGTTTTTAATAGACTAGTTGTCCTTATAGACACTTTAGAGTCATTTCTCGGATTTTTCTTATTTTTTTCTATTTTCCTTTAATTAAATAATATGTCGACTCCTAAAGTCCTTAGGAATTTGTCCGAGACTGTTCGCTACACACGTCTTAACGAAAATTATTTTCTTGAGTTTACATATTTTAAAGTCCTCCATCATCGAATTTCTATAGCAACAAATACAGTCCATGATAGTCAGTTGGAGCGTCTATTAAAAATCATACTGAGTAATTGTTAACTTGTGATCTCTAATCCTTTCTAGTCAAATATAGAATTAAATTTTATAGTTATAATCATACATCATGAAACCATGCCTGACATGGCCTTCTCAATGTTTATCCCAACCAACAAATCATTTTGGCTAAAACATTACTTGCAAAGACAGTTGAATATGCCACAATTTAACTGTGCTTATGCCAGTTAGGCATTCCAGTTATGCACCTTTCAAAAGTATTTAGGTAATTGTTGTTTCGAAAGCATTTGCATAAATGGCTAAATTGTTGTGACGACCCAAGTTGTTAATTATATGATTCGATATCTTCAACAATATAACAATGCAATGCCAATCAGATCACAAGTTCTATAAATAAGTTACAACATTTCTAAAACTCCAAAACTGCAAGTCCCGCTCACATTCCCACTTACATATGCTCATCAAAATAATCATCTGCACTGGAAAGATAAATGGTGGGGGGTGAGCTGGGTAGCCCAGCAAGTGAAATAATCATAGTACCATAGGATTAGAATAAAACACGCTAAACAATTCGGGATTAGTCAAAATAGTCAGTAGTCAAAACGCTAAAGCACCATGCTTAGTACCCCGAACAATTAGTAAACCAATTTAATGTCCAAGTTACACACTTCAACATCTTGCTTCTGATATCCTCAAAGAGATCCGCCAAAGCTTAGCTATATCACAATCAACACGTACCATGCACATAGATAAATCACTAGGGCATTTTCATTGATTAAAATTACTTAAGCCACGTCACACAAACATATTTCAAAACCAAGTTCTTTACTCAAAACAAGCATCTTGAGTAGACGATATAGTGTTTAGAAGTACGAGAATGTTAAGAAACAACCACGTGGCATAAAGGAATAGTGATATGGAATTCCCTTATCGATATCATGAAAATTCTACTTATACAATTCCTCCAAACCAGACCCTAGGATTCTTCTTTCATAATCGTGGCAAATCTTCTTCTTTCCCTCTTTATCTATCTATCAATTGATGAAAGTCAAATATAACTTGAAATGATTTGGAAAGATATCAAAGGTCTATTTCTAGAAAATTTTAAGAAGCACGAGGTGTAACGAAACACGACATAGCGAGAGAAGGCTATGCCACCTAGCAAGCACGACAATGCTAATCAAAGCACGACAAGGCTTAAAGCACAAGGTGGTGAGACAAGGCTTAAAGCACAAGGTGGTGAGACAAGGCTATGCCACCTAGCAAGCACGACAAGGTTCGAAGCACAAGGTAGTGAGACAAGGTTATGCCACCTAGCAAGTACGACGAGGGGAAGCACGAGGTGTCGAGATAGCATGTTGACACATCATATGCACGATGATGATAGGTAGCATGAGCTGTCGGTCAAATAAGTAATCAACATTGACTCCTCAATAAGCACGAGGTCTCATGATAATACGATGACACCTAATAAGCACGATAATGGCAATTCTAATTGTCACCAAAAATCATCAACATCATTTTCCCTCAGCCAGTAATTATTTTGGGAACCTCTAAAAACTCAGGGTATTACCATTATTCTCTTATACCATTATGAATGCTAAATCATCCTTACCCTTTCAATTTCTTTTTCTTCTTCGTCTTTCAAAAATTTTGTAACGGAATTTGCAACATTTACTCAAACTTCCCACCTACCTCAACACAGAATCCCATCCAACCTCTACTCATTTCAGCATTACACCACCGACCCCATAGTCATTAACACCAGTATCATTGTTATTAGCCCATCTTGGTTATGTATTTTTGACCTCTCTTGGGACCCGCTTTCGTGACACGTCAATAAGTATATAAAGGTCAAAGTTCAATGCAATATAGTCAGCGCCAAGCGCACACCACGTGACGTGTACTCCACCTTTTCCTTGTAAGTTCTCCTAAGTGTTGGATTCGGTGCACCTCCCTTAGGCAAAGGAATCGACAAGGTTCCACCGAACTAAGGGGCTTAACCCCCCTTTAGTGGACGCCCTGCGCCTCCTTTCTCCATATCCTCGACAATCCTCCCTCCTTGCCCCTCGGGGCTTTTTATCCGTTTCCTCTCCTTGCCCTCTTGGTGGCTCACCACCTTTGGGGCTCCCTTGCCCAACCCCTTAATCTCTCCTCTCTTTAGGGGCTCTTTGCCCCCTTTTGGTTTCTCCTCCCTGGGAACTCCATCCTCCATGACCTTCAGTGTTTAGCACAAACTCCATGACACTAGTCGACAGCACCGAGCGCCATGATTCCTGACCATACCTAGTGCCGTATCCGAGCTACGTGCCCCCAGCACTGTACTTGTTGATTTGCCTGAGTTGTACGATGCCTAAGTGTCACCTCATGAATAGCTGGCCTAGTTACTCATTCTTTTGGCCTCACACATGTGTTATTGCCATGTCATCTGCTCCCACACAACACTGGGTGACTGCACTTTAGTGCTACCTCTATTGAGCATGCCCTTGGCACCATACAAAAGTCATCGCTGCCATGCACCGTGCCATTTATGTAGTCTCGCCTTTGGAACTTTGTCATACTGCAATGACCCGGCGTTGGTCCATCCCTTCACCACACTACGCGCACCTTGCCTTGGTAGTGGAACATGCTTCGACCCTCTCTTTATGGCATATGTAACATCTTTTAGGGTAGGCGAATCCTCCGGACACTACCTTAGGAAGGTTTGAGTGCTTTAACATGAGGACTCCTTTACCATTTAGGCAAGTCGTCCTGGACACTACCTCGACCTGTCGGGTAGGCGACTCCTCTGGGACACTACACTAGGGCACTCCAAATGCTTCTACATAAGGACTCATCGGGGGATACACGACTCCTCTGGGACACTATCTTCATCAAGGAGTTCCAAGAGCTCCAGCATGAGGACTCCCCTCCCTCCAAGTAGGCCACTTCTCTAGGACACTACCTTGGCCCACCAAGTAGGTGACTCCTACAAGACACTACCTTAGCACAATTATAGTGCTTCGACACAATGACTCATTACAGAATAAGTGACTCCTACAGGACACTATTTGTGCCAAAAAGCTCCAATTTTTCCAACATAAAGAATCCTCACCTGCTAGGTAGGCGACTTTTTTAGGACATTGCCTTGGCCCGTCGAGTAGGCAACTCCTCTAGGACACTACCTCAGTGTAATAAGTAGGCGACTCCTTTTGGACACTATCTCGGCCTGTCGAGTAGGTGACTCCTATGAGACACTACCTTGGCGTGCTCTGAGTGCTCTAGCACAAGAATTTGTTGCATGATAGGTGACTCTTGTGCGACACTATCTCCATCAGGGATCTTTGAATGCTCAGGCATGAGGGCTCCTCCCTCCAAGTAATTGACTCCTCCGGAACGCTACATTGGCCCATCAGTTAGGTGACTCCTACAATACACTACCTTGGTACGATTCAAGTGCTCCAGCACAATGACTCGTAGAAGGATAAGCGACTCCTACATGAAACTCTTTGCACCAGGGAGCTCTGAGTGCTTGTGCCAGAGCAATCAGAGCACGCCAAGGTAGTGTCGTGTAAAAGTCGCTTACTCGACGAACGAGGTAGTGTTTGAAAGAAGTCACCTACCTATTACACCAAGGTAGTGTCCTGGAGGATTTGCCTAACCAATGGGCCAAGGCAATGTCTTAAAGAAGTCGCCTACCTGCCAGGTGAAGAGTCTTCATGTTGGAAAAATTAGAGGGCACTAACGCAAATAATGTCCTGTAGGAGTCATGACTTATCCCGTAATGAGTCATTGTGTCAGAGATCTCGAATCACGCTAGGGCAGTGTCCTGTAGGAGTCACCTACTTGATGGACCAAGGTAGTGCCCTAGAGGAGTCACCTACTTAGCAGGAGAGGAGCCCTCATGCCTGAGCACTCAGAGCTCCCTAATGAGGATAGTCAACACCTCTAGAACACTATCTCCGCTAGGGTGTCTGCATGACTAGTCTATATGCTCTGGCATTGTGGGCTCTCCATCGGCACCCCTACAAACCATAATACCCGGGTCACTCCAAGATGAGAGCAGGTCTCGAAAGGGCATCATGCCTAATCCAGTTGGCAGTTGGGAGTCAGTCTTTCCCCACCAGTGTCAGGTTCTTGGCATCTCTCGCACCTTTATGGGACTCAACAAAGACTTCAGACTAGTGGCTAGATTAAGGGGTCCTCTAGCCTATCGGTGCTGTGTGTGCCAATTTTTTTAGATAGACAAAGTGAAGCTGTGCAGGGGAAGGCAAATGAATATACAATTTGACAGTTTCTTGAGCACTTGCATCTGTCACCCCCATGGTAAGATGTCATTCCTAGAGAGCACCACGTGGACTTGAGATTCATTTTCAGGTTGCAAATCTCAATTATAGTACTCTAGAACTCCAGAGTTGGAGGACTTTATAGAGAAAAAGCTTTTGGACTTTGAATCTGGAAATTCATACCATGATTTTGGACCCTGACTCTAGGCCATAACCAAGACCTTAACTCTGGACTTAATTGTATGTGATTGTAGTCATATATCACCCCAATCCTTCACCCTTGTAGTGCTAACACTCTTTAGGCTTTGCCTGAAAAGCCTTAGTCTCTACCATACCATCCGCCTTTGCTCTGTCCCATTACAAATACTTGCATATTGACTTGGACTGCATTTTTTGTGGCACCTCCACATATACAATGAACCCATGACACCACTGTCAGGCATGCACGCAACATGTCTTATTGGCTTCCCCTTTCCTCTATGTCTTGACTTAACTTAATTGACTTTGTCTCGCCGCCCCATGCGCCATCTCCCCCCCCCCCCCGATTTACCACAATGGGGGTCCTCTACCCATACCCTCGACCAGAGGTTCGCCATCAGAAAAATAAAAAAAAAGTGCACGAGGGGTTAGTCTAACAAGGCAACCATGGCCAAATATAGGGAAAAAATAGAAGAGGGGAAGGGTGCGGTTACCCTGGGCAGCCTTTGGTAGACAAAAAAAAACTCTTTATTTAATACCCCTACTTTACTCCACAAACCACCTCATAAAAACCCATCAGAATTCTCTCCTTCCCCTTGCTCCCCACTTCTCTCACCCCTCAAGTGTTGTAATGGACCGCCTACGAAAAAGTCCAAAGGTCTTCTCGATTTGCCATCCTGTTTTTTAGGTCTAATAAATTATGAACAAGGGGAAACAAAAATCCTAAATTATATTCTAGATGTCTAATTAAAGCTTTCTAATCCATAAAACAGGAGAATTGGATTTGGGGAGTAATTCATACAACGAGAAAGTGTTCAGCACCCCATTATTTTCTTTAGAGACTGAATTTATTCAACTTCTTCTAGTTTACTGATTTTAGAACTTTTTTTTACCCACTCTTTCTGTTGCTTTAGAATTCCTATCGTAACACATTTCAAGTTCTAACCGATATCTTAATGGCAAGTTTAGCAAATTGTTTTTGTCACATACTAGAACCTGATTGCATGGAAGGAAATCTAATCTAAAATAAGACTATCCAATCTAATATAGAAAAATAAAAGACACTAAGAAACGATAGAGAATCACACCTCTTGACTTGGATTGTCTGACTCTTGACTTTGGATTATCCACGATCAAAGGATGAAACCAGATTTTTTTTATCTCTTTCCCTTTCTCTTGCTAAGCTATCTCTAACAGTAATTTAGCATTCTTTTCAGGTGGGGAATTCTCTCTCCTATTGACTCCTCTTTGGAGTAGCTTTTATAGAGGTCCCGGAGCAGTAGAAATGCAAGAGGAGACCAATGGTCATCCTCATCGCCTCTAAGAGATAAGACTGAAAAGGACAAAGACCTAAACAAACTCATCAGTTGGTATACCTAGAAAACCAACGGGGGTTCAATGCGGGAACCGGTCAGAACTCATAGGAGAACTGTCCGGTTTAGCCAAAAACCAACGGGTTCTTTTCCCCCACCTAGTTCACTTTTAATCCAACTTTAGAGGGAATATTACGACGAACCATATATGCAGATATCCAATCAAATCCAACCCAAACACTGGAGCCTCTATCTCATCTAAATTTTGACATTGGCCAAACCCAAACTAACGGGGCCAACCCATTGGACCAAGACCACTAGACTGGGCCACTAAATTTGACTTAACGAAAAATCAAAATGAGGCCTAACACTACTAAGCCTAAACTAAATAATAATGACAAAGCGTCATAATAAGAATATAAAACCTACAAAAGGGGGCATGTCTACACGTATCACCCTTCCTCTTATCAAGTCACTCCCCAATCTTTTTGTTCTCATTAAACACAATACTCTATTTTTGTAAATCCCTCCATTTCTTATGCCACTTTACTTCTCGCTTTGAGCAAAATTGCTTGTCGTTATCTAATTCACATATTTGCATTCTCTGACCAATCATCACTCTCTTTTCTCCCTCACACACACACACTCACGACTACTTTCTCTCCTCATGTTAACTCTTTTCCCTTTTCTCCTTTGATCTCACACTCTTCCCCCCATCAATCACTCCCTTCACTTTAACACATCCCACACTTTCGCACTCTCTCTTGTGGCTACTCTCTCTCTCCCCCTCCCTCACATTCTAAATCTTATTTACCCCAATTACTGCCCCACACTTTCTTTCTTCACTCTTTAAGTCAACCCTACTTTTTTTCTCCCTCGTCTTCATTTCTTCTCTTACCAATCAATCCCACCCCCTTAGCCCAATCCTCTTCAGGGATGCTACCTCAATATGTCCAGCTGGCAATTCCTCTGGGTCACTACCTTGGCAAGTTTCAATTGTTGTAACACAAGGACTTGTTGCAGGATAGGCTGCTCCTCTCTGACACTATCTACGCCAGGGAGTCTGAGTGCTTCGGCATGAAGACTCCTCTCCTGCCAAGCACTAAACTCACCTACAGGATATGCGACTTACCTAGGACAGTATGTTCTCCAGGTTGTCTGCATGACTAGTCTACATGCTCCGAAACTCAGGGCTCTCCATTGGCACCCCTATGGACCATGACCCCCGGGTAACTCCGAGATGGGAGCAGGCTTTTAAAAGGCATCGCACTTATGCTGCCTGTTAGTTCAGTGTCAAGCCTTTTTCAGCACTGTTATGTTCCCCACTTATGCCGACATACTTATGGGACTCAGCAAAGGCTTTGTACTGGTGGCAAAATCAATGGGTTTTCTGGCCCACCGATGTTTTGTGAGCCAATCTTTCCAGATAGACAGAGCAAAGGTATTAGGGGCAGGGCCAGTGAATATGGGATCTAACAGTCCATTGATCACCGGCATCTATTGCGCCCTCGGTGAGGTGTCATTCCCAGGGACTGTAACGTGTCTAGGGACCGTCACGTGTCGCTTGACATCACCTTCTCAAACCCTTTAAATAAGGGACTTGAGAATTCATTTGCAAATCTCACCTTTTGACTTTAGACCCTAGCACTGGATCTCGACCTTGGACCTAAGCACTGGATTATGATTATTGTCATGTATTCACCATATGCCTTCGCTCTCGCAGCACTGCCACTCTGCATGCTATGTCTAGGAAGCCTTAGTCACCGCCCTTGATCCGCCTTTGCTCAGTCCCACTACTGAACACTTGGCTTCTGACTTAGACTGTGTTCTTTGTGGCACCTCCACGTATACGGTAAACTAATTTTTTTGGCATTAATTACTACCGCGTACAGTTACAAATGCAACCACCATTACAAGTCCGGAACAACAACTCAACGGCATAATCAGTCACCAATTTCATCCAATAGATGCCAAAATATAGCCTTGCCTCTTCTATTATTCTTTCGCCATCTAACTTGTGCACCACTGTTGCAACATTTGACTTACAAAATGTAACTTGTTCGCCACTGCTGCAATATTTGACTTATGAAACATAATGAAAGATCATAGAAAAAGTGGCAATTCATTAATGGTTACAAAATGCAATCTAGATATCCATAAAACTAGGCAGCATTTGACAACGTTTTTTTTTTCAGTTTACAAAAAGGGAGAAAAAACTCATTCGAGAGACAGTTTTCTTTTTTTTTTCTCCTTTCAGTTTTGAAAACTAGTTTTTAAAACATGGTTGTTATTTTTTTTTTGGAGTTTTGGGTTTCTAGTTTTGGTTTTTATTTTGAGATCCAACCTTTAAACTTTTTTAAAAGCAAAAAATTAAGTATCATTTTAAGAAAACCCCCTCACACATAAAGCTCCACCACCACAATCACCAAACATATCCTTCCATCGGTCAAATCTGCATGCTTCATCGTATCGCCATCGTGACCCGCGAATCTGCCCCTATCCCCGTCGACAACCACAAGTCTGCCACACCACCACCACATTCTAGCCTTTGCCACCTATAGATCTGCCCCAGCACCGCCACCCTATCGTCATCGCCACCCATGGATCTGGGTCTTCAACCCACACCTTCGACAACCACGGGTTTACCACACCACCGCCACACTCTCGCCACTGCCACCCACAGATCTGCCCAGCGCCGCCATCCTACCGTCACCACCACCACTGATCTGGATCCCCGTCACTAACCCACACTTTAGACAATGAATTAGACCTCAACCCACCATCTCTACCACAAATGTCATGGATAATCATTGAGACCTCAAGCAGCGCCGCCACCTCAGCAACGTCGCACATCCCATAATTTGATGTACCGTCACCACGCCACCACCATTGCATTTGATTATGGTGGTGGTACCTCACCGATGGTGGTGCTTCGGGGAGTTCTAGGAATCTGTTGGAGAAAAATGGTTAGTCAAAAAATGAAGAAAACAATGGTCAAGAAAAAAACTCAAAATAAAAGCTGACTAATCAAACATTCATTTGTTTTTGTAAAAAACAAAAATTAGACTGGTTTTTATTTTTGATTTTTAGAAATTGAATATCAAAACTGTAAGTAATTTCAAGCAGACCCCTAGATATTAGGGGACCAATTTGGACTTGTGGCAAGGATTGCCCCTCTTGATATAATCGGACAAGTGATATTTGGTGTTTGATGACAAAAGGCACCTGATATAGAACGCGTATAACAAACACCCCCCCCCCCCCACACCCCAAAATAAAAATATTGTACTCATGCACTGATGCAAAGCTCAGATTGGCTCCAGATAATTTGATGGGAGGATTAATTCAGTGTGTTGGTTTTAATGTTGATAAGAAAGGATATTGTTGTAAAAATTAAAGTTCAAGAATCTTGATTAATTTGTATAAGATAGATTGTTTTGAGAACATTGAAGATCTCGAATCTTAGTTTTATTATTTTTTTTCATTTTTGTAACTTTTTTTAATACACATTATTGGGTAATTCAACTTTTTATTCGGACTTGTTCCACACGCTTTAGAAGATTATAGGGTTAATTGCACCTAAGTACCTAAGGTTAGGTTAAATTACAGTAAAGGATACAAAGTTTAGAAAGGTAACATATCGTGACCCAAGACTTTAAATTTGTATCAGTCATGTCTTTTTCATCCTTCACCTGTTAAAAAAGTGTACCTTTTTGTTCATTTATGAATATATATTTTTAAAATGTTAATATTGCTCCCATACTATAGAGACAAAGTATATATATTCTATATTCCTAGTATATGTAGTATCACATTTTCAAATAACATTTTTCACCATAATTTCCAAATTAGAAACCCTAATTGCAGGGTTTGACAATGAGGACCAAGCACCAGCATCACCATCTCCACCACTAGCGACAACCACAATAGCTGCCATAGCCACCCACTACTGCGACAAACACTCCCCACCGATCCACATCACAACCGCTGCTCACCACCAACGTCTTCACCAACCATCCATATCACTGCGCACAATAAGTCCATGACCACTACAACAATATCGACCACCAAAACCCCCAGCAAAAAAATGTCCAAACTTTTGGATTTTTGTTTTTGTGTTCAGTTTTTTTTTTCTTCAAATTGGTGCTTGTTAATTCTTCGTATTAAACTTTGAGAGTTCATAGATGGACACTACAAGAAAAATAGCCTTTAGCAATTTTTAGTCGCTAAAGACTGACAATCTGTCGAAATGGGAAAAACCCCGTCGCTAAAAGATTAGCGACGGAATTTTGTAATAGGTCACCAAACATCTCACTCTTACCGACGGAATTAATTACTTTTAGTAGAGAAAAATTACGTCACTAAAGATATTTTCAGTATATTTCCCTTTTATTGTGTTTTTTGAAAAAAAATAAAAAAGGCTTTTAGTGATAAAGTTTGTGCCTTTTAAAGTCCGTCGTTAATGACAATAGAGAAAAATTATGTCACTAAAGATATTTTCAATATATTTCCTTTTACTGTGTTTTTTGAAATTTTTTTAAGGGCTTTTAGCGGTAAAGTTTGCTTCTTTTAAAGTCCGACACTAATTACACTTAGCGACCGACAGCCCGTTGCTAAACATCCGTCTCTAAAGTCTTTTAGCAACAAATAGTCTATCGCTAAAAAATTGTCAAGATTTGTTATTATTTTTAGAAAATCCAAAGATGTTTGTTACAGATTAAAGATCTAAAGTACAACCATCAACATAGAATGTTATTACCAACTGTTGAGATTTTCAAGTACTTTTAACATATATAAAGTACGTAGCCTCAGCACCACCACTGCTCATAAAGTACTGTCACCAAAAGCATAACCACAAACATGACATAGGGCAACTATATTACAAATTCACAACTCTGCAACAAAAGTTTCAAACAGTAATGCACCACAGGCCAGTGATGAAAAGACCAGTTGCTTCTGAGGCTTAACATTCAATCCATCACCAGGAGAATCATCCTACAATTTTACTCAAAGAGAATCATCCTGCAAATTTAATCAGACGCATAAGCGATAAAGGCTTCATGATCATGGTCAAAGTGGATTCTTTAAAAAGTAAAAGAAGCCATAATTTTTGCCGCCTATAAAAATGAAGCAAACATCTTATCTCCTAGCCTGAAGTTGCAATTCCTTTTTTCTTTCACCATGTAGTATATTTACAACTGAAAAATAAGATCTCTATGAGGTAAGATATCTTGCAAACAAACAAGCGAGCACGCATGCATTCTACATTATGTACTTTTTTTTTTACTTGAATATCACATAAAGGCAGAGATTTTGTGCATCGTTTTGAGAAAAGTGCAAGAATTGCATGATAAATAAATTCTGATGCCAGAAACCGGAAAGTAGGCTGTAATCATTGCTACTGTTAAAAGACTACTTCATTAAGATCACTACGCCATGACTCAAAAATTAGAAAGAAAAAAAACAAAAGAAATGGATGATAGATCCAGTAACAAACATATTTTCTCGAAAGTCGAAACTATGCAAAGAAAAATTTCTTATATTGTACGCACGCAAGCATAGATACGCACAAGAAGGATGCAGTGTCAAGCTGCTGTTTTAGTATTAACTGCCCAAGATACACAAACACAAGCATGTTTACACATATACAAGCAGAAAATTTTCAACTTGCAGCAAAAAGGTCTTGTTTCCTCCTTCCCAACTTACAGACCCAACCCCCTCCCTGCCGGTGCCCCCTAATTCTCCTTCTATGTCAGTTAACTTATGTTTCCTCATATACCATATGGATTCTGGTTGACCTCATATGACAATAAATTTTCAGCGACCTTTAAAGTGTAAGGGCATTGAGTTTTTATCAACTAAATTCATTGTGGTGCACCAAAAGGGCATTGTTTCAAAGGGTAATCTGAATGTGACTGCAGGGATGGGGTAAGATAATGATACTGGGATTTCAGGATAATTTGAAGTATAAGGCAATGTTATGAAGATGCTTCCCAAAACAACGGTACAAATGATGTGTGCCCTAACCGACGCTGTTACATAAATCGCCACGATAGGCATGTAAAAAATGTAACACATAAAGCAGACTAATACAATCACAAATAAACAATATGATAAGGGGCAGGGATTTGGCTTCCTTGTATCTTGTCACTTGCCACTTTACTGGCATGTCCATTAGAGGCAGGACAGATTCAGAAAGTCTAATCGAAGGAGGCCAAAAAGTCATTAAAAATTGATGGCTAGAATAAAAAAATTGTTCCATTTTACTATCAATCATTTGTTTTTGCTTCTCATAATGATTTATTCAACTTGGTAAGGTTAATCAAGAACGAATTACTGATCTTGCATGAAGAAGCTTAACTCTTACTCTATAGATAAATTATTAATGTGTGATATTAACTGTATGAGTAAAATAGTCACGTATAAGTTAACATATCATAAAAATTTAAACTTTAAAAAAAAAAAAAACTAACCTTGATTAATTCGTGTTTTTTCGTGATCAGGAGATTTGAAATATAGAATTTAGAAGAACGGGAATGGAGCAAAAGAATGACAAAGAAGAAGACTATGACGACCGGTGACATAAAGAGTAAAAAATACAACAAAACAAAACCCTAATTAATTAATGTTATGAGATAATGGCATTTGCGTAAATATGAAAAAATTCCAAAAGTTGGGGGAGGGGGAGTGAGCCATGGCAACCCCCCCCCCCCCCCCACATGGAAGAGATCTGCCCATGATTAGAGGGAGACCTTTTTGCAACAAACATACAATGTACAAACATGATGCAACTCAATTTCCTGTCTAGTTTCGTTTTTCAAATGCGACGGACCGAAATTGAAGCAAACACAGACACCTAAGAATTTTCTTACGGCAAGAATAGAATATTAATGACACTATTTGTGAAATTAAATCAATGAAAATAGAACTAATATGTAACGCTCCAGAAAATTCGGAGCTCCACCGCCCCGAACTCCCGGGTCGTTAACCTACCGGATCACATCAAACCTGTCAAATCTGTTCACCAACACATACTTTAAAGCATCCAATCCAAATTCCTTGAAATATAAGATTTCCATAACAATTCAAACTTAACTATTAAAACCTAGGTTCTCAATAACCTGGTAAAATGAATCGACAGTACAGACCCGCGCAGGGGCCACACTACACCATAGTGCCGGGCTTACCGGAACCTCACACAGACTCTGACCCATTCCCGACCCTATTACAACTTATCATCACCTACAGAAGGAAGTTAAATGAAGGGTGAGCTTTTGAGAGCTCGGTAAGGTCGTTCAAGGACCAACAAAAGAATTACAAGAATCCAACTGACAAAGATTTCCAGAATAATTTAAACGGTCATAACTCAATGATTTCCAAATAGGTTCAAAATTCATCATAAATAAGATACCAAAATTGCCAAATACAATCACAACGGGTCCCAAAACAATCAACAAAAGATCCTTTTCAAAGTCATCAATTCCGAGATACAATGATGGTTTTCCAAAAGATTTCAACACGTACACAGATCATCTGAGATAGTTCTTTCCAAAATACACTGAAGATTTTCCCAAAAATTTCAAAACGAGTACAAAGTATTTTAGAGAATACTTTTCAGTCATGTCCGTAGCAGTCCCAGCAATATACAGAGCAGAAAAAATAAAAAATCAACGTTGCTCCTCGGTAATAGCAATGCCATTCCGGCAAGCTAACAGAGTGTAGACATGCATGATGTACCCGAATAATTACTAGTCCACTTTACTTGGGTACTAGCCTGCATTCCATGCAGGATTCAGACCAGCCTTATAACGCCAGCCTCAGAACATAACAGATTCCCAGGTCAACACAGAAAACTCAACAATATCGATGAGCTTTAACATAAGCTCAAATCTTCAAAATCAATTCGGATTCCAATAACAATAATCATACTGACATAAGTCAGCATTCAAAATTTTCAGAATAAATCAGAATTTTCAGAAAAAAATAAAAAATAAATAGCAAAAACGATTGCAAATAATTATCGAATCTAAGCACAACAATTCAGAAGAACAGATACAAACAATTATCAAATTTGCTCGGCATACAATAACAGGCGAGCATCACAAGATTTCCAAATAATCGATTCAGGTTCAACATTAGGGTTTTCTGGGCAATAGCACGTTGTAATCAATACTTAATTTAGAGTTCGGCATTAACCGTAAGTATATCAAAGAAGTACTTATGAGTACAAGTTATCAACATAAGGGTTCAGACAAAAGTCCTTACCCAGGGTTCATATAAAATCCCTTACCTGGATCCGCAGCTAAAGTATCCTAACCGGAAAGTCTTTAGATTTAACCTAAACGGAATAATTAAATCATTAGAATACATACTATAGCAAAATATTATAACTTAATACGGACTCACGCATACTCCCAAAATGAACCCCCTCACCGGGGTATGTAAACTTACCGAAACGCCCCTGAGGTGTAAAATTACCAAAATGTCCCAAGGACTTAAATAGCCTAAACGGCCTTCTCCAAGTTGGATCACCCAAATAAATTTGTTGTATGTCAATTTATGCAAAAATATATTTTTAGGTTAAATTATCAAAATACCCATTCGGAGTGACAAGTAACCAAAATACCCCCATTACACTTAGATCATCAAAATAATCTTTCTGTGAGTCAAATCACTAAAATATCCTTACAGTATGTAAATTTAATCAAAAATACCATTTATGGATAAAATTATCAAAATACCCCTCGGGGTGAAAAATTACCAAAATACCCCTGGGGTTTCCAGCACCGAAAAAATTCCAAAATATCTTAAAATGCTATTTTAAGCATCCCGATATCATTTTTGGATTTAAAAGTATTTTAAAAAATTTTTGTTCAAAAATCCTGAACCGGTGTCCGGACCGAGTGCTAACAGGCTAGTTTTGGAATAAATACCTATCAATCTTAGAATGATACAAAATTTTAGACAATGAATCAAACTAGTAAAATATGGTTTCCATAAAATTTTTAGATTATAATAACTTGATTTACTATGCTAAATAATTTGATAAATATTTTTAATTGATACCCCAATGTAGCACCATTCGGGGACCCAAAATTTTTCAAAATGTAGGTCTCATAAAAATATTTGGGCTTACAGTTTTACACTTTGTCTGATTTTGGCCCTAACTATTTATAAAAATTTGTGAAAAAAACTGTTTAATTGATTTTCTACCTTTAGTGACAATTATCATTATTGTTCAAATCAAGGCACCTACTATTTCACCTTCAAACACACACATATGTGTCTTCAACCTTCAGTCGCAGCATCCAAACCCTCCAAACTCACACTCACACCTATGAATTTGTTTGTAATCCACTAAAAATCACCTACATGGATAATTAACACCTACTTACACAATTTAAATGTACAATCACACCCCTCAACTCACGGAACATCAAAATATATACACACCCGAAATAAGAACACACACTCACACGCACATACGGCCAAGAACACACACAGTCAACCACCAAAACACACACTGGCCACCCTGAAACCCTTTAAACTCACCTAAGCTCCCTTTTTTTCTTCTGATTTTGGCTTCCCCGAGCCCTGTTATCTTCTCTGTTCTGCATTCGTTTCTTCCTGTTTCTTTTCATCTTTTCCCGAAATGGAAAGGTTCTTCTCTTTCTCTCTTTTCTATTCTGTTTTTTTTTCTCGAAATGACACTCTCTCTCCTTTCCTTCTTTGATCTGCTTTCTCTCTCTCTCTCTCTCTCTTTTCCTTATCTTCTTCTTTCTTTAATTCCTTAGAGATCTTATCCTATCCATATCTTATAATAGCCCCTCAAAGTTTGACACATCATGCATACTTTAAAGAATTGCAAATTAACCCCTTAAGTTTTCATATTTACAAAATAGCTCCAAAGTTTTAAAAATTACATTTTTGCCCAAAGTTCTTTTAAGCTTGCATTCTCCACTAATACCCAAACATTACTCAAATTTAATGCCCGTTTATTTTTCGGAGCCCATATGACTATTTAACCGGCTCCCGAAGTTCGGGATATTACATGATATGCATAAGATAAGTTGACCTTCGAAATCTTAGCAAAATAAATCCACACAAAAATCATCAACTTGTATCTCTCGGCGGTACAATCTACTTTATCTGCATGACAAATTGAAAAGAATAATTAACTAGTTTCAACTAATCATATTTTCCACTCAAGTTACACAACAGAAGAGAAGGAGAGATCACTCTTGCAAAAAGTTACATTAAATTGAGGTTGCTCAATCCCACGCAAGTTGATAGACATGTAAAATCGCTCACCCATTTTGCCAAAAACATTCAACCAGAGTTGATTTTTCCTGATATTTATTGTCATGCCCCCAATATGAAAGCCTTGACTACAAACCAAGTTCCTAAATCGGGTATAAAAACAAAGCAACTAAATCCTTTAAGATAAATATCTCTATCCTACAATAATCTAAGAAAATCCATTCTCTTACAAATCTTTTACAAAACAATTTACTAAACGCAATGGCTAAAACAACTTATACAAAGTCAACCCAATTAAATTACACAGATCTTGGTAAAGTTCACAAAATATAACTATAAAGTGTAATTAACTAAAAAGAACTCCAATGCTATCAGAGTCTATAGTCACTTCATTTACTTGCGGCAAGGGACAATGTAGAATTAAAGGGTGAGCTCGAAAAGCCCAGTAAGGTACCAAATGACATGAGAGAGAGAGAGAGAGAGAGAGAGAGAGAGAGAGAGAGAGATGGTGTGCTTGGGTAAAAAGAAGAGAAGAGAAGGGTTAGGGTTTTTGTTTATTTAAATACATATACTTTTACTTACACCGGTAAAACCCATCCCTAAGAATCATTTTGACATTATTTTGCCCAAAAAGTTTGAAAAATTAGTGACGGATATTTACGTCAGTAATAGTCCGTCACCAAAAGTCTGTCGCTAAATGTTTTTATTGACGTAAAATTTCATCGGTAAAAATCTTTAGCGACTAATAATTAAATCCGTCTGTAAAAGTCACTTTAGCGGCATATTTTAGTCCATCGCAAAAAGTCAGTCGCTAAAAAAGTCTTTTTCTTGTGGTGGAGAAATCAATCAATGGGATGCAGATTCCAATAAAACAACTACAGTGCGTGAACTGTGTGACATAGGACTGTTATGGCAAGGAGAAGGAGATCTTGGCAATAGTGGCCTGAACGAGGATGTGATGTGGGGTTGCAACGGCGAATAGATCCAGGCGACAATTGCACAGATTGAAGTACGGTTATGGGACTGTTGTGCAAAGTTGGCCATAGCAATGGACACGGTGTGCTTTTTTTTTGGTCAATTTGAGATGTGGGAAAAGGGCTGTGCTGCGACATTGATGGCAATTTGGTGATGGCTGGGATTTTTGTTGGTGGTGCTGTGGTGGTGCCATGGGCTGGTGGAGGCAACAGTCTTGGATGGCAGTGTCGGGGTGGTTCTTGAAGAGAAAGACGAGAAAGAGAACATTTTAACATGGACTGTATAGTCATTTTGTTAAAATTGTTACGTAATTTAAGATTTTATTTAGTCAACGAACATCAGTGCTATTTGTTTAAACCTTAATTGACACGAATGTGATTTTATCTTTCCTCAAGGACCATGGCGTAATACACCCAGAATTATATATTACCCGCCCTTATCTGGGAAGGTTTGTTAAACAGGCTTATCTAGAGTAATATTACATTCAATTCGATTGAATAATTTTGTGAGCCATATACGATCAGGGTCTTGTTCACAGTTGGACAAGCGTAACGCATTAAATTGGCCGGAAAGGAGCAATCAAATGATGAAGCATTCAGCGGGAGGATGAAATGACCAAATAGAAAAAGAGACGGCGTCCTTGATGTAATGCACGCTATTCAAACTCCCCCCCAAAAAAACTCCGATTGCTAATAAAACATATGAATTCGAACATCGTACTTGCTGCCCCCTCCAAAATTCAAACCCCGACGCCGAGCGGGAAATAGACGAAATGCCCGAAAGAAAAATGTACTAATACCAATGTCTCCGTCAGAAGAGCCACACACTTGAGCCCCTACCGTGTACCCTAGGGTTTTGAGAAGCAAAATCTATCAATGGCGGAGAAGAAGAAACAGCCTTTGAGTCTGAACCAACGTCACGATCGCCTTATTCAAGACCTTTCTGCTTCTCACCCTAAACATTCCATTCCCCCTGATACTGTTACTGGTACGTGATCTCTATACAATCCCACCTCGCCCTCTGTGTGTGTATTTATAATGACTCGATTCCTGATTTGCGCTGCGATGTTTTAGAATCCAAGATGAAACTGCAAGGCAGAAGACGCCTCCGCAAAGCATACGACTGCCACCAGGTTGACAACAACGACGCTCCTCAATCTTCGGGACTCTCCGATCTCGATTCGCCTTCTCCTGGTAATAAGGTTTTCCCAGCTCCTATCCTCTTACTCCCTCCTTAGCATGGTTTTCATCCTTTAACATCTGTAATTAGAATAGTTGTCTGTAACATTGTATTTTGCCTACTTCAAATGGTCAAAGAATAGGTATTTGGTCTCTAGTTATTATTTGAGTTCAGATTGCTATTTATACTCAATCCTAGAAATTTGCAAAACATCAAAGGGGACAATAATTATGAGACACGATGGGGTAAGTGTCTTTGTTCCCTGCCACCAGGTCGTAATATCTAGAACTTAGATATGTGTCACTCAATTTGATGACTAGATTGTTGAGTTTGTTTATATCATGTTACAGTACAATCCAATGCCTGCAAGGCCTCATCAAAAAGTGAACTCGATAACGATCTTCCTCAATTTTCTGGATTCTCAGATTTGGATTCTCCTTCTTCTGGTAACCCCAATTCTTGCAGTTCTATTGTTATTTGTTGTCATTCTTTTGTGTGGACTAAAAAATGAGAAGCTATCTTATGTCGAGATTGAGAGTAATAAGCTCTTGAAGAAAGGCAATATTACTAGGTTAACGTTGATCCTTGACCTGATACTGTGTGAGAACATGTTTAATCAATGCTAGATTATGTATGTATCATATAGATTGACTAGAATTTTGATTATCTGGATAATGAAAAAGTAAAAATCAATGCCGAGTCCGAAGGTAGACAACGTCTCTGCAAAGCCTCAGCAAAAGATGTCTGTGACTGTGACATTCCTCAACTTTCGAGAATTTTCTTATTCTGATTCTAGCCCTTATCCTGATAATGGGTTTTCTGAGGTCCTCTGACCCTCTTAGACTAGCAGCTTTATTGTTTGGTATAGATTAATCTTATCTCGTATAAATCTTTGATTTATAGTTGATATAGAGCTACCAAAGGACAAGGTTGACGGTCGTAAGTTCTCGAAGATAGACGATGATCGTGTGAATAGGCCCAAATTTGACAGGCTTGCTTCTTGTGAAAATGTTGATTCTCAACCTGGTACTCACACCCTATCCTCTTATGTTCGCGTTCATAAACGTGTTTCATTGTGTGTGTGCGTGTGTATTCTTACATTTTTTCCCCACTATCTGGGTATGAATTAATACATGAACAAATGAATAGCAGCAGAAGACAGTCCTTTGAAGGTTAAGATAAAAGGTAAACGCCGCCTCTGTAAAGCGCCATCAAATAATGATCATCAAGGATTGGGCCAGGATATAACTTCCATTGATGAACCCATTCTTTCTGCCATTTCTAATTTTGACTCACCTCCTCCAGTGAAAAACGTTGAAGAGAGTGTTAATGGCGGTGGGAATGAAATTAGGGATATCCTAAATGATTTAAGCTCAAGGCTCGAGATCCTCTCAATTGAGAAGAGACGGGCACCTAAAACATCTTATATGGCTGGGAATTCTTCAGAGTTAGCGTCGGATGAAGGGATCCAACCACAGACAGCATTCGAATTGCCAAAATATAGTAGTGCAGCTCCATCGTCCAGTCTCACATCTGATCATTCCAATTTCTCGTTGGATGCAACTGGTCAGTTTGGGGTTGGAAATGGTTTTAACACCTTGGCAAATGAGTTTGAGAAGGAAAATAAGATCGAAAATGACTCCGAGTGTGATTTGTTTGTTACTGGGATCAACAGGGCCAAGAAATTTGGCGGTGGACCGAAGAAATATGAAGCTACAAAGTCAGGTGGGGAAAAAGTATCCAAGGCAGAATCGTACGACTCCAACTTTGTCGAGAAAGAAGACAGCGGAGATGATGATTGCGTGGTTGCAAGTGGCAAAAGTTACTTTCAGAAAGTGAAGAGACATGGCAAGTTAAGGCCGGAGGTCGATGATTCTGATGAGTTTGATATATTGGACGATTGTGCATACAATTCTGTTTCAGGGGATGGAATTTATTTGAGTGGCCCAGTATCTACATACAAGCTACCTGGAAAAATTGTGAAAATGCTGTATCCTCATCAGCGTGATGGGTTGAAATGGCTTTGGTCCCTTCATTGCCAAGTTAAAGGTGGTATTTTGGGTGATGATATGGGTTTAGGGAAGACGATGCAGGTATTTTTATGATTAATCATCTTTTTGAATTGTTTTTGTAGCTTGTCCCTGATATTTTTGTGAGATGACAATGATTTTCTTTTGACTTGTGACTCCATTCAGATATGTGGCTTTTTAGCTGGATTATTTAATTCGTTTTTGATAAAGAGGGCATTGATTGTTGCACCCAAAACATTACTACCGCATTGGATCAAAGAACTAACAGCTGTGGGGCTCTCCGAGAAGACCAGGGAGTGAGAATTTTTGGTTCATATCTTCCAAATTTTATAATATGCTCCTTTTATCTGAAGTGCAAATAAAGGTTGCTTTTCATTCGTTCTTTTGCACAGATATTTTGGGGCTTGTGCAAAAGCTCGACAATATGAGCTTCAGTATGTAATTCAGGTATTTTCTACCTCCCTTGCTTATTTTTGTCATGTAATTATGGACAACATGACTACAGGATATCTAAACACAATGGAGGTTTCATTTCATGATCTTGTCTGGGTATCTTGTCAAATTTAAAATGCGCAAGGAGATAGGTGTGGCCCATGAAGTTGAAAGTCAGAACCATTTTTATTGCAGAAGTGCAATTAGTTTATGGAAGTTCAAAGCTAAGACATGAAGTTGGTGCTTCTTTTGATCTCGGTTTTGCACTGCTCTTTAGATCGTACTAAATGGGCAGTTTTACTGCAGTTTATCGCAGTTATACTCCTAAGAATAATGGCGGAATTGTTAAGGCAGCTAAAAGAGAGACAATTTACCATGCATATGTCCTCCTCCAAGAAGAATCTCTGTCCTAATTCGTTGTCATAGAAATATGTATTTCTCCTCAGCATCTCGTACTACTCTTCCAAGGGTGATCCTATATTTCTTTTTCAAGGGCTACGCATGGTTTTTAACAATCCCTAGCACAGTTACAATATTTTCCTCAATGTTTTTTTTCTCTGGAGATGTTGCAGGATTTAGATACTCATTTTAGAAGTAACATTGTAGAGATAGCAAGCCTGAACCTCCTGGCTAAACAATACAGATGTGCGGAAACAGAGTGTATACATTAATCTTATCCTCTTGATAATATCCAGTTGGACCAGTTCTAAATTGAAAGAAACGACACGTTCACCGTGACACTCGATGACAAACTGGGAAGACTTGATCGCAATGATTTTGTGATTTTTCAAGATAATATCTCAAATTGTCATTGCTTCGTTTTGAATTCTCTGTTTTTCCTTCTCAGTATGAAGAGACAAGCAAAGTCTTTTGTCCCCTCTCTTACTCACTCTTGGAGGTGGTGGAAATGTATATTCTGGTGTTATGGTAGTTTAGTTAGGTAGTGGTAAGGTGGGTGAGAGTTGGCTTGGGTATCTGGCCAACTTTGATTCTAAGGTGGCTTTTGTATCAGTTCTGGCATATAGCAAACAAGCCTTTGCTCTTTAGCTGGACATCTCCTTGCGCCTTTCTAATCAGCAAATAAAGCTCATTGCTTCCAATATAAGTATTATCTTCTAGGATCTGTTACCAGGCCTAATCTCGCCTTGCTCATCTAAGACAGATCTTCATCCATTCAGCTTCCTTTTGGGTGTGAGACAGCATGATGAATGGTGAAGGGTCATGGTAATGAAATTACTCAACGTCTTCACCCAAATTCCAATCAACAATTAAAAGTTTTAATATTAACTCCAGCTTTCATCTTCTAGGGCTATAGTTGTTTGTGGCAGAAGTTGGAACTTCATCTCGTGGAGGTTATTGTGAGGCTGGTAGAATAGACATGTTTGTGATGCCAATCTTTTTGAATTTTGTTTCTTGGCTGATGGGGAAGTGCTAATTTAACTCGAGCTGCCTTGGTTACGTTTACCAAAATGTGCATTGTGTTGAAAATTGATCATTTTATATTTTGGTTGTGTCGTTGTAGGACAAAGGTGTTCTTCTTACTACGTACGACATCGTGCGGAACAACGCAAAGTCTTTAAGCGGAGACTTTTACTTCAATGACGACAGAAGTGACGATGAGACCACATGGGACTATCTCATACTTGACGAGGTACCTTTGTGTTCATTTCTAGTTCAGGTTCTTACATGGTTGAGGATAAACTGATGCAACTCTGAATTACATGGTTCAGGTACCTTTGTGTTCATTTCTAGTTTAGGTTTTTCCTTCCTTCATGTATTACATCGTCGTATCAGACATCACGTGTGTGAATATGTTAGACTACACACATTGGGCAACATATTGTACCTCTTGACTTGTCGGTTTTCTTACCTATGCTTGGGGTAAACATAGGTTGTATTGGATATTTTGTGTTTACGTGTATAGTGGCTAACATGCTGTCAACAGTCATGCACAAGTAGCCATATGTCAATATTCAACCCCTTTTTACTTGTTGACAATTTTGTGTCCATATACTTTCCGTCTTCCTTTTGGGGGACCACATAAGCTTTTTGGCGCTTCGTAAAGTACAAGCACATTTGATAAGAGCGGATGTAACTTTCAGATTAACTTTTAAGTTCTATCCTTAGAACATGACTTCGTGAGCGTCCTCTTCTTTTCTGTTACGAGCTAATTCTGCGTGACTTAGAGTATTATGTTAAATGGAAGGTACAATATCCTCTATTAGAAATGTTTGCAGAAGTATGCTATGGGGAGTTGGTGTTTACCCTATTTGAGTTCTATCCTTAGAACATGACTTCGTGAGCATCCTCGTCTTTTCTGTTACGAACTAATTCTGCGTGACCTAGAGTATTATGTTAAATAGAAGGTACAGTATCCCCTATTAGAAATGTATGCAGAAGTATGCTATGGGGAAGTTTACCCTATTTGATAGTGCGCTTGAACAGTTGATCTTTTCCTATTATCTCTGGTTTAGCTGAGCCGTAGAAACTTGGAGTTGGACAATGCGTTGGCGGCATAACAAAATTGATAACTGATATGGAAAGGAACATATAGAAGCTGAGTCCTGGCTCTGTGTGTGTGTGTGATATATTATATGTATGTTTCTATGTATCTATCCATCTTGCTTGTTGAGAGCCCCCCAGGTGGGGGTTGGTGTTTGGTGGTTATCTCCATCTTTGGCATGGAGGGGTTACCGTTTAGTAGCGGTTTTGATACTGGAGTAAATGCCGTTTTAAGGGCTGTTCTCTCAAAAGAACAGCAGGGGTTCTGGACCGGCAAGAAATGGAGTTGGTGATTCTTGAAATTTGATAATTTCTGATTTTTTTCGACCACTGGATTATTCTCCTAGTCTGTGTGGTGGTTGTCCTTGGCTTTGACACAATCACTAGTGGGTCTGATGCTGCTGCTCAAGTTTTCGAGCACCTGAGTGCATGAACATTTTAGGTGTCTTCTTTGGGAAGACGCATTGGATTGTTCAGAAGCTTGTCATGGCGTGGGGATCAGAGGAGGTGAAAGGGAATGGGAAGAGAAGTACAAAACGAGGTACTAGTTACCAACAGAAGTTTTGAACTGAGTAGGTTAGATTGCTCCATTAATTATGAGGGAAGAGGGGGGACAGAGTGAATGTAAAATACCTTGATCGTGAATCACAATGGACGATTTAAATTTTTCTTGGCACTTCAGGGCCCTAATTAATTTGGATACTAGCAATATAAAAAACCTGGTCCCCATGAAAACTTACTGTAGTTCGCTTGGATGAAACAAATATGGAGTTTACTCTTTATGTGGCTTTAAAAGATTGTACGGGGTTTATGCACATAGATCTTTCAGCTAACGTATCTTATATACGTCAATGACTGGCATAGTCCAAGTTTAACTGAACTTCTATGATCATTCCTAAACTAGCTTCACTAGTTTAAAGTAAGATTTGCTGATTATTCTGCTAGGACCTTTGTCATTAGCATCAACGAAGCTTGGGCCTTAATTTGATCCCACTTATTTACCCTTTTCACTGTCAGTTTTTTCAGAAACACACCCACACACAGACGCCCAAGCATATTCTGGGCCTTGTAATCTGATCAATTGGACATTATCAGTATCAGTTTTTTCAGTGATCGATTCTCTCATGGCTTCTGGCATTTCTATAAAACTTTTCTGTACTCCAGAAAAAGCTCATTTTGTAATTGTAAGCAAGATATTAATGTTCCTGTAACTATGGATTAGGGGCATCTCATCAAGAATCCTACTACACAAAGGGCTAAAAGTCTACTCGAAATACCTTCTGCTCATCGTATAATTGTAAGTGGCACGCCACTACAAAACAATCTTAAGGTAACTACTATTAATCTTGTGACCATTGTTGCTCAATTCATCTAACTTCCATCTCTTGAGTAACTGGAATCAAGTTGTTGATCAATGCTGATGTTCTTTTGCTTTTGCTTTCTTGTATTATCAACATAGGAATTGTGGGCTTTGTTCAACTTCTGTTGTCCTGAGCTCTTAGGTGACAAGAAGTGGTATTTTTCTCTTTCTGCTCCCATTGTGTCTTACAAAAGCTAAACTTGTAATGGCATGAAAACGTCATTATATGATTTCCTTTTCAGGTTTAAAGAAAAATATGAGGCTCCCATTCTTCGTGGAAATGAGAAAAATGCATCAGATAGGGATAAGCGTAATGGTTCAGCGGTTGCAAAGGTGGTGATTTTAAGATACTAATTGTCCTTATAATCATTTTCCATAATCATGGGAGGATGAAACCATGCAAAACCCCTCACTTGTTTTTTTATGTATGTGCTATTCTCTATTCCTGATGCTTTTTTTCAACCTACGTTGAACATTATATGACAAAATGTGAATTAGCCTTGGACTTGTTGCGTAGCTTTTATGAGTGATATGGATTGGAGAACATAACAGTGCTTTTATGTCCTTGACCACCATTTACGTAATGTTGTACATCTTGTTTAAAGCCCTACGTCTAGCAACGCAGAATAACCTCTCCCACTCTTCCTTCGAGTTTTTGCCTTTATGTAGAAGACAGTTAAAATGTCAAACAATATCTTAGAGCTTTTTGTTTAGGAAGAGTCTGAGAATCAATACGAAGGTGAAAGCATGGACCATATCTGTCCACATTAGTATATTTAACTTAAAAAAGGTAAATCCAGACCCTACAGTAGCAGCAGGCCCGTGCTCTGGCACTAAAATTTGAGATCTACATGGTCAATCTATGTACGAACAAATTTAAGGTTACCAGGACAACTTGTGCAAGTTAATAATTATTGTTTCATTAGTTCTTTATTTTATAATAAGGTACTCCCTCTGTCCCTAACTAAGTTAGCTCCTCTCAAGATTCTCCTCTCAATCTTGAGATGCATCAAAATAGATGACCTCCTGTTATAACTTATAAGTAGACAGGGAGAATGTTTCCTCCTAATCTCTTCCCTCTGTCAATCTCTCCCATTCATTTACCCTTTTTATCACCCTCCTCTCCCCACTTGATTTTCTGTTTATCTTTCCCCATCTTCCCTTCTCTCTGCCCACAGCTCACAGCTTCATCAGTGCCACTTGCACACCGCCTCCCCACCTCTGTCTCGTGGCTTGAATTATCGACACCAATCTCAGCCTAAAACAATACCCAGCCGTGCTAGAGCGGTTGCTGACAACCATAATCCAGATTTCTTAATCAAATCTATATATCTCCTCGACTACTCTTTAGCCGCACACATCCTTCGAATCTGGTTTTAGGCCGCTAATCTTGATGCAATTATAGCCGTGGGCTTATCTGTACTATATATAAAGAGAAGACTCATTTTGGTCTTACACCTCGTTTGGTGTTACATAACTACCTATCTAAAATGATGATATGTGTCATTCTAAGAAATTTTTTAAAAGTGACAAAAATATAAATCTTAAATGGTATGTTGGGTTTTCATAATTAAAAATTCATTAAAAAATAATAGAGAGAAAAATTCTTAAGTCTAAGCTTGATATTATAAAAGTATCATATTGCTAACTTTATCTTTGCACATGCGTCGCGTGTGTCATGGAAACTAGTAATACTGGAATGACTTAATTAGAGAAGGATGAAGTATTTATTGACTTAATTAGAGAAGGATGAAGTATTTAATTCTAAAAGGTCCTATGGGGGGTGTAACCCTGATATACTCCTTAGTGTGCACAGAGTATGCAAGGGCCTGAAAAAAAAAGAAGCCCAAAGAGAGACGGATTTAGGTGGGATCCAAAAGGCCAACAGCCCAAGCAGAGAGCAATGCACCTTTTCTTTGTCTAAACTGCCTAACCAAACCCACAAACCCACATTTTATCTGCCACAATAAATGCACTAGTATTCATAACTCCGTGGCCTTCTCTTTCTAAATCTGCTATATTGGACCGTGTGGTTAGGTGAAGTATCTCGGTTCAGATGTTGCACAGGAGTGCGTTCGCTAACTATGGAATATAATTGTGATACCAAATACATTTATGAGTCGACTTTGCAACACTGATGTGCTATATATATTGTGGTAATATTAGGTGAACTATGTGGGTCATATGTTGCCAAAAAAAAACATTTCACAGCACTTGTTAATTATGGAACCTAAATGGGATACTGCATTTATGAGGTGACATTTCAACACTGATGTGATGTCCAAAATAGTAGGAACAGACGTTAAGGACATGTTAAGGTAACTAGAGTAGTAATGGTTATATGTATGGTTCTATCACTGTATAGCGTGAACTCGTAACTTTTAAATCATCAAAATTAAAGAACTTGTCTAGTAACAAGGTTAGTGTTGACTTGTGATATTTACCCTTTACTGATTCTTTCTAATATCAACATGACCCAGATATAGTAGCATCTCGTCTGACTTTAGTGCAGACCCATGTGAATGATATGCTCACACAATCTAGGCTGATGCATGTTCATCATTCCTAGATCCCAACCAGATATTTATTTGTCCCTTTTTGGCCTCATTGTCACTGTACTTCTTCTACCTAGCTAGCTGAATATATCTTCCTAGTAATGTTGCCCATGCAAAATAATTTTTATTGTATAGCTCAAGGGGTACTTACATTGACCCCCCTAAGGTTTGCCTTATATACAGGGACTTCCCGAATTTTCTAAACGTATAAAAAGTTGATTTAGGCATTTAGTATACAAAGTACGTTGAGACTAAAAGGCTAAGTTTGTAATCTCTTAAAGAAAGCCAACTTTTTGAATCGACAACAAGGACAGTGGTATCTCAGAAAGAACGTCCTTGTATTTGAGGAATACCTCATGGGAGGTCTGTGTATCTTTATTGGCCATTTTATATCGTTGTTACATAAATTAAGCCCTAGGCTCAAGTCTAATTGTTACTGGAATCCAGTATGTTTTTTCGATCTCCAAATGACAAGAGTGTTATTGTTGATTGGTGTCAGCTTTATTTAAACTGCGGTATTATGTTATGTTCCCAAATTCTAGTTTCTAGTTTGTTGAAACGTTTACGTCTCTGAAATGATTTTGAGGAGTCAACATTGCAAGCAGGGTGGCACTTCATGTGTATGTTTTATAGCTTCAAAGTTTTATGTGTTATGTTTTTGTGTAAACTAACTGCATTTTCCTACATCTTTAGAAGTCCTTATTCGTACTTTACATGTGATGCATAATTCTGAAGAAGTTATTGGGTTTCAATGTTCTGCCCGCCATGGTTCCTAGAGATATATTGCTGAAATATTAGTCTTATCTGTTTTTGTCTTCATTTTGATAGGACTTAAGAGAGCGTATTCAACCTTATTTTCTACGTCGTTTGAAAAATGAAGTATTTCATGAAAATGATAACACAAACACTGCCAAGCTTTCCAAGAAGTCTGACCTCATTGTGTGGTTAAGATTAACTACTTGCCAGGTTTATCTTCTTTAACTCCCTCTTCATGTCAACTTTAAGTCATTAGCTCCTATATTGCATTAGTCACTCAACTTTCTTCATTCTGTGGTGTAGCGACAACTCTATGAAGCCTTCTTGAAGAGTGAGCTGGTTCTTTCAGCCTTTGACGGCTCACCACTGGCTGCACTCACGGTAAATATTGAAAGGATCTCTTGCCTTTCTCAGTGCTCCATCTGATTGTTGTCTTTAACTATTAGTCACTTTGGAACTTTTGTAATGCATCTGAGAATATAACAATACTCAAAGGCTTTGTGATTTTCAAATTATTGTCAAAGTCACAAGTCGAAAGACATTTCCATTCATTAGATTTGCTGGGTCTATTGTTTTGTGTTGGCAGTTGTATTGTTTGAACAATGTGTTCCCTTTGAATAGCTGGAAAGCAGTATCTTACCACAAAAAGTATATTTGATTAAGATGGCTGAAAAATTGATGAATCTCATTCTCTTTGGTGTTTTATATGGAAACTATTATCAAAACTTTAGTTGCAGGAAACTCCTAATATGGTGACGTTTCTCTCTCGGAAACTCGCTTTTGCGATCCCAAGTTAGGAGCTCCATGGGATCTCGTCCCAAGCTAAGATGGGAACTCGATCCCACTAGCTGGATAGAGATGCATGGAACAAGTGATAGAATACATGAAAATCAAGCTCTTTTCAACTCAATTCCTTGTTTCTCTCTTCCTTCAAGTCCTTAAAGTCTCCTTGTTTGTTGTTACTATCTATGTAAACTATGCTAAACAAATGATAATACTCTTTACACATTTACTTATTCAAGCCGCTCCCAACCTCAGATTCTTCTTGGTGCTTACGCTTCCCCGCCCCCGCCCCCGCCCCCGCTTTGTGCAACTAAGATCAAAACTATTTGGCAGTTAATTTTGGATATAGCTTTCTTGTATTTTTTTTCCCAAAGAAATCGAAAGCTGGTGGTTGCCACTTAATCAGTTTTAGCACAGTACCCAGCAATGCTCGAGGAGCTATATCATGGTATCTGAGAAATCAGATAGCTAGATAAGTATGTTATCCAAATGCACTACATAGATATTAATAGATGTTTGTTTCTAATTAGGTTAAATGTTATCCAAATGCACTACATAGATATTAATAGATGTTTGTTTCTAATTAGGTTAAAAATAATATGTTTATGTTTTGGCAAGAGATAGTTAAAATGGTAGTATCATGCTAACAATGATAATGAAGTAACCTCAATAGTTACAAAACTATTAGCTATGGCAAAAATATCGTAAAAATCTCCCTCGTAGATTGGCTTATTCTGATGACATGAATTAGCATTAAACAAATGAAGCAGTGCGTTGACAGTGAATGGAGCCTCCATCATTTAATCTGTGTTTATAAGAGCAACAATGATTTCTCCTTCTGCCGAGGGTCCGAAACTGCCTTGACAAAAGACAAAAATGTGTGTTATAAAGTTTTCTCCATCAAGCTGTAACTTTCTCTGTAGTATTTAACTCCCTTTAGACGAATGAGATAAGTCCAATATTTTGTTGTAGTCCTTATTGTTTAACTACCTTTTTCCTGGTCGATCTGATTAGGGTTTGGCTTAAAAGTTCGTTTCTAAAAGAGTCCAGATTTGTCAATTATTACACACTGACCTTAAAATAAGTTTGAAATATTGTATTTTCACCCCATAAGTGTGGGGAACTTCTTCAAGAGGCATCCGACACGGTGTCTGGTAATTGAAAAAAAATAAAAATTCGAACATTGGGAGAAGTGTTAGTAAGGCGTCAAGGGGTCCATAGGTGTTGGACACCATAACTCGACCCGTATGAGGTGTCGGTGCTTCCTATGGGATGGTAGATAGCGGATAGTGTGAGCAACTGGGCTGAGAGGGACCATGGCGTCATCGTATGGACTTGAAGTGTGTAATAGTGTGGTCATGAGGTCATGAGCTTAGGTGGATTCATGGCTATGAGAGAGAGGTAGAGGGAGAAGGGCGGCATCTGAGTCTCTGAGGTGAGAGAAGAAAGAGAAACATAATGAGACACTGGTTAACCTAAATTGTTAAAAAGAAAAAAAACATTTATATGCTACAAATATCTGTATAAACCCGGCTAACCTGTACCCGATCCGGACTAGACCGGAATTTATTGGTCGACACTGGTGCGGGTAAAAATGAATGGGTCTCTATCTTTTATGCCCGAACTCGGGTTTTTATAGCGACTTGGATTGACCCGGGCTATTTTTGCTAGGACTACTATTATTTACGGCAAAATTAACAACGTTGAGTTCTTCCTCATATCATATCTTATTCTTATAACGTAGAACAAATGAAGTAGGGCATTGACGATGAAAGGAGAAGCTCTTTTTTACTTGTCTATAAGAGCAACCATGATGTCTCCTTCTGGAGATTGGAAATTGCCGTGACTCAGAAAAATGTACCTTATATAGGTCTTTACATGTAGCTATAACTTTCTCTGTAGTATATTAAGTATCTTTTAGGTAACTGAGATAAATCCACTTTTGTTATGTTCCTTATCATTTGTGGAATGATTGTTAGTGGTGCTTTGCCCATCACACTTTGAATACAAAAAGAAGAAGAAAAAGATGTCTATACTTTCGAGTTCTTTACCGAGATAAAAACATAAATATTTGGGAGGTACCTGTACTAATAAGTTATAGTGTGATTTTTGAGACGAAGCTACAAATTGTTATACGAAAACATGTTCTAATTCTTATTGTTCTCAGAGGCTGCAAGGCCACACAAGTGAATCATGTCACTGAAATGTTTTTAACAACAAAGAAATTGTGAAAAGCATATTGGCGAATTAGTAATGCACCTTTACAGTATTCTTGCATGTCCAACTTGTCGGCGCACTTTATCAGAGAAAGAAAGAGAAATCTGTAGGTAAAATCTGGTGTAATTAGTCAAATATTATTTTAGCACAATGCATGAATCTCCTTAGTTGGCAATTATTATCATCTAGTGAATAAACTATTATGATATAAATATATTTAGAAAAATTGAGTAACAAATTATATAGAGTTCAATTAATTAGTACAATGTACCTAGGAAAATTAAGTAAGACAATTAGGGAGAGTTCGGAATTAAGAGACGACATTTGGTGCAATAGCTAAACTCATCTTTTATATTTATATATATTGATGATATTGATAGAGCTCCTTATTTTTATTTTGCTTTGTATAGCCTTTGATATATTGCTGATATTGATATAGCTCCTTATTTTTATTTTGCTTCGTATAGCCTTTTGAGTTTCACTTTTGGCAAAACCACGAAACCTCCCCCCCCCCTCTCTCTCTCCCTCCCTCCCTCCTTCCCCCCTCCCCTTTCTCTCTTTCAAGCCTATGTTATCCCTTCCTATCTGACAGTGATAGGCACAAGGGTAATAGTTCATTAGAGAGTGACTGTACTTGGTTCTTTTGGATGTTGCTTCCCTCGCTAAAGTTTTCTTATTGATGTTATAGAAATAGTTATCAAATCTGTGTTGCCAATGCTATCGTGATTCCTTTAAAAATATCTTCTGTACAAATATGCTGGGTGGTGATGTCTAAGTTAAGGACAAGCATGCTCCACCTTGTTTCTAAATATAATGGACAGTAATTTCCATGGAAAAGTTTTTGTCTCTATATTTAGTTTCGCTTTTTAGATGTGAAAGGTACTCAAGTGAATCACCTTTAAGCAAATGTTGGTACTTTGTAGTACTTGTGCTTTATTTACTTATCCATTTGGCTGCTTGGGATATAAACCTCCTTGAACAACGAAATAATCAACTACCACTGATTTTGGAACAGGTTTTGAAGAAAATATGTGATCATCCCCTTCTATTGACAAAAAGAGCTGCCGAAGATGTACTGGAAGGGATGGATTCAATGCTAAAGCCGGAAGATCATGGTGTGGCCGAAAAATTAGCAATGCATATAGCAGACTTAACTGAGAGATTTGACTTTGAGGAGAAGCATGACAGTGTGTCATGCAAGATTTCTTTTATAATGTCTTTACTGGTAAGATCGCTTCACCACATGTTGAGTTTATGATATGAGTTCATTGGATTTCTGTTATATTTATAGCTTAGTGCTCTCTGACAGGATAGCTTAATCCCGGAGGGTCATAATATTCTGATCTTTTCTCAAACACGCAAGATGCTTAATCACATTCAGGTTACTCTAAATCGGTTGCTTTTCTTCCCTTACCTAATGTACATATACTTGTGGCAGTGATGCAATATTTTTGGTGGTCTATTTACATAATGCATCATAGCATCTTAGTTTGCTACAGATACATGGAAGTTTGGTGGATTAGGATTTATTTCAAGTTACAAACACAATATAGGTCCAAGCCACAGCCTTAAGTCACACAATGCCAAGAGACAGCATCTAACATGGGTTGTTGTAAGAGAGTCATCCGCCGAAATAGGTGCTAATACTTTGAGCTGAACGTCTTTAAAATCATCCTTCTACTGGTTGGGCATTAGGTGCCAATTGTTTCACCTCTTCGAAATTGAGGTTTTCTTGACACTGTTTTCTTGAATTTGGAAGCTACCATCATTTGATCTGGAAGCTAGGTGTAATGTCACTAGCTGGTGTGTAGGCTTACTGCATACTGACCGTTTCAAGTTTGTGTTTCGTGATAGATTCATGAGCATAGGTGAACATATTTGTTAAATCTTGAATTTAGAACAACCAGATTTCTGTTTAGAAGTTAAGAATCTGTCAACATGTTTAGCCGATGCAACCAGCACGTAGGAATTTCTATTATGTCAAAACTGTAGCCGATAAGAATTTAGAAGAGATTAGCTTTATATACTGGTAAACAATAAAGCTTCTAGCCATCGGTGTATATTTTTCTTAAAGGTAGAAAATGCTTGAGCATTTCTTTGCTGTTACAAAATGGCAGTATGTTACTACTACTATGTTTAGATCTTTAGATCACAAAAGGAGAGGCTTTTATACCATGTTAAATTTACCAATAGTTGCAAGCCAGCTAGCTAAGTTGAAGACAGATTGGGGGGACTTGAACTCCAGATCTTAGGAAACCAAAGCTCTTATACCATGTTAAATTTACCATATTCTCTCAAAGCTTAAGCGGTGAGAGAATGCACTAAACAATTTGTATCATACTTTACCTGATATATTATGCTTAGCATGGGATATGATCTCAACTTGATCCTTTCTTGTACTCAGGAATCGCTTGCATCTCAAGGTTACAAGTTCTTGCGCATAGATGGCACCACAAAAGCAAGTGATAGAGTGAGGATTGTTAATGTACTTATCCTCCTTGACACTCTTTTGTTAGTTTTTGGATAAAGTGCATACATAACCCTATTTGTTGCTAAACCGCACTAAATTTCTTAATACCTTCTTTTGTAATTACAGCCTTCAGTTATTTTGGTTTTCTAATTGAAACCTTGGAGGTCATTTCTTGACTATAGTGCAGAACTGTTGCTAAGACTTGAGGTTTACTGACAATCTGCACTAAAACTCCGTCAAAGGCTAACAATTTTTACCCTCAAAGTTTCAATTGCAAATGAAAAAGTAAAGCACAGGATCAAATAACAGGTTCTATCTGCTTTTAGCTGTAAATTGATCTGAAATTTTGATGTTCTAAATCTATGGGGGATTAATTGTAGGATTTTCAAGAGGGTGACATGGCTCCAATCTTTCTCTTGACTTCTCAAGTTGGTGGGCTGGGACTTACATTGACGAAAGCAGACCGTGTCATAGTGGTTGATCCAGCTTGGAATCCAAGGTAAATGCTCCAAAAAGACTCTTCGGATTCACATCTGATGGACTCATTAGCCATTTCATGATTATTTGACAATCATTTATTTTGCTCATTTAATATCAAGAGATGAACATCATGCGATATCCATCTTACCTTTTAGGATTAATGGACACAAGTATCTTGGCCATTTAGTTCAAGTCTTATGCCGTTGTAAAAAATGCATAATACCTTTAAGATTTACTCACTGATGCAGCTGGCAATTTTTCCAGTGAACATTATTGTCTAAGGGTTTAGTTCGTGTGTCTCTAAGTTAGGTTAGGTAAATTAAAAGAATCATTTCATGTCCATGTACCTGCATACTGGAAGTGTAAATGTAGTTGAGAACATTGTTATTAAAGGCCCAGGAGCACCTAAGGTGAAGACCGTCCTGGAGCAAGGCGCACGCCCGCGCCTCTTCAAAGCGAGGCGCAAGATAAAAATAAAAAATGGTAGTGCACTCTGAAGCACAGGTGCTTCAAAATGGATGAAGCACCAGGGTTGGGTGCACCGGGGGGGGGGGGGGTGCGTATCCAGTTTATTTGTTTTTTTACTTCCAGCAAATAAGGTGCAGTTCGGATACGAGTTAGGTGCAGTTTGGATACTTATGGGGTTGAAACCATAATTTTTAAAAGAAATTTTGGGGGTCAAATTGTAAATACTTATACTTACCTAAGAAATGAACGGGCCAACCTCCTGTGAGAGGAGAGAGAGAGAGAGCAGCGCCGGTGGCAGCCACGAGGTGACCACTTGCGACCACTGGTGACTACTTGCAACCACCGGCGACGACTGGTCGCACCTCCGGCAAATCTTTGAGGAGTGGACAGACTGCTAGAGAGAGAAAGCAGCAGTGACCATCGAAGACCATCTGTGACCACTCGTGACCGTCACTGGGCCTCACCTCCAGCACATCTTTGAAGAGAGAGAGAGAGAGCAGCGGCGGTGACCATTGCAGACCACCGGTGACCACGTAAGTCCTCTGATTTTCTTGCCTCTAGGCTTTCTCCTGACCTATCGTAATCTACTCCCTTTGATTCTCCATGAAAGTACTTTCCTTCCAAGCTGGTCTGCGCGTAGTCACCCGTAACAAAAAAATAAACTTCAACTGCCTCAAAGGCAGAAAGAAATCAAAGAATTGATTATGATCTTAGGACTGCAAGTGGAAAGGTTGACCACTGGACTCTACCTGCCCTGTTTCTGTGTGTTAAAATCAGTCTTATTTCAGTGTTTCCGTGTGTTTAATGTGTTACAGTTTAATATTTTTCACTTTCAGGCAGTGTGTTAACTATCTGTTGTAGAATGGTTAAATCAAATTCCTATATCTCCTTTTATGCACGTTCTTAATATTCAAATGGTCTCTGGTTTGTTTAGAAATTCAATACTAAGTGTACATAGTTAAAAATATGTATATGAAATTTTCCGTATCCCTGCCCCACCTGTATCTTAAAATTTTGAAAAATGCCGTATCCGCACCCGCACCTGCACCTGTGTCCGTGCTTCATTGATAGTGCATTGAACCAATAAAATCACGTAAATAGAAGTTCCAGAATATGACTCTTTAATAAACTTTCAACACTATTAAAAGTTCCAAATCGAATGAGAAGTAGTAATTCCCAAGTGTACAGGACAACATCATAATCATCAGCAGTGATGGCCTAGGCAACAATGCTTTCTTCAAAGGGTATTATAGGCTCCAAGTCGAATAGAAGTTCCTCTTCAAATTCATCTTTTTGGTCTACAAGGTGAATTGAAGAAGTAGATCTACTTGAAAGGGAGCACCAGTCGGTGACTAGGGCATTGGCACAGTGAACAGCAACAACAATATCGATTGATTGGGGAATGGGGTCTTAGCTTTTTTTTTTTTTGGTGGGGGGGGGGGGGGGGTTAGGTATTGATTTATGATGGCATGAAAGAAAGAACTAAAATATTAAGGGTTGAGATGATGCCATGATGGCAAATATCAAAGACTTGACTTTTTGGGCTTTTATTTGCGTCTCCACCCCCACCTTGCGCCTGGGCATGCAAGGCGCGTGCCTTCGTGAAGGGCTGCACCTAGCACTAGGTGAGGAGTGCTCCCTGCCCCGAGCCGCGCTTTTGATAACACTGATTGAGAACAAAGTAAGTTTATGTAGATATACATCGGTGTAAGTTCATTTTTGCAGAGAATTCCGTGTGTTTCTGTGGGCATGCTATTTATTATACATGGGTGTAACTTCATAGTGGCAGAAAATGCTATGTGCTCTTTTGGACACCTATTTGTTGTTCATGGTACCCTGGAATACTGAAGCGTTATATTTACTAATAAAAAGTGGCCTGGTGCACGACAGTTCCCTATTGCGGCTTTTGGGGGAGTTGGATGTACACAGATGAGAGGTTCTTTCCGCAATTCAAACCCTCTGCCCGAAGTCTCACTCTCTATTGATAATTAATGTTGGGGAAAATGTTCTAGTGATGGAGACTGGCTTTTTTAGTCCGAAATAGGAATTATCTTCGTATCCGCTATCAGAATTTTCATAAAAAACTTGATGTGTATTCTATCTAATTGAACAGATCTTCATGGTTGCTGGCTTTATAGTAAACCTTGTAAAGGTTACTGCAAATGGATCTTGATTTGTTGTTTGTCTAGTCCCTGTGGGAAAAATTAGGTAGTTATACTTTCTACCACTTGGAACACTACGGTTGTGTTCCTAATGGCCGCTTCTGCTCTGTCTAACATGATTGTTTCACTAACCGTTTGGGCTGCTTTTATTGTAAGTTGCTTTTTATATTCCTCAAGAAAAGTATTTCTGATTATAATTGTGCCGTCTACCTTTTCAGTACGGATAACCAAAGTGTTGACCGTGCTTATCGTATTGGGCAGAAGAAAGATGTTATTGTGTACCGACTAATGACTTGTGGTACGGTCGAGGAAAAAATATACAGAAAGCAGGTTGAAGTTTTTATTGAGCTTTAAGTTCTGTTTAAGTTTCCCAGGTTGAAATTTATAATTGCCAGGTGCATTACTGAGTCTTGTTCTAGGCATCGCTCAAGGCTTAGTGTTACATGAAGAGAAATTTACTCAAATTGTTGATTTTTTAGCCACTTGCAAAAATCATGAGATTTGGAAAAGTCAATTTGTTCAGGTACAATGTTTCATGACGTTGTTGAAAAGAAGTTTGCAGTGTTAACTTTGTTTGTTCTTTATGTATGAGGTTTTGGCATCTAATTACCGAACCTCACTTCCAATACTTGTTGTCAACTGACTAGTGCATTCTGTCGAAGACAATTACTTGGGTTATGAAGACAGATGTGGATAGATATTTATATGCCATATTCTTTGTAGTCTTGTCACCTTTATAAGACATGATCAATTCGCATCATGATCTACTTTTACCGTTTGTTCTCGTTATATAGATATTCAAGGGGGGATTGTTCAAAAGTGCAACTGAGCACAAAGAACAAATACGGTATTTTAGTCAACAGGTATATACTTGGTGGAACTTATTTCAATGTCTTTTTCCTTTCTTTTCCTCTAAATTATAGTTTATTACAGGACTTGATCTTCTTGGGAGACTAATTCTTACCTAATTTTTAGGATCTTAGGGAGCTTTTCAGTCTCCCCAAGCAGGGTTTTGATATATCCCTCACTCAGCAGCAGTTACATGAAGAGCATGACTGTCAGCACACAATGTACGTGATTATGGTAACTGATATATAGTCGTTTGAGATATCTGTGCTCATAAAGTGATGTGATAGAAGAAAAAGGGTAAACGAGCGAACTTGAGCTGCGAAAGATACTGCCTATAACTGTGTGTTGGTGTGTTGCACACACACAGAGACACATATATGTGTATATACACATATACTATGTACATTTACGTCTGCGCATATGTTAATGTGTAGACATATATCAAGTTTTTTTTCATGCTTCATGATGTGTCATTATTGTGACAATGTATTGTCATTTATTCTAAATGGCTTTGATTTTCTAGCATCTATTTGTTTTTATTAGAGTCGTCATTCTCTTCTTTTCTGCAGGGATGAGTATATGAAAGTTCATATAGAGTTCCTCAAAACTTTTGGTATAGGTGGAGTAAGCCACCATAGTTTGCTCTTCTCAAAAACAGCACCTGCACCAATTGTGCAGGACGAGGAAGTAACAAGGTGAGACCTCACCTTGAATTTAGGTTCAATGATAGCGCAAGTTAGTTGCACATAATGTCGTTGCACATCATTTAGCGCTGAAGTAATATAATAGCTAATTGCTACTTCACTAGAACATTCAGAATTTGCTGCTTTTATTCTGAGCACTTCTCTATGCAGCAGTGTAATCTACATCTATACTATATATAAAGGGAACACCCCTTTTTGGCGTAACACCTCTTTTGGTGTTACATAACTACTTATCTAAAATTATGAAACTTGGCATTCTAAGAATTCTTACAAGTGAGACAAAATAAAAATTTTAAATTGTACATAACTACCTATAAGAACATGTTTGATTTTCGCAATTTTAAATGCATGAAAAATTATAGTTCAAATGAGTTCTGAAGGCCGAGCTTGAAATTATAAAAATATCATATTGCTAACTTCATTTTTGCGCACGCATCACATGTGCCACGGTAACTAATGAGCTGTTAAATCATCTCATGTTTTTTTTTTATATTCCCCCTCTCCCTCTTAGTTTCTCCTCTCTTGTTCGACTATGACAAGTGCTTATATGGCCTGGAGGTTGAAACGAACTACATTTGCGGGAAGCTCATCTTCACACTATTTGGTTGAGCGCAATTCCGATGGGTATAGCCCTAAAGAATCCTAGAAACATAATTTTGTTTTTTAAAAAATTATATACTGTACATTGCTTAATAGACTATTAGATTCTCCTTTGTTCATGTAATTCTTTTTTATTCCAGAGCTGAGTATGCATTCAATCCAAAGGATGTAAAATTGCAAGGGAAAAGTTCACCTCGATGCAATGCAAGTAAACTGACAGAAGCAGAAATCCAAGAGAGGATCAAGCGGCTATCTCTAGTATTTGCAAATAAAGTATCATCTTCTTAATTAGTACAAGCTGTCATTATTTCCTCGAATATCAGAAAATTTTTAACTGAAAGACGAGACCTAGACAACCTAGCAACAATTAACCTGGTTGTTTTGTCCTTCACTGGTGATTGTAATATAAAGTCCTCTTCATTTCTTGTCAATTTCAGGCTATGGTTTCACATTTACCAGATAAAGGGGAGAGAATACAACAGCAAATTGCTGAACTGAATCGAGAACTAAGCAAGATTCAAATGATACAGAAAAGTGAAAACGAAGTCATTGATTTGGATGATGTTGCAGGGGAGCTTCAGAGGGTGTTGAACGTGTAAATGTGAGTACTGAATATCTGGAAATTGTAGCTGCTTGTCCAGTCTTGACTTTGGTTAATCATGTAATAGCTATGGTTCTCAAGCATCATATCAACTGCTCATTGGACCTTAATTGTAGAAACAACTGTTGCTGTGGCATAATGCTGAGCCACAACTTTTAACTGTTATGTGAATGATTCGTTCATTCTCTCTATTAATAGATAACGGCGTTTCATTATCTTTTATTTATGGTAATAAATACATTTGTTATGTTTTCTACTATGTTTTGTTTGTCAAGTTGAATGTAGCAAGGGAAATATATCTTGTGAAGCATGGGACATAATTGCCGAACTTGCTTTGAAAATGATCTCAGATGTAATTACTCCTTGGGAGTTCAGTTTGACAACATAAATACCTGCATGGAATTAATTAGTATACTAGTTTTGATCTCGTGCGTTGCACACGAGAATAATAACTATTAAAATACTTATCGAGAGATCTCGTATTTGTGTCATTTATAACAATTACAAAATTAGTAGTGTCAATAAGATAATCAAATTTTTTTTTTACCTTTTTAAAGGAGTTTTCCTATCAATTTTTATCGTTAGAAATGAGTTTGAGTATTAATTGTTCGTTTTTTGTGACAAATGAAGATAAAAAATAGTGTAATAGTGTAAAAAATAGTCTTTCCTAATTAATAGTAATTGTAGTGATAATATTAACAATAATAATTTGTGTATTGAGATTATATTACTCAAGACTATTTAGAAAAGAGTAATAATACATAATAAATAATTAAAAAAATGGAAACATAAATTATGTATAAAATTGCAATTAAATAAAAGGAAGGAGATTAGAGTAGTTAAAGAGAAAATTGATGGAAAATATTGTGTTTTCCTAAACAAATAAAAAAATTAAGATTAAAAAGGAATATATAGAGAATTATTTTTGTCAAAATCCAGAAATTAATGGAATAGTAAAGATATAAATAATATTTTTGAATGGAACATAGGTAAATAAATTTAAAATATTTTAAAATAGAAAGTCCATATGGCGAATTAAGAGAGTGTCTAAGTAAGTAATGAATGGATAATATTTTTTCAGCTTTGGTTTTCATATATATTTATATATATATATAATTAGATTCCTAAGAGATATAATTAACTTGGAGGAACATAATTAAGGGAGCTATGTATAATCTAGTAGTTTGGTTGCGAGCACTAACTTCAATTGATTAGATGTACTAAACAAATAATGAAGTACACAGACATACACAAGTTTCTACACGAACATAAGCACACCGCACATGCACACGTAGAATTTTCCATGTCCTGTTGTTATTCATCTCTAAAATTACTTTAGAAACCAAGGTTTTGGAATTGAGTTGAATTGCAATTGTTTTATATGTAGGAAAATAATTATGGAGTTAAGCTAAATAACTAATATATCACAAAAATTGTTTACTAAGTTGTGTATTATTTCTTTGTGCTCAAGTTGTGTATTAGTGCTCTTACCTTTTTTACTCCATCTGTATGAGATTTATTGTTCACTTTGATTTAGTGCTCATATTAAGAACCTAGTCAAGAATGTAAGTTTTCCATTCTACCCTTAGATGGCTTTTTCTATTTAATCTTCTGCATTGTGTCCGGAGGAGCACGTGGATCCGAGCTCCCTTCTCTCTTCCTTTCTCCCCTATTCTCTTTTCCCCTCCTTTTCCAACCTGCATGAGAAAGAACATACTGATTGTAGGGCTAATTACACCTATGTCTCTGAAGTTAAGGTATAATTACAGTCAATGGAATGAGTTTTATAAATAACATACCGTAACAAAAAACTTTTAAAATATTTCAGTTGTGTCTATCCGTTTGGGTTCCGTCCATAAAATGTACTTTTTTTTTATAATGTCATCATCCTTGTACTGTATATACTGAATAATTTTAAAAAATTCTAAATTAAAATTTCAAACCTTGATTTGAAGATTAGAGTTTTAAAACCCTAAAATTGGTGAGTTCCCTGTCTCTGTTCAGTCTTTTTCATCAACTTTTCTCAATTTGTAAATTAGAGTTTAAAAAATTTCTTAATCTGCAAATTAGGTTTTTAAAACCCTAATTTGAAAATTAGGGTTATGAAATTTTGATGTGTTAATTCTCCCCCAACCCCAACCCCTAACCCTAATTTTCATTCTTAATCGGTATCAAAATCGTAATTTGTCTCAATGCTCAAATTAGGGTTTCAAACCCTAATTTATCTTAATCTGTTTATCTCAATCTGCCCAGTATCCCCTTCCTCCCGTTCTCCAGCCCCGCAGCCTCACGCTCGAGTCGCTCTTTTTCACACTGAACTTTACCGCCTTGGCCACCTTCTCCAGCTTCGAAATCACGCTGCTCGTCGGCCTCGCCGTTGCTTAACCTTATCTCCTCCTTCTCCTCCCTCTTCTTCTCTTCGAACAACGGCGACAGATCAAATTGGGCAGAGTTGGTCACCAGCCACCGCGCATCAGACGAAAAACCACGGTGGGCACTTGAAATCTCCCCTGTAAATATTCCGGTACATCGCCATGTTGTTGTCATCCTGAAAAGGCAAAAATTCGGCCAAAAGAATGAATAAAATTATGCCGCATGACCAGAGATCGGCTTTGGCTTTGTCGTAGCCTTTTTTTCCAATCACCTCCGGCGCTACATACGCTGGAGTGACGCACGTGGTGTGTAACAGATCGTGTTGCCGCAGATGGCTATTTTTGTTCGATTCTGGCAAGTCTTCTACCCCTTCTTTGATTTAATTTACAGTGTTTAGTGTGTGTAGAGAGCTGTGAGTGCAATGTGTGTAATGTGCAGAGTATGAGTAAGGAAAGGGAAAGGGCTACAAGGCAGTCGTGCAGTGTGTGTGCGCGCGCGCGCGAGAGAGAGAGAGAGGGGCTGCAATGTGGTAGTGCAGTATGCATGTGTGTGCTGTGTGAATGAGAGTGTGTGCGTGCGTGCGTATTGCTTGAATAAATGAGTACAGCGTGTGTGCGCACGTGTAATCTTAATGTGTGAAGTGTATGTATCAATGTATGTATTTGTGTAGTTTCAATGTGTATGAGTGTATGTACTGTGTGCGTGAATGTGTGTATTGTGTGCATTTGTAGTGTGTTAGTGGTAAGGGTAGTGTGCGTGGCGCCTGTGTGTGTGTTTTAAGTGTGTGCAGATGAAAGAGGAAGAAGATGGGAAATAGGTCTGTGCATTAGGGTGGTACCCAGTACTTGCATAAGTGTACCATGTGCATGGGCTTGTGTTCAATGTGTGCATGGGATGGCGCACGATGGTCGTTGGCCGGTGAAATTTTGCAAGAGAGTTAGAATTTGTGGCAAAGTTTCATATTTTTTAGAAAATTTTTAGTTTTTTTTATATTTTCTACAAGTTTGATTCTTCTAAAATTCATTTGGAGTGTTTAAAATTTATATTAAATTGTGGCAAAATTATGTTTATGTTTTTGTGGTACATGTGGTACAGAGAAGTCCCATTTACATTCGAGCAATTTCAGAGTTGATTTGATATCTTTACCGATATCGCATTTGATTTAACAAAACAAATAATTTAAAATTAGTTTTAGCGCTTTTAAAATAATGATTTCAGTTTCTACAGATTTTATATATTATAAAGCTATTTAAAATTATGAGACTTTGATTTGAGTTAGAATTTATTACGCTTATTTATGGGCTTTTGTTGTATTTAAAGAAATTACTTTTAATTTGAAAATATTTTGAAATTTCAAAAAAATAATATTTTAACTAGTAGAACCCCTTTGTGGGTAGTAAAACTCCTGTGTGGGTAAACTTTGTTTTGTTATTTCATTTGAGAACTTAAATTCGGTTTTTATTAATGACTACATATGTTAGAGAATTTGAGTTATAGCACTGATTAGAAGCTATAATACACACGCGCGTGCACACACACACACACACACACACACAGTTATATATCTATATAATAAAAGTTATACAATTAGTCCCCAATGGCGCAACCCCTAGGGGTGATAAGATATAGCTTAAGCTCTATCCATACGATTTAGCTAAAGCTCTAACTGGTGAAATAATAAGTATTTTGATGGACTTCATTATCCCATCACTCTTTGCCAATTCAAAACTCTACCAAGTGTGAGTGCGAGTCTTTTCTACCAGCTAAATAAGAGTTAGTGTCAAAGTAAAACGCAAGCATGTTGTGATTAGCTTGAGCTAATGAACACACAATTGCACAAAATAAATACAGTGATATCCCACATTGGATGTGAGATGATTTGTAATTGGCTTGGCTAGCCCCGTTGAGGAAGATATTGCCCTGTGGTGGGGCCGTGTAGACATGGCAAACAAGTATACCTGGCGGGTACAGATTATCAAGGTAAAACCGGTCCGGGTAGCTATTTTCCATACCCATACCCTACTCGGACAAATGGGTAATACCCGCGGGTAAATTTAATTTTTTATTCAATAAATAATTTTTATTTGGACTAACTATTTAGGCAGATTTTTTTTTCTAAAATATTTCTTCTTTGTTGTTAAAAGTATTTTCAATTTAACAAAAACTAAAAAATTATCAAATTGACCACCCAAAATTTATGTGAAGTGCTCATAGCCAGATTCGGCCAAGGAGAAACTTAGACCTGTAAATTCTAACTTGAAAGCAACAAAGAAAACAAGAAAGAGATCATTGAAACTTCTGTTACAACCAATTGCACACTAGTGTAGCCTTAATAATGTACAACTCCAAAACAATCTACTTAGCAAGGGGAGAAAATATATTGACAAAAGTACATCAGAAGGTCCCAAAGGCTGTCGGCGGTGGACTGACGTGGATGGCTTCCCTGCTGATGTCAAAGGTCAGTGAGATCCGTGACGATGGAGCTGAAATGGCTGTTGTCGGTGGACTTCAATTGTGACTGATGGAGTAACGGAAAAGAAAGGGATGTCGGCCGTCGATCTGTGAGGCTCTGTGAATGTTGAGAGAGAGAGAGAGAGGTGGTGGTGGCGGAGGCGTCGACCATAGCTCTGTTGGGCTATAAATCTGAATAAGTGAATGTGAGGGTGAGGGATTGAGTGTGTGTGTGTGTGAGAGACAGAGAGAGAGAGAGGTGGCAATGGAGGCTTGGTATATGGCGCGACAAAGAAGGACGAAACGTCTACAGAGAAGGAAGAAGGAAGGGGGCGGCAGTAGAATGAGATGAGAAAATGGGGGTAAAGCAAAGTGACAAACCCTACACACCCACACACACACACACACACCACATAACCGGGTATATCCCACATTGGCTAGAAAGAAAGATTTTGGCTATGTGTCATTGGAGTCTTAGCGAGGATGCTAAGGCATAAAGTGGGGAGATTGTGATATCCTGCATCAGATGTGGGATAATTTGTGATTGACCTTATAAGACCCTGCCCATGAACTCATAAGTACCTAGAATGCTAGCCTTTTAGAGGGAGGCATTGCTGTGTGGTAGGACCGTGGACCGAGTCGTTATAAACACTCTTCAACTGAGAGGAGGTGGAAACTACATATATTGCTAAGTGAAACCCCTTTAGAGGGCATTGAAACACATAGGCAAATTTAATGTGTACAAGTCCATGCAATAACTTGCATGCACAACTTTGTGTCCTTTTCCTAAAAAGGCTACTATGGGGCACAGCCTCTAAAGGATCTCAAGATCCTATGCTTCGGCTTTGTAAAGCCAAATCCGGATAACCCGCTTGGCAAAATTCTAAGACCTAGCTCTCAAGAGCTAAAGTCCGAACAACCTACTTGGGCAAAATTTTGTGGCTTAAGTTCCCAAGAGCTTAAGCTGACCACAATGAAATGGAAAAAAATATTATTTACCCCTACAAGCGGATGAAAAATTCCTTACAAGTTCGATGGGTATCTCAAATCACCTTGTATACACTTTCTCAGCGAAACTTTTTGTCTAAGAAAATGGGGGGCTTGTGACAGAATCGAAACATAGCTCCCAATTGGGTCAATGAGGGTTTATTGGATAATTTAGAGTTCTTAAAGGACTCTAATATGGCATGACTCCTAATTCTATTAGGGTTCTACACCTATGTCTTTATAAAGGGCCTCCCTCCCAGGTGTGGGAACAATTTTTCACACACAACATTGTCTTTCATGCCTTTCAAAGTTTATATTCTATAGCTGTGCTTTGACTTCAGCATCAGTCCTCTGGGAACCCCACCCGACAGTCACTTATTTTTAGTCTTGCAGGTCATCGTTCCAGGCCAGGGTTTCAAAGCATTCTCTTAGCAGCAACAAATTCCTTTTTGCTCGATTGCACGCCATCGTATTATAAAGTCATCGTTGACAAGTAATCGTTGGACATATCAAGTTATATCCCTTACCACTTGTCAACAAGCACACAATCCACGTCTAGATGCCTTGCAGTGGCCTCAACTCTATCATACTCGTCATTATCTTCAAGGTCTTGCTTATCGCTTGGGCAACTTTGGATCTTTCTCACAAGTTATCACGCCAACATGCCTTATGGTCTGTCCATGGCCTAGATATAAGAGCTTCAAGGCATTCCACAATGTATGAACATGACAGGTTTACTGCCCTAATGCATAAGAATCCTTTGCCATAGTCCTTCTTACCATAAATGCCATCATCATTGATGTGCGTAGCTGGGCTCTTCTCTGCCACCTTTTAGTTATAAGAGATACTGTTGCAGCTCTAGAAGCCACCAGTTTCTAATCTTCAAGAATGGATTTCATAAGCATTGATTATTACATCAATTTTTAGCTGCAGCCTCTCCCTTGGCAGTTGGTACCTAACTTTGTGGAGTTATCCTTCACTCCCTTAAAGCACATGACTTACTGCCATAAGAAGATGGGGCCTGATCATACAAAATAGATACATCTCATCTACAAAGTCCACGGCACCATGATAAGCACCACTGCAAGTGACATAATGTACCATTAGGAGAATATAACTCCTGCAAGACAAAGAAAAGGCTTATAATGTTTGGGGGTACTAGGAAGATACACTCATGATAGGGAAATGACAAACTCTTAAGTCAACCATCAAGCATCATGGAGTTCATTCATCAATGGCAACACCTAAAAACATAAGTCTTCAGCATGCAAGGAACTCTTACATTTCGTTTGGCCTCATTATCGTCCTTACAATCGTTGGCAATAGCCCCAGCAATGATGTCTTCATCAACAACTCATGACGCTTTGTTTATGATGTTGGACTTGGCAACATGAATTTTTCGACATCATGATTGGAAGGTGCAGATTACTATCATGATTATTTTCTGGGGACGAATTTCATGTTTCTTTAGCATCGCCCATCTCTCCATTAATATTATAAACTTGTTTTCCCCCAAACTGTGGGGTTTCATTATCATAAAAAGCTCCCCATCATGATGTAATTAAAGGACAATGTTCCGTGAGTCCAATATTGCTCTCATGGAGACTGTGTTACTCTTGTTGTTACTCATGATATCTCTTTGGTTATCATCCTCATGTGCTTGCTAAGCCGTGATCTTTGCAATACATGTCCTTGCCACCACGAGGCTCCTCATAACATCAATATTTATGATCCATTTCAGATCACACATAATAACAACTTTTTACTAACTGCATTAAGGACGGATTTCTTCGAGAGTTGTAACTTAGTCATCTTTGCGCTCTGGCAACATAGAGGATTCCAAACCTTCTCTAGACAAGTTCTTAAGAACTAGGGCAATGGCTCGACATATCCAAGTCTCCTTGTGCTCATAATGACTTACTTACCACTTGACTCAAGTTGCGTTCTGAGCACTATCCTAGCATTTAGAAATATGTCCAAGACTCTCTCTCTCTCTCTATATATATATGTATGTATATGTATGTATGTATGTATGTATATATATATATATATATATATATATATATATATATATATATATATATATATATATCAAGAATGCCATGACGACTTACCATCTTGCTAACACTCTTTGCCAGCAGTTTTCTTGATTTCTCAATTAAAAAGTTAGCATGCTTTTTATGGCAACCAACAATACTTCAAATTTTAGGTTATCATGGGGGGCATGATGCTTTATAATAAAAGCCATGTAGCAAATAATTTTGCTGCAACACTCCCTTTCGATGGCAACCGATGATCCCACTTTACTAAGTTGTTCATGATGCCTAAAAACAACAATAATTATTGTAACTGAGAAAGCTCAAATTAGTATGGTGCTTGCACTGATTTAAACTTGAGGTAATTCGGACTAGCTGGGCTGATTCGTTCTAAGAGCTCAACTTGCCACGTCACCAATAAGATGAGAGACCAACCTTGAAGAGTGTTTTAACTATGTTTTTCCTTAGACAAGGTGGTGATTGTTACTAAACTATCAAATCAAAGAAAAATTGGCCTTGTAGCCAATTTTGAACAAAGAATGGAAATATGACTCATTTACACATGGCATGAGAGCTTAACTGTATAGCATGTCATCAGAAGTAGAAGTTTAAAAAACGCGGCAAAAGCTGGATAAAACCTTAGACAAAAAGGTAAAATAGGGCTTTATCCAATTTCAACACGTGGCATTGTCAGACCAAATCAAGAAAGCTTAACGTGAATTGAAAGATAAAACAGACATGCTTGAATATGGTAGCTAAAGTTTGGATCGACCTAAGGTTATTTTTTGAGAGCCCAAGTATAAAAATCATCGATGTTCTATTGATAATCCTCTTCGGCACCACACAAAAACTAGCTCCCAGTTTTCTCTCAAACTATGATTGCCCTGAGCAAACAAACTAATCATAGTTGCTTGAAACCAATGTTTAATCCCCTTAAACAATCACCAAAGTGTATACTCCTTGAGTTGAAGCTTTGTCCTATGAAACTTCTAGCCAGTTTATCAAAGTTAATCTTTATCAACATGATGAATTTAAATTGCCCAACTTCAATGTCCTTATATTCTCGGTTTGATTAGGAGTATGACAAAATTAGTTAGGAGTAACTTATTAATTTGACACAACAAGTCTTAAATCATTAGGGAATATGAACTCTAAGGATATTCCCAAATCCTCTCAGATCATTGGAAGAAGAAATCAGAAGGCACTCTCCCCAAGGCTCTAGAATATTGTTCATGGGCTGTTGCATCTAACCTATGCGGCTAGAACCCGACACTTGCTCAATAAAACAATCTAAAACACACACTACTAGAGCATTTTCACGATATTTTTGGCACGCTAGGTGGGACACTCTTCTACTATTATTCTGTAAACATGGTTGTTACTAAAAGAAATCCTAAGATGAACTTGTGACTTCTAACACCCCAAACCCTAATATGGCTAGCACCTCTGGCTCAGGGTGGCATATGAGGGTAGAAGAAGTAGGTCAGGATCAGTTGAACCCTTTTGGTGACCAAAGAGAAAACCTCCAAGAGAAGGAGGTACTAAGTGATGAAGAAACCCAAAAGGCGATGAATGCATTTGAGAACGTGCAAAGGGACTATGTTTGTGGGTACAAACATCAATGGCCATTTGGGGCAAACTAAGGATATGTTGCGTTTCATGGAATGTTAACTCACAAGCTGACCACTTTAGACAGGGAATGTGCAGGGTCGGGGCCTTAGGGGGGATCATCAATATATGCACCCAGAAGCCCTCGAGGGGTAATATGGGCCTTATTATCCTCCCCTTCAAACCTATCGACCCTAACCTTATCCTCCATCAAATTCTCAAATGATGGTTAGTAGGGAGCAACTGATGGAACATATTAGGGAGCAGGTTGGTCCAGGCTTTAGACGAACAGGTTGACATTGTTAGTAAAAGCATTACGCAAACTGGATAGATACAAATTTTCCTTTTCCAAGAGGCTAAAGAGTCCTTGACTTTGCCACCTTTAGTGGGCAAACCATGCAATCAACAGTTGAACACATAAACAGATTCAGTATCATATGCGGTGAACTTGCTAAGGGAAATTATTTAAATTAAGTCTATTCCCAAACTCTCTATCGAACACAGTATTCACTTGGTACATTGGCCTACCGCCAAATTGTTCTATTCCTAAACCTAAATGGAAGATCTCTTTGACTCTCAGTTTTATGGAAAAGCCCTTAAAGTATCTATTATAGACCTTGTCAAACTCTACCAAAGGGCTACAGATCCGTAACAGACTTTGTCGATCGGTTCACAATGGCTAGAAAAAAGCACACAATGGCTCGAGCCTTTTTCCATCAAAGCCTTTATTGAAGGTAGGCCATTTAATAGGGTGTTGGTGGATACTGGGGTAGCAACAAAATACTTAGGAAGATTGAGAAGACCATGGACGATTTGATACCTACAAAACTCTCTCTGACCAATTTCACTAGAGGGTTTCACCTTCTCAAGGGATTTCCCCTACTTGACCTGACAGTAGGAAGCAAAACCATCACGGTTTCCTTCTTCCTCCTAAGAGGCCTCAACCTTTACAACATGCTATTAGGCTAAGACTGGATTCACTTGTCCAAGTTCATTTCATCTTGCTTCACAAATATTATTTCATATTTCTCACTTGTCCCGATGCATTTATTCTTGCTTAACCAATATCTCATTTTGCTGGAATGACAATGTGATACCCCGGAAAATACCAGAGATTAATCTAATAGCAAGTTTGATTAATTAATGGGGGATTATTTTATTAAGCAGCATTATGTTGGGGACAATTAAGTGTTAAGGAGCTAAATAAGGGGGTAGTGTGGCGTGGGGGTTGAAATGACATTTTGAAAAGTTAAGGGGCAAAAGTGTAATTTTAGAAAATATAGTGAACGTGAAGCATATTTTTATTAATTAGCTTCATTGTGATGATAATGAGGTGTTAGGAGGCTAAAGGAGGGGTTAGGGTGATTTTGAGGTCAAATTGTAATTTTCCGAAGTCGAGGGGTCAAAATGCAATTTTGAAAATTTGAGGGGCCAAAGTGCAAAATTTGAAAGTTTGTGAAATGTGTCACAAGTTGGAGAAATCAGATCATGCATGATGGCCACCTCCTGGTTGTTTCAAGCTGACTCAAAGTTGGAAAACATATATTATTATTGGGATAAGATTAAATGGAGTTAAATATAAAAGGAAGTTTGTGGGGTGAAATTGCAAATAGAAGAAAGTTATGAACATGAATAGTGCATGAATAGTAACCCATGAAGAACCCAACAAACAGAGGAGGAAGAAAATGGAGAAGGAAAAGAGGAAAAGGGAAGAAGAAGGAAAGGAAGGAAAGAAAGTGGAATCTAAAGCCTAACGGGGTATGATTTTGAACCAAATTCGTGAAAATTGGATGACTATATTTGTGTATGTGTTATACATATATATATATATATATATGTCAAGAATACATATATTTCCAAATTTGGTTGAATAATCTGATTAGGAAATCTTGTTGGAATTATGTACATAAGACCCTTTTACAAGAAAAGAGAAAAAGACCTAGGGTTTTGAATTGGGATTGATTTTTAGTGTGGGTGGGTGTGTGTTTCAGTAGGTGTTCTTCATCCTTGGAGATTTAATTCGAATTGTGGGTGTTTAATTAGGTGAAATTGTGTAAACCGAATAGATTTAGGGCTTTAATGTGTAGTTGTAATGCGATTAGGTGATTTAAGGATGCAAACAAATTGGAGATTCATGCATGGCTATGGGGTGAAAATACCCAGGTATAAGGCTAGTTGAATGAAGAAGAAGACATGTGTGTGTGGCCAAGGTGCGTTAGTGTGTGTTGATGTAAATAGTGACTGTTTTGTCACTAAAAATAGAAATTAAGTAAACAGGTTCTAACTCGAATTTTTAAAAATTGTTGCAGTCATATTCATCCAAAGTGCAAAAAAGAGACCCCAGATATTTTTAGGAGAACTGCCGCATCGTGAAAAAATTTCAGATTTTTCCAAGGTCCGAAAATGGGTGAACGGACGTAGGAAATTTGGAATTTTACGGTGAAATTTAAAATATCAAACGATCGCGGTTTTATGCAAATATTTTATGATAAATCTATGATGCTGAGAAGTTTCATTTTCCAAATTTTTGGGTCATTCCAAAGTCCTTAGCTATTTTTGGCCGAACGGGCTTTTAAGCGCTCGATCTGGACACCGGTTTGAGATTTTTGGGCGAAAAATTTGTAAAATATTTTATAGCTCAAGAATGAATTCAAGAGTCTTAAAATAGTGTTTGAAAGCACTTTTGAGATTTTTCTGATGCCGGGAACCCTCAGGGGCATTTTGGTAATTTGCCACTCAGAGAGGGGTATTTTGGTAATTTTCTGGATAAAGTTTTTCAAAGGACTTTTTAGTCCAGAAAGGGTTGTAAAACACCTAAAAGGTTCTTTTGAAGCTGATTCGGGGAGTTGCGGTGAAAATGGACCCTAGGGGCATTTCGGTAATTTGACGCCTATATGGGGTATTTTGGTAATTTTTTCTATAAAATGCTTTGAAAGACTGTTGGTTTGGGAAGGGGTGTAAGACATGAGAACATTTATTTTGAAGGGGTTTTGAGATGTTTGTTGGGGCGATGGTCGCCAAGCGGTATTTTGGTAATTTCACATAAGCTGGGGGGTGTTTTGGTAAATTTTCCCTTTAAAGTTTTTTAAGGGACTATTTGGGTTGTAAATGATGTAGTACATCCAAAAAGTAGTTTTAAAGCGGTTTTGGGGTGTTGGTGGCATAGCGGCCATCAGGGGGTATTTTGGTAATTTGCCATGTTAACGCCAAATTTTAGGAAACACACGTAATTCAGCGGTCAAAATGGTGAGAAGTGAGGAATGATGTTAATACGTTGAAATAATGAGATTGTGGCTATTGCTAATGCGTGAGTAAGCTAGGTTAAGGATCCAATTATTGGATCAAATTAACAAGCTGTCATAAGACGCTATAAATGATTAAATGGGAAGGGACAGAATTGAGAGTGCCTATATGTGGAATGATTTCTAACGAGCAGAGTATTATTTGACTAGGTGATGCAACTCGTTGCGATCAGAGATTGCGAGTTGCTTTGGCTATAAGCCAATCAGGTAAGGACAATGCGGTTTTGATATACTAATTCATTGTTTCGATTAGCATACTATGTTGATGATGTTTATGTTGTTAAATTCTTATTGTTATGATTGGTCACCGGTAGTCATTGTGACCGGTATACGCATATTTTAATTGTGCTGTTGAGGACTTGGGGTAGAATAAATTCCCTTAGTCTGCCCTGTTGATAGAGTTTAGTGAGGATGATGGGTGTCTGAGTATGCTATGATTTGACTCGATTAGCATACCTGAAGTGGATGATGATGTTGTGTAGGGTTTATCATGTGGTTGTTGTAAGATGTCGGCAGTTATTGATAGCCGATATCTCTTCTCCTTGACAACACCATTGAGGACTCGCGGCAAACTTCTCCCGAGTCCGCCCTCTCATTGATGATTATGCTGTAGAGATCATTGCGTTGTTGTTGGGAAATGTCGGCACTTATTGTTAACTAACATTTCTCTTATGTAAGAACGTTGTTGAGGGCTTGCGATAATCTTCTCCCAAATCCGTCCTGTTGTTGATGTTACATTGAACTCTTGTTGTTAGATCTGAACACCGGTTGATCTTCTGATCCGGTATTCCTTGTTGAATTGTGTTGTTGAGGACATAAGGTGGAATAATTTTCCCTTAGTCCGCCCCGTTGATGAAGTCACGTTGCTTGGTTGTAAGGTGGTTAGGGAAAGCACTCTAAATGAGTTCTCTGCTTGTTGACAGTGTCTCTTCTATTTACTTGAGACTGAGATGAACATCCCATACGATGGGACATCAATATGAGGAGGATGGCCTGTGAAACATGATCACTGGCAAAGAGGATGTAGGGCTCGCGAGTCGAGTCTGTCAAGTCCGGTCGAGTCTAGTCTGTCGTGTCTGAGTTACATCACATTTGATTTTCTTTTGATGTTAATGATTTTAATGACTTGTATTTCGTTGATGTTTATCTTTCAATTTCCTATTTTAGTGTTTACTTGCATAGTCAGTCAGTCTATCGGTCACTCAGTCTTGTCCATCAAGAACAAATGTAAGCATGAGTTGAATATGTCCTCGTCTCCCCCGTTGGTAGGAAAACCAAGTTGTCAATTCCAGTTGAATTTCCTGTGCACAAATAATAAGGCCAAACATGTGGCTTTGATCTTTAGCCTAGAATTACAATTGAAGATGAACATTAGGACAATTTCATATTCTTGGGGATTTAGAGCTAACTCACCAACCATAAGGCAAGTACACCATTGCCTCTAACTTTATGGATGAACTTGATGATCTCATCCGTCAACATATTCTAAGGGATGATAATCATGAGACCAACCAATTGGCCCAAATAGCTTCAGGCTTGATCTTCCCATCTACTTTCCAAGAGGAAGTTATATCTATCAAGAAAAGAAAGTTTCCCTCTGCCTAAAGCAAAGATATTGGCTAAGAGATATGTGATCTTGACATCGAGGGAGATGATTGAAGATGCCCAATCACCAGGTTTTTAGCAAATCCAACAGGACGAATAGACTTTAAAATGAGGAAAAGGCCATTGAATTATGTGCTTCTAGATGGTGATCTACTTATGAAAATTCAAAAGGATGTCCTTCACTTAAGACGTGTAAGACGGAAGGAGGCGCTGATAGTAACAGTTGAAAACCATAAATCTACTTATGGGGCACAACAAGCTGGAATCAAAATAGTGAGTTGCTAATTCAAAGAGAAGGCTATTGGACCACAATAGCTAATGATCCAATTCAATGGGTGCCAAGATTTTCAGAAGCATGGGCCAATTCAGCATGTTTCAGCCATAAACTTGCAAATGACAAATATTCTGGCATCCAGTGTTACTTTTACCCATAGACTTGTGACTCATTTTATTTGCCTGATTTCATGAAAAGAAGGATTGATCGACTTGATTCCACGATTACAAGATCAGTGGGTTGCAAGAATCGAACCCGCATCTTTAGTTTAGAAGGCTAGGGGTTATCTGGGCTCCCGAAGGGTGTGATGTAAGAAAAATTACCAACTTGACCCCCAGGGTGGCCAAATAAGGCTTCATCTAGCTCATTGGAACTATATCTTATAGTTCAATCATTAAGTGTCATGACCACTCCAACTAGGAATGTTTTTATCCATAAAATTTATATTAGGATCGTTACTTTCACTGGTATTTTCAATAGGCCCAAGATTGTCCGTTGAGTTACTGAAACCAAACCTCTCCTCTGGAGGATTTGGTAACCATACATGAAGAGGGAATTGTGCTAAAAAATAAAACAACAAGTACACAAATGAGCCCAGATTAAGTCCTTGCTCTTATTTTCTTACCCTAATTTTATAATCCAATTTATCAAACCCTGGCCTCTTTGGACGTGGGCCGTAGACATGATTTATATGATTCACCCTGGATCTTCGAAACTCCACAAGTTCATTATTCTAATAATTTCACTACTTGGGTACAAGCCTTTCAAATGAAATTGATCAGTTAGACTGATATAAGCAAGTTAATTCACAAAAAGATTATCCACAGGTTTGGAATTCACCAACACTTTGTTGCATATCAATGCACAATGTTATTTGGTAAAGATGTTAAAACTTTTGTTGATCAATTTGGGATACAAATGTCACATTCCACTGCATTGTATGTTCAAGGGAATGGATAGGCCGAAGAAACAAACAAAGTCATTAAGGGAATCACAAGCAAGATGGTGGGAAAAAAACCCAAGAGATTGTCATTCATTACTCTTAGAAGCCTTATGGGATTTTAGAACGTCCAAAATGAAGGAAGCACTGACACATTTCTATTCGCCATAACATATGAGCATGATGCTGCCTTGCCTATGAAGGTTAATGTGAGATCCATAGGAATAGCTTCTCAAAACAACCTTAAACCAACTGACTATGATCTAGGCATTTTGATTGAGCTTGAAAATCTGGACAAGGTTTGAATGGCCGCTTTGGATTGTTTGAAAGCACAAAGATTAAGAACAACAAGGAGGACGGTAAAAGGGAAAAAAAACTTAGTCCTTTAGAGTAGGTTACCTAGTCTGGGAAGTTATTTTACCTATCCGAGCAAAGAGGGCCTCTCTTAGGAAATAGTCAACAAATTGGTACCATTTTAAGGTACTTGAAGTTATACTTATAGGTTGAGCAGCTTGGATGATGAGCCTCATCAAATGTTAACCAATGGGTAATACTTGAAAAGGCATTATCCAAGTCTATGGGAAACTGATGTTTGGTAACACTTATTCATTTTTATGTTCATCTTTTTTCTGCAATCAAGTTAGACCGACGTGAAAGTATACTGCTTTGTGCAATTGCAATGAAAAGACCGTGAACGGTCTATTATTGTTCAAATGTTGATGCTGTGACATGGAGTTGAACTTCGGTAACTTCAACCTAGTAAGCAATCATATAAGGAAAGGCAAAAAGGGAAACTTGGAGACATTTGCATTGACCGAATAAGGCTAGTCCCATGCGAATCCTTTGTTTTAGGTCAGCACACTTTTTGGTCGATTGCATAACGAAAGCCTTATTTTCATCTTAGTTTTGGATTGATGCATAAGACACATAAGCAGTTTGAATTTGGGCCTCATATAACCCTGTGTCATGTAAACGTGACCTCATATCTCTATGAATCTGGTCTTTATCCGCTTTAGCCTCTACCAGAGCATCTTCTAAGGATCTAATAGTGGCTTCTTATTTGGTCAACTTTCTCTCTAGCTCTTGGTATGTCCTCTAAAATCACATTTCTCTGTAACTTTTTCATAGCTTGGTTATTGTGCTCTGGCTTGAAGGCCAAGTTAGCACAAGAGGATTTTAAATCAGATCGATGGTCACATACTCCGCTAGTGCTTCCTTTTGAGGAGGGGTGAGATGGTCAGAATCATAACGCTAGCTAGTCTTTCATGATAGCTAAATTCTCCTTTGAGGAAAGGGAAAAATTGTTTGGCCGAAGGAATAAGGTCTTCACGGTTTCCTATCGTCCTTTGAACTCATCCTGAGGAGACACAGGGACCGCAAAGAGATCTTTTCTCCTGAGGAGACATAGGGACCGCAAAGAGATCTTTTCTCCTGAGGAGACATAGGGACCGCAAATAGATCTTTTCTTTATTTTCCTCAAATGACAGATCAATCATTGAGGCAATATGTTAGAAGTGGATAGCAATTAGATCTGGACTAGAGGAAGAGCCTGCAACATGATATACTTGTGGAGAATAAGGACACTTAGCTACAGAGCCCTTTGGAGAGAAGAACCAAAGAATAAAATTAAGCTAAAGAATGAAAAATAAAGGAAAATGATAATAAGTGCAAAATTAGGGAACTGACCTGGCCTGAGTGTCAGGACAAGAAGTCATGGGATCAGGACGTTCAGTCTCAATAACTGTTCCTCGTTTAACACAGAAACCTCTTGCAACATAATCTTTTCTTTGTGTTGAGTATTCTTGCTCAAGAGCTCCCCTTCACGGCCTTCCTCCTTTTATTCTTGGAAGGGAGTAACCTTCCTAAGCTTTTCACCTTCAAGGCCTTTTACATCATCAGTAAATGCATGAGGCTAAGCCATGTCTTAACCAAGCTCAGAGGCCATTTTGGAAATTTTTTTTTAAAAAAAATCCACTTCTTCATGAGTGACCTTTGCCTTGGAAGCTAGCCGTTTCTGTCTAATCAAAGGACAGTAAGATGAAGGTTGGACTTCTTTGGTATGCTTGGTAGAGACTTAGTCACTTTGTGGTTGGCGATTGGGAGGTTTTGGGCCCTTCCTTTGGGGCAACACTCTCTTCACCCGCTCTATGGGCCACCTCATGACTTTCATCAGAGCTCATATAATAAATGATCCTTTTTTCTTTTGTGCCATCTGCATCTCATCTTTTGTGCTAGTCGCGCTGAAGTCCTTAACCTTTGAAAACCATCTTGAAGACAAAGCCAATACTCCAAAGTTGAAATGAAAAGATTAAAGTAAAAGGCTAACCATAAAGGATATCGAATGAAACTGTTCCCCCTCAAAAATAGCATTTGGAGCACTTGAAGAGGCCCTAGGAGGGGTCACCTCAGAAGGAACACCTTATGTGCTTCCAAAACTATCTCAGGAGCAACCTCAACTTTGTCCACAGCCTTTTGCTTCATGGTGGCTCTGGAAATGCTAACAATTTTTGCCTTAGGGCCGTCTAAGGCACTGGCCTTATCCATAGAAGTCCTTCCCCTTTCTCCACTAAAGGTACTTCATCTAGCCCCACCCTTAAGACGGCAGCAACAACACATTCCTTTGAGACATTTTCTTCTACAAGAGATTTAATATCCATCTCTATGGGATCATTTACTATTAGAATAAGGAAAGAACGACTAGAAGAAAAACGGAGAAACCAACAAACCATAAACTTTCTAATAGTAAAAGTAAGTATCATCAGCATCCTGACTGGATGCATTTTCGGCCTGTGCTTTTTCTTCTTGGGCTGGTAAACTTGACCAAGGAGATTAGCTAACCCCTCAGTAAACATTTCAAACTTGGCCTTCCCTTTGATGCCAACTAGTCTGGCATAAGGGCTTATTATATTTATCACTTTGTCAACAGGGGTGCCGAAGACCTTGTTTGAATAAGCATCCCACCAAGCCCTGAAGCCCACTACTGAACAAGGAAATTCTTCATAAGGCACAGAGATATACTAAAGCATGGCATCCTTCCACCATTTCACGATCTTTTAGTTTTATTTTGCATTAGGGTACCTCTCCCTATCGATCAAGTCACCTTTTATTATATTGTGGACTAGATAGAGTGAGTAATGAGTTATTCCAAACAATTGTTATTGAAGGCATATGAGCACTAAGGTGCAAAGGGTCCTTAGAGGTGCAACGAACAGATGCGTGCCTTTTCAAAGGGAGGTGCAAAATAAGACAACTAGATATTAGTGAATTAGACCACTAAAATCATCTTTTAAAAAAATCCAAAACACGCCAATTTAACGAACTTCCAACACTAGAAGAAGTTTCAAATCCAATGAGATAGTTAATCCTAAGTGAATATGAGACCGTCGTCCTCATCATAAATAAGGACCAAGACTACAATGCTTTCTTAAAGGGGAATCATAGGCTCCATATCTGGTAGAGGTCATCGTCAATTTCATCTTTTTCATCTACAAGGTGAATTGAAGGAGACAAGGCATTGGCACAATAAATAACAATAAGAGAATCGATTGATTTGGGATTTCAAGTTTTAGATTTTTTTATTTGAATATTGGTTTGTGATGTTATCAAATAAACAATCAAATACAATGAAAGAGTGAGATGATGCCACTATAGCAAAAATCAAAGACTTGACTTTTCTGGGCTTTTATTTGTGCCTCCACCCCTGATATGCGCTTAGGCTCCTGGGTGCACAATACACGTGCTCTTTTCTAGGGCTTGTGCTTAACCCTAGGCATGGCATGCTCCTTGTGCCTAGGTGTGCTTTTGATATCATTGTTCCAAGCTACTGAGCACAATAATTGGTTGATACCACTCAAACCTTGCTATGGAATTTTGGCCCCCAACTGAAAGGCCAAACGGAAGGTCTAAAACATCGAGATAATATCCTCCTTAGCAACACAACTACAAGCAGTCACAAACAATTCAGGCCCCTCGGGATAGGGAAACAGACTGAACTATGCATCTGTCCTCTTACATTGACCAGAGTAGAAGATTGTGAAAGTCTAGCCAAACAACTTGGAGATTGAGGGCACTATGGCAAAACAATTGCAAAACATAATTTCTGAGTCCAAGGCCCTTGTTACAATGCTCAGATTAGGAAAATGAGCCCTCAACCACAACAGGGCAATCGAAAGGAGGCCATAGGCTTGAACGAATGGACCCAACACAAGCTTTTGGCCTTCGGCTAGAGCATAGGCTAAGTTGAGATACTCTTTATTTATCTTTGTATCCCTAGATTGAGCAAGAATTTAGAGATACATATCAATAAAAAGGAGACAAGTTCGTCTGACTAAATGGCACTTTCTCCTTCCTCATCAATATCATTAACCTCTATACTCTTTCACTTCTCCAAAGTTGAAAGGAGATGTTGGTATTGCACCAGAAGAAACACGCGCTAAAGATGAGGAATTTGTCATGTTCTAATCTAAACTTGGAAAACTCAATAGGCTCATATAGGCTTTTTTTCATAAGACACTAACATTCTGTAATAGCCAAAACCTAGTGTTAGGTTTATTATAGTAGATTACTTATTACAATGTGGCATTTGTTGTAAGTGATATTCATTTGGAATCTTAGCAATATCATTTGCGACCTTTTGTTACACTTTATGATAACCATAAGTTGCAAACTAATGACGTGGGGTGTAATAGAGAAATAAATGAAACTTAGGTGGTTACTTGGGAAATTATAGTTAAATTAGGGTTTATTACTTAATATTGAATATATTCTCATTTCAGTTATTAAAAAGCCAGAGAGGGGATGAGAGAGCGCGGAGAGAGAGAGAGAGAGAGAGAGAGAGATGGAAACCGGGAATTAGAAGGAGAAAAAAAGGGAAAGATTGGGGTGATTGAGGAGGGGTTTGAAACAAAAACAAAAAATAAAAAAAATGAGGGTGTATGTGTGAACTATTGATAAGGATGTGTGGGACAGTGCATGAGTGAGTGTGTGTGTGTGTGTGTGTGTGCATGTAACGCCCCCGAAAATCCAGAGCTCCGCCGCCCCGAACTCCCGGGTCGTTAACCTATTGGATCACATCACACCTGTCAGACCTGTTCACTAACGCATATTTCAAATCATCTAATTCAACATCAACTCAGATTTTTCAAAAATACCAAATCACCAACTACTTAGCTTACATTATTACAGCTTAGGTTCTTCGCAATTCAAACTCTTAAGAACAAATTAACAGTACCGACGCGCGGATGGGTCTTACTATACAGTGGTGATGGGCTCATCGGAATCTCACACAGACTCTAACCCATTCCCGAACATGCTACATTTGATCTTCACCTGCAGAAGGGAGCCAAACGAAGGGTGAGCTTTTGAGAGCCCAGTAAGGTCGTACAAGGACTACAAAAGAAATTATAACACGACTCCAAAAAAAATCCAACGACGATAATTTTCAAAACACTTCGAACGATCAAAACTCAATGATTACCCAAAATGATCAAAATTCATCAGAAATAGATGCCAAAATAAATATTAACAATCAGAACAAAACCTAAAACGATCAATAAAGATCCTTTTCAAGTCATCATTTCCAAAATAGCAGATTTTTTGAGGGATTCAACCCAAGCACAAATCATTTCAAATAATACAATAAAGGCTTGTCAGGGGATTTCAACCCAAGTACAAATCCTTTTAACTAAATACGATGAATATTTGTCAAGGGCTTTCAACCCAAGCACAAATCATTCTAGCTAATAAAATCAAAAATCAATGTTGATCCTGGGCGATTGCAATGCCATTATGGCAAGCTTATATAGTGTACACATGCATGATGTACTAAAATATTTAACTAGTCCACTTGGGTACTAACCTGCGTTTCATGCAGGATTCAACCAGCCTTATACCGCCTCCCCACTAAACAGGTACCCAGGTCAACACAGAAATTAACAATATCAATGAGCGTTAACATAAGCTCATATCCCCGAAATCAATTCGGGTTCTAATAACAATAATCATATTGACATAAGTCAGCATTTGGAATTTTCAGAAGAAATCAGAATTTCAGAAGAAAAATCACAGATAAACAACAAAAACGACTGCGAATAATTATCGAATATAATCACAAAAATTCGGAAGAATGAATACAGACAATTATCAAATTTGCGCAACCCGCAATAACATGCGAGCATCACAAGATTTCTAAATAACCGATTCAGGTTCAACATTAGGGTTTTCTGGGCAAGAACATGCTGATATCAATACCTAACTCAGAGTTCGGCATTAGTCGTAAATATATCAAAGGAGTACTTACGAGTACAAGTAATCAAATAAGGGTTTGGACAAAAGTCCTTACCTAAGGTTTAGATAGAATCCCTTACCTGGATCCGCAACTAAACTATCTAACTGAAAGTCTTTAGCTTTAACCTAAACGGAATAATTGAACTATTAGAATACAGCCTACAGAACAAAAGTATAACTTAATACGAACTCACACATGCTCCCAAAATGAACCTCCCTTCACCGAGTATGTAAAATTACCCAAACGCCCCTAGGGTGTAAAATTACCAAAATGCCCTCTGACTTAAATTACCAAAATGGTCTTCCCATAAGTAGAATCACTGAAATAAGCTTCCCATATGTAAATTTATGCAAAAATACCTTTCTTAGGTCAAATTACCAAAATACCCCCTTCGGGGTGGCAAATTACCAAAATGCCCTTGGGGGTTTCCGACACCAGAAAAAATTCAAAAACATCTTAAGATTTTATTTTAAGTATCTTGATATCATTTCTGGCTTAAAAAGTATTTTAAAGAATTTTTCGTCCGAAAATCCGAACCGGTATCCGGACCGAGCGCTAAAAGGTCAGTTTCACGAAAAATACCTATCGGCCTCAGAATGGCACAAAATTTTATAATCTGATACCTATCAGTGAAATAAGATTTTAATAAAAATTTTAGATTAAAATAACTTGGTTTACTAGGTTAAATAATTTGCTAATTCTGTTAAATTGATGCCTTCATTTAGCACTCTTCACGGATACCAAAAATTTCCAAAATATTCAGAGAGTACATCTTGTAAAAATATTAAGGGTTATAGTTTTGGACTTTACCTAATTTTGGCTCTAATTTTTTCTGAAAATTCATGGAAAAAATTGCTTAATTAATTTTATATTTTTAGTGACGAAAACAGTTACTGTTCAAATTAATCCCACATAGTATTTCACCTTTTGTACACCTACTTCATCTTCAACCTTCAGCTAGAGCTCATGCTCATACCTACGCACACATTCACCCAGTTTATACACCCACAACCCCATCCAATTTTCATCCTATACGCAGTTGGATACAACATATCCCTCCCTAGCCACACAATTAAATCATCCAACACCCATATATGTACTGAATTCATACATATATACAGTACTCATACACAGTCAAGAACACACACACATGGCCCTCACAATTTCACACACTAGATCACAAGCCAATTTAACACCGCGAAGGAAATGAATAGCTTCAAAAGTTTTGCATAATTCCTCTTCTTCTTCCTTTGATTTCTCTCTGCCTCTTCTCTCTTTTCTTTTCCTTATCTTTTTTGCCCTTTGTTTGGGTTACTGTTCATGCTTTCTCGAAATGGAAAGTTTCCTCTTTTGTTTTTGTTTTCTCTTCAATTTCTTACCCGAGATCCCAATTATCCACATCCAATATTTTAATCTTTAAATTAGCATAGTCATTAACCTAGTAGGAGGTGGCAAACCCTAAAAACATAGTTTCTAAATGAATTTTATAAAATTATAAAAAAAGCCCCCAAACTTTACTTAATTACAGAACGAACCCCAAATTTTGTATACTTGCATTCAAGCCCCAAAATTATTCCAATCCTGCTCAATTTAATTAAACATCACCAAAAATATACACTACCATTCATTTTATTATTTTCATCACTAAAATCATAATTTACAATTATGCCCCCAAAGTTTTTCAAAATTATAAAAATGCCCCCAAAATTTTAAAAATTACATTTTTGCCCCAAAATATTTTTAAGTTCCTGTTTGTGCATAGAAGGGGGATGTGTGTGTATACAGTGTGTAGGTAATGCAAAAAAATTATCGATTAATCTGGAAACAGCCTTATTAAAGAAGAACTTGTTAGTTAATCAGCAGGTCTCCTTTGGAAAATTTTCTTTTTCAAAGAAAAATTGGCCAGTTATTAAGTAGGTCTTTCTTAATTTTTTTTAGGATCACAAACTAGTCAGTTTTGTTAAAATTGTCTGGTTTGTTTGACTAATTAAAAACTTTATTCTAAATTCTATGCGGTTTAAAGTTATGTTTTGGTACCGCAATCATGCCCTTTAAAAAATTAGATAACAGAGTCTGACTTTGATAAGTGAATTCCCATGGCCAACTTCAGAGATGGTCCGACAGCCTTAAGATTCAGTTATGATCCTTTGTTAATCCTTTCAACAATGTACAGCTCATCCATTTAGATGGACATTTGGTTTGAAAATGATCATGAGTTCGTATCATTATCACTCATGATGATATTCTCCAAGCGGCTTGCAAGCTCTAAATCCACAAGACCATGTCTTTCGGTGCAGTCTTGATGAACTTTTCCCTACTTGTGAGGAATTCTCAGCTACGATAAATATTATTACAAAACTATCTATTACGTTCTTATTATCCAAAAGGGCTATCACATGTCTCTCACGCGCCTACTAGAGGTAAGTGTGGAGCAAGCGAAGTCTTTCATTTGAGGTAAGCACATTCTTCTTTCTTCCCTCATGGAATATTTCTCAGGCAAACTGGAGACACATGATAAACAGTATGCTGGTGGCCAAGTGTCAGCTTTAGATTTATATCTGGTTGCTAAGTATCTCACCATCGTGGGTCAGGAAGAAGCTGAATTGAGGTTAGCAGACCTTGTTTCTCAAGTATTCCTTTAGGGAAAGACTTTAGTTCTGATAGTGGTTGCCAAGATTCAATGCCATCATAGAGGTGTACCTGGACCCTAGTGCTGAATTTAGAGGTATCCCCTTACTTCTATATGTGGCTTTTAGGATCATATGCGATTAATAGCTGAATCGACTGAGGTAAGATATTATCCTCCCCCTTTAGATCCAGACCTTTACTCTTTAAAGGTCTTGGATATTGATGCCTTAACCCAATTTTGTTGTACAAAAGAGTCTAAAGACATATTGCAATTAGTATGGACCTATTCAGCAGACCTCTGGATACCACTCTGTGTGTTTATTAGGTCTGTGCCTTTCATCTTTCTATTTTACTTGTCTGCTCCTTTGACAGTCTAGTTATGAGCAAATTATTCTGGTATCTTACTACAATTTCTTCTCTATGCATGAACTCACTTCCACTCTGCTCCGAACCATTTCTTAAAAGTGGGAGACCTGCTCACACTGTCATCGTTCTATTGATGCCGTAGTGAATAGTAATGTTATAGCCTCTGATCCATCTTTATTGTCAGATTCTTATATGATTGGCTATGGCCCTGTATTTGGGAAAGGGTTCTAGCTATCGAGAATAAACTGTGAGTAAAATTAAGCTGGGACTTTTCTAGCAAAAGGGAGATCAAAGTTCTCGAGAAGACTGAAGAAAAGGCACATGTGCAGGAAGATTAGGACTTGAATTTCCTGACCCTCAAAAATCATCCTGTAGTATTTTCGAGATTTCCACTGACCATAGACAAAAGAGAAGACTAAAGCCATTTGTACTCAGTGATCCTAGGTTGGTGCAAAAATGTTTGAATAGAAATTCAATGCTCAAAATCAAATTAGAAAGTTACATTCCAATAGGCATCAGATTGATTGGTTTGCCACTTCGTCTGCTAATGAGGATAATCACCAAAGAGAATGGCTTAATGACAAAGCAAGAACCGCGATGGAAGATGGTATAAATAGTTATCTTTGGGGTAAGTTTGATCAAAGAAGAGGAAAAATGGTAAATATTGAAAGAATGAGGGATGATTTGGTGACTGGGTCAGGAAATCAGAAGAAGAAGAGTTCAGTATTCGAGAGATTAACTTTTGAAAGGAATTACAAGCAAAAATTTGGCTCAACTACTCTCTTGGATGACAATAGCCACTCTCCTTCTAGAAAGAAAAGAGGAACATGATAACATAATCACAAATAAAATATTCTTTTGTTTGTTGATAGGGCTTATAAGTATTTTCTTTCTTTCTTTCTTTCTTTTGTTTTACCTTAATTTTGCCTAGGCTGCCCTTGCAAGGTTTTTAACCTAACGGGCTTTTCATTTTTTTTGTATTGAGAATTTAGTCAAAATTGATGCCACAGAAATAAAAATCTTTGGAATTCTATGTCCTCAAACTCGTCCACAAGTTTCTCCATATTAGCATGGTAAGCCTGTAGGCGCTCATCTCAAATTTTTCATATTTCCTATATTTGATGGATAATTAGAGCTAAATCCTTGTATAAACTAACTTCTCTCACACATAAGCTTAAGGCTATCTCCAAGATGATGATGCATGCTTCATATTCAACGGTATTTGTTTTAGCGAATGATAGCTTGATGGGTATTGGGTATGTGCTTCATTAGGTTGACTCCCTTTTCAGGAGTTTGAAGTCAGTTCACAGATCGTCGTCAACTGGGATATGAAGTGACTAATATACTGGATCCTTCCCAAGAACCCACAGATCTCTTTCTCATTCTTTAGCGGAGGCATCTCCATTATGGCTTTAATCTTATCTTGGTCTATTTCTATTCCTCGCTTAATGACTATGAATCCTAATATACTGTAATATCCGGCACTTTTTGAGCTGTTCAAAATAATCATATGTGCTCCGAAAAATAAACGGGTGATAATTTTGAGCAATATTCATATATTAGTAGAGTATAGAAGCTTAAAATAATTTTGTGGTTAAAATATAATTTTGACCTCTTACTTATTCTAATAATGACTAAAGAAAATAAAAAATATAGGAGAATAGTAACTCGACAGAAAAACAGAGACGAAACAGGGGAGAAAGAGAGGAAAGAAGAAGAAGAAGAAGAAGGAGGAGGAGAGAGAGAGAGAGATCCGTGGGAATCTCCAAGGTATTTTCTACATTTAGTGTGTGTATTTTGGGCGAGCAAGGTGTGTGCGTAAAGGTGAAGACTATGTGTGTGTCCATTGTGTGTGTGTAAGTGTGTGACTGCAGTGATTGTGTGTGTTATGGGGGTAGTTGTGTGTTAGTGTATGTGTTTAGGGGCTAGTGTGTGGGTATGTCTCGACAGAGGTGGGGAAGAAGGAAACTTTGTGTGTGCGTCAAATAGAGTGTCTGTGTGCTCACTATGTGTATGTGTGATAATATGTGTGTATATGTATGAGTTTTTGTGGATATGTGTGTGTATCAAGTGGTGTAAGTTAGGTTAGTATGTTCAATGTGTGTATGTGTGTTGCCGAGGGTGGGTGTGTGTGTGTTTTAGGTATGTGCAGTGTGTGTGTGTGTGTGTGTGTGTGTGTGTGTGTGTGTGTCGGGTGGGTGAGTGTGTGTATAATTATGTGTAGCAGTGTGTGTATGTGTGTATAAGTGTGTTAGTAGGTGTGTGTATGTGTAATTGTGCATGTTTTAATGTGTGAAATGATACCCTGTGAGAGTGAGGGTTTGACAATAGTGAGGTAGGTGATGAATTGTGTGTGCATACGTGCTTTAGTGTGTGTTTTAATTTGAAGTGACTGTAATTGTCACCGGAGGGGAGGGGGAGGGGAGGCAGTGTATTCTATAATTTTTTTCTAAAATAAATCCGCTTAGATTTTGACAAAGTGCAAAAGAAAGACTCCTATTATTTTATGAGATGTACGCTGTGTAAATTTTATGTGTCCACAAAAGACCTAAATTAGCATCGATTAAAATGAATTCTTGAATTATTTAATATAGCAAATTAAGTTATTTTAATCTGAAAATTTAGAAAAATCTTAAAATATTAAGATGCTTCATTTTCTGAAATTTTGTACCATTCCGAGATCAATTGCTATTTTTAACAGAACCAGCTTTTGAGCGCTCGATTTGGACACCGATTAGGAATTTTCGAGCAAAAATTTTCTAAGACACTTTTTAGCACAAAATGACTTCAGGATGCTTAAAAGGGTATTTTAAAGTGTTTTTGAGATTTTTTTAGTGCAAGGGCCCCAGGAGATATGTGATAATTTGAGATAATTACAGCAGTATCCCTGAGGTTATGATGAAATTACAGGCGTGTCCGTTAGTTTGGACAAATTACACTTATGTCCGTTGACCAAATAGAAATACTGAAATACATAATGGTTTAGATGCAATGACCATTATGCCCATAACTTAGTAATATAATTCTTCAAATACCATTTCCCACACACACACACACACACACACACACACACACTCTCTCTCTCTCTCTCTCTGCAATCAATTAAGTGATTGTTCTGATATTGACAAAACAATGTATGAACTACACAAATATCCAACACCCAGTCTCTATCATTGCCACAGATTAAACATGAAAACAATTTTTCTTGATTCAATCTCTTGTTTGCCTCCTTCTCTCAGATTCAGACCTAAAATCAAACATAATAAAAAAATAGCATCCCAATCCCAATCACACTGAATAATTTTTACCGCATTTCTTCTTCTTCTTGTTTGTTCTTCTGAAGCTGTAGCTACAATTACACGTAGTACATACATACACACATAAGGGATAATGGCGACGATGCCGTCTATAGTGCGCAAATGGCTGGCAACCGCATGCATGTCTGTTGCCTGTGACAAAGACCAATAAGCTATGCTCACTCCCTTGTTGCTGGTGCTCAATTTTTTGAGATAGAAGCGGACGATTTTGGCCAAATACAGGGTGGCCGGCGGTGGAGGATTTCAGCTTTGGATTTCGGCTTTAGGGATTAGGGCTTTTGCTTTGTTTCTTGGATCAATGAGCTAGCCGGTGAGCCGCAGTCGGCAGCGGATTAGTCCCGCTGGCTGAGTAGGATTTCAGGGGGCGGGGGTGAGAGAGGTCGCGGTGTTGTGGGAGTGATGGTGGTGGTTGTTTTAGGTCGGGAAGGAGAAAGAACACCAGTATGTCTTGCAGACTTTGAGGGTGAATGGTTACAGGGAAATTGCGGCGCCGGAGCGAAGCAGAATTAGGTTAAAACCCTAATTCAGAAATGAGATATGACATATACTTTGCATATACAAATGAGGGTAGTAATGCCATTTAAAAATACGTATTCATGACATAAGTAAATACTTATATTTTTTAACGAATCAATGACGGAAGGATAAGGTTGTTCCCTTTTGAAACATTGTATCCGTGAATGTAATTTCATCCTAATCTCAGGGATACTGCTGTAATTATCCCATGAAATTTGTCATCCAAAGGGGGTATTTTGATAATTTTACCTGTAATTGGTACTTTTGGGTAAATTCATATACGATTTGGTAAGTATGAGAGGGATAGTTTTGGTAATTTTACACATAAGGGGCATTTTGGTAATTTTACCTACCTGATGAGGGGTTTCATTTTGAGAGTATGCGTGAGTCAGTATTGAGTTTATAATATCATAGTGTAGATTGTATTTTGATCATTTGATTGCTCTGTTTAGGTTAAAACAGAAGACTTTCCAGTTAGGATAATTTAGCTTCAGATCCAAGTAACAGTTTTTATCTGAACCCTGGGTAAGGATTTCTGTTCAAACCCTAATTTCAATAACTTGTGTTCGAAAGAGTTCTTTCAATTTACTTATGGCTATTGTCAAACACTGAGATATATATGCATTGATATCAGCATTTTATTGCTAAGAAAATCCTAAAATTAAACATGAATCAATTATTTGGAATTTTTATCGATGCTCACCTTTTATTGCATGTTGAGCATATTTGACAACTTTTCGTATTCGTTCTTTCTATTTGTTTGTGGCTATTCTTGAACTCTAAGTGAACAATTGATATCAGCATGTTTAATTGTTATTGAAACCCTAATTGATATCAGATATTTGAATTCATGTTGATGCTCATTTTTATTACATGTCAAGCATTGGCATTCTTGTTGATTCTATGATTGTTGTCTTCTATATATTGACTTGGGAATCTATTCTGAGGGAGGCATTATAAGGATGGTCTGTTCTTACGTCCTATGGGGAACCCAGGCTAGTTCCATGATCGATGGAAATGATTAGTTATTACACATCATGCATGCGTACTCTTTTTGTGCATTCCCTGAGTGGCATTACGTCTGCCCATGGTCAATACCTTCTGAATTTGTTTATATTGTAGGCGGAAGGAATAAGCACGGAGTTGTATAGGTCAAGAATACCTTAAGAAAGAGCTAGCGAGACTTCTACAAAAAAGACTGTGCGAGTTCCAAAGGTACAACCAGTGGCAATTGTTGTTGTGACGGCCCCAGCAAAAAGGAAGAAAAGAATGTAGATTTTAGAACTTTTAGGATGCCTGCCCGAGTCAAATCTTACGAGAGGGAATTTGTTTGGTGTAGACTGCTACATGGAATAGAGAGATGGAGAAGGTATGGAGGAAAACGTCAAAGAGATGATTTTCACCAGTCACATGTACAAGGCGAATGACAAGTTGTTGAGAACGGGAAAGACAAGTTAAGGAGAGTAACCTATTTGGCCTGAGTTGCCTGAAATAGGTGCAGGTAACATGTTGATGATAAATATTTATGCTTAAGTTACAGTGTAAGTTGGAGACATGTTTAGCGTGCCAAGTGGAAGGATAGAAAGGTAAAAAAGGACGTCAGGGAATTTGATGAGTTGCCCTAATTGCCCTCATCAGGCGATGATGGAAAAATGTGAAAAGTGGGATAAAATGGGGAGAGTTAGAAAATAATTCTTAAAAATGGACAGGTAAGGAGGTTCAAATGGTGAATGGCTGCAAAAGTAGCAGAGAAACCAAGCGATGGAGGTAGAGAATGAAGAAGTCTGGGTAGAAAGAAAAGAACGAGGATGGAAGGGAGCTAGAATCTAGGATTGAAACTGGAAAAGTGGGAAGAATTTTAAGAAAACAAGTACACGATAAACAGTCCAGACAAGTTCAGGACAAATAGGAGGAGATAAAAAAATATAAATGGTGCGGATTGGGGCATGAGGATACTGATTATGTTAGGGTAGTTACCGAATGTCGTATATGTGCGAGTAAGCCGCTGAGCTAATGTTTAAGATGAATCGAAAGCGGCTGTTCTGAATGTTAACAGCCAGGGTATATTGAACGGAGGTGCTCCAAAGGAGGGTGGTGGTCATTGAAGTAAAAAAAAGAAAAAAAAGAAAAGAAAAGTGGGGTTTATGAGATTATGTATCGGTTATCAAAAGATGAATAAGGTGATAGTCAGGAATAGTTACTCATTGCCTAACTTAGGAGATATGTGGATCAATTGCAGGGTGTTAAGTGTTTTCTTTCTGTGGTTGACCTTAGACCGGGTCACCACTAGTTAAGGATAAAGAAGGAGGAAGTTGTCAAAATTTTGTTCAAAAACGAAGATGGGAATTAAGAATTCTTGGGGATGCCATGTGGATTAATTAGTATCTCTGTGGCATCTATGAATTTGATGAATCAAGTCTTTTGAGAGTAGTTGATCATTGTGTCGTCGCCTTATTTAATGACCTTATGAATGGTACAAAAAGCAAAGAAGAACCTGTGCAATGGCAAGTTTGACAAATTTTATGAAAACTAAGTTGTATGTCAAATTCAAAGAAGGTGAATTTTGACTGAAAAATCCAGATGTATGGGGTTGATGCGGAAATAGGTTAAGAGGTAGCAAATGAGGAAGGTCGTAAAAATCGGCGTTGAGATTAGTAGCTTCCTAAGCTCAGTTGGAGGCTACCAGGGAGTTGGTGACAATCGCTCTAAGATGCCATGTTGGAGAAAAGTAACTGCGATGATTGTTACGCCAAGTTAATAAAAACATGAACAACTCGAAATCAAAGTTCGAGTAAGGAGAAAAGGAAGTAATAGTTTGCTTCACATGGAAACGCGACCAGCACATCTTAATTAAGTCAAGAAAGCTTGAGGCCTAGATGAAAGGATGTTGTGATCTAGCAGGAATTAGAAAGGAATTAAAAATAAATTTTGATGGTGATGAGGGTGATAATTACGAATATGTAGGTCGAACATGTGTTCCGCCTAATGATGAACTAATAGATATATGTCTATCTAGGTTGTAGTGGATATGTTGATTAAGACGTTCCAATTTTTTTTATCTAAGAAGAATATTTTTCTGAACGACTTGCCTAATTTTATATCAAGTGAGTGGTTACTTGTCAAGGGGTTCCAGTAACTACCATGTCCGACGGAGACATAAGGCTCGTCTTTAGAGTTGGGAATAGTTTTCAAGGGAAAAAAAGTTGATTACGAGGACGGCCTTTTACCTCAAACGGGTGGCCAATCAGGACGTACAATATAAATATTACAAGATTGGTGAAAGCCTGCATTATTTATTTTTGCAGAGCATTGGGATGAGCAGATATCCTTAATAAAAAATGTTGCAAGTTGATTTATTAGAATCTATTTGAGGGAAACAAAGATTATTTCGCACTAGACTCTATAAAGAAATAGAAAACAAGACGATTGATATCCAAGAGAGAAATCTTACTATGCAGAATTAGCAGAAAAGTTATGCTGACAAGAGGTGTAGGATGTTGGAGTTTGAAGTAGGTGATCTAATACCTTTAAAGGTGTCACTGTGGAAGGGAATCGAGTGATTCAGAAAATGGAGAAAGTTAAGTCCTAGGTTTATCGGACCGTTTAAAATCTTATCTAGGATTAAGAAGCATACAGGCTTGATCTATATCCAGGATTGAGTCATTGTATAATGTGTATCATGTGCCAATGTGGAGGAGGTATGATTCGGATCTTATATATGCGTGGGATCCAGTTAGAACAAGTTAAAACTCGAGATAATATCTCGTACCAGGCACAGATAAAGGTGGCTGAAAAGAGGAGCAGGTATTACGTTTAAAGGTAATACCGGTGGTTACTCTTATTTGGAGAAATTACACGATGGGGGAAGCTATGTAGAAACCCGAGGCACTATTGGGGTAATAATGTCCGCATCTAGTCGCAGATTAGGGTTTGTCCATATTTCGAGGACGAAATTTATTTAAGGGGGGATAAGAGCCCTACGACTACAGTCGTATATTAGGTTGTAAACATTCATGTTGTTTTAAAGACTTGAAATTCTTCCATTGCAATACGATGTATATTTGTAAGAAATTTTTTTTAAAGACGCATTTTGGTGCGTCTAAAAATGATTTATGAGTATGAGGATGTAGTTGCTCTGTATTCAGCACAGGGTTTTGAATGTAATTATGATCGATAACTCAGCCGGTGATGTCACCTGGGTTAAGGGTGTCGCAAGTTGGTATCAAAGCTTAGGTAAATAATTCTGTAGACTTTCGAAGTATCTAGTAGAAGGCCTAAGTTGTCGATGAGAGGAGTAGAAGAAGAATTTTGATGATTTGGCTAAACTAGGAAAATGGTTAAGATATGTGGGTGGAGGGTGGCTGAGGCATATTTATTCATGACGTCAGCATTCCTGCTATTGCTACAGGGAAAGGAAGAAAAAACTGGTTGATCTAGCTTTAGAAGAATGGTTGGATGATGATAGGGTTGTAGTTTTGCATCTCGAAAAAGGATCCTGATGAGAAAGTAAACGAGATAGAATTAGGGTTAAAAGAACCAGATGAAGGTCCAATAAGAAGTGAATTTGAGGGAACCAATCGGCGGATAGATGAGGTTGAACAATTTTATTGAGTGAACTTGGAATGAAGAAATGAGGAGCCGTGAGTGAGAATGAGTAGAGTTTTGATGGACTTTTGGAAGAGAAAATACTTCCAAGTGATGAGGAAAAAGGGACTAATCAACAAGTCAGTTCGAGTCCCAAGCTAGCGGTATTAACTAAGCAATAGAGAGGCTGAAAGTTGAATGAGAGGATAGGAAGTAAGTATTGAATAAGATACTAAGGGAGACAGTGGACGCCAGTATGCGGGTCACTCGGAAAAATATGACAGGTTGTTTGCGATTGCCCTGATAAGGCAATACCTAAAGACAGGCAACAGTTGATACTAAAGGGAGTCATTGAAGCCTGAAACTGTTAAAGGAGCGTTATGGCTTCTCTGAGGTTGATTGGGTGTATGAATAGGGGTGGAGTCCCCTTTTGAAATCGGACCTAAAATTGTTATTTAAAAGGACAAGGGTGATGAGGAATAGTATTATTTATATACTATTGTAGAAAAAGGTTGCTTAGTGATGAAAACTATTAGCTGTTTGACTGTGAAGGTAAATATTATGGTGTGTAATTTTAATTATCGTGCTACTCCTTCCTCGGAAAGAGTAAGAGGGTTCCCAATCGAGAGGGGCCCCAATAGAAGTAATTATGGTGAATGTCGAGGATGTAGGTGGAACGAATAAGCAGGGAGTTGTATTAGGTCAAGAAGACCTTAAGAAAGAGCTATTGAGACTTCTACAAAAAGACTGTGGGAGTTCCAAAGGTACAACCAGTGGCTGCTGTTGTTGTGACGGCCCCAGTAAATAGGAAGAAAATAATGTAGATTTCAAAACTTTTAGGATGCCTGCCCTAGTTGAATCTCAAGAGAGGGAACTAGTTTAGTGTAGACAACTACATGGAATAGAGAGATGGAGAAGGTATGGAGGAAAACGTCAAAGAAATGATTTTCACCAGTCACATGTACAAGGCGAATGACGAGTTGTTGAGAACGGGCAAAAACAAGTTAAAGAGAGTAGCGTCTTTAGCCTGCGTTGCCCGGAATTGGTGCATGCAACATGTTGATGGTAAATATTTATGCTTAAGTTACAGTGTAAGTTGGAGACATGTTTAGCGTGCTAAATGAAATAATAGAAAGGTAGAAAAAGATGTCAGGGAATTTGATGAGTTGGATAATAAACATGTTCTAAACATTGAAAAATGAAAAGGGTGTCACAAAGAAATCCCTTTATTACTTCCTTTTTAATTTAATTGAAATGAAATTAATATCGGATAATGAACGTTCCCTCACTATTGGGTAATGAGAACTATGATCTATTTTCTTTTTCTTGTATTTTTGGGTTAGTAAACAATTAAATAATTATAAAACTGAAAAATGAAAACAAAAGAAGTTGAAATACGTGAAAAATTAGTTAAGAAACAAAAAAATTGTTGTAAAACCAAAAACAAAAAAAAATGAAAAACAAGGTTAATATGCATAAAAATGTAAAAAAAAAAAACAAGGCTTAAATAGGGCGCAAATTAACAACAGCTGTATACATACATTGTACTGTTCTTTAAAGCGAGATTATTGACTATTGAGAACAAAGAAGAACCATGGTCCTTAGTAGGCAAAAGATGCTGCAAGAAAGTTACAATCACAGAAAAAGAACGGGCTTATAAGGATAAGAAATGTGAACTTCCAATATCTTATGAATCAAGGTAAACTAGGAACATTAAGAATATTTGATTATTTTAACGTAAATATTGCTGATTCAATGATATTGATAAAAGCATGTATATGTTGAAGCTGGTTGTAATTGGAGACATTCAATAGACATTCATGATATTATCGATGCAACCAAAAATTTAATTGGATGTCCAGTATCAAAATTGATACAATCAAAGAAGATACACAAATTCATAACTATAATATTTCTTATAAAATTTTAGAGAAGAACGACGTCTAACACTAAGAATTACACGCAAAATGGAAAGAACCTTGAAAAAATGAAAGGGAAGATTCAGCTTCATCATTAAAATGGACAAAAAGGCTGAAAATGACATAATTCGTTCAAGGCTGATAACTCATGAAGTTCAAGAATACTATCCAACACAAGAAAATGATGAAAACCATCCAATGACAGCTGAAGATCCAGTGCGCAAAAAAAGAAGATCACTTGAAGGCTAAGATTATATTATATAATAAAGTAAAGCTACATCTTCTCATTCTACATGCTAAAAGCTGAAAGCATACTGCTTGCCTCATAAGTGACTCTCATAACACAAGATTATTGATTTTGTGCGCCTTCACTGCATCTTATTATTGAAATTAAAACGTACATTAATCATAACATTGCAATATATTATTTTATGTATAATTTATGATTTTATATACACATGCATAGTAGTTGTCTATATTGTGAATGGTAGTTTGTGGTTTGGACATATATAATGTTTCAAACAGCTTCTCATTGATTGTTCGCTAAAAATCATATTTCCTTATTTTTGTGTTTAAAGAGAAAAGGAACTAGTCTCCTCCCTCAATGCTACAATCAACACAATGGTTCTCTCTCCGTAAACTTCTTTGTTTAAACCAAAAAAGAAAAAGAAAAAAAATTGTCTTTCTAAGGCTTTGAGTTCTTCTTTCTTATTTATTATTCAATGGAATTTGTTTTTTAAAATAAATAAATAAATCTTTTTCTTTGTCTTCTCGTGATGAATAGGGAAAAATCCAAAAAAGCTCAGAGAACCAAATCAAACTACAATAAAATGATGAAAATTATAAATCTTCATTTTATATCATAAACCAATCTAACATATTACAAAAATAAAGACATAGATTGATTCTTTTAGTTTCTCTATTTATTTTTCTTTTCAGCAACAAAATCAAATATATCTTCAATCCAGAAGCCTACAAAGAAGATTTCCAATTATTGATCACAATTACTAACATCAAATATACATTTTTTCTAGAACAAGTCAGAAAAGAAATAAGAACAGAATTGTATTATATTATTTGATCCAAAAAAACTAATAATATCACCTCAAAAATTACTCTTGACCACATTCACGTGCTCCATACTAGTGTGTGTGTGTGTGTGTAAAGCGAAACCAGGATCTTACTCTAGGGGGTGCAAAAAATATATCAAACTCACTAATTTTTTTTTCAAACCTAAAAGGTGAACAAACAAAAAATTCCCACCAATGAAAGTGCAAAACGGTTCAAAATAAGGCCATCATACCCCCCACCCCCAAAAATAATATTGCAATGATCTTAAGGTATAGGTCCAGATACTATCAAATACCATCCATCAGAGCAAAACCCAAGAAAAGAATTCAGAGAATAAAAAACCAAGAGAGTTCCAATCACACATACTCAAGTACAACAATATTACACTAAGTTATAGACTTAGTAATACCTGTACATTAACAATCAGCATGGATGGTAGCAGCTCATCATGTGCTATTACAGAGGGAAGTTCAAGACATGAGCAATGTGACGTATCTTTTGGGGGCAAGCAAATAGATCGACACCAATTGGAGCATATGGACTATAATCTAGAGCGCAACACTTCTTTTTGTCTCTGCATTTGACTTTTTAAAGTCTGGTGTTAAATGTATTGGAATAGAACTTGCATGTACATGGTAGTTTTGAGCACACTATTGATAAAAGCAACTTACTACTTACCTAAAATAGTTCTGGCCTAGGAGCTTGAAGACTGAAGGTGAAACAGGACACTAGCAACCTGAATTTGGCTTCTCGTTCGTTGAACATCAAACCAATTGTCCTGCAGTGACTCCTGCTGCAGAGTTATATTACGTATATGAAATTCAAAAATGCAACAATGTGGTCATATGCAAATTGAAACACCAGCTCACAAGCTGAATTCACTAAAAAAAACATGCCATAGAAACATTAAGGGAGAAAAGAGTAAGGCAGTACTATATTATTTACCATTAACGTTACTGCATGCTATGCAAGGGACCTCAACTGACACAAAGACAATCATCTAGTTCAGTTACCTAAGAATGTGGGAGTCATCTTTAATGCAATTATATACTCCTGCACACATTGTAAATGGAGAGAATTTTATTAGTGACATTAATCCTGGACTTGGTGTAAGCTTCATTTTAGTTTATGACATTCATCAGAGGAAGCACCTAGGCAAAACTGCAAATTGCTTTCAAAATTTTTTGCCACAAAATTTTGTATCCTATCTTTTGCAAACTTGAAACTTTGAGCAGGATCATTTTTCCTTGGATATCAAACTACTTCAGTTTTCAACTACGAAATCTCAGAGCCTCTTAGACAGTTACCTTTGAGACATAATTTATTCTTTTCCTTGTATTCATCCTTGCTCAAGAAGTCCTTATTGTTATCTCCATACATTTTCAGGTAAGCTCCATACTAGAGATGTTTAACACAGTACCCTTTGTCAAACATCTCTAGTACTGATAACTACTGAAATAGGTACCATGAAACCTTGAATGTTGAAGAGAGTCAAACTGTCAAAACAATATTTAAATAAACATCATGGAGGGCATTTTCTAATGATGAATCACCCTTCAGATACAAATAGGCATTTGAATGGAGAATGTCATCCTATAGAGGTGTGGTCGAATTTTCCAGTCACAACTATGTGAAACTCAATTATCAAGACAGCTTGACAGCTTTAGCCTGATATTGACTACAACACATTAATTAGCCACCCAAAATTCAAAACATGAAGATGAAGTACACAGTTTTTTCTACGAGCACTAATTGACACGGTAGGATTTTCCAAAATTCAGATTTAGACAGCAATGACACAACATGAATTTTCAAATTTAGATTTAGACATGAATGATATGAACGCAATTTACTAGATTTAGAACTTCTATAGTCAAGGAACAGAGACCCAGATGTGATCTTTATACTAAAATTGGAATTTGAATTAGAATTGTTAGCTTATTTTGTGGGGTGGCTTGATTAGGCTGAAGGGGAGATCGGAAGTTGCACTGTTGCAGACAGAGGAAATGAGAGAAACCAAAAAAATAAGAGAAATGATCACAGGTTATTGGGAGTCGATGCGACGTCATCGGCAGAGAGTGGTTGGATAGTGGATTCCTCGCCTCGCCGTCGCCACTCACCTGTTAGTCCATGGGTCACTGCTTCTTCTAATTGGTTGACGGTTCCAGATCTGAAAAGTGAAGACGACCACTCGTTCCAGATCAGAGCTGGCCTCCACTCGCTATCGGTTATTGCCCGTCGTCGATGAGTGAGTGTCTGTGATCTGCCGGTCTGGGAGAGTAGGAGTGGGTGGGATCCAGATCACCTGCTATTGCTAGGGTTACAGGAGGCATATTGTAGCCCCAGCAACAGCTGTCCAATCGAGTTTGGTTGGAGGGAAGGGCTCAGATCAAGTCACGTCTGTTATCTGTGTCCCCCAAAAACGTACTTGCTGTCCAAATCTGAGCTCTCTCTCTCTCTCCAATTCCATGTGTGTCGACGACTCCTCCATGCCATCATACATCAATGTCATGATACCTTATGGTGGCCGAAGGAGTTGATGAGGATGATTCTTCCATGGCAATATAAACCGTTTTTGGAGAAGAGAGACGGAGTGTAGATTGGCATCGACAGAAGATGAGGTGGTGGTGCGATTTCAGGCCATCGGAGAAGAGAGAGGGAGTGTAGATCGGAGGAGAAAGAGGGATTTTGCCAGATCCCGTCGCGGCATCGCCAGGAGGTGAGGAGAAGTCACGCCTGGAGCTGGAGGCGTCATCACCATGTCGTTGCCGAAAAGTGGAGGTGGCTCTGTCGCCAATAGAAGGAATTGGACATAGAGAGAGAGTGTGAAGAGTCGTTGGTTTGGAGAAAGAATGTTTGTCAACAGAGAGAAAATAATAAGATTAAATAGTTTGATGATGTGGCTTGATTTGAGCCCTTCCCTCCCACCAAACTCGATCGGAAGGCTATTTTTAGGGCTATATCATGCCTGATGTAACCCTAGCAACAGCAGGTGATCCGGATTCGAGTGGAAGAGAGATTTGGGCGGCATACGGCAAGTCGCAGATAGTGTGTATGTGAGAGAGAGAGAGAGAGAGAGAGTGAATAAGGTGAAATGAAAAAAATTATCTTTTTCAGAAGTTGAGGGCGTACGTCAGCGCCCCCCCCCCCCCCCCCCCCCCCCGCGTTCCAACGTAGGTTCGCCACTATATATATATAATTTATTTTTTTTCTTTGGATTCCTTTTTCTTATCTTTTGAGTTTTATTCTTTCACCCTAAGAATTAAAGGGGAAGACAAGATAACTCAAACTAAAAAAACTAGCACCTAAACACGACCACTTAATATGAGGACGTACATAAGCACACCACAACATAGACACGACATAAGGATTGAAGAAAAACTGGCCGGTTTGATCCTAAAACTTGGTCATGGATAAACCGTCCCATAAACCATTCGGGCTAATCGACAGGTTAATTAGTGCCCTGCTTTCTTAACCGTGAGAGACATCTCAACAACCAGTTGATTACCTTGAAATATGGTCACGGATGAACCATCTGGTAATACCCTTTAGGGTTTACCGGTCTGTTAATCTGCAGCCTATATTTTGGTCATCTCTGAGGGGCTAAACCAACTGGTTCAATAATGCACAAAATGCATGCACTACTAAATCGTCAGATTAATCTTATGGGTTAAATGATCAGTTGATTAGGGAGATTTTTTCTGTGGTTTATCCTTTGGCAAGAATATTGGCTAGTTTCCCAATTGATATATCATATATCAGGCATGTGTTCCGATTAAAGGGTACAACACAAAAATAGTCAGGCTAATAGTTATTAAAGGCTTAGGCGCACCTAAGGCACAAAGGTTCCTCGGAACCTAGGCGTAAGGCCTTTACGTTATGCGGTGAAATAAGAATAAATAGATATTAGCACATTAAACCAATATAATCACCTAAAAATCCAGAACCTGGCAATTTAACAAACTTCCAACACTAGAAAAAGTTTTGAATCCAATGAATAGTAGTTGATCCTAACTGAACATGACAACGTCATCCTTATCATCTCTGAGGGTCAAGGATAAAATTCTTTCTTTAAGGGATAGGCTCCAAACCTGGTTGTGATTAATGCTCAATATGATCTTCTTCGTCTACAAGGTAAACTCAAGAAGTAGATCTACTTGAAAGATCATCAGTTCGAAAGGGGCACTAACACCATGAACAGTAGCAAAAGAATTGGTTGATTGGGAATTAGGGGGTTTTAGTGTCACGCCCCCGACCCGAAGGCGGACCTTCATATACTATTTTAAAATATTCCTGCTTATGAGAAATATAATATCCAAAATATCATGCAAAAATATAACCTCGACGAGGTAATCAGAGCTCTAAACATATCCCAAATCAAAAGCTAGCATTCATGATCAAACTCCAATAAATGCAGCAAAAAATCTGATAATAATAGTTCCTTACCAAATATTGGGATTCCCAAAAAGCTGTTTAATCAAACGATTACAAGTTTTCATTCTCAAGTCACTAAAGAGAGTATAAAAGTAAAGAACAACTTCAAGCTCATGCATATAGCTACCTCCTCTACCGTTCTCTTAGCTCAATTACCTGAAATGTAATGAGAGGGGGGGTGAGCACAAAGCCCAGTAAAGATCACACATACACACACCCACGGAGTACAACGCAGGTATTCAATAAAGTATAGCTGAGTCCAAATGAAGCATATGAACGAAAGTGTAAAGACGATAGATAATCTTAGCACAACAAATAATCTCATTTCAGGATATTCAACCCATCAAAGATCATATCAAAGTTAAATTCAAATGAAGACACTCAAATAATTGAACTTATAATCAAATACGATACAATCACATAATTCGTGATTGAAAGCACGTTAACTTAAGCACGTGAGGGTTCTAAATTCAAAATTTGCATATCGGTAGCAGTTGATATACGATGTCATGGCATTACGTTAACCTAAGCACATGAAGGTTCCAACATTAGTTCAATTCAATGGGATCCAATGGATTTCAAAATATCTCAAACGCATAAGAACCGCAAAGCATCAAAACTTTATAATTCAATTAGGGTAGCTTAAGGATTTCAGAAAATACTCGATATTAGACTCAAATCGAATAGGATGAATAGACGAGCTCAACGAAAGTGAAATCGTTTAAATTTGAGTTTGCATGAGCACTAAATTATAAAATAATGAAACTAAGAGTAAAAGGAAAGCAAAAGTATATATATATATATATATATATATATATATATATATATATATCCTAAAAGGTGACACATGTCAAAGTACTTTTGCAATTACATGGGTAATTCTCGTGAAGGAGTCTGAAAAGTACTTTAAGGAATTAAATGGCAATCATGGGTAGTCTGCAACAGGTGAGAGTTACAATAACTGTGGAGGAAAATAAAAAAGAAGAGAAGAAAGGCACCAACTAACGAAAACGACACAAGCAAACAAGTCCGTGCCCAAGGACACAGTAAACGGTACTACACAGATCCACAATAATTGTGCGAATATGATACACAGATACGACGGTAAAACTAATAGCGACGATTTTGCCAAAATATAAACTCATTGTTAACCCAACATTGGAGAAACAAAATCAATCAATGGTATAATGATAACGAGCCAAACATGTACATGAAACTCTTACCTCAATTTATATGATAAGATTTGCAAAGTTGCATAATCTCTGAAAATCTCAAAACCTAAATAATTGAATCAGCCAAATTATGTTAAATTCTTCGTAAACACAATCCTAAAGTGATTAAATTCACATTTCATATTTATAATCAAAGTGCGTTGAAGATCACTTACCGATTATGTGCAAAAAATTACAATCTTCCAAAACCCTAGTTTTCTCTTTCTTTTCTCTCTGTAAGCCAAAACTAAATGTGTGGATAAAACTGACTTGTCTAGTCCCTAGAAGTCTCTAAGTTTGGTAAATAATTAGAAGACCCATATATATTCATTACTTATTTCAAAATACCCCAATAATTATTAAATTCGTAAAGATGACCTAAACATAACAATAATGTAATTACTAGTTATTTGGGGTCTTAGATTCTTCCCTCCTTATAAAAATTCCATCTTCAAAATTTATGCATATTTGCCCTTGAATAGGGATGGATATTCTCTCTTATGGACTCCTAGAGTTTACACTACCTAAGGGTTCTTATTGACCACCAAGTTGACAAGCAAAGATGTAGAAACATTCAAAAATGTGGAACAAACATCGATCAAAGTATAAGCTCTAGCTGAAGTTATGTAAAATTTACTTGTCACTGCATCATGGAGATGCAGTGGCATCCTTCTCTGTCAAGGAATAAGCGCGAGCCCGAGTAGTTACAGCTTGATTAGTTCCTGGCATCTGGTTCTGCAACCCCTTACCTTAAGTAAATTGTGGCCTAAGCACCTGAAGGCAATCCCGAATCCTATGTCCCTGCTGCTGGCAGTTAAAACATGCGCGACTCTGCCAATAACACACACCTCTATGGTTCTTCCCACAAGTTTTGCAAGATTAGAATGGATCCTGGGTATTTTCACGTGGTTCCTTAATAGCTAAGTTGTTGTTCTTACTCTTGGGCTGAACCACATCATTACCCTTTGAGCTACTCTTTTCTGTCTGTGCTCTTTGTAGTACTTATGCCTAGCCTCGACATCTTTCTCTACTCTTTGAGCCTTGTCCAAGACTTGACCAAACGTATCTAAAGTCACAACAGTTAAAAACTTTTGAATGTTGTACCTTAGGCCATTCTTGAAACGTGTTGCACGCCTCTCCTCAGTATCTATCACATGTGTCGCAAACCTCGACAATCTAGCGAATCTAGCCTCGTAGTCTTTCACAGTTTCATCATCTCCTTGCTCTAGCTTTAAGAACTCTTCCACTATATCATCCTTCACATTTCTAGGAAACTATTTGCCAAGAAATATCTCCTGGAAATGAGCCCAAGTCAAAGCATGTTCCTCCTCAACACTCAAAGTTTTCTCGACCATTTTCCACCACTGGTCAGCCTTGTTCTCTAATTGGTGCACTGCAAAGGTCCACTTTTTGACGATCGAAGATGTTCAGAAGCTTAAACCTCTTTTCTAACTTACTCAACCAAGCCTCTACCTCCTCTGGATTGTCTGCACCAACAAATGTCAGACAATTTAGGAGGTTAAATGCCTTGATTATATCAACAGTTAAACGGGCTGGATGGGCGTTTGCTCTTGGGTTGCCTTCGGTAGCACCATTACCAGTCGGAATATTACCCTTGTGACCCCCTCTACTACCACCTCTAGTTGGACGTGGCGGCATGGTTCCTGAGATAGTGAACAACTTATAAGATCGCAACTATGGTATAAACGCTTTGAACAAAAGTATGAAAAAACTAGACTTTTCTAAACGACATCTCAAACGACATAAAATTCATCTCAAATCATTGAAAGCTTACGTCTAAGAGTCTACAGAATCTTAAACCTGGCTCTGATACCAACTCTGTCATGCCCCCGACCAGAGGTGGACCTTCATATACTATTCTAAAATATTCCTGCTTACGAGAAATATAATATCCAAAATATCTTGCAAAAACATAACATCGACGAGATAATTAGAGCTCTAAACATATCCCAAATCAAAAGCTAGCATTCATGATCAAACTCCAATAAATGCAGTGAAATCAGATAACAATAGTTCCTTCCCAAATATTGGGGGTCCCAAAAGCTACTTAATCAAACCATTATAAGTTTTCATTCTCAGATCACTAAAGAGAGTATAAAATTAAAAAAACAACTTCAAGCTCATGCATATAGCTACCTCCTCTACCATTGTCTAAGCTCAATTACTTGAAATGGGAGGAGAAGGGGGTGAGCATAAAGCCCAGTAACATGTCATGGCAACGCATGTATCCAATAAAGTATAGTTGAGTACAAACGAAGTATATGAAACAGAAGTGTGAAGACGATAGATAATCTTAGCACGACAAATAATCTCATTTCGGGATATTCAACCCATCAAAGATCAAATCAAAGTCAAAGTCAAATGAACACATTCAAATAATTGAACTAATAATCAAATACGATACAATCACGTAATTTGTGACTGTAAAGCACGCTAATTGAAGCACGTGAAGGTTCTAAGTTTAAAGTTTGCATACCGGTAGCAATTGCCATAACATTTCATGGCATCATATTAACCTAAGCACGTGAAGGTTATAACATTAGCTCAATTCAAAGAGGTCCAGTGGACTTCAAAATATCTCAAACGCATAAGAATCGCAAAACATCAAAACTTTGTATTTCAAGTAAGGTAGCTTAACGATTTCATAAAATACTCGATATTAGACTAAAATTGAAGAGGACGAATAGACGAGCTCAACGAAAGTGAAATCACTTAAATTTGAGTTCGCATGAGCACTAAAATATAAAATAAGAAAACTAAGAGTAAAAGGAAAATGAAAGTAATATATACCTCCTAAAAGGTGACACATGTCAAAGTACTTCTGCAATTACTAGGGCAATTCTCCTAAAGGAGTCTAAAAAGGACTTTAAGGAATTAAATGGCAATCATAGGTAGTCTGCAGCAGGGGAGATTTATAGTAACTGTGCAGGAAAATAAAAAGAAGAGAAGAAAGGCACCAACCAGCAAAAATGGCAGAAACAAACAAGTCCGTGTCCAAGGACACAATAAACGGTACTACACAGATCCACAATAATTGTGAGAATATGATACACAGATACGACGGTAAAATGAATAACAACAATTTTGCCAAATTATAAACTCATTGTTAACCCACCGTCAGAGAAACAAAATCAATCAATGGTATAATGATAACGAGGCAAACATGTGCATGAAACCTTTACCTCAATTTATATGATAAGATTTGCAAAGTTGCATAACCTCCGAAAATCTCAAAACCTAAATAACTGAATCAGCCTAATTACGTTAAATTCTTCGTAAATACAATCCTAAAGTGATTAAATTCATCCTTATAATAAAAGGGGTTCAAGATCACTTACCGATTATGTGCAAAAAATTGCAATCCTCCAAAACTCTAGTTTTTCCTTTCTTCTATCTCTCTGTAAGCCAAAACTGAATGTGTCCATAAAACTGACTTGGCTAGTTCTTAAAAGTCTCTAAGTTTGGTAAATAATTAAATGACCCCTAAACATTCATTACTTATTTCAAAATACCCCAAAAATAATTAAATTTGTAAAGATGCCCTAAATAACAATAATTTAATTACTAGTTATTTGGGGTCTTACATTTAGCTTCTTTGTTTTTCTTAGATATTGATTTATGATGTTATGAAGCAAAGAATTAGAGCCAATGAATTGTTGAGACAAGGGCAAGACGCAAAAATCAATGACTGAATTTTTGGGCTTTTTTTGCACCTCCACCCCCGCTTTCTGTCCTTGGTGCCTAGGCATGCTCCTTTTTGAAGGGGTTGTGCCTAACCCTAGGCAAGGCGCAATCTCTATGCCTAGGCATGCCTTTGTAATAGTTAGCATGTGTGGTATTCTCCTACTTCCGAGGTAAGGTTACTCTCTCGACTTGTATAGTATACATGTCACCCGTAACTTATGTAAAAATAATGTATGATCATTGGTACGTGTACACAAGTCATTTAATATAATGAGGTATCAAGAGGTATCGATACTAGGCCTTGGAGTAAAAATTCGAATACACATGGACGGAAAAAAATCATGTGAAAATCACAAACAAACAAACAAAAATTCAAAGTCTAGTCCTCTTATTTATGTCGCAGCGGAGTCGCCACTATAGTGAACCTCTATTAAGAATTTAGACTGTGGAAAGTCTAACTCGAGTCGGCATCTTATTCTTAGGGTTATTTAATAACTAATGAAGATAAACAAGAATAAATTGAGTCTGGATTATCCAATTTAAGCTTCTGACCTATGAAATTGGAGATTCAAATTATGCAACAGGAATTTGTTAGGCACCACTAACCCTAATTAGTCTCTAAATTATTTTTATGTGTTTTTTATTCAACATAAATAATAAAAAAAGTCTAATTTAAACTTAATTTGGTTTGAATTAGACAACGAGAGTCAAATGGCCTATGTACCCGACCGGACAACTCAAGATCAAAACGAGACGACTTAGATCTCGATCTTTGTTTTCTCACTGGACTCAACTTCTTCTATTCTAAATGGACTTAGAGTTCTAATTAACTACCCATATAGTTGTCTAAAATTTGTGAGTACAATGAAATAAAACCTCTTATTTGAATTTTGTGTTTTTATTTTTATGTTTAACCGAGATCTGGTCACATGGAGGGGAGGCAATCCAAGACTCTTTAAATCCCTAGGTTTTCTGCAGAATTTCTCTTTCGGAGGAAAGTTTCACAAAAAGTCCCTTTTTATGTAGCCTAAGGGATAAGTTTATAAAGGTTCAGGACTGAGAAAATGGTAAAGTTGACTTTTTTCGTTCATAGTATCTCTAACAGGATAGAATATTTGATTTAATCAAAAGGATCTGAAAAGTCAACTTACCAACATGTTCTTCATAATTAAAAGGCCTTACTTGCCGGTTTATTGAGAACCGACGGGTTCACTCCTTAAATAGAAAATATATATATTCTGAATTTTGGGAGATTAATTGCCCTTAAATTTTAAAATATTTCTAAAAAACAAATGGGATTCACTAGAATTTGAAAATCAATTCGAAGTCAATATCTGCATCAAGGATCAATCCCAAAATCAAAAATCAATCACAAATCACAATCTGAATCAAGTCAAAATCTGCTTACCTTAACGTTCGTTGAACTTAACAAATTGTACTGGTTTATCCAATTGGACAAGATTACTCATTGGGCTGGGCTGGGTTGGACTTTAACTGGATTGCCTTAATAATTAAATTAAGCTTATATTTATTACTAGTTCTAGACCCATAATAACAACAAAATCCTAAACAATAACAAAGACTAAAAACAAATAAGTAAATAAATAAACCTACAAAAATGAGGTATCTATATAAGAGTATATATCTTCTACGAATTTTTTGGATTGACATGTGGCAGTTTTTAAAGTTAATGGGGTTGACTGAAATTACCCCCTTACCTCAAAGGGTATAGGGATATTTTCCATTATAAATACTCAGGGAAAGTAAGTTTTTTGACCCGGCTTATAAGTTCTTATACTCGCTTGAGTTTTCGTCTCCCATATTTAGGCTTAAGTATCAGAGGTTTTTCGTCAGATGAATCATTGTTGTCTATTGTCTTGCATTCGCCTGTTTGTGAATTATTTAAGGCCTCTCTAGATTTTCTGTAATTAAGACGTAATTATATATTTTCTCTACTTCATACAAAGAAATGAATGTTTAATCGTAACACACACAAAAAAATATGGATGTTGTATCACTTTGCCTTCTTAAAGCCTCTACTTGGGCCCTACAACAGAACTTTTCAAGTATCAAAGTACTAACAACATCTATTTTCCTACTTAACTAGATGTCAGGATTTGAAGGTGTTTTATATATGTTGAAATGTTACATTGTGTCAGACTTCCATCGCTTTAGCATCGACGGGGCTCCTACACATCTATTCAAGAAGGCGAGACAGCTAGCTTCCTTTGCATGTCAAGCTAGAATTATTGTCCACCAGTATTGGGCCACTGAAAACCGATGATTGTACATAGTATATAGTGATGACTTATATTTTAGAACTATGTGTGTATTGAGTGCTCATTATTTATTTGTGGGCTTCAATACGAAGCTTTTGGTTAATCTCTATAGGCCCTAAGGTCACGTATGATCAAATTATGTATCTTTTATTTACTATCGATGCAATTCTCTTATTATATATATATATATATATATATATATATATATATATATATATATATATATATATATATATATATGCGTGTGTGTGTGTGTGCGCGTGCGTGCGTGTGTGTGTGACTTGGGTTAAGTTGCCAGCGCGATTTGGCCGTCCACGCGAAATCTATGGACGGTCCAGATCATTTTTTTGTTTTTTTAAGTCCGTCTGCTACATTATGTAACGGACAATTTTTTTGACAAAAATAGCCCTTGCTCGTGCAATTGATTGTGCACTTTAGTTTGTTCGCTACATAATGTAGCGGACATGATATAAAAAAACATAAACTTTCATTTCACTTTCATCTCGAGATCCGTTTGGGTAAGACTCTCTCTCTCCCTCCCTCCCTCCCCCCAGATCTGTTTGGGTAAGACTTCATCTCTCTCTCACCACGGCGGCAGCTATGTATGTGAGGAAGCCCAAAAAGAAGAGCGGTGAAGTGGTTACTGAGGAAGAATAGATGGTTTCATAATGACGTGGGCACTGTACTGGTCTACGGGCCACCGGCGCCCATGACTTGCCTCAGCTGAGGGTTCCAGAGCGGCAACGGTGGCGCTACTTGACTGTGATCATGAAGTGGGGTTACTGAGTGGCTAATACGTGGATTGTGTCGTTTGCGATTTGTGGAAGAATTGAAGAGGTGAAGGACTTTGTGGTTAATCGGAGGGAAAATGATAGAACGGTGGCCTTGATTTGCAGACTTCACTTTATTCTTCCACCATCATTATGTAATAAAGAAAGACAACAATGTTTGACAGTAAATTGACATGCAAATTTGTAGCATGGAATTTTTTTTTCAACGAGTGTCTGAAACCTGTAGATCTGACTAATCCCGACCAATTTTGTGGTAAAGTGTGACCATTATTTTTTCGGCATAGGAAAGGTAAACTCGAGAAGAAGGGATCTATCAAAAGGGCATATACATATTTGTGCCGTGCAAGAACCTCCAAAGCCACCTTCGGATATTTTAGGATAGTGTTTGGCCAGAGAGAGAAAGAAAAGGGAAAAGGAAGAGAGAAGTGTAGAGCAAAGAGAGAGGAGTCGGTCCTCAAAACACGAAGCTTGTAAAAGGATCATCATGAGAGAGAGAGAGAGAGAGAGAGAGAGAGAGAGACGAGAGAGAAAATTCCGTGGTAAAGTGGTGAAATAAGACTGCTACCTTATTTGTCCGTTGCATAATGTAGCAGACACATTAATGATAAAGAGAAAAAGTCAGGCCACATTAATGAGAGAAGGGAGAGAGAGAAAGAGAAGACTGCTGTAACATCCCAAAATTTTCCGAACGTTATACACTCGCTCGATCAATTCACTAAAATAATATCTAAACTCAACTAGATAATACAAGTTTGACAAAGCAACTAATCCATCAATTAAATCATACTCCTAATAAGTTGTCACATATAGAACACCAAAACTGAGTCCAAAAATTTTAAATGATAATATTAGCTCATGCAGGGGTTCTAATGACTAATACTAAACTTAAATTCACTCGCCCGCTTGTCACTAGTCCAGTTTCAAGTAATCTAACGCTAATTACTTTTTGCAGAAAGGAAGTCAAAGGGGAGTGAGCTTTTGAGAGCTCAGTAAGGTCGTTCAAATGAAGAAATTACTAAATAACAATTCAATGATGGGTTTGTTTGCAAATACAATTCGATGATGATTTTCGGAATTTTAGAACAATCATAAATAGTTCGATCATATATTAATAAAATTTTAGATGCGATGCAAACAATCAAAGATACACGGACTAGTCCGTCCAGGTATTAGCCCGCATTAATACACCGACTAGACCATCAAGGTGCTAGCCCACACCAATACACCAACTAGTCTGTCAAGCTACTAGCCTATACCAATACACCGGCTAGTCCGTCAAGGTACCAGCCCACACCATACCTTCCAATAGACATCAAATCCCGCCAAACCCAAACACACCAATGCAAAATGTCATGTCAATTAACAGAATGACAACAATCGATAAGACAATGATTAAATCGATGCACAACGAGAAATAAATACATTGCATCAAATAGGATTTCCAATGAACATGTAAGACTCAAAACAGGGTATTAATGGCAACCGATGCAAATTTCATGATGATTATAATCGAGTCCACTGAAACTTCAATAATAATTTCAAAAAATGTTTACGATACCAAATAGATGAACTAGGGTTTTGGAAGAAATCACTTACCACGATCCAAGTGAGATAAAGCTAAAACGCCCTCGATCAAATCCTCGGAATTAACCTAGGTTGACATATCATTTATCAGAACACATTCTACACTGTTATATTATAATCCTAGTGTAAACTACCCACAGCACACTCACTCCTTAATCCGGACGACGAAATTCGAAGCGGGTCCCACACACGGCCGACATAACCAGAAGACCTGTCACACTTCTCGAGGCTCAGAAATCCCCTAAAAATGTTTTTAATTTTCATTAAGCATTATTTATGGCTTAGTACCGCATATGGAATAAAAATATAATTTTTGAATATTTTCAAATTAAAAATAATTTCTTTAAATTCACCAAAACCTTATAAATTACCTTAATTGCTACTAGTTGGAAATAAAGACTCCTAATTTTTATAAAAGCCTTAATATATGTATAAAAATTATAAAATTGAAAATAGAGTTTAAAAGGAATTAAAATTATATTTAAATTATTCATTTTGTTAAAACTAATGCGAAACGGAAACTATAGCAAATCAACTCTAAAAATCACCAAACTTAATTTGGGACTTTTTTATACTATAAAAAAATTACTCTAATTTTTTTAATCACGTTTTCATAAGTTTAAAAGCTCTAAAAGAATTTTACAAATCTGAATTTTCAGAAAATACTAAAAATACATACGATTTTAAAAAAAAATTATAAAATTTTACTAGAATTTCTAACGTAACCCAAGAAATCTTACCGTAAAATTTCACATGTTAACGATCACTATATGCTACCCAAACTTCGTGCCAAACCTAACGCTAAACTGTATACATGCACACAGAGCACAACCCTTATACACTCATGCATTAGTTGCTTCGGTAGCTTCCCTTGACTTGTAAACACATAGAAGCACACCTGCACATCACCACCTGCACACCTATTCACACATACACCTATATATATTTGTATGCGTCTAACCACACTCCAACACCCATCTTCTTCCCTGCACACCTATATAAACACACACACATACATCATTCCCTTACACTCACTACCAACCTTCACACAAACAAAACACATTTGCATAACTCCCACACAGGCAATGGGTCTTCCCTGCTCTTGTTTACCCTATGTACATACACCCACAAATACATGCATACCACATACACATACACATACACATACCCACAAGACCACACACACCAATGGATAAACACACACACAAACACATAAAAATGTATTCAACTAACAGTGCTACTGCCTCTCGGCAGTTGCTCTTCTCCTTCCTTTGTTCATTTTGCCTTCACACACGCACATGTGCACCTCTCACGTAAGGCAGCACCCTGCTGCTACTTCCCTCTCCTTCTCTTTTCGGTCACAAGCGCACCAACCCCCTCGCCTTCACCTTTTCACGGCAGCCATGGCTGCCTACCCATGAACCCATCCCGGCTACATAAAACCCATGCACCTGCTCCCCACGGCAGCTTCTTCTTGATGCCTGCAAGCATTAAATTTTGATGGCACCACCCATGCACGGCTGTACAGCCACGGTTAGCACTATCTCTCGGTTACAACCCACACCCATTACACCCATCACACACACTACCGTAACCCATTTACCCTACCCCAAAAATAATTTGATTCGGAGAGGAGGTAGAGATCTTACTGGAGGTTTCACCGAAACTTGTTCTTGATCTTTTCCCTTGTCTCTCTCTCAGACTCTCTACATCTTTCTCTCAAAATGGGTCTGGCGGCCTAAAGAGGTGGCTGCCCAGACATGCGTAATGTGTGTGTGTGTGTGTTTTAAAATGAAAACCCTAGTTAGACTAATAAAGAAAATCCTACTCCCTCATTTGTCGCTAAATCTTCTTACCCGAACTTATTATCGTGAAAATGGTCCACTATTAAACTTTTATGATAATTCTTGCATTAAGAAAATTATCAACGGTTTATTACGCTATCTCGTTTGACAAAACGCCGCTAATAATAAGCGCACTGATACCAAAAATAAATTCGTCGCTAAAAATATATCGATGCTAAGAAAATTAATTCATCACTAGAATACTTGTCGACGTTAAGCATATAAATATGTCGTCGTTAAAATTTTCGTAAAAATATTATTTACGCTAATTATTACTAAGTACATCAGTTAATGTCACTTATAATTGTCATCTTTAATATATAACTAACATTTTTTAAAAATTCGTCGCTAAAGGTTACCATTAAAATTTCACTTGCGGAAATCGACGCTAAATCCTGCGCATAAAAGTCGTCGCTTAGTAACAAATTATCCGGCTAGGCAATACCAAGGTTCGAGGTGTTACAACTGCTGCCGTATTTGTGCGCTACATAATGTAGCGGACAATCACTTTACTGTACTGATTGAGGGTATTTTTGTTAAAAAAAATCGTCTGCTATATTATGAGGCGAACGGACTAAAAGGCATTTTTTCCCTAAATAATTCTTTTTTAATATTAATTACTCCTCTACCCCATTTTCAACCTTATTTATCTATCTAACCCCTTTTTGAAAATCTTGGTTCCAAACAGAGATTTCAAGTGAAAAATCACGTTTTCAAGTAAACGTTATTATGAAATCTCTATTAGAATCAAGATTTTGTTTAAATTAGGCAAATATATTAAAAATGTGATTTGGAACCACGTTTTTCAGTTGAAATGTCTGTTTGGAATCAAGATTTCTAAAAATGGATTAGATAGGTAAATAAGGTTAAAAATGTGTTAGAGAAGTAATTAAGTATTAAAAAAATTATTTAGAAAAAAAACTCGGACAAAAAGACCAGAGACCACTTGACGAAAAACCTTCAGAGTCCATGCGATAGTTCGGTTGATGGTTGATCTTCACGCCGGTGGTTGTCAGAAAACAAAATCTTAGTACTACATATGCGCAGGCGCGCGCGCAGTAAGAATGGCGCTGCGCTTGGGCCACAGTCGTCCTACCTTCACCTCCCGTCTCCTCCAATTCACCCAAACTCGGGTCTTCTCCTCCTCCGACTCGGACACTAATTCGCCACAAACCCATACAAAACTCGCTCTCCTACCTTCACTGCAACCCTCGGAAGACGCCCACGTCATCTCCCAGCTCCTCCTCCAACACCGCAACCCCTTCCACGCCATGGAATCCTCCCTCCAGCTCTACGGCATCCGCATCTCTCCCCAGCTCGTCCACCAAACCCTCATCCGCCTCAAAAACGTCTCCAAGATCGCCTTCTCCTTCTTCTCCTGGGCCCAGCTCCAACCCGGTTTCGCCCACGACTCCGCCGCCTACGACCTCCTCATCGACTTCCTCGCCAGAGTCCGCCAATTCGACGTCGCTTGGCAACTAATCGTAGAGATGGACCAGCACAACGTAAAACCAACGTCAACCACCTTCAGGGTTCTAATCCGCAGGTTAGTTGCTGCAGGGTTGACCCGCCAAGCGATCCGGGCATTCGACGATATGGGTTGTTTCGTCGAAAAAGAGACGGATAAGGACGATTTCTGTTTCCTCATCGAAACCCTTTGTAAGTACGGGTACGTCAAGGTGGCGACGGAGATATTCAACAAGAGGAAATGGGAATTCAAGCCTGATGGGAAGATGTACACAGTTTTGATATACGGATGGTGCAAGGTGAACAGGCCGAATATGGCGGAGAGGTTTTTTAGGGAGATGGGGGAGCGTGGGATCGAGCCGAATGTGGTCACTTACAATGTGCTATTGCATGGGATTTGTAGGAGGTCCAGTTTGCATCAAGAGGAGAGGTTCGAGCAGACGGTGAGGGATGCAAGGAACCTGCTCGAGGAAATGCGTCAAAGAGGGGTGGAGCCGGATGTCACTACTTATTCGGTCGTGCTTCATGTTTATAGCCGGGCGCATAAACCCGTTTTATTGCTTGATGAGTTGAAGATGATGAAGGATAGAGGGATATGCCCGAATGTGGCGACGTATACATCCGTTGTGAAATGCATGTGTTCGAGTGGGAGGATTGAGGATGCCGAGGAGTTGCTTGATGAGATGGTGCGTAATGGGGTTAGTCCGACGGCTGCGACGTTTAATTGTTTCTTTAAGGAATATAGGGGAAGGAAGGATGTTGACAGGTCTTTGAAGTTGTACCGGAGAATGAAGGAATAATCTCCGTGCTTGCTGAGTATGCATACCTACAACATATTGGTGGGGATGTTGACCAAGTTGAACTGTATGGAGATTGTAAAGGAGATTTGGGATGACATGAAGGCTAGTGGAGGTGGCCCTGATTTGGATTCGTACACGACGTTGATTCATGGATTGTGTGAGAAACAAAAGTGGAGAGAGGCTTGCCAGTATTTTGTAGAGATGATTGAGAAGGGGATTCTCCCGCAGAAGGTCACTTTTGAGACGCTCTATCGAGGCTTGATACAAGCTGATATGTTGAGGACGTGGAGAAGATTAAAGTGTCCAATAATGCATATCACCCTTTAACAATTTAATGGACGTACGGACATATATGAATTGTTACCGGCTCGTACATCTATATGTATATCTATATCTATTATATATAAAGGGGATTCTCATTTTGATACAATACTTATTTTAATATTACATAACTATCTATCTACATTGAGAATATATATATATATATATATATATATATATATATATATATATATATATATATATATCGATATGCAGTTATTACTATTTAAATATTTTAGTTTTTATCTTTTTAATAACTTTTTTTATAATGACACTTGTTTTATATATATGAAGGTCAAAGTTGAGAGAATGTATCATTTTCTTTCCTACTGCATGTATCTTTTTATGTCATTTGGCATTTAACCAATCAAAAGAAATTATATTTTTCTCTCTCTTCCACGTCAGCATATCTCATTTAAATCTCTCTCAAATTTGAACTTATATCTCTCATTCAAATCTTGAAACTTTCCTAAATTTTATACTACTCCAATATATTTTCATAATCTAACAAAATTAATCTCCATCCTTTTGTTTTAGTATCGGTCATGCACACAAGCAGTTATATAAGCATATATATATATATATATATATATATATATATATATATATATATATATATATATATGGGAGCTGATCCACTGCTAGCGCTAGCAACTTAACCTAAGTTGCTAGCGCGATCTGACCATCCACGGGCGAGAATGGACGGTCAGATCGCGCGCTACAACAACGAATTTTTTCACCGTCCGCTACATAATGTAGCTGACGGAAAAAAATCGTCCGCTACATTATGTAGCGGACGGCCCAACAGCGCTAGCAACTTGCTAGCGCTAGCAGTGGATCAGCTCCCTATATATATATATATATATATATATATATATATATATATATATATATATATATATATATATATATATATATATATATATTATTTTGTCTTATGTCACACAGCTTTTATACTCTTCTTAGTGAGTTTTATTAATAAAAAACCTCAACACATTTGATTATTACTATAATTACTAAAAGTGGTAGAAAAGTAATAAAAATGTGAAAATAATTTTATTTCTTATGACTGCGACATATAAGTATGAAATTTTAGCGGTTGTTGTTCCCGTGTGCAACGCACGGGGTCAATACTAGTAACGACATGGTTGGTCTGATGGATCAGAATATTGTATATTTCATTCCAATACAATTATATCTATATATACAGTACATGATCCTGTTTTGGGAAGTAAATAACTGCATGCAGCTAGGTGATCCCTAATTATGTGTAATTAACAGTAAAATTCTTAAAATTATCCCTCAATCATTGCTCATGGTCTACAACAATCAAATCCCTAATTATAACTCTTGTCTGCAAGAATCAAGTCCCTCAATTATAGCTCCTGCCAACACTCCCCCTCAAGTTGGTGCATAGATATCTCCAATGCTCAACTTGCCAAGACAATTTTAGAAGTTCTTTCTTAAAACTACCTTTGTCAAAATATCTGTTGACTAGTCTTTAAATTTGACAAATTGAAATTGCACTACCTTTGCCTCAAGCTTCTTCTTGATGAAATGTCGATCCACTTTCACGTGTTTTGTCCTGTCATGCTGAACTGGATTTTTTTGCAATTTCTATAGCTACTTTATTATCGCAAAACATATTAATCATTGTATTAAAACCATAGCCTATTTCCTTCAATAGCTCTTTCAGCCAAAGAAGCTCGCACAATCCTTTTTTCATTCGTCTAAACTCTGCTTTTGCACTAGACAAGGCAACCACCTTTTTTTCCCTGCATCTCCAAGTAACCAAATTCCCACCTACGAAGGTGAAGCGACTTCTTGTTACTATACTCCCAGCCCAGTCTACATCCATGAATCCTAAGATGATTAAATTTCCTGAACATGAATCCTAAGAATTGTGCGTAAGGCATCCATATGTTCTTCACTGGGATTGTGCATGAACCGGCTTACCAAGCTCACATCATAGGTAATATTTGGCCTAGTATGAGACAAGTAAATCAGTTTCGTTACAAGTCATTGGTACCTATCTTATTTGTGGGTGTCTGGCCAAGATGCTCTCCTAAACTATGATTTTGGATAGTAAGTGTGTCTGCATGCCTACATTCAAGCATCCCTGTCTTAGCTAGCAAATCGAGTATATACTTTCTTCGTGATAGGAAAATACCTTGACTTGACCGTGCTACCTCGATCCCCAAGAAATATTTTAGTTCTCCAAAATTATTCATTTCAAATTCTGTTGCTAGATGCTCCTGCAAATTTGAGATCTCATCCTCATTATTTCCTCTTATGATCATGTCATCAACGTAAATTATTAAGGCAGTCACAACAGTCTATGGTATTTTAGGAACAGAATATGGTTTGCGTTACTCTTTTTATACCCTTGTTTTCTCATAGGAACATCCAAATCACGCTTGAGGTGTTGTTTCAGCCCGTACAACGCCTTTTTTTTTTTACTTACACACCACCCCACTTTAAGAGGTTGTGGAGCCGAGTGGAATCTCCATATATACTTCTTCCTCAAGACTTTCATGGAGGAATGCATATTTAAATCAAATTGATGTGATGGCCAATCAGATTTGTTGCAAGAGATAACAATACTCTTACCGTATTCAACTTTGCTACCGGAGAGAGTGTCTCTTGATAATCTATGCCATATGACGGAGTATATCCTTTCACCACAAGTCTTGCTTTGTAATGATCAATTGACCCATCTGACTTATATTTGATTTTGAATACCCACTTGCACCCTCATCATTTTCTTTTATGCAAGAAGTGACTCCAGCGTCCATGCATCATTCTTTTGCAATGCTGTCATTTCTTCATTGATTTCTTGCATCCATCTTGAATCCTTTAGAACCTTTTGTACTGTACTAGGAAATTGCTTAGAAGATATTTTGTGTACAAAGGCTTTCAAGGGTTGTGACAATCTTTAGGCGCTTATATAATTGGCAATTGGATACTTTGCCTTCCGCTTTCCTATATCCGGTGAATATTGACTTGGTGGCTTGCCACGGTTCTCTCTGAATGGCAACTTATAGCCAACAACATTTTTAACATTATATATTATTAGATGAATCTAGAGATCTTACCTCAGGCCTATTCTCAGGAGATTGGTCATGTGGCACCGTAGTTGCCATAGAAGTAGGAATCAATTGTTCTTCTTATTGTTCTAGCTGTTGTCCTTGGTTAGATTTTGTGACAAGCTTCTGTTCACTGTCTTATGGTTTGACATTCCATTGTCACCAGAACTAGGGACATCTACTAACTCACTACTATCACTAAACCGAGCCATTTCTCCCATCTCTCACCACTCCAATCTTCACCCTCATACTCCCACCGAAGGGAAGGGTGGGGAATTGGTGTTGGGAAATACGTTTCAGCTTCAAGGAAAGTAACATACATCGTAGTGTATAGCCTTCTAGTAATAGGGTCATAACATCTATATCCCTTCTCGTGTGATGCAAAACCCAAAAAGATGCACCGGACATCACATGGGTCAAGTTTGGTCCGCTAGCTTCTGTGTATGTGAACATAAGCTATGCACCGAAATACTTTGGGTTGGAACATGAGGATGGAAGGCAGAGAAACATAAAGAGCAAGTGTTTGCAATAGGTTTTTGAAGTCCAACACCCGAGAGGGCATACAGTTCATTAAGTAAACTGTAGCAACAACTGCATCTGACCAAAAACGTTTGATGCATGAGCTGCTATCAAAATGGTCCTAGCAATTTCTAAAATGTGTCTATTTTTCCTCTCAGCAATGCCGTTTTCGTTAAGGTGTCCAAGAGAAACTGGTTTCATGGTATAATCCATTGTCTAGATAGTATCGTATGAGGTCATTCTTATCAAATTCCCCACCATTATCGGATCGAAGAATTTAGAATTGGGCCAAGTATTGAGTCTTGATCATGTTATGAAAGAACCGAACGATTCTCGTCACTTCATCCTTATTCTTCATCATATATAACCAAGTCATTCAATTAAAATCATCTATGAAAATCACAAACCATATGATACATGAAGAGATTAAAATGGGAGCTGGTCTCCAAACATCCAAATGAACTAACATAAAGGGTGTTATGCACTTTCCTTCCCTTAAGGGTAAGGAACACGATGACTTTTAGCAACAATGCAACCTTCACATCTAAATTCAGATTCATGTAAATCTAGAAATAAGTCTAGAAACAAATGCCTTAGATAAGAGAATGATGGATGTCTAAGCCGATGATGCCACGACCAAATCTGTTGTCTTTTATCCTCAGCCTTCCCTTGCAGTATTCATCTGACCGACATTGAAGTCATCCATGTAGTACAACCCATCCCTTTTAGTACCACAACCAATAATCTCCTTGGTGAGAATGTCCTGAAACAAACAAAACTTTGGATACATCAGTGCACAATAATTCAATTCTTTAGTGGCTTGGCCAACAGACAACAATCTATTTGAAAGAGATGTAACTAATAGGATATTAGAACAAGACAGGGAATCTGAGATTTTCACTTTCCCAGCTGCTGTAACAAGATATTTGTTCCAATTTGCATTGGCAATACATGCTCATCCGGGGTGATATAGTCTTAATAAACTTTATGGGACCTCACCGATTGTGAGTTGGCTAATGTAAGCAAGCATTTCTTTAGTCATCAGAGTATCCATCACTCTTGAACATCTCTTATAGAACTACTAAAATTCAGAATCAGCAACAACATAATTCTTTGTAGTTGTGTATCTTAAGATTGGTAAGATCATAAAGAAAGGTAGCACACTAATGAATGTAAAAAAAAAAAAACATGTAGTATCGTGGCAACTACCAGGTCCATATTTTTCTCTTACTTTAACAACTTCTAGTCTTTCATATGATAATCTGCTACAGGTTTGGCAACGTGGGAAAAGACCTATTATCTATTCCAAAACCTGCAAAACAAGATTCATGTATTAGATTTTCCACTTTAACACTTCAAGAGAAAAGAAGTTTGTCAAGATAGCATGACATACAAAACATACTTTCTCATTCCCGCATAGGAGTCAATAGTTTCATGCCAAAGGACCCTTCCAATGAAGTTATGGGCATTCTCGAGCTTGTAGCAAGAGCAATTTTATAAAATTTCAAACAGTATGCACATTAATCCTTGCCCATGAACAGTTGTGTAAGAAAACAAAAAGGAAAAGGAAATAAAGACAATAGACTAGTCTTCTTTTAGACCATCCGAGCCACCCACTCATAGACATGTCGTGTACGTAAATTATCCATAAAAATAAAAGAAGTGGAAGATGATAAGGGCCACACATAGCATCACCTTTTCATAGACATCTTAAATCAATTCATCTAGGAGTAAAATTTAATTTCAGGTATACTTATGCATTAAATCATGAAAAAGAAGTTGAACATCTCATCAAAAGTTCACAAATACAATAATGAATCAAGGAAAGAGGGTTTTGTCCACCTTGGCCCGATCCTCGGGATTACTTAAGTAGCTCCTAAAAAATTAACAACCAAGATTTGGAGAAAACATATAAAAGTATAAATACACTTGTAAAATAGAACTCTAAATGCGTGTCAAGCTTTAACTTCTAGAGTAAACTGCAATAAAATGAGATTTTAAGCAAAAGCATGATAGAGCTAATACCCTAAAAGCCTTGAAAAATAGCCATGGCAGTTTTTGATCCCTAATGAACTACTATAATCGAAACATAGTATGACAAAAGTTTTTGTATATAGTCAATACATAACAGAAAATACTTGACTTCATTTTTTCATATATACCACTAAATGATGGATTTCTATCTCTATAAGAATATAACTTAACTCCAAAAATACATGATTGTTTCTAGATTTGAGATACACAACATATGACGAGTGTTAGAACATTATATGCTCATGAATTTTTTTGTCAACCAAATAAAAAGAAAACCAATCTTTAGGCTTTAAGAAGTAATGTAATGCCTTGCATATAATTGGCCTCAAATTCTTGAACATTATGAACCGAACTTGACTTTCTCAAAATTACAAACAGTAGTGAACCAACATATTGGATAAGTTGGTATTCTATGCAATCTTTGGAGATTGAGTTTGGTTTTCTTTCAAGCCCAAGATAAAAGCTCAACTCGATTTCTTGGTGACGCCATGCATTAAATTGCCCCAACCTTGAAAAGGGTGCCAAATCTATTTGTTATTCCCATTTCTCTTCAACCCAACCACATTTAAAATAAACAAACCAAAGAAAGCAAACATGAATAAATTTGGTAATTGATTATTTTTATCAAATGCTTGTTTGAGAGGATAGAAAGTACTTATAAGAAACCACTAAAGAGACCCTAATCCTAACACGAAAAATTGTAAGGGAATTGTAAACAAAACCACGAAATCAAATCCATAAGAACAACAACAACCATAGTGTGAGTGAGCATGTGTCTCTAGGGGTAGTGTTGTATTTTCTTGTGGGGGTGCAAATGAATTCGGTTTTGAGGAGAAAGATATAAAAGAGGAGAAGATAAGTTTACTATAAAGGAACATTAGAGAGAGAGAGAGAGAGAGAGAGAGAGAGAGAGAGAGAGAGAGTTTATGTACCCGCAGGCCTACAATGGCCATGGATGATTAAGGCTGTTCAAGTATTGGAAAGTAACATTGCTACACACAGGTTCAAGTCCGACTTGTCTCGACAGCAAAGTTGTTCAAATTGCCATCAATCCTAATGCAAAAAATAGTACATAAAATTTGAACAAAATCACAAAATCAAATCTATAAGAACAACAACCAGAGTGTATGAATGAGCATGCATGTCTAGGGGCAGTGTTATGTGTTCGTGTGGGTGTGCATATGAATTCGGTTTTGATGCAAAAGATGTAAAATACGAGAAGAGAAGTTTACTGTAAATGAATATCAGAGAGAGAGAGAGATTTATGTGCGCACATGCTTACAATGGTCAGGGATGATTAAGATTGGTCAAGCAATAGGAAGTAATAGTGCTACACATAGGTTCAGGTACAATTTGTTTTGGCATGCAGAGTTGTTCACATTACCATCAATCTTTGCATAAGTTGTCTAACACAAGGTAATGCAATTGAACAAGGAACTACCTTCCTGGAATTTGAAAGATTCATCCAACAGGGAACTGCATAACGCCGGTTCGAATACATCGCCTTTAATAGTCTGTTCATAGATTAGTAAGGGTTTGTTGTATCTATATTACTTAGCTGACTGGTGAGTATAAAAAGGCGAGAATTGATGGAATCCCCCAAGGAAGAAGGTCCTCGTTGGCATATCTAAGACGACTGTCGATAGAGTATTATGTTGTTGATTTTGATGCATGAACCCCGATTATACATTATCCTCAGGAGTAAAATTGTTGTATTGTTGTCTTGGCTTAGAAACAAAGTTGATCGAGTGTTTGGTTTGAAAAGCAACAAGAAAAAGCGGAGAACGGAAAAAATTCATCAAACATCTGGGTGTGCAAAAAATGAAAAGTAACGGTGTACATTCGTGGATACATTCAAACACCTCGCATGAAATGTTAAAGCCAAAGATAACATGCAAGTAGTGAACCTGTGAGTAAGATGAGCAATATGGTGGACAACAGATACAAATAGAGCAAGTGTAGTTGGTCTAATTCAATTTACAGTCGGCATATTGGTAGTATATGGGAGAGGAAGTTCCGCTTCACCAAAAAGCCAAAGTGCTAATTTTGTACAAGATATGAGATGAAGTTTTTGGTGGCCGGCAGAAAGTTGATGGTGAATTCGTAATTGGAGGCGTGTTCTCGGTAGCATAAGAGGCACGTTCTTGACACGCATTGTTATTTGGCTGAAGTTTATATACAAGTTTTGTGAGGATAGTGAATTATGTCAAGTTCTTGATGTTGCAAAAAAAAATTCTGGGATGGTTGGGGGAGGAAACATGCAGTTAGTTCTGTTTTCCTACTATTGCGGCTATTTGTGTTGCCATGTTTGCATCGATTTTGAAAGAGGCCCGGACAATTTGTCATGTGGAGTATCTTTGACGGCATTTTGATCATGCAAAATATCTAGAAACATTGTTAAACACATGACACCTTTGTGTAGAAAAATTGTGTAAAAACACTGTTAAACACGTGACACTTTTAAAGCAGATGGAGATTAATACATAGATAACTATTAATTTTAATTTTAATTTTAATTATTAATACTAATATTAATTATTATTATTATCGGAAAGTATCCAGCGCGATCGTGGGTGGCTAACTAGTGGCTAAAGAAGAGCGCAGCATCAAAAGAGCAAGGGATGCTCCTCACATGACATGGCTACTTCAGACTTTTGCCGCCTCCTCTTATCCTCAAAATTCTCACCACCCCACCACCACCACCACCAGCACGCCCCAATCTTCAATTGCCACTCCTCCCACTGTCACAAATTCGGTTCAGCTAGCGCTTCTAACTCCTCAAGACTTCACCGAAGAAGCTCCCCTCGCGTCTGTTGCCAGACCACCGCCGACGTTCAATCCTCCGACCTCCAACTTACAGCCGTTGCTGCTGGTAAAGACCGTCTTCTCAAGGTGAAAATTCCGTTGCCTGACCTAAAGGCCAAAACTCAATCCCTTGCAAATAATGAAACCGGTCAGTGCTTACTTGTTTGAATGTACGCAGGTCCCCATATCCCACATAAGAAATTTCTCCATCATCGCGCATATTGACCATGGGAAGTCGACGCTAGCAGATAAGTTGCTTCAAGTGACCGGTACCGTGCAGATGCGGGACATGAAGGAACAGTTTCTCGATAACATGGATTTAGAGAGAGAAAGGGGCATTACTATCAAGCTACAGGTTTGGATTGCTCCAGTTGCATCCTTGTCACTTCCGCACCACTTTTTAGCTTATCCAATGAAATCAAATAATCGCATGCTTTACAGGCTCTTACACAAAACTGTGTCAGACCATATGTTTCTTTTAGCCAGAAATGATGATTATTAGCATTGGTGAGATCCTTTAGATTCTGTGCCATGATAATTTAAGCAACGTAACATGTAGGAGAGTGGCTTACGCACACTTTTCTGTTTCACACTGCATCGCAAATGAATTGCTTTATTCCAGTTGCTTCTTTGCTCTACAAATGTAACGTATAGTGGCCTCAATCAGTGGCGGAGCCAGAAAAAAAATCTTAAGGTGGACACCAAATAGATAAGACATAAATTGTCACAAATATTTCCAAATTCTCAATCCAAAATTAAACACCCCAACAAACCTCAATCTGAAACCTATACACCTACCACCCATGAGCAGCAATTGCAATCGGAAGTTAAAAGTTCCAAAATCTCAATCTGAAATAAAAAATCCCACTAGCAGTCCCAATTCTCAATTGCAAATAGTAAGTTCCAAAACCCAATTGTCAAATCTTAAATTAAAAGAAAAAAAGGAAGGGTTCAAGTTCAAGGAATTAGAAATGTTAAGAATTAACACCGGAAGTCTGAATCTTACCTTGCTTTCAAAGTGGAGGATTAGGGTTTGCGATTTTGCATGGAGGCGTTGTAGCAATTTCAATAATTAGTGGAAGAATGGTGACTTTATACTTGGGGAAAAAAGCTAGGGTTCTTCATGATTTTCAAGCTAAAGGGATTGTGGTGGAGAAAATTAGGTGAGATACTGAAATTTTGGGAAAGAAAAGATCGAGGAGAGCATCACTGATCGTTGTATCAGAACAATACACCACAATGAATTGATGAGGCCGGAGGAATCGACGAATTGAGCAATACATCACGACTTCAACCATCTTGCCATTATTGGATCTACCGTCTACGCGACTACGCCGGTCACAGGAGGTGGACCGACGAGTGGAGGCAGTGGGCCTGGCGTTGAGGCTGGTGAGGGGACGGAGGAGTTGGTGTGCTCTGTCCGTTATGTTGCTTTTAGGGTTTGGAATTAGAAAGGCTTTGAGAACAGTAGAGAATTAATTGGATTTATTGTGTTGACTTTGTATGTGGATTTTTTTTAGAGTTAATTACTCGGTTGACCACTGTACTTTTAGGCAAATTCAACTTTGTTCACTGGACTTCGATTTGTGTCAAAGTGATAATTGAATTCTTCAATTGAGCCTAATCGGGCCATTATGTTAATTTTAGACATCCACAGGCCCGTTAATTTCATTAAGTCAGGGGTAAATCTGTCACTTTCAAAATATTTTAGGTTTTTGTTTTATTTCTTAACTTCTTTCCATTTTCTTCTCTTTTCTTCTTCTCTTCCTCCCCCCACTGTCGACCTAGCTCACTAGCAGCCAACCACCACACCCATGACACCCCACCCAAGCCTCGTCACACACCCCAACACCTCTCAACACCCCATTTAAGCCTCGATCTGGTGTGTGACAGTGTGTGGGATTCGGTATGTGTGTGTGACACCGCCTTCTCGTGCTCCTCCGTCCACGGCCACCTCGAGGAACCTCACGCAATCCCTAACCCAGTCCTCAAACTGTAATTCGAGAGCTACGGAGCGCGATCGACTCATTGCTAATCATGATCGTGAAGTTGGCAGTACACATAATTGAATCAGCAGGTTATGGCAGGGGTGTTTGATTTTTTGCTTATGTGTATGAGATAGTATTTGTGGGGGATTGGGTGTTTGTGTGTGTGTGGTGCGGGGTGAATTAGATCATAAGAGTCTCTGTGTGTGTGGTGTGTCGGGTGGGGGCTGGGGGTGGGATGAATTGGATCAATGAGAGTGCCTGTAGTTGTGTGGTGAACTGGATCAGTGAGTGTGAGCGCGAGGGGTAGGGTGTTACCGTAGGGTGTTTGGTGGTTGGTGGTCGAGGCGTGGCTGTGCTGGGTGGTTTGTGGTGGTGTTAGGCTGGTGGTGTGGTTGTGCTCAGTGGTTGGTGGCGGCATCGAATGGTGATGCTGGGCTTGAAGAGAAACCAGGAGATAAATAAAGAAGAAGAAATTGAAATGACATATTTACCCCTGGATAAAGTCACTTAATGGACTTAGGGCTAACGTAGCCTAACAGAGTGACTTGATTGGACAAATTAACAAATTCAATGGTCACTTTGACACAAATTAAAGTCCAGTGACCAAAGTTGAATTTGCCCAATACTACAGTGGTCAACGGAGTAGTTAACTCGTCTTTTTATAGTTAATTTGTATAAGTTAGCATCTTAAATGACTAAAAAGACGTTTTTTTAACTATCTTTAGAATTTATAGGTAACTTAACATGTAAAATGACTAGAAATATATCTCCTTGTAAGTAATTTTTTAAAATTTTAGGTGGGCACTTTTCTTATTGGGGATAAAATATACCATACCAAATGAAAAAATCACGGAGAAACGGGTGGGCACCGGCCCACTGGTGCCCCGCACTCCCTCCGCCACTGGCCTCAATGATATTAACTCGAATGGGGCCTTTTCAAGGGTAAATGCGTTATGTATGCTTTTTGACGTTGCTGCTGAAGGTATGCTATGCAACTGGGAGCTTCCGTTGACACTAAATGATGGGACTGCTTGCACAAATACGGAGAAATTGGAGCTGAGCTTGGACTTGGTTCAGGCACTTTTTGGAACTATATTGTCATTCACTTATTGGCAATTATAGTATCAAGGCAGTTAAGTAACAGTATTAGGATAATTAGGTATATCAGGTCTCTTACGGTTTCAAAGTTTCCTATGATAATGTTTGGGGAAATACAGGGTTGCACTTACTACTCCTCGGGCTGAAAAGAAGTTTGATGACCTGTCAGAATATGGAGCTTATTCATCTCCGGTCTGCGGGTAGTTGGTCGGGGGGCTCAGATAGACCATTTGTTTCCCGAGTTGGATAGATTTGTGGTGACGGTTGCTTGGAGGGAGAGACATGGTAATGCTACTCCGTATTGCTTACGTCTGGTTTGTTCTGATCATGCTCTTTTGCTTCTGATATGTGGTGGGCTCTGAAGAGGCCAGTCTCTTTTTAGATTTGAGAACATGTGGTTTCAAGAACTTGGCTTCTTTGAGTTGGTCGCAGGATGGTGGCAGAGTAATGAGGTGGAGGGCAGCCCCAGATTCTTTTTGGCGCAAAAATTGAAGATGCTCAAGAATGATTAACGGACATGGAACTGAGAAGTTTTGGGTAGAGTTGAAGTGAGATTGGCTAGAGCATTGGCCGAGCTTCAGTCCCTGGATGCATTGGAGGGACTTAGTGTTTTGAGTAGGAGAGGAGCTCGCCAGTGAGTAGTGTTGAAGGCAGAAGTTAGTGAACTTTATTTGGAGGAGGAAATTTACTTGAGAGTTGAGACTGAAGTCAAGAAACTTTTGGTTGGTTGTCGTTATGTTTTAAGAACCAGATTCAGTAATTTCTTTCATTGTCAGTTAGAGACCATTTTTTTAACAAGTATATTTTCTGGTGTCAATTTTCATACCTATTAAAGAAGCAGTCCCCTCCTTATCCAAGAGAGGTTGCTTGTGATTATAAAGCAGTTACAACTAACAATTCGCTGGCTATAACCGACAGCTGTCCAACAAACTATAACAACATTTCCCGCAAAAGCTAACTAAGTAGCTGGAGTAAATAACCAATAAACTGTAACGACTTCCCCCTCCAAGTCTATCTAACTACTTAACAGCTGTAACTAACTTCTGAACACAATTGATGGACATGATTACTTTTACAATTAATTGCACAAATAGACTAATATCGTGACAATCCATCCCTGCTTCCAAAACCTTATTCTCAAGGTTGAAAAGAAGGAAATCGAGCTTGAAGGAGGTCCAGTCTTCCCATGTGGAGTCCTCCAGTAGTGAGTTGGACCATTGCACAAGAAATTCCTCAACTTTAACTTGATTCATCTGTACCATTCTTCTCTGTAGAATTGCAAAAGGCTCCAGGAAGATTTGTCCAGTTAGGGCCTTGATCAGGTAAAGTGGTGCAGGGTACGTGTGCTTGACCAATATGCTTCTTGAGAAGAGAGACATGGAAAACATTATGAATTTTCGGGAAGAAGCGACTTGTAAGCCACACCGACAATTCTTCTAGGACTATAGTGTTTGATACTGAGCTTCATATTTTGGCGAAGAGCAGGGTTGCAACTTAAGATGCACCCAATCCGCATCCTGAAATTCCCTGTCTGTCTGTCTGTCTTGGTCTGTATCACTTCATTCTATCCTCAGCTTTGATGAGAGAATCCTTGAGCAGCTACACTTGGATGCTCCCGTGTTTAAGAAAATAAGCTACTGCAACATTGTTGGTGGAATGAGCTTGGTAGTTCAACACCAATTGGGGAGGTGGATAATCATAGAGGGCTTTAAAGTGACTTCTCTCAATATTGGTATGGAAGATGGAGTTTTACCAGAATTCAGCCAAATGTAACCAAGCCTGCCATTTGTGTCCTGTCACTAGTCATGCTTTTTAAACAGTAATCCAGACAACTGTTTAATCTTTCTGTCTTCCCATCAATTTGAGGATGGTAGGACGTGCCGAGATGTACCTTAGGTGCCCAATAGCGTGAAGAGTTCTTGCCAAAATGACTTAGGGAGAAGCTTGTCCATGTCTGACACTATAGTGGAAGGAAGCCCATGAAGTTTATAAATGTTGTTCAAAAAGGCTAAGGCTAGACTACAGGCGGTGATAGGGTGAGAAAGGGCTATGAAATGGTTTTCTTTGGTAAAACTATCCATCACTACCAAATCACAGTTTCACTTCTAGAAGAGGGGAGGCTGTCCACAAAGTCCATGGAGATGCATTCCTAGGCTTGGTTTGGAATTTGTAAAGGTTGAAGGAGGCCTGGCCTGGGTAGAGTATCAGTTTTTGTTCTCTAACATGTGTCACAAGCTGCCACCCAGCTTTTGATGTCCCTTCGCATCTGAGGTCAAAAGAAAAACACAGAGTTGCTTATAGATACCTTGCACTCCAGAGTGGCCACTTAAGGGGGATGAATGCAGCTTATGGAAAGCTGTTGTCTAAGACCTTAGTGTTGGCCTACAAAGAGCCTGCCCTTGTAGCTTAGAATTTCCTTTAGAAAGTTAGTGTTCTTAATCGCTTCCTGTCGCCTTCTCTTTTTACGGAGTTGCAGATTATCGACGAAAGAAGCATTCTCAGATTCATAATCACTGGGGGCATCGAAATCATGCAAAACAAGATGCACGGTTTAGGAGATTTTTCATACGAAACAAAGGAGGGAAACATGTTACATAAACACAACACTTTTAGATAAGTGAACACAAGGACGGACAGGGTTCATAGCAGAGAACCTTAATGATCTAGACTATATCCCGGAAAGACATACGGTGCAGCCTGAGGAGAGTTTATTACGCCCGCATGAAGGTTGAACAAAACACAAACGTGGAGTAGTCTGGTAGGCAGTGAAACAATCTTCGGAACGGGGAGATATTATGTGGAAGACGATTGATCAGATATACGGATGTAGAAGCAGCTTCTACCGAAAAATGTCAAAGGGGTATCATATCAGGTATGATAATCATGTAAAATGTTGGACAATTTTTTCACTCTGTCACCCCATTTTTCTTGGAGTATCAGGTGAAGAACGTTGTTTTTGAATTCTGTTGGTGGCTAAATAATTCAGAAAACTGCCATCAATGTATTCTCCTCCTAGGGCAGTTTGTAAAATTTTTATTGCAGGGAAAACTGAGTGGTTACCATATGCTAAAAATTCTAAGAAAACACTTCAGATTTTCTCCTCACGAAACAAATCCACAATCAATAAATGACTCAAAATACTGAGATCCTAGTCGAGAGAAAACTGGGAAAGCACCCTAGACATCACTGTAATCTTAACCAATGAAGCCATTGAAACGGTTGTTCCTTTAAGGAAAAGGTAAAATGCTACTTTTACACACTTAACAAGTAGCGCAAGATTCATCAATCTACATATACTACCATAAAAGCATGAGCTAGTGAAACATTTGTTAGACAACAATGTCCTTGCTTTCAAATTTATGACAATTCTATTCTTAATAAATCGAAATATTTATTGCAGGGAAGTACTTTTTCACCCCCTTTTTGTTGCTAAAAATGTACTTTAATGACAATTGTTTACCTTTAGCACAAACAAAGTAGTACATTTGCATATTAAGAGGTGGAGATCGCCTCTTCCTTCATTTTACAGTGAAAGTACAATTATTAATTAATATGAAATTGACTATAATGCCCATAGTTTTTAATGTATTACAATTTTCTACACAATAGAGGATGGGTTGAGTTTATTTTTGGGATTAGCATCATTAGTTTGGGAAATGTATCGAACTTTGATGAAACTTTTGTTTCAAAATTTTCTTAAAGAACACATTTTTTTGGTTTTGATTAATTCTCAATGTCCAGTAATTGTAAGAGCCGCAAAGTGCAATTTACACAAACACTAGTAACCAGAGCAAGTGAACGAGAACAGGAGAGCAAGGAAGCGTTTTAAAGAGGAGGATTTTCTCCATTATAATGAATTTGACTCTTTAGTAGTCACTAATGATATATTCATATTTTACGTCTTGTGATGATTTGATGAGTTAGAACCAATAAACGAAACTACGTCCTTGGATGTTCATCAGTATATATACGTACATAGTTTCAATAGAAGATTAGTTTGTCTAACTTCATATTTATAGCTTTCTGTCATTATATTTTACGATATTGTTTTTTTTGGGGTTAATAAGTTGTAACGATAAAAGGTTACGGAAACACTTTCCATATTAAACTCAAAAATACTATATGACATATTGAGAGAGATCTACAACCATGTATTTAAAAACGGTAGAAGAATTGAAGCCTACCATAAATTTTAAAATCTAGTAAACTACTAAAGGTTAATAAAATTAGTTAAAAATCAATCAAATCTCCCATGGGGATCAATTCTCAGTATTTATTAGAAGAAAAAGCTTCAAATACGAATTTAAATCTAGAAAGAAGAATGTAGTGTCTATTAAAATAGTTGTTTGCTTGAGTTCGTACGTGCAAAGCACGTTCATTTACCGGTAACATAAAAAAAGAAAAGGTTTTTCCAATAAGCCAGATCAAAACATAGACACCCAAGTATTCAGAATGTGGATTCCCCAATCTCTTATGCCGTAGTATTCAAACATTAAATATTTAAAAAGCCAAAGAAGCAAGGAAGCAAGAAGAATTTGAAGGTGGTGTTGTCTGCTCATATTCACTGGTGAACAAGTGACCAACTTTACGACCCTTACTTTCACCTTTGTAGCATTCTGGTCCTGAATGCCCATCAAGAGAAAATAAATGCTTTATTTCCGTCATCAACTGAAACTAAATAAGATTTGTAATTCATTTTGGGACAATGAATACATCAGATAACTTGAAAGGCCTGAACAATGAAACAGGTAACACCAGATCATCACTACCACCTTTTCTGGACGTGTCCTAATGATTTCACTGGAGAACAAGATTAAGCATACATATGAGACAGCCAATTGCAGAAAATGCAGAGGATCAGTGTTATAAACAAATTGTTGCATCTCATTTGTAAGCATCGGGGATTGGGAGGAGGAAGAGGTCGAAGACTGAAATAATTGAAGGGCTGAATTAGTGGCAAATAATTGGCTAGCTTCAGGATTTTGTTCCTCTGTAGTAGTCTGGTCTGGTATGCTTATGATAACCCTTGTTGGGTCGCTTGTTGAAGGATGCAATTGCCAATCAGGGATGATATGATTGGACTTCTTACAATAGACTTATACGGGGCAGAAATATGGCTATTTTCCTTACACTTATGACAACGAGTCTTCGGAAAATCCTTTTGCGAAGAAGCTTTTTGTGGACAGTCCACTCTCTTTGAATTTCCTCCATGTTCCTGAGGGGCAAAAACAGTTTCCAGATCTTTCTTACTTTCCTTCCAAAATTGCTTGGCTGCAGATGTGAATTTCTTCATGCAGAAGTTCTCCAAGAACAGTACCCATCTGTTAGAATACTGCAATTCAGTAAGTTGGCTTATGCTACTTCGTAATAAGGCCGAAGTTTTATTAGGAATTGCATCACTTTCCTTTTCATCAATCAACTTCTTGATAGTCTGAGCACCACATTGGCTGTAACGTTACCAAGATGCGCCTTTTGAAATTCTGTATAAAGAGTAATAAATCCAGCATAGTACTCCTGGAATTTTTCTCTTTGGCAATAATTGACAATATCATACTCGATCTGAAAATTTGTTGCTAGTACACCCTTTCCAGATACTCCCACATCTGCTTTGCAGTTTGGAATCTTCTCATAGAGGACTCTAATAGAAGCATCTAATGAAGCCAGTATCCTTTTCAGTCTTCCACTATCGAACACATTTCACGCTTCAGAAGGAGGTTTATCTTCAGATCCATCAATGCAGGCCCAAAATTATTGTACTTAGCATAGTTTGATCTATCGAACTTCATGGAGATCACATCGCCTTTGTCGGAAGCCATGACTTCAGGATAGAATTTACAAGAGGATAGATGAAAACAGATCAACAGAAAAGCAAAGAAGTAATCGAGCAGATTAATGTATTGTCACGAGCAGATTTTTAGCATGGTCTAGATCAACAAAGATAGGGTATGATGAGAATGATCCAAGAGAAAAGGAAGAGAGCATAAGAATTAAAGCAGAATGGATGAAAATGAAAGAAAAGGTCAAAAGCTTGGATGATGATCACGACGATGATGATGAAGATCAATGAACGATTAAGAAGAAGACGAGGTTATCAGAAACCAGCTCTGGTACCATGAAAATGTCTGAGTCACAACTTATAATGCTGAAATGTTCTGTATTGCACATATCTTCTCTGTATTTCAAATGCTAGAAAATATAATTAGGGGAACTATATAACACATGGATTCTACAATACAAAATAAACTAGTGAAGTATCACAGAACCATGCAGGAGACTATATAGTAAAGATTCTAGCAGATCTTTTCGGGTAGTCACACAGACTGGCTCTAGGTGTCATAGACTGATTGTAATCCAATCTCTTCGCATGGGGTTCTATTAAAGAATTTTTGAGGAGGCTGATCAGCTGAGGCCAAAGCTGGATGGTTTAAGCTCTTTATGACCACGAGGTGAGGATTCTCTATAAAGCCCCTTTTCCGGAGGAGATGATTCTCGAGGCTTTGCAAAGCATGTGTGATGGTGAAACTTCTGGCTTGGACATATTTAACATGGCTTTCATTTAGCCTTCTTTTACTGTCGGTGAGGTTACCAATGTGCATATCCTTGCTCAGTCTATTGGTGCACAATAATTTATAGAGTTATGGATCTTCCATTGAGGTTGGAGGACAGAAATCATCTACTCAAAAGTAGACCCTATGGTTGCTTGTTGGGTAAGTACTTTTGCTCTTTCTGTTTATTAAAGGTATTGCTGGTGCTCAATTGGAGACAGACAGCCTCTCTCAAGGCATGTTTTGTTAGTGTGAGAGGCTTTATTTAATGAATCCAGTGTTAATAAGTGATGTTTGAGAAAGCCAATAAAGATCTAGCTAATTGCTGCTACACGTGCAATCAGAATGGGGAAACTTTGGACTGTTTCTGTTGCATTGCCCCATGGCACGTGCTTTGTGGGATTTCATTGGACTCAGTGGTTGATACCTAAGTCTGTGATTGATCTTTGGAAATGTTGGTCTCTTTATAAGCAAAGAGGGACTTAGATATCTGGGGGTTGGAGTCCCCTTGGTGTTTTCTAGAGTATCTATCTGGAGGGAAATAGGTGGGCTTTTGATGGATTGGAGGCATCCTTGGAATCTTAATGGCAATATTTTGCTTATGCTTTCTTACTAGGCTAAGGGGGTCTACCCTGATGAAGCCTGCTTTCATTTTTTGGATATGTTCTCTTTTCTGCATGGTTGTGAAGTATTTCCTTTCAACAATGATCTTATCTTTAAGGTTTCTTATCAAATAGTTAGAAACAGTTGATAAGAATGATGTAATCGTCAAAATTAGGTAAATATATGAATTGAGTGAGAGCTTTCGTTGTTAGGAAGAGGCACTCTTGGCCTACAAGTAGTGGATCCCTTGCTCGCCTGACCTGATTGTCTTTTCCATTTGCAGTGTGATTTTATCGTTCTTTACTTGTTACTTGTTTCCTTTTGTAGCTTCTTGTTCTATATCATTGACACCGTTATTGATGATACTTTCTTGTGCAGGCTGCTCGAATGCGTTTCATGTATAAAAATGAACCATATTGCCTGAATCTTATTGATACTCCAGGGCATGTAGACTTCTCTTATGAGGTATGTTAATTTCACCCATCAAGGTTTAAGTCCTTCAAGAAAAATTGTTTTGATATTGCATTGATGCAGGTGAGACTGACTTTATTTTCATCATAGGACTCGATCACAAGCCTTGGTAATCACTATCACTTTGGGGAAACTGCAGGAACAGACCTTGTTTGCCTCAGTTGCAAAAAGAAACCTCTAGTTTCATTTGTTGCAAATAGCTCCCTGTGGTGCTTACTGCATTGCATCCGTTACCAATTTTAACAGATTATAAGAATATCCGTTTTGCCCTCTTTATCATTCATCCTACATATTCTCACTTGATCCAAACGCCACCAAAAAGCAAACCCTAGCATCACCTCTTCATCTCAACCAGCCCAGCCCTACCGTGAACCACCAAGCTCCCTGCCTCCAATGACCCAGCTCCACCCAGATCAATCCCTAGTCGCTGCTGCCTCCAACGACCCCAGCCTCACATCGAACAACTAAGCTCCCTGCCTCCAATGACGCAGCCCCACCCGAATCAAACCCTAGCCGCTGCCGCCTCCAACGACCATAGCCCCGCTCAAATAAACCCCTAGCTGCCGTCACTCAGCTCCCTGTCTCCAATGCCAGCAGCCCCTCCAAGACCGATCCGTAGCTGCCGCCACGAAGCTCCTTGCCTCCAACGACCCCAGCCCCCTTACAAATGTTCTTTCCTCCATCCTTCCATCATAATATATGGGTGTTGACGGGGCTGGGGCTGGTGGTGGCGGTGGACGTTGTTGGGGCCAGTGGTGGTGTCGGAAGTGGCTTGGGTTGTGGTGGGCATAGGGGTAGTGGTGGCTGGGTTGGTGAGGGTAGCCGCTAGGTTTAGGTTTGGTTGGAATGAAGAAGAGATAGGGACATGAGTGGGAGAGAAAAAGAAACGGTGATTATTACAGTCATTTCTTTGTATTAATTTGTGCAAAATATGCTTTTCAAATGCGCATTATGTTCCGTCACTTTAGTCGATTTGGGTAACGGTTGCAACTGAATCAGCACCGCAAGGGGCCATTTGAAACAAATGAAATGAGAGGTGCCTTTTTGCAACCGAGGCAGACCACAAGGTGTTTATCTGCACTTTACCCTATCACTTTTATGCATGTAAAGATGCCTTCTAAGTAGTCCCTAGGGCTTATGAGTTGCAGCTTTCGTTTTATCTGTTTCAATTACTCTCTCCAAGTCAGTACGATGAAACAGTTGTTGGTATTAGGCGAGGGTGTAAACTTTGAATGTTTTTTAGTTCTCTTTTGTCTTCCATATTTCCTACCAATTTCTATGGAGTTACCACCCAGTAGAAACCACATTTTGTAATATTTCATTTTTCTATGCTTGGTAGTACTTTAAATATGTTCTATGTAGTGTTTGTTTTGATTTACTTTGGGCTTAGATGCATGAAAGTAATGAATTTGGGTGAAGATACTGTTTTTAGGTGTTTAGTGGTATTTTAGTCATTTCCTACTTAAGGGGTGTTTTGCTAATCTACCTGGGTGAGCCGATACATAAAAATCCAAGGAATTTTTGGGCATGGTGACTCGAGGTTCACCCTTGTGACATTTTTGGACATACATAGATGCGATAGGTTCACCTTTTTACATGAATTCTGACATCTTTGTCAGCAATGTTCCTTGGCCTTCTTTAAGTCGATTTTAGGTTTTCTGGATGAGTGTCCTAGGTCCCATTGGTGCAAAAAACACTGTAACTTAACCCCTTTGGCCTCTCTATCATCAAGCTTGGACAATTAGTTGCTCAGTTCACCAAGTAAAAGACACATATGCCCTTAAGACTATGGTGATAATATTAACCCACAACTCCTTCATCGCCCTCTCTCACCTTCATTATCCAATCATCGAGCCACTACCATCAGTCCCACCTTTACCGCCATCACCATCATCACCTCCCTCACATCTGCCCAGATATATTCCCCTGAGGTTTCTGGTCAACTCATAAGAGTCGCCATAATTAGGGTAGTCGTCCTACATGGAGAGCTGTGGGACAAAGACACTCCATGCGTTTGAATGTAACGCGGACAAGTTTTGAAAGTAGTAGTGGCGGCAAAAGAAGGGTTAGAAATGAGAGAGGAGCACCACCTCCATTCTGCCGTCAATTTGAGTTTTGATTTTGGTTTCTCCATCAACTCACAGAGTGCACCACAAAGCACAACCAAGTCAGATTGCTGCCGATCCTGACGTTGGCGAACAGGTTGATGGGGCGAGGTCTCAGACCTTTGTGTTGGAGGGACGCTGTTGTGAACCGTGAAGAGAGGCGTGTTGGGGCTGGAGGGTGTGGTGCACGGCTGTGGGAGGAGGGGTGAGGAGGTTTGCTTTTTAGAGTTTTTAAAAGTCAGAGAGGGTAATGAGGTGTAAGTCGACCTTATTGTTTTATAATATCAGTGGCAGTTTAGTCACCTAGGTGGTCTAGGTTTTTAGTACTTAGTAACTTTTTACGAAGGTTATTAGTTGTAAGACAAATTATGGAGCTGCACTCTTTTCTCATGTTGTAAGGTTTCCATGGTACCAGAGCACGGATATGTTTCCCCTCTGCAGTTCCTCTCTTTATCGCCTTTATCTATTGCAATAGCAGCACTTGTTCTCTCCTCTATAGTCTATACAGTTGCAGCAGTTTCTTATCCACGATTGACTATTCTTTAGCAACCCATCTGAATCTGTTAGCATTGAAAAGCAATTCCGCACCAAATTTTCAGAATTCACCATTTAGCATATCCAAGATCTATAGAAGCAACAATTTTCTCCTTGCACAGCATGCTTTCGACGTAATTCCTCGCTATTATATGATCCCAATTTGGAACCATATTATATTCCTGTATGAAGTATGTTTTAGTGATTAGTTTCAAAAAGCTATGTCGATTCCAGACCAAAAATCTGAGTCCATCAGCATTGGTTGAAATGGATAGAATTACTCTTACTGGGTCAGTGTTATGAAGAGTTTCTTTATTGCAAAAGGTCAATGGGGTTATGTTGATGGCATGCCAATGGGACCTTCTGACGGCGAAGATGAAAACTTTGCCAAATCTCCTAGCACTTGGTTGATCGAGAATGCACAGGATTTTACGTGGTTTCATAACTCTGTTGAACCAAGCATTGGTATGAATCTCTCCAAGTAAAATACTGCCGAGGAAGTATGAGATTATTTGTTGGCAATGTACTTCGAGGCAACTTTTCAAAGCCATATCAGTTAGAGATGGAAATTCTCGGGTCATCAACTTTCTCATTTAATAGCCGAGGGGGTGGTCGACCAAATAACCCGCTATAGTTGAGGGAGGTCATTTGTATTTAAGCGAAACTTTAGTTTTAGTAGTTATTTTGAGGTCACTTTTAGCTGAGATGTTTCTCCCTCATCCCTACTCGAATCAGGTGATTCCTGGGTTTATTTTGTGTAGTGTGTTGAGTTCTACGACTTTTTACAAGACATGATATCTTTTGGAGGCTGACTTCATGGCCAAATCAATGAAGTTCTATTTGCAATTAACGTGTTCACGATAAAGTGCGCTTCAATGGTGACCATCCCAACTCTTAGAAACATGAATTATGCGTTGATAAATTCAAAAGAAGTTATCATTCGCAAAATTCTGGGACATACTTGCCTATAAATAAAATGTATAGCGTTCAGATTATTCCATTGCTGCATGCCTTGCATCTTTCATATGTCATCAGGACCCACCAGCCATTCAGAGTCATTTTTTATCTACCAAACCCACTTCCACTTCCACTCCCCGACCCACCCACCCCACCCCACTCCTCCAGGCTACGGTGTGGTCGATGGTGTCAGGGACGTGGTGACAGTGGCGGTGGCGGGGGGTTTGTGAGAGTACAGGTAATGGCAGTCAGCGCGGTGGGTTTGTGAGATAACATGGAGAGTGGAGCAATGGAGTTGCCGGTGAAGGTGTGTTGCAAATTTTGCTAAAAAGGAGAGAGATAGAAGATCAGAGACAGAAAATTATAACCCTGATATTATAGCATCCATGTCAGGAGGGAGCCAATTTGGGTGATAGTGGTTTGAACTATATTATTACTCTGTCAAAAGTAGGCCTTAACTCATTTCCTGCTATGGGATTCCTCGACCATTACTTTGTCCCTACGTGTATGACAGATCTCTGGTGGAGATTATTAGCATTGTCATGATTAGATCATATTTGTCTAAGCTCAAGACTATCTTTTTAATGCATGAACCATCTATCTTCCCGAAGAAATAAAAGAAAAGAAAGAAAGCGCCCAGGGCGGAAAAGAATAACCCTCAAAAGAATGTGATGTTCATGTCTACCTAAAGCCAATGTTTTCATTAATTGGAGGCCATCATTTGGCCACTACATATTTTCCACTAGCTTTAAGTCATTGTTCCGTTCGCTAGCCAGTGGTGCTAATGAATGAAGCTTTCTTCTTGGACTCAATTATCCGAACCTTGGTTAGGTAAAAGTCCTTGTATGCGTGTGTTGTTCACAAGGTTCTTGTGTAAGTATGAAAGAGAAAGTACAAGTTTTACGATGAATCCTATTTGTAGCAAAGAGTTCAAGAGATGGTGATTGACTTTATGCTTTTGTTCAACTTCTGTTGATGTTATTTTAAAAAGAGAAGAAATAAATGGGAAAAAAAAAGATTTAAGAAGAAATACGTGTGAGTGAAAAGGAGAAGTGATCGAAGATGATTATCAAGAAAAGAGACGATGCTCGGTGAAAATTGATTGTTTGAACTACGTCAGATTTGATTCCGTAATTGGGTTACGTAGGCTGCTAATCACTGGGGTATTCTTATTGGTGTTTCAGCTTTTTGATCATCTGTTTCCTAATCCTGACCCTGGCCGATGTTCCATCACATGTACTAAGTCCTTGAGGTTATGCTTGCTTAGGGGAGTAGTATGGTCATTTACATTCATTTACTAGTTGCTTTAAAAGCTTAAACTGTTCGAGGGTGCGCTGAACGATATTATATTGCTTAACACTCCCCCTCGATGCAAGGCCTGATTGTATGTTGAGAGAAAAACTAATGTGCGCTACTATCTAGACTGCAAATTGCATTATTATAATTCGGGATCAAATGCAAGCGTGAACAATTGAACGCATGACCTTCAAACCAGAATCTAATACCATGTTAAGTTACCAGTTTCTCTACAGTAGCCTCAATGCTTAACCTATATACTGAATGGCTCAAATGCCAACTCACAAGACAGTACAGTCTTTAGGCATTCTCTTCTCTCCTTGCCATTTAGGTGATGAGAATTGAACAAGAGAAGACAATAAAGAGGCTGCTTAACAAAGATCCCTTTCCAGTCTTGCCTTCACAAGAACCACCGTTCTTCAGAGAGTCACGGACATGAGTGCAAGGACGAAAGCTCTGCTAAGAACCACCGTTCTTGCAAGAGCGACTGACAGGAGCATATGCCGAGGTTGTTGATCATGGGCCCTGGTACCATGTTAAGTTACCCTTGCTCTAGAAGCTTAGGCTTCTGGATAATGGCCCAACCATATGTTTCTTGCTAAATAGTAGTTATATCCATTGGGTTTGTGTTTGGGGGCAGGGGGATGGTATTATGTATTAAAACTTAAATATGTGGATAGTACCTGATCTAGTTCTGCATTGATTTTCTAATTGCAGGTTTCTCGTTCTCTTGCTGCATGCGAGGGTGCTCTCCTTGTTGTAGATGCCTCCCAGGTGAATTGTTCCCTCTTGCATTGCATCGACTGTGGTCCATAGCCCCTCCATAAGGCCATGCCTCCTTATAAATGGCTTGCCAAGGGTCTTTTAAGGTTTCTTTCTAAAACCACATCGAAGACGGGGTGTCATAATCCTCCCTCCTTCTAAACTTAGCATCCCCACCAAGCTCCATAGGTAACCTTGTCACAAATAGCCTGGAATCTTCCCGTTTAGCAATTGTTGGATAATACGAGTATCCTGACTGGCAACCCTACCGGCTCCGGTCCGAGCTTTTCAACCATTTCTAATGACGTAAAATGCCTTCAAAGGGCTAGCTCATCGGAAACTAATGAGTTCCTTGGCAATATAGGCTAATGGGTTTATAATAGGATTTGCGTTTCTTATCTAATTGTCTACAGGAAATGCCTATTTCCACACCCCAAATGCTTGTCCATGTCTCTTTAGTCGCTAAGCCTAGTAGTTTCTCTCTAACACTCCTCTTAGTGAGAAATGAGGGCTTGGAAAAGCATGATAGGGTGTGGAAATAGATGCTCCCTTATATATAAGGCAAAAGTAGTAGAAGTTCTAAATCGCTCAACAGCAATTGGTTTTACCAGTCCAGTAGTCCTGGTTGACGTGTACCTTGCAGTCAGCTAAGATTGGTTAGGCAGCCTAACACACTCGTGTAGGACGGTGTATTATATGCATTTGTACACTCACCATGTCTGCTAGTTACCATCTTCAGTTTTATAGATTTATTTTAGTAAGTGTTACTCCTAGGTTTGAGACGAGGTGTTACAATAGTAAGGTTGCTCACTGGTGACTTCATCACAAGTTTGAAAAGCAGGAATAGCCCATAAAAAAGTCACAAGTTTGAAATGCAGGAATAGCACTACAAGGAAGTGGGGTTAAGGCTGCATAATTCGAACCCCTCTTTATAGCCTACAGGCGTGGAGCCTTGGGCAGTCCTAGTTATAATACTATTGGTGATTTTGACTTTTTATTAGAAGCAACATTGGTGATAGTGGTGCATCATATTATCAAACTTATTATATAACTGGAGTTATACATTTTCTATAGGGAGTGGAAGCTCAGACATTGGCTAATGTGTATTTGGCATTGGAAAACAACCTTGAAATAATTCCTGTAAGTTGGCTGCCTTAACCTGGTTTTATGCTCATGCTTTGAGCATCCAATATAATTTTAGACGTTTTATCTGAATTACTTGCTAGCTTTTGTTTGTGATGCTTGCTATTTATTTCTTTGATGGAATAATAACCCTGAAAGAAGAGTTTCTTTGATGCCAATTGTCTATGTAAGATCAAGACACCCGAAGCATAGGCTTAGAATTAGGCCACCTCATCTCTTTTAGTAAGCATTAGAAAACTACTTTACCACATAGCAAATTAATATACATAAGGTCTCTGATTTTAAGTCCTATTAGATTAGATTTGGAAAGCATAAGTAGACTACTTTACCACATAGCAAATTGATATACAAAGGTCTCTGATTTTCAGGTCTTCTGGACTAAATAGAACATATCCATGTAATCCATTTTCCCTATACCATCACAAAATTTTTCAAACTGAGTATGCTAAAAATATCAATGTCACAGTAATCGACATCAATCAATCATCAGTATAAATATATAAAAGACGAGTCATTCTCTGGAATTCTCAGCTCTCTGGGGAAGTTTCAGCTTACTTTGAATGTAGACTTTTAATCTGAACTTCTTAATATTGTTTCAATTAATTTGGACTTCTGATCCATTTATTATACCTTGAGTTTAGACATCTTATTATCTTACTATTCTCTTATTTAAGTCACATTGTACGCCTCCTTACTTATCTTCCTTCTTCTCTCCTCTTCTGACACTCTTTCTCACTCTGTCTATATATGTTGTGGGCAATGCACGCACTCGACTTATATGAAATATAACATACTAACAACATTGAAAATTCTGCTTTATCCATATGGTTAGTTACTTAGGGTATTTCAATGTTGATGTTGAAATCTTTCCTTTCATCACTGCACTTTCTTTTAGCAGCAAATATGGGCCAAAAAGTCAAAAAAGAAAAGATTGAAATAATCATCCTTAGATGTATCATGCATGTATTCTATCATGTTGGCATATCAGATATACAAACATGAAGGAAATTAGCCGTAACATTTCTGTTAAAGGGAATTTAAGCCAATGGGAGAAAGGTGACCTTAGGAGAATACACTTCCAATTTCCTCATAATCTTGGTCAAAATTAGTTTGTTTGTGTAGCAACTATTAAATAGCATGAATTATCTCATTAACATTTAGATATAAAATTGAATTAGCATGGAACTACAATTTTCCTGGATTCAAAAGCAAACTGTATTTTGCAAAATGTTAAACTGCATACCTCCAAACAGGAAGAGCAACAAAAGTAATATAGTATCACATTGGGAAAAAAGATATAGTTTATTTCATGAAGTACACTAACATGAAAATGAAATTGGAAGGAATGTTACATTTTTGTAAGTTCTACCCTAAGTTTATAGTTGTATGCACGAAGTCTAACATGTTATTGTCACTATGGAATTTTTTTTCAAAATTAAATTACAAGAGGGAATTGTAGATGATTGGAAGAAAAATGGAAAGGTATATGAGGTCTAAGATAACTTTCACTTTAATTTTGGAATATATACACTACAGGTCGTACTAGTGTGGTGATGGTGGCGTGGACGGTCCATGGCTGTAATTATGGTAATGATGCTAGCAAGACGATGAAGGCAGATACAATAGCAATATGGTGGGTGATGGTGACAGTAATGGTGCATCTAGTAATGACGAATCATTGTAGCAGTAATGATGGTAGTGGTGATAATGTACTAGCTTTTTGGCAACAATATGGTGACCGTGTTGGTGGCCATATAACTCTAATATGGTGGTAGTGGTAGCGACTCAAGAGACAATGTCAACGATGATGGGCCGGTATTGTAAAGGAAATAGTAGGACTAAGGTGGTAGTAGTGTAGTAGCAAAAGACTAATCATGATCGAAATCCAAAATTGAAGCAAATACCCTAATTAAACAATGGTGCTTCAAGATACAATTTCTTGAATTAACTTGAAAGCCATGTAAATTGTAACATCCTGGAATTTCTGGAACGTAACTCGTTCGATCATTCACTCTAAGACAATATTAACCTCACAACCAAGTGGGCAGTCATCATCAGAGCAACTAAACCGTTAATTAAATCATACTCTGAACAGACTGTTATAAATCAAATACCAAATCTAAGTCATACTCTCAACAGACTGTTATAAATCAAATACCAAATCTAAGTCTAAAATAATTAAATAATACTATTCACCCGCACAGGGGTTCTAATGGAAAATACTAACATCAAATCCCTTCTTACGCTCGGCTGTAATCCACAAAGGCAACACTCAACCTAATGCTGGTTATCACCTGCGGAAAAGAAGTCAAAGGAGAGTGAGCTTTTGAGAGCCCAGTAAGTTCGATTAATGATTTAAAACAAGAAAACGATACGGGCGATTTTACACTTAAGCCAAATATCAACTTTTATAACAGAGAAACAAAGCGATTCAAATGATTTTCTATATACAATCAAATGATAATTTTTAAAGGGTTTTCAAATAAAACCACATCATTTCAATATGAACATATGGATGAGTATTAACTTAATCCCTTAAATTAATAATCATTTCAAAACACTTTAGGTGCAATAAAACAGAAACAAGAAACATTGAACATGAGCAGTACACTATAGCAAAGCCACCCTGACAGTGCTCGATACGTTTTACTTATGCATATGTACACTGACTAGTCCATTTAGGTACTACTTTAACCCAACCAACATACCGTCCTTGTAACTCCAGTAATACAGACCATCCTTATAACTCTCAGATTACTAACTCGTGTCAACATTGAGAAGCAATAAATAGAATTGAAAATATTTTATGATGATTGAGTCAATTAATAGACGAGAATGAATCAGAATTTCAAACGATCGCTATAAGGCTCAAATTAGGGTTTCATGGGCAATTGAAAACAATTTCATGACGAATAAAATATTAGAGTTAATTAAAAATTTGATAATAACTCAGAAAATTATATATGATATCAATCAGATGAAATGATCAGAGCTCAATGAAATTCGTAAAGTTGTTTGAATTCAGAACAATGAAATAAGGTTTACGGAGAAAATCCTTACCTCGGTCCAAGCTAAGCGAAGCTAATCAACCTCGATCCAAAAATCTTTGAATTAACCTAAAGTGGCAGTCCATTTGTTAAAACACAATCGTGCTACAATACAATAAACCTAATATCAACTACCCACCACGTGTTCACTTCTAACCTCGAAATCGTTCAACTCAAAGCGCGCCTCGCACGCGGCCAACTTACCCGAAAATCCCGTACACTCCTTAACGCGTGACAATGTCCCAAAGTCATAATAAATTACAACAAAATACTAATATAGCTTAAAACATTATAGAAAGTCAAAATATGAATTTTCTGAAATTTTGAATATTTTCGAATTAAAATAATTTCTTTAAATGCAATAAAAACCCATAAATGGCCATAATTACTTCTAGCTGAAAATAAAGTCCCATAATTTTATGTATAAAAATTATATAAATTGAAATTATATAATTTAAAAGATATCAAAACTATTTTTAAATTTTTCGTTTTGCCAAAACCAATGCGATACAAAAACTATAGCAAATCAACTCTAAAAATCACCAAACTTAATCAGGGACTTCTTTATACTATAAAAATATTACTCTGTTTTTTCCAGGACATTTTCATGAGTTTAAAGGCTCAAAAGAATTTTACAAATCTAAGCTTACAGAAAATATTAAAAATACATACGATGTAAAAAAATAATGAAATTTTGCCACAAAATCTAATATAGCGTAACGCATTATACTACAAATTTTTTATGCTAACGATAACCGTACACTAGCCAATGCACGCGCCAAACTCAAACACGATCCTAATACCCGATCCGCACTTCCTTTCTTCTCTTTACTTTCTCTGCCTCACAGAACCTCAACATTTGCCACACTCAATGTACCCACACACAACAGCGCACACTCTTCACGCAGCACCCTCACAGTTTACAAAACCTCACATTACTTCTTTCTCCATTCCACCCACTCACACACATACAATAACCAACACTCTTATACTGACATTAACACACCCAGCACTCCCATAACACAGCTGCACTCACTCAGGTTTTCCCAATCACACATGCCATTGCACACAACACACACACAATAACACTCAGCTGTACACATCACTCACACACGTTTGCACTCACATGCATAATACCTAATTTATTCATGCAATACCCATTACACTCCCAGCGTTCATTCATTCATTCACTCACTCACATATATTTATATCACCTCACACACCCACTACCTCTGTTACCCACACACTTACATACATGTATTAACACACAGCACTGCAATACCCGCATCACAAGTACAACACACACCCATACATTGATTTCATTTCAGTTCACCCTCTCTCTCTCTCTCCCTCTCTATCTTGCCTATGAGACCCATCAAAAACATACTGCATATATGTACATTAGGGCACAACTTACACCCACACACTACTGACCTCACACAGAGATGCACGGCCATGGTAGCCCTTGAACCCACTGCCTCACGGCAGTTGGGTTCTCCTTTCTCACTCACGCAGTTATACTTCTTCCCTCATTTTCTATAATATACCCAAATATTCCCATGAACACATAACCGTAACCCATCTATACCCGGCCATAAACCACCATATATATATATATACACCATAATCTATATCGAAACTGTGAATCACCGCAGCCCTAGTTACATAAGATTTTTTTTTTCTTCATGGTTCTCTCATGCCCCCTCCCAACCGAACTCTAAAACAAAATAAGAGAGGAAGCTAGAAGGAGACCGAAAAAACCAAATCCCGATCGCCGGAAATCTCTTCCTTCGATCCCTTCTCCTCTCTCGAAATCTCTCTGTATCTCTCCCGTTTTTCAGAAGGAGGAAAAAAATGTGGGGGACGACTGGCTCTCTCTCAAACAATGGATATATATATATAACTCTAAAAGGGAAAATCACAAAAAGACCCCTTGAGCTTTCTCAAAAATTTACCTTAACCTTTCATTATTGCTAAATGGTCCAAAATAAATTTGTTTACGGTAAATTACGTGTTAGGAAAATTTATTAACGGCTGTTATGCTATCCCGCTTCATTGTTAAAAGTCACTAATCAGTATACCGATGCTAAAAATAAATTGTCGCTAAGAGTTGTTAAATAAAATATCGACGCTAAAAATTTGGAATCAACTCGTTAAAAAATATATTAGTGTTCGGGGTGTTACATAAATTCTATCCTCTAACTTGGAACTGTTAAAATTTTCACTATAAGAGCTTTTCTCCCTGCCTTGTTTTTCTATCCATGTACAGTAATCAAGAATTACCCTTTGGTCCAATCTCAGATGGCAACGGTCTGAACATTTTTTAATGACAGCTTTCACTTGTCATGTATAAATAACATAATAATGAACATCGGTAAAATTACACTTTATAAATCAAACAAAGAAACACGTACAGTACAACACTTCTAAAGATACAAGGCAACGATTTTGATAAACAAGGAAACGAAGGAGGACATAAATTACTAGCAATGGACATGTTGGCAAAATTTATGATACATTTTTTTCCCATGAATAGTGCTTTTAGATGATAGATTGGTAATTCTGAAATTCACGCTAAAATGTTCTTTATTTCTTAAACATCTAGTCAATATTTAATAATACACGGGTAATACACTTTCTGTGGAATATTTTTAAATCTCTCCCATAGTGGATTCTTTGAGTAAACAAGGTACCATTTTTGTCTACGCAATCAATAAGAAAAGGGGACAATATAAATATTCTACCCAAAAAGCATAGTTACCAAAAGGTGTAGGACCATACACATTTACATAATATTAAGGGTACAAAACAATGCATAATACATCACATGTTCTTCGATATACATTGCAAATACGAATTAACATACAGTACAAGTTCAAATCAAGATTACTCACAATACCCAGTACAGTGGGTTAAAATTAGCCCTAATTTGTCAAGTGGGTTCAGATGACTTGTCATACCCAGTACAGTAGGTTAAAATTAGCCCTAATTTGTCAAGTGGGTTCAGATGACTTGTCATACGGCAAAATCTCTTTGGTCTTCCCATTCTGTCGTATCTGCCACCCCATCGTCGATATCAAATAATCGATCTTCGTAATGACAGTCCTACCCTTGGACTTTTTAACAACATCCGTGGTCTGTCAGCTGTAGGATTAGTTTGGCTCATTTTTTGAAAATTAGGTACTTATTTGGCACATAAGAAACATTGGGTACTTAAGCAGTACAGGGGTGATACTTTAGGGCACAAATTTGTCATTAGCCAAACAAGAAAGACAAGCAAAAGGATTCAGATAGCTAACAAGGACAATGCAGTGTGTCAGAAATTGTCCAAAACATAAGAACCGAATTTCCTGAAAAGCAAACTCTCGAAGAAAAGCCTTGCGGCTTTGATACCATGACAAACAATGAAGCAGAGAATTCTGGAACGAATTAGCATTGATCAAGCCTCTCTCTATGGGATTTCTAGCATCATAGAGCACCTCTCTGCATTAATCAAGCTTTGTAGTGAGTGGCCTGATACAACCTATGGACCGTTACAATAACTACAGATTTGCACATGTGATCTTGTATGATAGTAACCTTTGGAATGTTAAAGTATCTACAAAGATGCACATGTGATATGGCAGTTGCGGAATCTACGATATCTAGAAAATGCAAAAGATCTAGAAATTTTCAAAGATATCAATGTCAGTAAGGTCAAATCAACTACTGCTTTATTAAGTTATTACCATTGATCCTCATATAGTCAGTCAACTTAGCATAAGCAGGTGTGACAATTCACCACTTTTCTCAGTGTGAGTCGGCAATGACCATCTCTGCCCCTGCTTCATATTTGCCGTCAGGGGATTGTACGTCGGTTTCTCAACGTCATATTTTGACATTTCATCGTTTTTTTTCTTTCGAATATAGGTTTCCATATGAATGAAGTCCACCTGTTTTTTGCTTAACCAAATGATAGTTCTTTTGCCTCAACTAGTTACTCTTTATTTTTTTTGGTAAATTGGTTACTGTTATCGTATCTTATGGTTACTAACATATTGAGTAGTAGTAATTATGATTATTTATGCACGTACTTAAAAAAAATGAAATCTCAAACTAATAGTAATTCCCTAATACTCTCAAAATTTTCTCTTAATTATCACCGAAATTTATCAATAAGATAAAGATAAACTTTTTTATAATATATATATATATATATATATATATATATATATATAGGGGAATTCTTTTATGTTGTTATGCCATAGAAAACTTTTCTATTGCAATTAGAATAAAAGACAGTTATGTCCTTTAAAACTCATGTATTATTTATAAAGGCTAAAGCAGTCATTTTCTTTAAAATTGATAACCCTAATTCCCATCTTTTTCCCCCTAACCACTACCACCATACCCTAGCCACCGCCGCCTCCATAACCACCATACACGCCGTCACCACCAACCCCCAACCTCGCCACCATCTCGTCGGCAGCCAAGATTTTGCCTCGCGCACCGCACTAGGCCCCGATTGTCACCCCAACCACCATGACAGACCCCCCACGGTCGTAGCCTGCATGATCGCAGTCACCCACGTCGAGTCCCGTACCACCGCAGCCAACCACTGCCGCTGTAATGAACCACCGATGGGATCTAACAAACCGCCGTTGGGATTCAAGGACAATAAGGGGTGGGGCAGTGATTTCCATCCATCTATCTTCCTCGCCTCGGTCGTGCCTTGCGGCTGTTGCCGCCGCTGTGCATTTCCGGTGGTGGTGACAGCTGGGGAAGATGGTGAAATTTAGGGTTGTTAAAATTTACAATGAATATTACGCGTTTACCCTTCGTGAATTAATACATTTGAAAGAGATATAGGGACATAATGGTCTTTTTACTAATATGCCATAGAAAACTTTTCTATGACATAGCAACACAAAAGTTTTTCCCACACACACACATATATATATATATATATATATATATTTCCTTAGGCTATTTTTATGTCTTTCATGTTGGAATTAATGAGACTTAGTGGTGGTGTATTTTAGAAAATTCCAATAAACGAAATCGACAGATTTCTCGAATGTCATTTAGACAATGCCAAGCCTATCATTAAAACTTGTTTAATTGACCAATCTTATTTTTGTTTTTAGAAAATTTTGCTATATTTAGTAGAAAGATTTGGCGCTCTAATAAGCTTAAGGTTGCGAGTGTTTCCACCGAGACTGACGAAACTGATACCTATGCCAAATTGAAATCTTGGCTGCCAGCACGACTCTGAAACCTGGTTCTAATTTCCAGTTGCCTCCAATGTCCCATATTCTCTGATGTAATAAAGGTAATCAGAACCAACGTAGTAATCGTGAAATTCTTAAGTCCTCTTGTAGCATTGGGCACAAACTTGTACTTTAGGGGAAACATGTGCAAGAAGACATTATGGTTACTTTGCCCCATCTATGCCAAAAGAAGTAAAACGATGTTGCAACTAACTTTCAAATAGAGGAAAAACAGGCTTGAAGATAACAATTACTGGAGAAATTTGGAAAGTACAAGGAGTTTTACTTCCTCAACTTCAGTTCAGATACTTTTTTAAACTGCAAAACCGTTGCCTGGGAAAATCTTCTGACATCGGAGAAAATCGGAGAGCAATTGGTACTCCTCCAAGCTCTTACTAGAATTATGGTGTTCTGAGACCCTGTAAAAACTAAAATGCACAGTTGATTTAGGACTAGAATTCTGATTTTGGGCATGGGATTTCTTAGTCAAATCTACAATCCAGCATTAACAGCATATGAAGTTCCCCTTTCTTAGTTGTTAGGTTCTTTTGACGAACACTGATACAAATTCACGTAAAGATGTCTAGCTTTAAAGAAGTTTTTGTTTTCAAGTACTCTCTATAGTACTTTTTGCAGGGCGTAGTAGTGTCTTTTCAGTTATTCTCTAATCTGAGAAACCTCTGAAGTTTTGGGGTTATTTTGTAAAATGACTTGTGTGATTGGGAGTTAGAGAAGTCTGGTATTAGTTGTGGGGGGTGGGGTAGGGGGTTGCGTGCAAAGTTCTGGCTTCTCTTGGAAGATTAGAGTTGGCTTCTCTGGGATGCTTTGCTGTTGGTATAAAAGAAGACAAGTCTGCCTTCTCTAGTACATCTTCTTTGGAAGGAGACAGAAAAAAAGACCAGTAAGATTGAGCTTCAGCTCCATCCCAGCAAGGGTTCTCAAGCATTGGAGGCTTGGGTTTTGAGGATTCGACACCGTGGCACCAGTGTTTCCTGTGCTGTTCTCTGCCGCTCAGATCTGAACACTTTGTTTGAAGGCACTTTATCAAAGTTTGTAAGAAGTTAACGAGTTTCTTGATGCTAGAATATAAAGTGGAGTACTCATTTTGATTTTCTAAGATTGCAGCCTATGTAATGTAAGTATGCGCATATCGTTTACATCCTCAATTACATCAAACACATGCTTGGCCATTTGCTTTAGAAAGATCAGCCAAAGTTTTCATCGAACGGATGCTAAATATAGGTCATAGGCTAAATTTCTGGTCAGGAATGCAATTAGAGATAATATGCTACTTGATAGCTGATTCCATAGTTTAATTTGCGTTAGCAATGCTTCTTGAATTTGCTTGCATACTGCAGTAGTTATGTTCTATTTAGATAGCAATAATAGACTTACATGATTGCACTCGTGGTGGGACGAGACTTATGCCTTAAGTTCTGAGCATGTGTTCCAAGTCGCATATGTGTGCATACTATTTTCTTAATTTTGGAGTTTATTGTGATTGTAATTCTTGAATTTTATATGATGATAGATATAAACACAATCCAATGCAACATGCCTGCTGCAGGTGTTGAATAAAATAGATCTTCCAGGGGCTGAACCGCAGCGTGTTTCCCAGGAAATTGAAGAGGTTGGTTAACTAGATGAGAAGACGTACTTCAATATGTTGATGTGGTGTTACACAATGACATTGTGTGGCTACTGAAAAATTGTCCAGGGAATTATACTTGAAACCTAATTTCGTCATCAGGATGATATTAACAATCTTCCTTTTTCTTGCATTCTGACGGCCATAACTAGACTCTTGAAGTTATTTATGTTTCCTTTTGTGTCGATGTTTGGTCCTTTAATTTTCTTTGTCCAGTTGCTCTTATACGGATCCCTCTCAGCCCATAAACCTTCTAAACCTGATGAAGTCAGGATTGGTACCCCTTGGCGAAATTATTCTACTGCCCATTCTATAGTATAGTATTTCATCCACCGTCATCATCGGCCAATGTTGATTTTATTTGATTCATTCTAAATTATTAATTTCTTTATGCAACTAAAATTTAGAGTTAGTTTATTTGTAAATATTTCCTGGTGTAGGTTGTTGGTTTAGATTGCAGCAATGCAATTCAGTGCTCAGCGAAGGTTAGTTTTTCATTTACTATTCTTGACATGAACATATGACATCCTCTTATTCATGGTAGAAAGTTATTGAGGAGTCTGGTTAGTTCCTTATATGTTTTGATCCTAATTTCATGTGTTCCTATTCTGCTCTTCTTCTTTTTGTTTTTTCTATCTTTGCCTCTTCCGTAGGAGGGAATAGGTATCATGGAAATTCTGAACGCAATTGTTGAAAATGTTCCCCCGCCTCATGATTCTGCCGAAAGACCTTTGAGGGCTCTAATATTTGATAGGTAAATATTTCACTTGAGTATCATGCTTGAACCTCTACGTATTGAGGAATTTATATACTTGATATGTTGCTTAGGTTATTTTTTTCCCCCAGTTAGTTCAGTTAATACTTTTTGTTCTTTTTTTTTTCGGTGTTCATTTTCATATGGAATTATGCTCAAGCAATGATGTAAATATGAACACATCCATTACTGCTCACAAAACCTTTTGTTTCCCCATAAAGGTTGAGATATCTGTGAATGCGGAAGTTGAATGATCCTATTATGGTACATGGTCTAGTTAGTGTAGGGGTATCCTTAGTTTCGAGTTAGTACTTCAAACAGCAGCAGTTGCTCATTATACAGAATTCAGAAAGCAGAAAAATAAAACACACCCAATAAGAAGCTGCAAACAGCGGTTAAGCGAGCACCAACCTTACAAGAGGAGAGAGACACGTTTTTGTACGCTGAAATTGCCATGCCAGGAAAGGGAGAACTGAGGAAGACAGAAGAAAGAAATGGCCAACCTAGCTGCTTGTTCATACAGCAGCCAGCAGGCAGTAAGCAGCAGCAGTTTCGGGCAGGCTCTCTTGTGCAGTAACAAATGATGGACATAGGAGAGAGAGTCGGCTCGAGAGAGAAAGTGACCAGGAGCAGAGGATACCAACTTTACTATCATGAGAGAAATTCTCAACTATAGAGTCGACAGTCTGTCGATTAGAAATAAAGGTACAGCACCCTTGCATAACCAAAGCCAAAAGAACCCAAATAAATAAAATATAAGTCGCAAGCACTTTGAAAACTACAACAGCATAGAGACCATTCGTTTAGAAGGTAATGGGCTAGAGTTAGTGTCAAGGAAATATGTCAGTAGTACGTTGGATAATAGGCTCGCTTTGGTCTTATTACTCTTGATGATTTATTCCACTTCACTCCGAAAGCACCAATTTATAGTCACATTGCGTGGAACCTTCAGCTCATGGAAATATAACATAAAGGCGCCCCAAAATTTCCTTAAGTGAGTTCTTGACCAAGTCATGGCAATTGTAGCGTAACAACTCAGTCCCACCACAGGGCAATGTTTCCCTCAAAAGGGCTAGTCAAGTAGGTGTTAGGAGGTCGTGTGAGGAAGCTTATGGGGTCAATCTCATACTATACCACATGTTCTGGGCTATGCATGATCGAGCCTTGACATGAGAAACATTTTGCGCTATATGTTGTTGATCCTTAGCATTGTGGATTATGATATACCACATTAGACGTGGGATCGTATGAGATTGGCCTCATAAGCTTCCGCGAATGACTTGCTAACTACCTACTTGGCTAGTCTTTTTAAAGGAGGCACCGACTATGTTGGGGCCATGGACCGGGTCATTACCAAATGGTATTATGTAGTCAAGTTGTTGGTGGTCGGTGAAAACGGAGGCTGACCCTGGTATGTTTCCTATTGGACAGAGAGGAAGTTCTTGAGTTATGTGTAATTGAGCCCTAGCAAGGACATCAATGCATAAGGAGAGGAGATTGTGATAACCACATCGGATTGTGGGATAGTAAGAGATTGCCGTTGGAAGACCCTGCCCATGAACTCATAATCACCTACTGGGCTAGCTCTTTCGAGGGAGGCATTGTGCTGTGGTGGGACCGTGGACCGGAATGTTACAGATGGTGTCATGACTGTCTCTTGACAGCTCGGGCTGGGCTATTCACTCCTGGTTGAGTGGTCGGGGAAAGTTGGGGAAACAAGAGGAGGCAGTACAATTCACATTGGCTAGAGAGAAATTTGTTGGGCTACGTATCATTGAGCTTTAGCAAGGACGTTAAGGCACAAGGAGGAGAGATAGTTATTCCCTTAATCGACGGGTGTGGCATAGTATGAGATGGTCCTTATAAGACCCTACCAATAAACTCATAAATACTTCTTGGCTAGCTCTTTTGAGGAAGACACTGCCATGTGGTGGAGCTATGGACCAAGTTTGTGATCCCACATCGGATGCGATGTGGGATAGTATGAGATCGCCCCTATAAAACCTTGCTTATGATCTAGTAGTACCTACTCTGGCTTGCTCTTTAGAGGAAGGCATTGCCCTGTGGTGATGATGTGGACCGAGTTCTTATAGATCGTATAAGAGCCTACTGTCAAAAGTTCGAGCTGGGCTATCCAGTCAGGCCGCCGATGGTTTGGGGAAACAAAGGCAAGCCCGGGTATATCCCATACTAAGAGGATGGTTGGGGGAACGAAGGATGAGTTGGATATTTCTCACACTGGCTAGAGAGAAATATTCTGGGGTATGTGTAATTGAGCCCTAGCAAGGACAATGCATAAGGAAGGGAGCCTGTGATATCCCACATAGGATGTGGGATAGTATGAAATTGCCCACATGAAAGCTTACCAACGGGTCATTACAAGGTCATTACATGTGGTTAAGGCTTAGAGTGTGCTTCAGTGAGGTATTTCTTCTGGCGATTTCCCTAATCAAAGGTAAATATAATGCAAATTTTATTTTTCGCAAAAAGAAAGTGTGTTGAAGTAGTTAAAACAGGCTGCAAAATACCTAGATACATGTGCATATATGTGTGTATATGTATGTAATCTGTGTAGGTTTTCCAAAAGGTGTGTGCTTGATATTAGGCTAAGTTATCGGATAAATAGTTTGGATCTTCAACCAAAACTCCAGAGATAAAAGAAAATAACATTCGGAAACTAATTGTTCATGTAATAATCTATCGGGACAATTAGGCTTAGAAAGGAATAGAATGCTAAACCAAAGCCATGCTTTTACACATGCTGCATGAGTATAAATGGCTATAGAGTTACAGATGGAAATGGGGTTATTTAGAGATTTAGTGGTAGTGAATAATAAACCGTTAGTTCTAGAAGCGAGATGAAGAAAAACGAAAGCGGAACCACTAAATTCCACCATTTGGGTTGCATGAATTCTTTGTAATGACGAAGATTGGTGATAAGAGAGCATTATGAGAGAATTTACATTTTGCACTTTGAATGGTAAAGCCAAAGACTTTGGTTTTTCTTTTAAATTCTCATGAATCTAAAATAAGATAAAAACATCCCCAAACTCTAGTCTTTAAATTAATTTGTTGTTGAAGTTTTTAATTGCTTTTGATCTTCCAGTTTTTGCTTATAATAGAAAAACAAAATTTCATTGTGAGTTAATGTTGACTTATGCTTCTAACTTTTTGTCTTTCAGTTTAACCTTAGTTGCACAAAGCGGGGGCGGGGGCGGGAGATGAAACGGGGGCGGGGGAGCTTAAGCACCAAGAAGAATCTGAGATTGGGAGCGGCTTGAATAAATAAATGCGTAAAGAGTATTATTATTTGTTTAGTATAGTTTACATAGCCAAAAACAACAGACAAAGAGGCTTTAAGGACTTGAAGGAGGAGATAAACAAGGAATTGAGTTGAAAAGGGCTTGATTTTCAAGTATTCTCTCACTTGTTCCCTGCATCTCTATCCAGCTAACGGGATCGAGTTCCCCTATTAGCTTGGGACGAGATCCCATGGAGCTCCTAACTTGGGATCGCAAAAGCGAGTTTTCGAGAGAGAAACGTTACCTTATTAGGAGTTTCCTGCAACTAAGAGTTAAACTAACAAGTCTGTGATAAGAAATTATAAGAAACCTTATTAAGAAGGTAGGAAACTCTAAGCCTTCTGTGAGAGAGAGGCTGGACAGTGTATATTAAATTGAAGGGTCTCCAGGGAGTACACAGTTTTGAGCACTAAACCCTGTAGGTGCTTTTATTTATAGCTTAGCTACAAGTGAGGCAGCTGGGTTACTTATTTACACTTGACATTACTACCCGCTTTTTCTAACTTGAAGAGAGTAAGTAGTCTACTTGGTGTTATTTTGGTGGGTTAAGAGTATACTGCACTTTGTCATTACAATTACCGGAGTAGCGTGAATGCATATAATGGCCTACAAAGAGTTTCTGGTATTTTTATTTGGGTCAATTGCATTCGCACCGACAGATTTTCACGCGGTAGCTCTCTGCACCACAATGTTATTTTTAGTTATTTGCTACCCCAAACTTTCATAAGTGTGGCGCCCAATGCCCCTTGTATATTTTCCGGCCAACAGCCTCACCGGAGAAGTAATTTAACTCAAACAAGGGGGGCATTTTGGTCATAACGATTAAAAAAAGTGAGGGAAGATTGTAATGGGTTTGACGGGCGGCACAGGGCTGTTGCGGCTGCGGGGCGCAGGGGGAGAGAAGAGGAAGGAAGAGGGGGGTGGAGGTTGGTGTTGCCTACCGGGGGGGGACGTTGCCGGCGTAGAGTGGGGCGCTGACGTTAGATAACAAAAGAGGGGCATCGAGGCAAGGGGCGGTAGCGTAGAGCTGTTGCGGCTGCGGGGGGCGGGGGGAGAGGAGGAAGGAAAGGGGGTTGGGTCGTCGTTGCCGACAGGGGGAGGGATGTTGCCGGCTGAGAGTGGGGCACCGGTGTGAGATGGCGAAGGAGGGGCGGGGGGCAAGGGGCAGTGGCGCGGGGCTATTGGGGGAGGAGGAAGGAAGAGAGAGGGGGGGTCAGCGTCGCCGATGGGGGTGAGGGCGCCGCTGGCGGAGAGTGGGGCGCCAGCATGAGATGCCCAAGGAGGGGTGGTGGGCAAGGGGTGATAGAGATTAGGGTTTCCATTCACTTGGTAATCCACAAATGGCCCCCTAAGTTCAGCCGATTAAATTTCTTTGTCCGGAATTTGGCCGGAATTTAAACGGAGGGATTTGGGCGCCACACTTATGAAAGTTTGGGGGTGGCAGATAGCTAAAATTAATTTTGTGGTGCGTTGAGCTGCTGTGTGAAAACTGGGGGTGCCTAATGCAATTGACCCTTTTTATTAGGACTCATTCTCGGGGGAGTGCTAATGATCTGTTGGCTATCTCTAAAAAATCAAATAGATTCAGTTTAAGTTTCTGTGATCGAATGATATGCCACAAACAAGAGAACTGGTCTGAGAACAATTAGAGCATCTACCCATATTTATCAATATATGTATCCTGCAAACCATATCAATATGTGGTAATTCCTCGTTAATTATCTCTCAACACTTCATAGTAATTAGTTGACTATTCTTCAGTCATCACATCTTTTTGTCAAAGACGGATTTTCTGACCCATTTATGTAGATACTTGTAAAACCTTGTAGATGGAATTGTTCTTTGCTAATACATTTTTCTTCTATCTTCTGCAGTTACTATGATGCATATAGGGGTGTCATTGTATATTTTCGAGTCATTGATGGGACTATAAAGAAAGGTGACAGAATCGTTTTTATGGCTAGTGATAAGGTATTGTGCTCTAGTTTCCTCGTTTCAATCTGCATCATGCGAGTGTCAATCTAACTTCTTTTTCTATTCCTTCGAGTTGTCCTTTCTGTCCTTTACTTAATGATTTCCTTTTTCACCTAATTCATGTGTTTGGCAGCTTGCATGCTTGCTTATTTCACAACTACCAAATTTTGACATGCAGACTTATTTTGCTGATGAAATTGGAGTTCTATCTCCCAATCAGTTGCAAGTTGATGAACTATTTGCCGGCGAGGTAAATATACATTGTGCAAATTGGACGATCTTTTTGGTTTTTAATTGTATCGACTGATACGGTTGTTCCAGTGTCTGTAATATACCTTGTAAGTCTTGCCTGTCGTTCATGCCGGTTTTTCCCGCACTATCATTTCACCATCTCTGTCTTCTGGCTTGGAGCCTGAAATTTCTTTGGAAGTAGGTAGTGGTTAAACTAGTCGTCTATGTAAGTCAAGTAGCATGCTTTAGATCGATGGATACTGATTGAAACTTTGACATTGATTTGACCGTGAATATCTACCTCCTTACCTGAGATAGAAAGGTGGGTATGATTATTCTTTTTTATTTCTTAATTTGCTTTCAAGCTCTTCCAGGAAAAGAAAATAGGACACTCCTCTCTAATAAGCTCCAAAGGGCCGACCATCGATTTAGGAACCTAATGGGACTGCATATGTTACTCTTCTTCCTTTCAAACTATCTGCATTGACTAAATTTGTACAGGGAAACACCACATCAGTCTTCTAGATCTTCCCCGACGACCGTCTTACCTAGCGACTAGAAAAAATAAATAAACAAAAAGGCTTTTAAGCGAGTGCTGGTATTACAAGGCTTATCTTTTCTGTTCTCCGTGAAACAAAACTTTTATGCTGCTTAGGCATGGACTGTGAAACACCCCAGATTTTTTTTTAAAAGTACTATTATTACATTTTTTTTAATTAGTAGACTACTTGTATATATACTAACGAGAAAAAATATTGTGTCTTTGAATTAAATAGGGCCTTGGGAAATTTGTTTGTAGTACTTTTAGAGACGAAATTAGCTTTTTGATATTATTTAGTGGCTAATCTAATTATATTAGGCATTAAAATTGATTTTGACTTGTAAGTTATTATATTATAACTACATTAGCAATTAGGACTTTAAAGTATGCTATAATTGCAAATTGCAATTATATAAGAACGAGGAATACATAAAAGTCTTCATATATTTTGGAGTGGCGTGAAACTCAAGGAGAGGAGAAGAAAAAGACAAAAAGCCCTAGCTAAAGACTCTTGGGTTTTCAACCATAAGGTATGTTTTGGTATTTAAAATTACAAGATTATGGTCGGAGGCCTATTATTTACGTAACGATTACGTTATAGGTTCAATTTGATTAAGTATTGATTCAATGTGAGCTTTAGGGTTCATACTCATGTTCAGTCCTAGGTTGTGATAGATATTAGTTAAGGAGGACAATTTTAATGCATAATTCGTTATTTGAGGTGAGGGTTTTATGCACTCTCTTACTATTCATTTGTTATTGTTAACCCATCAGTGATTCTCTTGAGGTCTCTCATAAATTGATTCTGATTCGTTGTTGAGCTTGTACCCAATCATAAAATTCTCTTTTTTTGTGCTTTCGTATATTGTTTTCCTTTGGAATCTTACGCAAAAACGATTTGTCCATCAGTTCTCATACTTTGTTTTTGTAATCCATCATGTTTGGACTAATGGCCATAATTTGTCCTTCCATGATCCCATGTTGTTTTTGTAATCCATCATGGTACTAATGGACATTATTTGTCCTTCCATGATACCATGACATGTATGCATATAACATTATTCTAACGTGTACTTTTTCCACTTGGTGTACTCATTCAAGAATTCTAGGTGTTCTTTTTTTGTGTTGGCTATACTGCCGTGTGTCACCATGTTATTGGCCTTTGTCCATTTGTTACAGTATTTGCATTATTACTTCAAATGTACAGCTCTTATTCGAACTCTGATTGAGGTGGTTTTTGTTTCGTGGGATCCGTATTTTTGTCCTCTTCAGTTTGAGTCTATAATGATCATTTTTGGATTTCGAATAGATATTTTGATATATCTTGAGTGATTTCCGAGTTTGAAAGTCACATTAAAATTGGTGACTTATATATGACGCCGGTTCTGTTATTTGACATTGTATAACCATGATTATGTGAAACTTAACAAGAAGCAAATGCACATATGACACACACTAGATCTGATAAATGATATTCGATATTTAGCTTATAGGTTATTTAACCCATTTTGTCGCTTTTTTATATGAAGTTTGATTGAGTTATCTAAATTTGAAAAGATATCATTTTTGGCCCTTCTGTGTAAAATCTTGTACTGGGGCTTTCGTGTTTACCGCTTTGCTTTTCGACTCTTCCGGCTTCCGGGCCAAGATTAGTATGAAGGGTGAGGTGTTAGTAGTAGAGCTGTGGATTTGCTTAGCCATTCGCAATTGAGAATAGTAAACATCATGAATTTCTTCAGACAAGCTATTAGTTTAGTCTATTTTTATTGATTTGGATTTATATGATTAATTTTAGAGGATAACTAAGTTTTGGATTACTTTGGAGTTAAGCATTTGCCATTTGGGTCATTAACTACCATTATAATAGTTAATGATATGAGGAGATTTTGATATGGGAACGTGTGCAGACCCTCGGGTTCGGGCACACGTTGTTTATTGTTTTCCATTTGCCATTGAATTTCTCTAGCTTAACGGTCTATGTTAATTACAATATCTTCCATTTAGGTAGGTTACCTCTCAGCTTCTATAAGATCAGTAGCAGATGCTAGGGTGGGTGACACAATAACACATCATAGTAGAAGAGCAGAACAATCGTTGCCTGGTTATAAGGAGGCCACTCCAATGGTGTTCTGCGGCCTGTTTCCTGTTGATGCAGACCAGTACATCTCTTTTTCTTCAAAGTTCCTTCTTTAGCAAGACTTCTTGAAAAACCATGAAATTCTATATCACCAGTATCATTTATCACTGGTCTTCTGTAGATTTACAGAGTTACGTGATGCATTGGAGAAGCTGCAACTTAATGACGCGGCATTGAAGGTAAATATATGCTTACTGAATTTCAATGTTGGACACCTTGCATTGCGTTGAAAACTAACAGCCACTCTCTTTCCCTAACCATGAATTATTGCTAGAAATATTCGGTCCTGTCTGCAATTTGTGTTGCATTTGGTTTCGTACAACTTTCTTTGATTAATTTGTGCTTATACTCTTTTTTTGTTGATAATTGTTAAGCATAAAGCCACCAGAAGGGGAGAGCCGATGTACATTGAGTAGTACACCATCACCAACCATAGTACCCAGAAAAGCTAACGAAATAATTAAATGGCTTCATTGCTATACGCAAGATCCTCAACCCAAGTAAACGAGGTAGAAAAAAACGGACATGCAACCTCGTAATGTTCAAGGACATCAAAAGCTCTCAAGCTCCTCCTGCCCAACGCACCAAAACAAATATGAGGGAATCAAAAACCAAAGCTTCGATCTCCATATATGCGCCTTGAATGAAGTATAAATCATCATCAATCCATTGCAGAGTGGGGCATCCCTCGACAGAGATCCACCGGGGAAAATATATATTCCCTGTAACTCCTTAGCAACTAAGCAGTGTAAGAGAAGATGGTCACTAGATTTACTGTCCCTCTTACTAACACACGTTTCTCCCCCTCATCAAGTTATCTCCGGTTAAATTGCATTGCTAGCTCCCCCCCCCCCCCCAAAAGCAAACCCGAAATGGAGCTGAAGAGCACCATGCCTCCTTCTAAGGGTAAGGAAAATTACCTCTGGATACTGTTAAGTTACCATCTGCCATAAAAACTTAAGCTCTTAGCAGTTCCCCTCACATGCAAGCCTCATGTTGCACTTGGAGAGACGAATCAGTGAGAAACAAATCAAGGTGCACCACCACATGCACCCATAAACGGAGTGCAAATTGCACTGTTATTAATGGTGGGTGGGGGCAATTATGTAACCGAGAAGAATCGAAACCAAGACCTTACGCGACAAGAGCCTTGATACCATGATAAGTTGCCTACTGCTCTAAAAGCTTTACCTCTTAGAGAATGCGCTCAACATTGTAAGTGATGCTTAACAGCTAGAAATAAATGGATTCCACCGTGAAGAGGCCCTTACCACCAGCCGTGCACAAGACCTTATACACGTTCTCCCATCTACTTCCAAAGAACACAGTAGTTTTGAAAGGCCAAACAAGAAATTTGACTCCTTGTCTTAGAAGGGACGCCTACGCCTTCGTTAGTAAACTATAGATCATCCCCCAGCAGTGCCTCCTTATGGGTGATTAATCTAAACAGAGACAGAAAATACTCCCAGACCTTCACCGGCATGCCATATTTGTAAATCGGGGTCCATTGCGTACTTACAAACATATATGAAGAACAGAGAGGCACATCAAATGATTAACCTCCTCCAGAGAGCATCAATACTAAAACTCCAAAACCACTTGCTAGGAAGGGCCGCATCTAAAGACCCCAAGTTTTGCTGTCAAACTGATCACTGAAGAGCGGTGCACAAACAACACCCCAAGAACTAAGTGATGCCTTTTGTTCTCTAACTACCCTTCCCATAAAAATTAGAAAACTCTGTGACTTCTGTAACCACTTTGTAATGGGAGCAGGGATCATAAAAGCAACATATTTTAGGTTAAGAGACACAACAAAGTTCTTTTTATGAGTGCCTGTCGGCCTCCCTTTGACAGGTAGTTACCCTTTCGGCTGCGTAGTCCTAATGTCACTCTTTTCCACATTCATGTAGTCCAGAACAAAGCTGGAAAGAATCAACCACATGTACCTCATATGCATTTTTCTACATCATAAGACAAGGAAATTATTAGCATATTAATTCCAGTCTCCAATCATGAAATTTATGTAACATTTTTGCTTCTATTGATTCTTATAAAACTGGCCTTAATTAGGATTAAAACAACCATGGTTGGGCTATATGTGGGAAACTGCCTTTTAATGACATACCTTAACTATGTCAAACTTTTTTGGGCATTGATTCGGAGATGGAACAGCTGTAAACCCCACAATAGACCCTTGTTGTGGTATTTTTGTTGCACTGTACATGACATCCTAACTTCAAACCTTATTCTATCTAGTTTATTCGTCTGAAAATGACGTGAATATAATAAATGAATCAAAGCCATAGCATCATAGGATTAGCTTAATGACACTAGCACCCTCCTTGGGCTAATCTAACCGACTTTGACTAATACAAAATGCAGTGATTGCTTAGATTGGGAAGGCCCTCTGACTTTGTTTTGTAAATCGTGAATCTTGATAGATTGTGTTGGCTTCTTGCCTATGAGGTGGAGAGAAACATCACAAACGAAGCTGTAAAATTCATTATATTCTTCCAGTGTTTCTCTTTTGCCGCAGCTCAGTGCTGGTTTTGTGTTTACTTGTGCTCAATCAGTCTAGGTTATCATATAACCTTGCCGCTCCTGGATAGGGGATGGCTATGTATGAAAGTCCAGGGTTGAGGTCCCATTACAAAGCCGCCTTGACAGGAGAAAGCCTCATCCAATTCCACAACCATAAAGAATAGGTTTTTGAAAGAGGAAGACAAAGTAGACAAGTTGACTGATGTTTTTTTTTTTTCCGGTCGTGAGCTGGAATAAACATGGCTGTTTCCTCGTTTTTGATGTCTGTTGATTGATAGGTAAATAGGGAGCAGAAGGAGTAGACTGCATCCACACATGCTGGTCACTGAGACTTTCTTACGTGGAATCGGATGGAGTGTTGGGTACTGATACGTGTGCACGAGTCAGATTCTTCAATTTGTTCTTTTTTATTTTGCTGTGTCGACAATAATCGCTAAGAAAAAAGCGCATAACCAAATTTATTCACAAAGCCAACACTATACCATTTAAAAGAATCCTTGCCAGTAGGGGCCCTTCCGCATGAAAGCGAAATGAAGTGACCAGTGAAGGCCTAAATAACAAATGCAAAAAAGGAAGGGGAAGAGTTAGTAAATTCGAACATGAGTGGGATTGAGCTTTATAAATACCCTACCAAACACCTGTTATAAATAACAAGTGCAAAATAGGAAGGGGAAGGGTTAGTAAATCCGAACACGAGCAGGATCGAGCTTTATAAAGAGAATACCCTACAAAACACCTGTTATAAAAGAAAGAGTCAGAGGGCATACCTGTAGCCCAAATGCTTGTGACCCCACAGAAAAGGAACACTAACTAATCTACTCCCAGTGTATAGAACCAGGGCAGCGCAGTGGTCAAACCTATCTTGGTTAGCTCTAACTTACTGCTTTGTGAAACATAGTCTTAGAACGATGCTTAAATTGATTAGAGTCCATGTATGGTTGCACAATGTAATATAGAGCTTTATGATATCCTACAAATGTTTTGGTGGGGAAATTCAAGGGTACAGTTGCCTATAATGATGTAGCAACTGTATGCATGTTAGCAATGACATCAAAAGATGAGATTACAGTCGACTTGTTAAACACTATTGAAATGTTTGGTTTTAGTATGTTTTTGAGTTAAAGTGTACTACAAAGATATAAGTTTGGGCATTTAAGGCTTTAACCTACCATTGATGACCGTATTCCAAAACCCTTGTATAAGATCGAAATGGGGCAGATTATCACATCAAAGAACTCATTGTTCTTTCAAGTGTCTCACTGTTCTTTCGACCTTATATTTTGGGACTTTAGAGGTTTACGTCTGTTTCTAAACATTCTTTTATCATGTTAATTTTGCAGTTCGAGCCTGAGACCTCAAATGCTATGGGTTTTGGCTTTAGATGTGGGTTTCTCGGTCTTCTTCACATGGAAATTGTTCAGGTCTATGTCAAAATAATTCTGCTCATTGTCCATACCGTTGCGACTTGTATGCTTAGCAGATGTAGTATGTGGTGATGCTGACTTTGATAAACCATCTCACAGGAAAGGCTCGAGCGGGAATACAGTTTGACGCTAATAACTACTGCTCCGAGTGTTGTTTACCGAGTGAATTCCGTTAATGGTGATACTGTAATTTCTGCTTATCCTAAGCTCAATGCATTAATCTTCTATGTGTTATTTTTCTTCCTCTGTAGTTTATCTATCAAATTGATGTTGAGCTTACCCTTGCAATGGGGTAAGCTTTGGGCATTTGGATGCCCTTCCTTTTTAGGTGGAGCTTGATCTTCCTACTGTTACACGAGTCAAGCTCAGGATGTGTTAGTCAGCTCGAGTTGGTTCCTTTGCAATCCTATGTTTAAGGGCACTTTGCTTATGAGAACATGACTTGGAGGCCTTGATTTTGACGTTGTGGGAATTACCGGAATGGGGCAGGCTTTGAAATTGTTCAAATGTTAATAAGCTGATAACCTGACTACTTCTTTTTGCCCTTCATATTGGTAGGATTTGAATTTGAAGGGTCTGTTATAGTGATCTTTTTGCAAGTGTGACTTTACAGTTGATGCACTATTTCATGCCATTTTATAGATTTATGCTGTCTGATGATTTTTGAAAGCGAATAGTAGAATAAAATTGTTGGTATAAAAGTCAGGAAACTAGCTAAGTAAGGCTTCTGTTACTAGCTGGTAGATTGGATTAACATATTTCATTTTCTTTGTTGTTAAACAAGATGGCTCTCTGTTCTCTTGGAATCCCTGTACTTTTTTGGTGTTTCAAAATTTTTCTAAAATTACACGATGAAGTTCAACAAACAGTCGAATTACCCATGTTGTTCAAGATCTCGTCACTGTTAATCCCTCAGAAAAATATGCTGTATGTGTGTGAGAGAGAGGGGGAGTTCTCTCTCTCTCTCTCTCTCTCACGCACAAATACAACATCTCTTTGTGAGGGATTAACACTGACGAGATCTTGAACCAATATCATCGTCTTCATCTGGTGATCTTCTATCACAAGTCAACGAGATGCTTCTAGATCCACGAAGTGGCGGCGACAAAGATGGTGGCTAGGGTGATTAGCCACTTGTGGTTAAGCTTGGTGGCGATGGTAGTGGAGATTGCTGAGGTGGTGACGGTGGCTAGGGCTCGGACACCTGTGCCACGACAGCAGTGATGGTGCTGGAGATGGAGGGTTTAGATCAGTTGAAGAGCAATGGTGGTGATTGAAGAGAGAGGATGAAGAAGTAATTTACCTAAATGGTAGAACATATTTATGGAAAGTTAACATCATTCGTAAAAAGGGTGACATGCGAAGGGGGAAAATCAAATGAAAGGGAGAAGTAATAAGTTTGTCAACTAATAGTACAATCCTTCCAACGAAGTTACTTGATTATTACAATCCCCTTCATGAAGAATTTGGTTTTGAGAAATGGATGAGTTAGTCAATTTGTCACAAAGCCTGTAACTCTGTAAGTCAATATGTCACAAAGCCTGTGATATATAGGATAACTTCAAATTTACTTACACCAGGGAACCCCCATGGAATATCACGGTTAGAGAGAGTAGGGAGAACTATCTTAGCTATATATCTCCTTAGTTGCAGCGTTTTTCATTAAAAATAAGTTACATTATAGGAACTAAAGTGAAAATTTTTGTTTACTGGTTGAAGTAGAAATCTAATAGTTACACAAATTTTTCATCAGTTATATGTGTTTAGGAAGCTCAGGTTGACTGCTCTGGCTCTTTATTGAAAAATGTCAATGGTACTAGTTGTGCCATGTGTGTTTTATTTAGTTATATGTCTGTCGTTCAATATGCACAGAACTTTGTTTGAACTTGATAAACTTATATGCTTAAAAGGATAAGATGAAATTTTAGGTCCTTAAGACTGTAACTTGAATGAAATTAAAATCTTTACTTTATAAGTTGATTAAAAAAGAATGAAGTAGAATAATGAAGTTACCATGAAGACACTGAAGCAGATAGAGTATTTAAACAACGAGCCACATGTAGACTGAGGGCCTCCAAAATCCCTACCAGCGGTAAATATATAAATGTGTAGTTTTTCAGAGAAGAAAGAAATGGAAGAAACTGAATTCATTCTCCATTGCAATATGCTGAATAAGTTACACAGCCTTTATAGGAAAACATACCACCAAATAGGGTATGAAATCCCTCTAAACTAGGCCTAATCAAATCCCTTATATCAAGGGATCTCCTTTATTGAATTAGACAATAATAACAGATCTACCTTCCTAATAAAACCAAACTGAATCATTAACTTGACATGATTTGCTAATTATCCGCTTGACATGATTTTGCAAATCATACGGGTCAATGGCTTGATCTTCTTCATATTTCAACACTCCCCCTCAAGTTGGTGAATAGATATCTATCATGCCCAACTTGCTAATAAGAAACTCATAGTTAGGCGTAAACAATCCCTTTTTGAGAATATCTGCAACTTGTTGTGATGTCGGAACAAACGGCATACATATAGTTCCTGCTCCTGCTTCAATTTTCTCTTTTATGAAGTGCTTGTCAATCTCGACATGCTTGTTCTGTCATGTTGAACCGGATTATTTGCGATATTAATGGCTGCCTTGTTGTCGCAGTACAACTTCATAGGTATGGTCACCGGTCTTCTTAGTTCTTCCAAAACAAGTTTTAACCACATCATCTCACAAATCCCATGAGCCATCGCTCTATATTCTGCCTCGGCACTACTACGAACCACCACACTTTGTTTCTTGCTTCTCCATGTTACTAGGTTTCCCCATACAAAAGTGCAGTATCCTGATGTCGACTTCTTATCTGTAATTGATCCTTCCCAGTCTGCATCTGTGTATGCTTCAAGATTTCGTTGTTCGTTCTTTTTGAAGAATAGTCCTTTTCCCGGAGAACTTTTTAAGTATCTCAGGATGCAGTAGACTGCTTCAAGATGCTCTTCATGAGGAGAATGCATGAATTGACTTACTAGACTTACGGCAAATGCAATATCGGGCCTTGTATGTGACAAGTAAATCAGCTTCCCAACTTGTTTCTGGTACCGAGATGTATTTACTGGATCTCCCTTGTTGTCTTCAAGTTTCTGGTTCGGATCAATTGATGTTTCTACAGGACGACACCCACTCATACCAGTCTCTTTAAGTAGATCAAGTACGTACTTCCTTTGCGACACTGCAATGCCTTTCCTTGATCGAGCTATCTCCATTCCGAGAAAACACTTGAGTGATCCCAAGTCTTTAATTTCAAACTCGGAGGCTAGGCACTGCTTCAACCGCTCCATCTCCACTATGTCATCCCCAGTTAGAATGATATCATCAACATAGACTATGAGAATGGCTAGCTTCCCATCTGTCGAATGTCTTGTGAACATAGTGTGATCTGCCTGTCCCTGAATATATCCTTGTCTCTTGACAAATTGTGTGAACCGTTTGAACCAGGCTCTTGGTGATTGTTTCAGTCCATACCCATACAGAGACTTTTTCAGTTTACATACCTTTGGTCCATACTTCATTTCAAAACCTGGAGGTGGATCCATGTAAACTTCCTCTTCTAAGTCACCGTTGAGAAATGCATTTTCACATCTAATTGTTGTAAGGGCCAGTCTAGATTTGCTGCAATTGACATCAGCACTCACTGTATTCAACTTTGCCACAGGTGCAAAGGTTTCTAGATAATCAATACCCTATGTTTGTGTGAAACCCTTATCCACCAGACGTGCCTTGTACCAGTCAAGAGATCCATCTGATCTGTATTTTGTCGTGAATACCCATTTGCAGCCAACAGTCTTCTTTTCCTTTGAAAGCTCCATTACCTCCCATGTCCCATTCTTCTCAAGGGCCCTCATTTCTTCAAGAATAGCCTCCTTCCACTCAGGAACTTGTAAAGCAACCTGTACAGTCTTTGGAATCTCCACACTAGACAAATGTGAGTTAAATGAAAAAAACATGGGTGACAGGTTTTTATAGGACACAAAGTTTGACATTGGGTACTTGACACTTTCTGATACCTTTACGATGAGCAATGGGTTTATCAAGGTTAGACATACTAGACTCAGACTGAGATGATTCAGAGCTAGGTAAATTCAAATGAATGGGCTTAGTATGAGTATCACCTGTAGCTTTAATGGAGTTCTGAATGGTCTGCGGTACAAAATCTTGACAGGTACTGTGAAGCATCGGTCTCATTTCTTTGAATCTGTTTCCTCCTCGAATAAACAAGAAGTTCTTTTATACCTGTTGATCCTCCATTTTTTGTTCCCATCAATATCATGAGATAGCCCTATGGATTTTTTTTCTAAGTTTTCATTATTTAAACCACTGAGTTCCGTGTTTATTAAAAAGTTTGGACCATCAGCTGTGGTGATGTTTTCGGGTGATACTGTAGGTTGAGAATAAAAAAACTCCGAATCTTCATCTTTATTCTCCCCCTGAAGATGAGTGTCAAAAAACGGTTTAGACTAAGAAAAAGTGACATCCATTATGACAAAAATCTTTTTAGAACACGGATCATAACATTTGTATCCTTTTTGAGTTGGAGCATAGCCTAAAAATACACATTTCCTTGCTCGAGGATCTAATTTCCCACGATTTTGATCATCTACATGAATAAAGGCACTACAACCGAATACTTTCAACGGTAAGTCAGAAGTCAACCTAGATGTGGGAAAACTGGCTTTTAGAACACTTAGAGGTGTTTGAAAGTCTAAAACCTTTGTAGGCATACGATTTATAAGATATGTGGCAGTTAAAAGAGCTTCACCCCAAAGATACTTAGGAACCCTATTTGTAAACAACAACGCCCTAGTAACTTCCAAAACATGTCTGTTCTTTCGCTCAGTGATGCCCTTTTGTTGGGTGTGTCATTACAAGAGCTTTGATGTACTATACCTTTTTTCAAGAAGAAATCTCCTAAAACTTTGTTAAAAAATTCTCTACCATTATCACTTCTAAACACCTTAATGTTTTCTTGAAATTGTGTCTCCACCATTGTGTAGAAAATCTTGAACACCTTTTCCACTTCAGATTTATCACTTAACAAGTACACCTAACTTACACGTGTATGATCATCAATAAAGCTAACAAACCATTTTTTTTCCAAAAGTTGTTGAAACCCTAGATGGTCCCCAAACGTCACTATGGATTAGCATTAACGGTTTTGAAGCTTGATATGACCTTGAAGGGAAAAATGAATGATGAGGATTAGCCAATTCACAACTTTCACATTAAAACGAAGATGGACTTTTATTTTTAATAGACTAGGAAACATGTGTTTTAGATAATAAAAACTTGGATGTCCTAATGTATAGTGCAAAGCATAACATCACTGGAATCAAAAACAGATTTAAGACAGGTACTTTGAACATGTTTTCCAGAGTTAGTTCCATATTCAAAGAAATAGAGGCCGCCACTTGCTCTAGCACTGCCAATCATCCTCCCTGAGACCATTTCCTGAAACTCACATCGAGTAGATTAGAAATTAGCTTGACACTTGAGATCATTAGTCAATTTACTAATGGACAAAATATTACAAGAGAGTTTAGGAACATGAAGAACATTATGCAGAGTTATAGATGGAGATAACACAATGGATCCAGTCCCAGCAATTGCTGAGAGGGACCCATCGGCAATCTTGATCTTTTTGTTCCTTGCACAAGGAGTATACGTAGAGAAAAGATGGGAGCAACTTGTCATATGATCTGTTACTCCCGAATCTATGATCCAAGAGTTATTTTGACTAGGAATGATGCCAAGAAGAGCAGAGACAAAGTTACCTTTCTGAGCCAAAGAACAAGAGGGGTTTACTTGAAAATATGGAGATTGAAAAAGTGTGTACAAGTGCTCTAGCTGTTCCTTTGTAAATGGGGACACTTCTTAAGTACTTTGTTGCCCCTGATTTCCTTCATTAGACACTTGAAAGGCACGGTTATCAGAACCATTTTTCTTCTTCCAGTTAGGGGGCTTCCCATGAATCTTCCAACAAGTCTCCCTTGTATGCCAAGATTTTTTGCAATGATCATCACACCAAGGCCTTTTTTTCTTGTCATTATCATATTCATTCCCCTTTACAACTAGAACATAATTCTCTACATCTATTGCAGGTTTTGGGTTCAGGTTGGTTAACATAACCTTCTATCTAGTTTCTTCCCTCCTAATTTCAGAAAAGGCTTCACGAAGGGAGGGCAAAGGTTTTTTTTCCAAGAATCCGAGACCGAACCTCATCAAAATCACAATTGAGACCCGCTAAAAATAGATACACTTGGTCACACTCCTCCTTTTTCATGACTTTTACACCGTCACTTGGACAATCCCACTCATCATTGTAACATCGATCTAATTCCTGCCATATAGAAACTATCTCATTGTAATAAAAGGTAACCTCACGCTCTCCTTGTTTAGACTTTCACAATTTAGTTTTCAAATCGAAAATTTGTGAAGATTTTTCCACATCGGAGTAAGTCTCACGCACGGCTTCCCAAACATCTTTTGCGGTAGGAAGGAAGAGATATTGTTTACCTATGGTTGGCTCCATGGAGTTGATCAACCACGCCATGATTAAGGAGTTTTCAAATCGCCACGCGCTCAGGGAAGGATCGCCTGCTGCTGGTTGTCTCACGTCTCCGGTAAGATGTCCAAGCTTGCCCCTACCATCAATCGCCAACTTCACGGACTGGGCCCATTCGAGGTAGTTCTTCCCGGTCAGTTTATGGGAGGTAAGTTGTAAGGAAAGTTGTGAGAGGTGGTCTCCTCCGTGAGCCATGGTCGGTCTGAGTGTCCCACCAAGTGTTGAACTTGTTATCTCAGAGGAATCCAAGGATCTCCATGCTCCAGTCATGGTCGTTTTGACCATAGGAAATAACTTAAGATTGCTCTGATACCATGTTGTTTTTCAGAGAAGAAAGAAATGGAAGAAACTGAATTCATTCTCCATTGCAATATGCTGAATAAGTTACACAGCCTTTATAGGAAAACATAGCACCGAATAAGGTATGAAATCCCTCTAAACTAGGCCTAATCGAATCCCTTATATCAAGGGATCTCCTTTATTGAATTAGACAATAATAACAGATCTACCTTCCTAATAAAACCAAACTGAATCATTGACTTGACATGATTTGCTAATTATCTGGCTTGACATGATTTTGCAAATCATACGGGTCAATGGCCTGATCTTCTTCATATTTCAACAAAATGTCTGTATATGTACTCATTGTGTAACTCTCTAGAGTTCATATGTTTCTGCTGAAATGTTTAACCTTTTGCCCTATTTTATATCGGCCATGATGGGGCCTACCCTTAGTTAAGATCTCATCAACTTTTAGCTAATATGGCGCTCTCTGAATTTTCTAGGTTGAGTGTTCAAATCCATCTTTACTCCCTGAACCTGGGAAGAGGAGATCAATTGAGGAGCCATTTGTGAAGGTTGCACTTTTGTACCTTGATGTGATTTGTTCTAGGTTTTTCCTGCTATATTTCCTGCTCTATCTGCATGGAAGGAATAAATGTAATATTCTTAACAGATTGAGATGCTCACTCCGAAAGACTATATTGGTCCACTTATGGAGCTTTCCCAAGACCGGAGAGGAGTGTTTAAAGAAATGAGATTTATTACAGAACATCGAGCATCACTGACCTATGAATTACCACTGGCTGAGGTACCCGTACGCCGTTCATCAATTTCTTTGCAAGCCAGCAGATCTGGAGTACTATTTTCCATCAGAGATGGATCTCTTATTTGTCACTCCCTTTAGGTTTAAACTACTTCTGTTTTTACAGATGGTAGGAGATTTCTTTGATCAACTCAAGTCAAGAAGTAAAGGCTATGCCAGCATGGAGTATGCCTTTGTGGGGTAAATCCATGCAGTATTTCTCTATATGAGCTCGTCTTCATAACCATTAGAGTCTACGTCATGTTTGCATCTTTTTTCAGAAAAGTTAATTGCTCCTTGACGAACTACTAGTTCCAAAATTTACCATTTCCGACAGCTGGCCAGAATATCTAAAAGTAAACATCAACTTGCAACACTATTCTCAGGCTGTCGACCACCCTATCTTCCCTTTTACTAGATGAATGGCACAATATGATCTACTGAGTAACTTGATGAAAGCTTTTGTTGTGAATTTGGGTCAATCATTGGCTGTTTGTTGTTTCATAAGGTAACCTTTTGCTAATTTCACTTACCATTACCGTTTAGCAATGAGCTTCTTTTCTTTGGGTGGGTGGATGCCCTCGCGTGGGGGGCGGGGGGGGGGGGGGGGGGCTGTTAGTTTAGATAAGTGTAACGCCCTGAACCCGAGAGTCCGTTCACATCCTTAAACCAAAATCCAAACAGGTCCTTAAACCAAAATCCGTACACATTCATAACCTAATTGTTATAATGATAGAGCAGAGCATCTAAAATACCATAAACATAATTATGTAAATATCAAATAGTTAACTCTAAAGTAATCGAGAACTTAATTACAATCTTCTCAAATCAACCATCTAAATCCAAATTAAATAAAAATAAACTAAACTAGTAGTTGGTCAAAATAAAATTCATAACATCAAGTATCCCAAATCGCAAACACCAAGCTCCACTGCTGTACTAACATCTCATCCTTTGTACTACTCTTGGCCAGGAAGGGGAAGGAAACAAAAAGCAAATGGGTGAGCACGAATTTTTCAGTAAGAAAATTTACATAGAGAGGGCCAAAAACAGATACATATTCGAGTTATCAGATAGAACCAATATATAGAAATTTAGATAATTCAATCAAATTACATAAACGAATGACAAAAGTGATAAAAAGGGTTAAATAACCAATAAGCCAAATATCAAATACAATTTATCAGATTTTTGGGTCACACATACACAGTTGCCTACTATTAAGCATCACAAAATTATGGAATATCGCAGCCGGCGCGTCGCATATATGTGATGATTTTCAAAAATGACATTCAAATTACAAACATCACCCACAAAGTAATTTTTGATTACTATATCAAATAAAAATTCGAACTCAAAAATAGTCATTCTAGACTCAAACTAAAGTGGAAGAAAATACGATACCACCAAAATGAAAAATCAACTCAATCGGAGATCAAATGAGTGAGAAATCCTCATAAGAAATTTTTGGGTGAAAACTAAGGGCACGATAAACGATGAAATTTCCAAAAGAAAAAGGACCAACCAGAAGGTGACATGTGGCATCATGACCAGACATTCAAGATGCTGGATGCTGGTTGGGAATTCAAGAAGAAATTTCCAAGTAAAGTACAGATTAGATTAGCAAAAAAAAAAAAAAACAAAAGACAAATGCATGTCTAATTTTAAAAGCAATTCTTGTACTTTCAGAAGCAACTTTAGTGGACACGAGCAAAAAAGAGCCGCTGAAATCATTAGAATCTGGAAAGACTCAATTTCCAAATAATAAACAAACAAGAATTTGTTGACAAAAACTTGGTGGAGGAATGAAAGGACAATTGGAAGGAATCATATATCAATGAAAAATTTCTTACGAAATCCTGATTGTGAAAAAATGTAGCAAACATGGTAAAGTGTGAGAACTGCAATGAAACATACAATATCAAAAGATTGGAGTGCGCAAAACCCTTATTTCAAAGTAGCGCATTAACATCAAAAATTACGTCCTTATCTTAGATCGAGCACATCTTATGCTTGAAAACCCAAAAGAATGCACAAGAACTTTTCTCTTTTCTTCTCCTTTGTCTCTATTAAGTATTAAGACTCTTATGTCTTCCTCATTCTATTGCTAATGTAATTATAATGTGATTTGAAGTCCTGATTGCTAGTGCAATTATGGTATAACTTAAAGTTATAGTTGCTAATATAATTCCAATATAAAAGTCCTAGTCTTAGTCAAAATCTCATTTAATGCCTAATTTAATCACATTAGCCACTAATTAGTATAAAATACTAATTTTGCCACTAAAAGGACTTCCATACAAATTCTCCTAGGTATATTAATTCGAACTCAAAATACTTTTCTGTATAGTATGTACTCAAGTAGCCTAAAAGATCTGGGGTATTACAATAAGTTTGTCTTATCATAAAAATATACCGGCAGGTAGTCATTGAATGCCAAAGTTTGACTTTACAAAGGAACAGGAAACCGCCCAGAGCACCTGCGTTGAGTTATGTACATTTGTGCTAACATGCTTCTTCATTCATCCATAATGGTTTTTTGGGTAATGCATAAGTAATATCAGTTCGTATGCGTAAAAGAGTTGTCTTTTTGAAAAAGAAGAACACTAGCCAGAAACATCGTGTAGCTTAGTTATAGCATTGCCTAAATTCGTGCTTGACATGGGTAAAAAGTCTCATTTCTTCCACGTTTATTCCTCTGAGACAGGATTCCGGTAGCATTGATTATTGTCTCGTTAAAATCACCATCAATCTTTTTATTGTCATTGCCAGGTACAAGGAAAGTGATTTGACAAAGCTTGACATTCTGATAAATGGGGATCAGGTGGAACCTTTGGCAACTATTGTGCACAAAGATAAGGTCATTGAAGTCTTTACTTCAGTTTTTAAGTCAGTACGAGTTGCGAGAGGAGGAGAAAGGAACGGAGAAGTGTTGGGCTTTTCTTTTCCCTTGTTTGGGAGGGAGGGTGGTTAGGTGGGGTCGATAGAGTGGTTATGAGCATATAACTAAACAATCAAAACATGTGTTATCGGTCAGCAGGATTATACAACCGAATTATGCATGCGTGACAATTAACTTAGAAAACATTTATCTACTGTCAAATGAAGCTAGGTCCTGTGGAAATACATGCTTTACAGAAGCACTGTGAATCTGTACGCAATGAGGAATAAAGGGCAGCACCGTGAATGAGTAACCTTGGCTCCTTGTGAATGGAGAAATGTAATGACAAATTTGAAAGACGACAGAATACTGAGAGAATTGCCTGACTTCAATGTCAGAGTTTTCTCCTTTTATAGTCTTTATTAGCTTACAGCAAGCCTCTAATTAATGGGCTGTTATAACTCAATACTTCAATATCTGGTATTCTGTATTCACACCCAAGATATACATTTACACCTCCTATACTCCTTAGTGAAGAACATGTATAACACCTCAGATATGAAGTACTATTCTATAGTTACAATCTTAGCAGATCTGTAGATCTAACCTGTCTCTTCTTGCTGGGTACACTGTTGTCCTTAGAAGGTGGTGAATCTGAATTTTAATGCCTTGAAATTTTCGTAAAGCCTTCTTCTGATATTGATGACTAAATTCATGCAGAATACTATTGAAAAGCGATGAAATTCCAATGTCTTGTAATTCTTGCAAAGGCTACAACAGATATTGATAGCTAAGTTTGTGCAAAAACAACTTCAGAAAAAGGTTGAATTGTATCTGCTCAAACAGTGATGGTCAATAGAAATGTTTCCGGTCGGTCTACCTAATGATACCTTTCAGAATTAACATCAGACAGGCTTGATTGCTTGTGTGGCGTTCAAACTTAGCACATTCTTGGGCCAGAGCTGGGTTACTTGCATTTGAATATATATCTTCTTGCATTGACATGTTATCATAGAACGCATATGTTTCATTGTAGGCATATGCTATTGGGAGGGCTTTGACGCAAAAGCTAAAGGAACTTATACCTAGACAAATGTTTAAAGTACCCATCCAGGTAATTTTTGTGATGTCAGAAACAATTTTGCAAATGATTTTAAAGCCTTTTAGACATTAAGTAAGTTGTTGTACCCTCGTATGCTGTGTGACCATCATGACATTCACCTCTACATACAGGTCAGAGTTGATCAAATACGATATAAATATAAACATACAAAGTGGACAAAGCAAGTTAGACTTCGGATTATAACAAATCCAAACCAAAGTCGCCAAAATCAATTTGTTCTGCTCTCAATGTCTAAGCATGAAGGATATAATAAATCAGTGCGTCTAGCGAGAGTTAAGGGGCCCAGGGAGAGATCGATAACTGTCCTCTCAATTAACTCCTTGGATCCGTCCTAAGCCAGCACCACCGAGGAGCTAAACAATAATTCATGACCCTGAACTAAGATTTTTGCATGTTTATAACACATTTCAAGCAGGAGGTTAATGTGCAAGTATATAAAACATAACGGGATGACTAGCAAGAGCACCATTAGAAAATACTTACAATCTACCGTAGGTTATATATCACTTAATTTTCAAACTTTCAGGACGAGCATTGCGTAAGTACCCTGGCCTAGAGAATTATCTTTCAGTACTCTAAAGATTGCAGTTTAACCTGCTATACAGAATCCTAAAATCAAACAGACGAAATCGATTGTCGACTAAACAAAACCATCAAATAGTAGTTGCATTTAGCTGGATTCTTATTCCAATATCACCTAGAGTTTCCAAGCTCCTCGTAGCTTTTAACATTGCAATCTCATGCTTTCAACTTAAAAAAAAATATCATCTAGTCATCTCCAAGCTTATATGAACCTCTGAGAGAAGATTGAACTAAAAATGCGTTGAAAACATCTTCTTCTTCATCTTCTAGCACTTTTTAGCTGGAGACTTGAGATTTGGCCCCGCATTATCACACCTACCAAGAGAAAAGTTTGTTTTATTTTGTGACCACCGTTAGGAGGCATTTAGCATTCTCCTGACCTTTTTTGGCGAAAAAGCCCCTAGATTGTTACTATTTTCCTTTCTTTTCCTCCCAATCATGCACTGAAGATTTTATTTTGGGAATGTGTATTCAACAAATCGCAAATTTAGTCCGTGGAGTAGGCAAAATTTGGAATGGCACTCATGGTTGTTGGCCCAATTGTTTTAACACGAATCCTTATTGTCACTAATCTGGACATGCCATAACTGTCAGAAGAATGGTTGAAACTGGTACGTAAAATGGGACCTACCTTAGACTTGTGTTCATGCTTATATTGCAGTTTTACATGATAGAAAGATCTGACTAGATACTTGTCAAAGATCAGCTTATGTGTTTAATGTAATAGAGATTTGATTTGGACAAGAAGAAATATATTTGGACTTCGGAAAATATCTATAGTGATTATTCATTAGATTGTGGATAATGGACTCAAAAGGCACCAGATCTTCTGTAGGAAGTGATGGTGTTTTATTTGATGCTTTCCTCAGTAGAGCCTCTTGTTGCAGTAAATCTATGCTTTTATAGGACTGCTCTAGTTATGTGATACTATCATCTAGAGGAAGTGTACCGTAGAGAATGAGGTGGCAGATTATAGTCAAGGGGAATGATCTATTCAAACCATTCTAAGTTAATACAGCCATGTGCTCGTCTCGTGTGTTCAGAGTGCGTGGGTTATTTATTATTGTTATTCTTTTTTGGTAAGCACGTATGTTTGAGTAAACAAAGAATCGCCCGAGGGAGACCAAACCCATTTACAAGGAAATTGAGAAAAGAGCAATTGGACGAGTTGTCACCAAATTGATCAGTTGTGACAACAAGGCATAGCTCCTAAAAGATTAATATCTTGGAGAAGCATCAAAAAGAAATGCACCACTCCTCCAAGCCGAATTTCAGCTGAAAACTCCAAGAAGCCAGTGTATAATCCAGGGACTTCTCCTTAAGGCCAAAAAAGAGGTGGTTCTGAAATAGCAGCCTTAGTCGTTGAACAGAATGTTCCACACCCCGAAGCATCTTCCTGTTCCTTTCTTTCAGAGGGCCCAGATCAAGCATAAAGGAACCAGCACCTGGCGACTTGTCATCTCCCAAGGAACACGTATACCTGCAAAAGAATAGGTTCATGTGGTGACTGGAGCATAACCCATTGGATACAAATCAATGTGAAAACAAACCCAGAAAATTCCTAGCCACCTCATTGTAGAAGCACATGGTTAACATCAGAAGTTTTCTTTGCTTCCTAAGACTTTCACAAGCCAAAATAACCCCTCACTGCTGACCAGGTGAAAAGAGCTACTCTGGGGTAACATAGAGTTCTCCGATTAGGTGAGTACTCTCCCATGGGGACATAAAATGATTACTACTATTAATAATCAGGTATAATGCTCTAGCTGAGATTAATCTCTACTACTCAACTTTATTCAGTCTGATGGCTGTTTAGGCTGCTCAATGGCATACGGCATCCAACCAAGGCATGAATCGACTCCAATCCCAACCTGGAAAATGCCTACGAAACACTGGATTCTGTTCCAATTCACCCTGTTTCAATCACACTGAAATGGGGGCATTTCAATTTGCTGCTATGGTAAAGAGGTCAGGAATTGAATGAAGGTTTTCCGCTCCATTGTTCAGTTGGAAAGACGTATTGCTAAAAGAATATCTCCCAAGCCACTGCAAATGTGTCCACAGCCCTACCACGTGCGGGTCTTGCGTCCTACCATCAACCACCTTTCTCTGTGACGAATCAGGTTCCCTGGCACATCTCCACAGCCACTACCTCAGTGGTGCCTAATTGCAGGCTCCAAAATCTTCAATAGATTGCACTGAACTCCAAACATCCTTCCAACTCACTAAGTGGTACTTGACAGTTTCTTCTCCTAAGAAAGTAAATTCTTCTTAAATGTTAATTATGTCAACGATAATGTTAGCTCTGCACGAGTCTATTGCTTTGCAGGGTCTAGAGTTGCTTGATGTGCACTGCCTTACCCTCACCTTTTGGATAATATCGATTACATAACCTCCAGGCTAGAATGGTTGGAAGCAATCAAAGCTTAATCCAGAGTAGATCTTCTTGCTTCTTTCATTAGTGTATTCTGCAATGGACGCAGCAAGCCAAACATCGTACTCTTCTAAGGGATCGTGTCATGTTAGTCATAGTTAGTCTGACCCTTTATCTGCCCTAAAAGCAAGAGCTATAATAGAACGTAGCAGATGTGAAATGAGACTAGTTGCGACAGCGCAGAACTGTGTAAGCTTTTGTTCATTTCACTATCGCATTCATTTCTTTAAGTATTCTGATTGTTTAGCTTAAAGATATGTATGATCTGTTGTTCACAGGCATGCATAGGATCTAAAGTAATTGCCAGTGAAGCTTTGTCTGCCATTAGGAAGGACGTTCTAGCCAAATGCTACGGTAAGATAGAGATATGGTCCTATTGAATCTGAATCTGGAGTTAAGAAAATTTTCTTATTGATAACTTTCCAATGTCAATTTCTTACAACATAGTTTACACCACTATGGCTCTGTTTTATTTTCTTCCAGTAGTTTTTTGTGTCCTCATTTCTTTGCCAATGTGTATTTCCTTGAAGCTATTTGTCTTGCTCAACTTTAATCACACAAAGGCTGTTAGAAAATAGAAGATTGAGATGTGATTCAGCACATTATTGCTGTTGATGAGTCCTATACCCTTTCACAGAATGTTATATTGTGGACTTTCTCCTCTGTGTTCTTTCGAATCTTTTTTTGATATGTAATCCGCTTCCTAATTGTTTTTTCAGGTGGAGACATCACAAGGAAAAAGAAGTTGTTGAGGAAACAGGTGCTTGTTTTTCACACGCCTAAACCTTAGTTGCACAAAGCGGGGGCGGGGGCGGGTGCGGGAGCGGGGGCGGGGGCTGGGAAGCGTAAGCACCAAGAAGAATCTGAGGTTGGGAGCGGCTTGAATAAATAAATGCGTAAAGAGTATTATCATTTGTTTAGCATAGTTTACATAGATAGCAACAGCAGATAAGGAGACTTTAAGGACTTGAAGGAAGAGAGAAATAAGGAATTGAGTTGAAAATAGCTTGATTTTCATGTATTCTATCACTTGTTCCATGCATCTCTATCCAACTAGCGGGATCGAGTTCCTATCTTAGCTTGGGACGAGATCCCATGGAGTTCCTAACTTGGGATCGCAAAAGCGAGTTTCCGAGAGAGAAACGTCACCATATTAGGAGTTTCCTGCAACTAAGGCCTAAACATAATTATAATCAAATTAGTGAACAAACATTTTTTTTAGTAAATAAATTGATGCTTTACCCGAATACTCATTATAGTAAAGTCATAGTTATTAAAGGCGCAGGCACACCTAAGGCGCAAAGGGTCCTTAGGCGCAAGCGCGCGCGCTTTGCGAAGTGAGGCGCAAAATAAAAATAAATAGATATTAGTGCATTAAACTAATATAATCACGTAAAAAAATTCAGAACATGATAACTAAACAAATTTTCAACACTAGAAAAAGTTTCAAATCCAATAAGAAGTGGTTAATCCTAAGTGAATATGACAACGTCATCCTCATTATTAGTGAGGGCAAAGGCAACAATGTTTTCCTCAAAAGGAAATCATAGGCTTCCAAGTCTAGTTAAGATTCCTCTTCAATTTCATCTTCTTCATCCACAAGGTCAAGTGAATGAGTATATTTTCTTAAAAGAGAGTAACAAATGGGGACGAGATGTTAGCATAATGAATAATAATAAGAGAATCGATTGATTAGGGGTTTGGGTTTTAGGTATTTTTGTGGTTTACATATTGATTTATTATGTTATGAAACAAAGAATAAAAAATAATGAACGGTTGAGATGATGCCACGATGCAAAAATAAAAACTTAGGATCTTTGGGCTTTTTTTTCCGCCTCCACCACTGCCTTGAGCCTTGCGCCTGGGCGCCTAGGCACGCAAGGCGCGAGCCTTTTCGAAGGGGCTGCGCCTAGCCCTAGGCGAGGCGCAGGGAGTGCGCCTTGCGCCTAGGCGTGCCTTTGATAATACTGAGTATGGTGGCTGGTGGGAGCTGAAGACATACATTGCATCCTTTTTCCACAATATTATTTGTGTGCTGCATCCTCTTCACTCTACTATATCTATCCTAAAGTTGGCCCTGCTTATCACAGTGGCATTTATCTATCCAAAATCCGTTACATTCAGCAGCTGCTTTCTTGAGTATGCAGATATGTGAACCATCTCAAAAGATGTTTCTTTGGCACATTTGTGCGAACAGTCTTTGAATCTAGAAACTTAAATATTTATGGGTACAAAAGCGTAATGTTGGTATAGGAGCTAGGTGAACTTGAATATGAAGTCAAAACTAAACGCGAATTGGGAAAGTGCCGCACATGTTTGGAAAATCCCAATACTTGTTGATCTGCTTTATAGTCTTACATGAACATTACAATGGCAAAACGTGACCGAAAAGGAAAACTAACCAACTGTGTGGCTGATCTAGCAGGATTCAGCGACAATAGTTTGAGCAATTTAATAGAAATATTTGTAAACCTATTAAAAAATGTACGGCAACAAACTTAGCTTAGAATCTGAAAATTTTGCTCAGATTACTTCCGATATCCATCAACATTTCTTCTGTCATACTCATTTACCAATCATCCATTTAGAAAAATTGTTTCCAATCACACTGATATTTGGCAACGGTCGAAAACATATATGTCTATCACATTTGGTTTATCGACACACCAATGTAAATCACCGCTGCAAGGCCATGCAATAATTGCCTGCTGACTTGGTGAATTTTTCTGCCTCGGTAACAAGCTTTAAGAAGCCTTTATCCTGGATTTCAAGGTAGAGAGAGAGAGAGAGAGAGAGAGAGAGAGGAGTCATATGATGGTGTCGGTCAATGCAATACTCCAGTAGAAGAATAACCATCTAGGGCTGCTGCTTTGGCTTGTAGGAAATTAAAGCAGGGCCTCGGCAAAGAAGCACAGGGGGAAGGGGGGAAAAGAAAGATCCCTGACAGGATGACATCAATAAAACTGACGAGGATATTGAAAAAAGATTGAGAAGTCTAAAGTTTACCTATCAAAGTAATGTGCCGTGTATGTGAGTAAAAGTAATGAGGTCATCCCAGATTTGTTCTGGATAACTGATTGTTCAGACCCTGCAAAACCTACAAATTAACGAGTTTGTGGTCACAAGGAACATACCCTGCAGCATAGACCTCTCATTCTGTTCTTTTTCTCCTTTTCCTTCACTTTATTTGCCTTTCCTATGCAATCCTAACAATCAGAAGTTTTATTTCTCTAATGTTCTCTCTGACTTGGCATTGTGTGTCCAAAAGATCTTGCCCTGCACGAATTATATGTGACATGCTAACGAGGAAACTAGCTGGAATCTACAAGAACCGGTGCCTCTCATAGAAGAACAAGTCAGCAACTCCAACATCGAAGACTCATCCTATTATCAAACTTCATTACCGTCGGTTTACAATGAGCGTCTTGCCATGCTAGAACCTATGAGACCACTTTCTTCCTTAACCATGTTGATCAATCTCGAGCCAAGGACACATATTGGCAGGCATAGTGTGTAGGTGGGCCAATGTTTGAAATTGATTCCAAAGAAAACCTATTTCACCATGTAGTGCTAAGAGTGAGAGAGGTTAAAGGTGCCAAGTTTAGGAACTCAATACGTGGTGTGCTATGTTTCGATATTGTTCTAGTGTCCAATTTATAAAAATCAATGTTGTTCTTATTACCTACATAATTACTACCCTAATAGAATTAGCACGTAATGATCAATTCCCATGTCTTAGAGCACAATAGCTTCTTTGGTGAAGTCTAGGGGATCGAAGTCAAGCATCTATGATGCATCTCTCTGTATTGGAATTTGACCATATATTTTTTCTTTAGTAAATATCGACTAATTAGCTTCATAAATTGAATTCTTCACATGTATTAACTTATTAGGTTAACAAACTTAAACACTAAATATCTTTATTGAGTGAACGTGTAAATGGTGAAACACCCGAATACTTTCTTAAAACTAAAATATGTATGTGTGTGTGTGTGTGTTTATATATATATATGAGCAGACTGAATCAAAGTGTTACATGATGATTGGTGATTATTGTTGCTAGAAGTAGAACCTTTTCACTAAAAGTAGTACAAAACCCTAGAAGCGGGCATGCACACAAAATCAACTTTTATTATGGATCGTTTAGATATTCGTAGTTGTTAGTTCCATGTGAAATTGACAACTTGTTTGACTCATGCTGGTAGATTGTTCACATACAGTAATGAAATTGAAACGTTGGTTTTTAACTAAGAATGTGGCAATCTTTCGCCTTATTAAATCATTATTTCACGTGCAAAGCACCTGAACTTTACTAGTATAATTATGTGGCATGTATTGCTTCTTTTTGGGAACTTCCGACTATTCTGTAAAACAATTTCATAAGCTTGTTAAATTAGTTCCTGTATAAGTAGTTTCTTCCGTTTGGATGCTTGGGTGTGTCTCCCAACTGCTGATCTTGTAGACGCCTGTAGTTCCAATTGAGCTTCACCATTGATATTTTGTTTGTCTTAACGACAAGGTCGCTGATACTTTTTAGGTTTCGTAATGATTCATCGGGGGCCAAACTGTGGCTATTTTTGCTTGCTTCCACTTTTTAGGCATTTATCCGCAATCTCTTTTTCTTTTTGGTGTAGTTACTTATCTAACTGACCTTGACCAATAGTTCACATAAATTTTGCCCTCCACCAAAAATTAGCGTCAAGCCTCTCTCTAACTGACCTTGACCATTCAATTTAACTAAAAACTATCTGAATTTTTATTGTGAGAATGACATCTCTTGCAAAAATTTAGAGTAGACTCTGGCGGAACCAACTAAATTCTTGTGGAAGGTTTACGTCTCAATACCGGATATGGGTCTGGTATTCACTGGTATATGAAAGGAAAATAAGATGAAGGTTTACGATCTAAATATTAGGCACCAGAAGTTAATAATGTCTATTGTTCAACATAGAAAGTAAAGTTAATCTATTGGGTTTTTTGGGCTGTCAATGAAGCTATGGTCTTGATCGGGCAACTATTAGTCCTATATAACCTCTCTGACAGATGTGATTGCAACTATAAGTTAGCTGGAAATGGAACATGCTGATATGGGTACATTCGAAGGAGTCAATGTGGTTACTAAAAGATGATGCCAAGGAAAGTGGGTTCGCAGTCGACGTGGAGGTGCCACAAGGAATACAGTTCGAGTCAGATGCCAAGTAGAGTGATGTGGGACACAGCAAGGATAGAGCAAAGGCAGAGACCAAGGGCTTCCCAGACAAACCTGAGGGTGGCAGTGCTACGAGGGCGATGGAGCAAGGTGAATATACGACGACAGTCACAGTCCGATGCTTGGGTCTAGAGTCGAGATCTTGTATGTTTCTCTCTCTAGGATTCTAGAGTGAGAAAGTGAAAATGTTGAAGCGCCTTCAAATGAATTCTCAAGACCTCTATTTATAGAGGTTGAGATGATGTCATCACGTGACACGTGGCGCTTCCCGGGAGTGACGTCCCCGAGGGGTCCACAGCTACCGATGCTCCATGGATTGTCGAATCGCATATTCACCCTGCCTGCCCCGCACAGCGTCGCTCCGTCTGTCTGGAAAGACTGGCTCCCACAGCGTAGGTGTGGCCAGAGAACCTCCTTGATCTAGCCACCAATCCAAGCCCTTGCAGTCCCACAGACCTGGCAGCGGTGGGGAAGACCCGACGCCCAGCTGCCAGGCGAACTAGATGCCCTCCGAAGACCTGCTCCCATCTCGGAGTGACCCGAGGGTTATAGTCCCTGGGGTGCCGACGCAAGCCCCCAGTGCCAGAGCACGTAGGCCAATCACGAGGACACCCTGGTGGAGATAGTGTCCTGGAGGAGTCGCATATCCCGCGGGTGAGTCCTTGTGCCAGAGCACTCGGAGCGCGTCAAGGTAGTATCCCGAAGGAGCCGTCTACCCGACGGGCCGAGGTAGCATCTTGAATACCTGGCGGAAGGGGAGTTGAAAAGCTCCCTGGCAGAGATAGTGTCTTAGAGAACGAGCCTATCCCACGGGTGAGTCCTTGTGCCGGAGCACTCGGAGCGCATCGAGGTAGCATTCCGGAGGAGCCGTCTACCTGACGGGCCGAGGTAGCATCCCTGAGGAGCCGTCTACCTGGTGGAAGGGGAGTCTTCATGCCGAAGCACTTAGAGCTTCCTGGCAGAGATAGTCCCGGAGGATTCACCTATCCCCGCGGGATGCTGCACACTCCGGAGAGTGGGTCAAAGCATGTTCCACGATTAAGGCAAGGTGAGCATGGTGTGGTGAAAGGATGGACCAACGCAAGGTGTGTGGTAGTGTGACAGAGAGGCAGGGGGCGTGACTAGATCAGTGGCGCGGCGCATGGGCGCGACGGAGTGTGGATGGTGCTAGGGTCATGGTAGTGTGACAGAGAGCCAGGGGACACGGCCGTATCAGCGGCGTGGCGGTGACGTGGGTCGCAGAAATGGCGCGCAGGCGCAGGCGATGTGGTCCCGGGACGGCCTGCTGGCGTGGGCGACGGGGGTCGCGGAGACGGCGCCAGGGCGAGGGCGACGGGGTTGCAATAACCGTACCCGGGCGCGGGCGACGGGGGTCGCAGAGACAGCACGCGGGCGATGAACCACGGGTGTCGAGAAGACAACGCCCGGGCGATGGGCGTTGAGGAGACGACGCGCGGGCGGGGACGACGGGAGTCGAGGAGATAGCGCCTGGGGACGAACGACTAGAGCCGTGGAGACGACACCCGGGCGACGAGTGTCGGGAAGTCGGCGCGTGGACGTGGGCGACGGATGATGCATGGTCCCTTGAAGAGAAGTGAAGGTGCTAAGGGGAGAGGCCAAAGGCCAACCCTTAGGGGAAGGCCAAGGCCAACCCAAAGGGAAAGCCAAGGCCGACCCCCAAAGGGAGGCCGAGGCCAACCCCAACCCCAAGTGACAAGGTGCGCCGATGGGTGACGTGCGATGTGCGACGGTCGAAGCGTGATGAGGTGTCGCGCAAGAATGAGTTTCTTAGTGACGAAGTCACATAGAAAAAGTGAAAGTGCACGTGACTTGAGCGTGCATGTTTTGACTGGTTGGAATCGTTGAATATTGACTATTGCCTGATCCGTCGTGTCGGGCAAAAATAGGACCCTCAGTGGGCCTTTGGGTACGACCAATGTAGGTTGGGAACAAAAGATAAACTCAGGTATTGCACACCAAATTCTGCATATTTATCTTCACCTGATGAGTTCTGCAATTCGTCCGTTTGGGTTGTCAAAACTAAACGAGAATCTTAGACTTTAAGGTCAATACGCTTGTCAACAAGTCTTTTTATGAAACTTGATTTGTTTCATGTAGTAGTACGAGTGTATTTAGAGTTATGGTTGTTTTTAAATCTTTGGTTAATGTGTGTAATACACACCCTTTTAGGCTTTTTCGTGCAGTCCAACTTAGGGGTTTATCAGTTAATAAAAAAAAAGGCCAGGAATGCAAGAATAGGCAGTCTTCAAACTGAGGGTACTAGTTGATAAAGAAAGGAGGACTATAATGGTTTTTGATATAATTTATAGTATTTTAAAACTTACAACGTTGGAGATTTTATACGTTATATACGAGGTGATGTTCGTTAAAGGAATGAACTCGTCTTGCAAAGTTGCAAATGAACAAGCTGAAGCATGAAGTTTTTCTTAGTTTAACACTGTAATGCTTTGATTCATGTCATCTATAATCCCCCAAGCTTACATTTTTGGTTGTGTTTGCGAGCATCGTTTTATCAAGAATTACAATTTATGTGCCCCTTTTTTCTTCAATTCTGTAATATGTGATGAACCTGTTGTGGAGACTTACTAGTAGTGCCTAATAAGCTTGCACGTACGTATTCTCAGGCCGAGGGAAAGAAAAGAATGAAGGCAATTGGTAAAGTTGATGTACCACAAGAAGCATTCATGGCCGTATTGAAACTTGAAAAGGAGGTATTGTGATCGGAGTAGTTCATGGCATTTGATTCTTTCCTAATCGTTGAGGTAAATATTACTATGGAAGAGTATATTGAAACTTGAAAAGGAGATATTGTGATCAGAGTAGTTCATAGCATTTGACTCTTTCCTAATCGTTGAGATTACATAGAGGTTAATATTATTATGGAAGAGTATTTTGAAACTTGAAAAGGAGGTATTGTGATTAGAGTAGTTCATGGCATTTGATTCTTTCCTAATCGTTGAGATTACATAGAGTTAAATATTATTATGGAATAGTAAAGTTGCGATTTACATTGCCCTTTCCCTTGAATTTCGCTTTGCGCTGTCCAGAGGTTACTGTATGTACCAAAGAGCAGGGTTTTGGATGTTATGTTACTTGAAGCAAATGTGGTGAAGATTGTTCCTTTTCTTTTTTCCCACAAAGACCAGAATAGGAACATCGGTTTGAGCTGAAGGTTAAAGAAGCACAGATTGTGGTTGGATTGTTACGTTGGAATAAAAAGAGCAAAATCTAAAGAACATTTGATTGCGTGTTAATTATTTATACTTCTTTTCAGTATTATATGACAATTGCAAAATGATTAACCATAAGCACCACAACTAATCCCAAGAAAGACCAAATTTGTATGGATATCACCCATTGTTTGAAAAATCGTTGAATATCTCCTTGTCACCAGCCGCTATCCAAGCATCAACCACTCACCAACAGTCATCAACCGCCCCACTCCCACCCACCATGCCCTCTCCACCAACCACAGCCCCATTGGGCAACGTGCTAACAATAGCGACCCACCAGACACCCACTGGCCACTGCTCACCGTGCCAACAGTTACCCACCTATCCCCATCAGCCGCCATGCCAACGGCCATTGTCTTCACTGGCTACAGATTTGTTCGATCACAAGTGGTTGCATCAGTGGTTACCGTGCCAAGGAAATAATCGACCTAACCTTTGTACAAAACAAACTACGACGCAAATAAAAGTGGGAGGGGAGGTAAGCTATGCAGTTAGGATTCTTGGTGCTTGCAAGAGGGTCTACCGCGACTTCGTCCTTTTATTTCGAGTTTTTATGTTTATAGTGATGTTTGTATATGTTTGCTTCTAAAAGAGTTTGACAGCTAAACCTCGTGAAACTCAAAGCTGGACATGGCTTAAAAGAATGAGATGACTTTGTCACTTATCCTCATTTTGGGTCCAAAAGTGAAATCAGTCCTTCGTGAAAAAGAACAAGAACAGATAGAAAACAAGTTTCTTTTCCTGTTTGTTCTTCTGACAAAAAAATATCAAAAATCAAAAGCAAGAATCTTATAAATCACCATAGAAATAAGTCATTCCGTATTGCTCTTGCCAAAGACTTGATCTTTGGGTTAAGCAATTTCAAGCATTCAGACGAGTGTTCCTGATGTTGCGTCATATCAACGCCCAATAGATCGAAAGCAAAGGTTGCACTCAACTTTGAACTCTAGATGCTTGTGATCTACTGTCAAATTAAATAGTGATTTTTGTCTAAGCAGTTCAATAAAAGCCGCTGATACAACCACTCCAAAGTAAACAATGCTTTAGGAAAAGTCAAAATTGCTTTGACAATAGAGTTAGGCTTTTTTTTGGCGTTTATTCTATTTACCTATCTTAAGACGAAAATACAAAAATTTTGCAAAGAAAAGTAAAGCACCAAAGTATCCTACTTTACTCGATTGTGAAGCGTACATAAAACTACTAGGCTTGACATCCCGTGAATCTTGATGGTATCTAAACTACGAAATGCAGATTGATTGTATAATTTGAGAAACATATATACCAAAGTTATCGAAGTTTAGACACAATATGATAATGTTGATGCAATTTTTCTCCCTAGATGCATTTTTACTCGTTATCGCAAAAAATGTTTCTCTAGTGATAAGTTTTGACTCTTTTGCGGCAACCAAGTCCCAGATTAGCATATGGAGGGGTGAAAATAGCATCTCCAAAACATCAACGTAGTTGTTCAAAGCTTCAAATACATGAAAGTGACATTTTTGAAGTAACACTGAGTAAACATGGTATAGATCCGCATTACGCATAGCATTTACGCATAGCTTTAACATTGTTGAGGCTTGGTAGTCTTAATATTGCATTGTAGGATGAACATAATTTCACAACCAAAAAGTCAACGGTTTGAACGGATTGGCGTGGCACTAACCCTGCCATCACAGATAGGGAGAGGGAGCCTTCAATGTTCACGGGGTTGCCAGCGAGCCCAAAGAGTGGCGACTGCATTGGCCTTAGCCTTTCTCGATGGAGGTTCATCTGTTGGAAAGCATAAAAAACAACATATTTGCAGAGCTACCACTGTCTATGAGCACTCTTTTGACGTCGAAAGAAACTATTTTGAGGGTGAAGATGTAACACCTTGAAAATTCAGAGACAAAACAATCATTAGATAAATTACTTAATGACATTAATAACCTTAATTCAATAAACAACTTCGAATATATGCCAGAGCTTTTAACCAATGCAATTACTCAAATTTTCTGAAATGATATGTCATAGGTGAAAAGAACAAATTTTAGGTTATGAACAGAATGATAGAAACAATGTTTACCCATGCAGGGTTCTTACTAATCAAAACAATAAAAGATTCCAATCACTCACTCGGGCTCTATACCCATTTCCAAGCAATCTACTGGTGATCATTACCTGCAGAAGGAAAAAATAAGGGTGGGCTTTTGAGAGCTCAGTAAGGTCGCTCAAGGACCAACGAAGTCAATTTGATTATAGATTTTCCAAAGAGTTCCATGATGATCACAATTGATTTGATAACAACATTGGGAAGAGTTTCACCTTAATCCCTTAGATCAAATACCAATACAATCACTTTCAGATACAATTTCATATGATATTGAACATGAGTAATAGCAAGGCCATACATGCAATGTATCATAACAATGGCAATTACATATGCATATGTACGATAACTAGTCGATTAAGGTACTAGACTGCACCTCATGCAATAGACATAACATCCTTGTAACACCCCCAATGCAGACCATCCTTAATGTTTCAATACACTTGTCTCATGCCAATATGCAGAAGAATAATAATCGCAAATCAACATGTAACTCGATGCTTGACATGCGATAAAAGATAAGAATCCACATATATTTCAATGATGGAGTAAGGGTCAATAACAGGGTCTTAATGGCTGTAAAAACATGCTAATATCATTTCATAATCCATAGTTCAATGATAGCCACAAACAAGTTGACATGAAAACGAACACAAGTGGATGAGTTTAGGGCTCAGATAGAAATCCTTATATCAGTTTGAATCTAAGCTAAACTAAGAAATCTCAACCTACAATCCTCCGAGTTAACTGAAATTGGACGTTTCAATTATTAGAATACAATCTATACTATGATACTATAAACCAATACCAACTACCTAAACATGGCTCACTCTTGTTGTTATGGAGAATGAGTTTGTTTATCGTGGGTCTAAACCAAGTGGGTGGTTAGTATTGTTTCGGCCATTAGATCACAGCGGTTACTTTGTCAGGATTAGTGGAGGTACATTGTAAATGTCCATGGAACACGTTAGGGGGCCCTGTGTTGTCATCTATCATGTGGTAGAGCAGTATCTAGAAGTTTTCCCTAAGGAGTTTTCCCTAAGGAGTTTTTGGGATAGCCTATTATTCCCAAGATAGAGTTTGTGATCTTTTTGGTGGGAGCCTATCTCTAATTTTTGTATCAAATGTCTCCAGATGAGATGAAAGAGCTAAAGGAGCAGTTGCAGAAGTTGCTTGATCGGGGGTTTATACATTCTAGTGTATCCCAGTAGGGTGTTCCAGTCCTTATTGTGAAGAAGAGGGAATGACACTATGCGATTCTATATCAATTACAGAGAGTTGAATGAGATTACGATCCATAACTACACCCATTGCCCCAGATCGATGATTTTTTGACCAGCTACAAGGTGCTTGTTGTTTTTCAAAAGCTTGATTTGAGGTCAGGGTATTATCAACTGAAGGTGAGAGAAGAGGACGTATCAAAGAAAGCATTCAGATACGATATGGACATTACAAAATTCTTGTCATGCCTTTTGGTTTGACGAATGCCCCAACATCATTCATGGATCTGATGAACACGATACTTAAGGATTATTTGGACTAGTTTGTTTACTCGAAGTCTGAGGAGGAGCATATGGAGCATTTAAGACTACTATTGCAATGATTAAAAGACCACAAGTTGTATGCGTAGCTTTCAAAGTGTGAGTGTTTCTTTTAGAAGTTAGGTTACTTGGGCATGTGGTGTTGTGTTTAAGGATGGTACTTCTGTGGACCGGGGAAGATTAAGACAATGACTTAATGGTAGAGGCCTAGTTGATGTAACGCCCCGATTTTTGGAGCGTTAATATCAAATAAATAGAGTCAGAAAACCTCTAAACAGGTTATTCAAAGCATCTAAAAAGAAAACCTCCAAGTTACATAATTAAATGTCAAATAGACTTAAAACAGTAATTTATTCCCCAATTACTCCTACAGGGAACTCTAAATTAAAATATCCAAATCCAAATATTTCCTCGCATTATAATTTTTAAAAAAAAAATCAAAAGAACTCTGAAATTAAATCCCTAGCTCTCAGTCACACAGCTAGCCCTGCAATCCAATCCCACCTACTGATCACCTGAAAGCGAAACAATAAGGGAGTGAGCCAAAAGCCCAGTAAGGTTGCTCAGTGGACCAATCAAAAGGAGTACAAAAATATCTGAGATAATGAGATTACGGAGTACGGAATTTTAACAGAACAGATGTGAGAGTGAATTTCAAAATGCCAATATATATATATATATATATATATATATATATATATATATATATACAGAGACAGACACTAGAGAGCCATTCAGAATGAGGTCACACATGCCATCACTGACACGTAAGACAAGGTTCAGAAAATAAGATCGTGATCTCTAGCTCATTCCACTGAGCTAGCCCATGTTCCAATCTATGCGGGTAAGTCAGAAAACAGAAAAGTCACATAAACTGTGACATGGCTCATAGAATTAGTCACATACAGATTTAATAATTTACCATAATACCAACGAGTTATCTAGACAATGTGATGCGGAACAAAAACAAACGGATATTTACAATCACTTTACGAACTATATTCCAAACAATTTCATTACTATCACAATATTGGACTTGAATCAAAGAGGACGAAACGACAGACTCAATAAAATGTATATTGCTGAAATATGAGCGAAGATGACCATAAAATGTTTGAACACAAAAATATGCACATAAACTAGAGTTAATGATTCAAGATCAAGCTATAATAAAAAGAAGAAGACATGAGCCTAGTCAAAACAAGGCCTGTACGGTCAAGTAACCAAAGAATATTGGATAGTAGGTAATGATGACATGCATGCTACACAAAAGAAGGAAAACTCATGGGTGTGAAAAAAAATTAAGTGCAGCTAATACATAGATTATGGTAGGACATGGCTGATGAAGTAGTGTGATGTTACACCTGACCAAAGCATGCAAATGGTGTCCTTCACTCGTCTGTAGAGATGTCAAAAGGGCCGGGCGGCCTGTGGGCTGGCCCGGCCCCGACCATTTTTGGCCCTGGATGGCCCAGCCCTTTTTTAGGTCCGGACTAGCCCTAACCCTTAGGGCTTGGGCCAGGGCCAGGCCAAATTATTTGAGAAACGAGCCCGGGCCCGACCCTAAAATGGCCCATTTTTGGCCTGGCCCTAAAAAGGCCCGGGTCAGGCCCGGCTTGTTTTAGGCCCGATTCTTGCCCGATTCCTTTGGATATCTTACCTACGAAATTTAACAAGAAATTCTCAATTAGATGAACGCTAAAAGCAGTGTAGTGAATAAAAAAACATTTCAAATGGGAAAGAAATTTAAGACAAGCATGCAATGCATTTTCACTCTACTCACGTCACTGACACTTTTCTTTCGCACCTGATTCCAAACATAAGTAAATGGAGGAACAAAAGCAGGGGTAGGCAATCTTGGACTCATACTTGTACTAGCCTTTGGTGTTCCCTTTTTTGTTATGACTGAATAGCAAACTAAAATGAAAAAAGAAAATAGAGGTGGGTGATCAATCATAGTGCAACTCAAGAGTGCACAACCGATCTACCTTCTTTCTGGTAAGTAATGATATGTATTAACAAGGAACACCAGAGGGGTGACCCCGATGTCCACAAAAATATCTACTTAGCTAGCTATACAGTATTAAGCTGTCCAAAAACTAAAGATATGCTTCACTGTAGTAAGAAATTATTTTGAGAATCTAAAATTGGAAAGAAAAGGAGGCAGAAAATTACAATTAAACAAACCCAATACCTTGGTGTTCTGTCGACCCTGTGAATATAAAAGGGCAAAAACCCGTTTAATATCTTTTGTAAAAACAATAATAGAACAATTTCCTTTTAAAAATTAATTGATAAAAAGCTTATGGAGATGAAAGGAGGGAGGACCTATGAACAAATTTATCTTAAATTTAATTTTTTCATAACATAAAACATGGATAAAAAGATTTGTTTTTTTTTAAAATAAATTTTTATTCAGGCCCGAGCCTTACCCAAGCCCGGCCCTAAAGTTAGGGCCTAGGGCTTGGGCTTGGATCGGGCCAGGATATCCTCACATTGGGCCCGACCCGGTTTGCAAGGCCCGAAGTCCGGTTTGGCCCTGGCCCTCTTCTGGCCCGCTGGGCCGGACCAAGCCTAGCCCATTGACATCTCTACTCGTCTCTAAGTCTAGGTGCAATGCCAGAGAATGGCTTTCTTATGGACACCAAAACCTGGGCAGTAATATAATGGAAGGTGAAGACATAAATTGAAAGGGACAAAAATAATTATCATTGAACACAATTCTGTCGCCGCAAGAAGGGTACTAACAGTTAGGGCACAAAAATCAAAGCAGCAATAAGCATTGAAATTCTCGGCCGACAACGTCACAGTAATGACATGAAAACGATACAACTAGATTGCAGAATTAAAACATCGATCGCCGATTCATATTTTCAAAAAGAAAAGCTGTTACGAACATCAGATTAATTGGTCCAACGCTGATTTAGATTTTAAAAAGTAAAACCCTTACCTTTGATCGCAACTAAACCCAAATTTGATCTTCTCAATTCAATTGTATCAAAACCCTAAAAATTAATGTACCCAAAGGTTCCAATTAGATTCTAATGTCAACAAAATTTCATAGACTACTACGAATCCCAAATCAATAATCAAATTAAAATTTTACCTCGAGTAATTTGCCAAAATCCCAAGAAGTCTCTTCCTAGGGATTCCTTGGAGGCTCTTCGAATTTTGGTGTGCTCTTAGGGTTCCTAGAGAATATATAGTACATAAATAATCAATAACCTAAAAGAACAATTCTTATATTCCTAAAACAATTAAAATTTCAAAATACCCATTACATCCCCGAACTCTCTATTTTTTTAATTAGCATTTAAATATGAGGGGTCTAACAGCTGAGTACAAGAGGTGGGCACTTTTTTGGGCCTAGCAGGCCACTACAGATGATTCATGGAGGTTCTCAAAGATTATAGGACCGTTGACTCGGTTGACATGCAAGAATGTGTGTTCCCAACCTACTTTGGTAGCACCAAGGGCGCACCAGGGGTCCCGTTTTGCACGACACTTCACATATTCAACGGTCAATTTTTCAACGCTCACAAGCCAGTCAAAGCGACACATACTCAAGTCATGTGAATTGCTCGCGAAACAATCTTGGCGTGCCTTCTCCCTTAGGGGGGTTGGCTACCTTAGGGGGTCGGCAGCCTACCCTGTCGACCGACTACTATCGCTCGTGATCGCCTCGATGATCGTCGCTCGCGGCCGTGCACCGTCACCACGACTAACATTGCTCACGGTAGGGCGCCGTTGCCTCGATGACAGTCGTTCGTAGCCACACGCCATCACCGTGACGACCGTCGCTTACGGCCATGCGCCATCTCCCGCGGCCATGCGTCGTCTCTCGCGGCCATGCGTCGTCTCCGCGACGCCCACTGTCGCCAGCGCACCGACTCCACGGTGCTCGTCCAGCGCTCGCGTGCCGTCACCTTACTCATCCCTCGTGCCTATACGCCGCACTGCTGATACAGCCGTGCCCCCTGCACCTCACTCAGTCCACCGTGCCCATGTGCCATGACGCTGATACAGCCGTGCCCCCAGACTCTCTGTCACAATGTCGTGCTCCCGGCACCATACACACTTCATCGCGCCCACGCGCCATAATCATGTTACATGCCCCCCGGGCACCACATTTATTCACCACACCATGTGCCCCCGCCATGGATGTGGAACATGCTTCGTCACACTCTCCAGAGTGTACAGCATCCGCGGGGATAGGTGACTTCCCGTGGGGAACTGCAGGCGCCTCCCATCGCCGACAGTTCTCATCCCCGCAGACCTCCTTCCCCTACCTCATCCATCCTCGGCCGGCCCCGTCGCCGCTAACGGCCTCCTCCTTTCAATATTCTTCCATTTCTTCATCATCTTGACCCCTTTTCCCTGCCGACCCCCTCATCCCCGTCGACCCCCTATCCCCGCCGACTCCCCTTCCCCTTTGCCTTTTTCCACTTCCTCAAGTCGACAGAGGGCGGCAGCCCTGACCCTTCGCCATTTTCCCTTAACCTTCGACAACTCTTCGTACCAAACCAGTTGGCTGACGTCCACACCCACGCCGACTCACCCCCTGGCTGACCCCCACCCCGTCGATCCCATGGCGTACCCAACTTCACGTCGGCCATCTCCGTTACTTGCCACCCTTTCACTTTTATTTCCTAACTTCGGCCACCACATTCAGCCTCCCCCAAACCAAGGCCTCCGCCCATGTGGCCGACAACCATCATCGCTATAATTCTCACACACAAAAAAACTCATCATGACGACCAACAAGCAGCTAGCGCCACCCCTTCGGCCTCCCACCTTCATCCCACGACAGCACACCAAGGTCGACGACAACCCTCTCGGCTAACTCTGTGACGTCTGTCGACCACTCTTGCATCACGATGCCTGACCGCGCCCCTGCGCCTGTCGTCGTACCAACATACCCAGGCTTTTGTAAGTGCTGCACGATCGACGCCCCCTCATTGCCCGTCGCCCGGGCACCATCAAGTGCCATCTTGACAACGCTTGCTGTCGCTCATGGGCGACTTCACAACACTCGTCACCTACGGCCACGCGTGCCATCTCCATGGTCGTCCACCATTTCCGCGACGCCCGTCGTCTCCCACGCGCCGACTCAACAGTGCCCGTCGTCATAACCCCGCGACGACGCCCAACATTCCAAGGCTTTAGTAGGTGGTGCACGAGGTGGCTCGAGCCACCTACTCTTCACCCTTATCATGCAATGATGACGCCAATGACTTTCCGACCAAAGGACCTTCAGAAATTCTTCTACGTATGAACTTGCGATTATGCGTGCGGCGCCCACTCGGGTTGCCCCTCCGTGCACACCACACGCAGGGGGCTTATGTTCCTAACCTACTTTGGTCGCACCCAAGGGCCCACCAGGGGTTCCGTTTTGTGCGACACTTCACATATTCAACAGTCAATTTTTCAATGGTCACAAGCCGGTCAAAGTGACACATACTTAATTCATGAGAATTGCTCATGAAATAACCATTGTATGCCTTCTCCCTTAGGGGGGTCGGCCACCTACCCTGTCGACCGATGGCCATTGCCTGCTATCATCGCGTCAACAGTCGCTCGTGGTTATGACGAACGTTGCTTGCGGTCATGCGTTGTCGCCGTGATGACCGTCATTCGCACCAGCACACCGTTGTCTCGACGACCATCTCTTGCCGTGGATGTACTCCTCCATAGTCTTGTCCTTTTGTTTTAATCCAAGAAAATCCTTTTCCAACCTATTTTGACGAATTAGCACGTTTCGCTCCTTACCAGGTGAATACGGAGGATCGTAAGGCCAAATGCTTTGAAGAGGGTTTGAGGCAACCCTTGAGGAGAATAGTGAAAATCTTACAACTTCGAACATTTGCTGAGTCGATAGAAAATGCATTGTTGGTGGAGGCAGAAAGTCGAGAGGCATGGGAAGAAAGAAGAGAACAAGGAAGGAAGCAGAATAGAGGAGAAGATAAAGGCAAAGATAGTGGAAGGAAATTTAGAAAAAGCATAGAAGAAGGAAAATTTGGACAAGGTTCAAGACAGATGAGTGGGACTCTAGAATGTCGTTGGTGTGGGATGAGGCATGAGGGCACCAACTGCGTAAAAGCAACAGGAGCTTGTTTTAAGTGTGGCAAGCAGGGCCACAGGGTGATTGACTGTAGGTTGAATCAGTGGGTTTGTTACGAGTGCCAACAACCAGGACATAATGCAAAGGAGTGCCCTCAGCAAAAGACACTGACCATAGAAGGAAGGCTGAGAGCGGTAGTTTGTGCAAATGCAATGGAATTAAAGGAGGCTATAAAGTCCGAGGATGTGGTGATAGGTACTTTCCATGTCTGCTCTCGTAAAGCCCTTATATTGTTTGATTCCAGTGCTACTCATTCTTTTGTTTCATTAGCATTTGCAAAAAAGTTAATGATGCCCTGTCAGTCACTTGATGCCATACTTGCAGTGAACATTCCCAGTGGTAACTCTCTTCTAGCCACTAAAATATGTAAGCAATGCCCAATTCAAATAGTTGATCAGAACTTTCATGCAAACCTTATACCCTTAGATCTGGGGGACTTAGACGTAATCCTCAGGATGGATTGGTTAGCTGCTCATCATGCTAACGTAGATTGTCGTCAAAAGTTGATTAAGTTGTCGATGCCTAGTAGACCTGAAGTTTTCATACAAGGGGATAGGGTGGTAATGCCCCCTTACCTAATATTAGCCTTACGAGCGCGTCGTTGTCTTCGTAGCGGGTGCCGAGGTTATATGGCACACGTATACGATATTTGTGTTAGTGAACCACAATTGGAGCAGATACCCGTAGTAAACGAATTTCCAGATGTTTATCCCGAAGATCTTCCAGGGCTACCACCGGACCGAGAAGTGGAGTTCAGTATTGATTTAGTTTCCAAAACTGGCCCCATATCCAAGGCACCTTATAGACTGGCACCTTCCGAGATGAGTGAGTAGAAGGTACAACTAGAAGAACTATTGAAGCTAGGATTTATTCATCCCAGTGTTTCACCATGGGGACCCCGGTATTATTCGTAAGGAAGAAGGATGGGTTTATAAGGCTATGTATTGATTACTGAGAACTGAATAAGGTGACGATCAGGAATAAGTATCCCTTGCCACGTATAGATGATCTTTTTTATCAGTTGCAGGGCGCGAAATATTTCTCTCAGATTGACCTTCGATCAGGATATCATCAACTGAAGGTGAAGGAAAGCGACATTGCTAACATAGCTTTTAGGACCAGATATGGGTAGGAGTGCAACTTGGACAGGTTGGGTTGTTTTCAGCCCAACCCGAGAAAACCTAACCTTTTAAAAGCCCTTCTCAACCAAACCCAGATTGGGCTTTTTGTAAAAAAAAACCCAACCCAAGTAAAAATGCTATGGTTTGGGTTTCAACCCAACCCAACCCAACCAACACCTAATTAATTTTTTGTTTCATTCGTGAATGGATAATTTTCTTCAATGCATCTCATTATCTAAAGACTAACATTACTCACATTTGACTTATAGATAATACTTTAATCTTTGATAAATAAAAAGTTTCATTTATCCCCAAAAGATAAAATATGATATTATAAAAAAAATTCTAGATCAATCAATAAACAAACACATAGCTTAGGCATTAAAGACCACTAATAAACTCTAGTCTAATTAAAAAGTACTATAGTCGTCCTCACACTAGTAAAATAAATGGACATCATAGAGGGAGAAAATTAGTAATTAGTTATAATACTTAATACAGTAAAACCCCTCCCACTTCAACTCATCTATGTCTTCAAAGAACATGTGAAGTAAAAAATTATTAACAAAAGGTTTCACTATTCTGAAAGAACAAATAAAATCCTAAGAGACTTTGTGAAGACACCAATTGTTGCTAGCTAACTTCGTAATTGTTGCCTCCTCCTGCACAAAAAAAAAAAAAAAGAAAAAAGAAAAAAACCAAAAAGAATCTGTCAAATGAAGGGATTCCCAAGTCTAGTGTAGTGTTACAATATAAGTTCATGCTTGCCAAACTTAACAGTTACAGCAAATAGGAAAGAAGACCAAAACCTTGCCATTTATGTTCAACACTAGAAAGAAAGGAAAAATGAACTGTAATTTAGTACATTGACAGAATTCACTGGCAAATCCACCAATATTGTGTTGAATATAATTAACAGAAAGAAAGGGAGTAAATCCAAGATCATACCAATGTTTGAATAAAATGTTATACTCAATTAACCAATAAAGTTGACTTACACTCTTGAACGTGTTCAGCAGTCTACTGTGTTATGTAATTGCATGACCTAGATAATGACTATTGAGCAAACATCAATTCATCATGTCAACAAATAGGCAAAAAATTAATTCATCGTGTCAACAAACATGCAAATAATCAAAATATAGGTTGCAATACCTTTTCATCAGTCGCAAAGTGCTCATGACTTCTGAATTCTAGGATTTGTACAGAAACTACAGGTGTACGACTAGTGCAAGGAAGGAGTCAAATACAGTAATCATGGAACACTTCATTTATAACAGAGCCACTCAAACAAATAGATGACAAGAGTTTGCCAAAAGAGTGTAGCTCCATGGATACAGTAACTCTAAAAAGGATGTAAACATGGTTATCGTCTCAAAAAGAAATCCTTAACCAGTGCCGTTAAACAACAGGTGCATGAATAATCATATGGTTACTTATGTAAAAAAAAAAAAGGAAATTTGATCTTGCGATTGCTACTCCACCACCACCATGAATCCATTTCAAGCAATAAGTCTAGAGAATTTATAGCCTCTCACTTGCTATGACCTTTTCTTACAGGGACATCCTAATGTACGAACAAGTTGACCTAGTCATAGAAGGGCGACTTTACCTTCCGCTAAGAGCCTCAAAAGTTCTCTTGAAACGCAAATGGAGCTGCTTGACGAATTTGAGTACGGAATACTTTTGTGTATAGGAAAAATCTATTGCTTACAAACAATAATATCGAACGGGCTAAGGATAACCACGTCGTCAAAGCATAAGCAACCTCCAAACTCGGACCCCCAAACTGGTGCTTTTGCTCCAAAGGCATAACCACATCGTCAAAGCATAAGCCAACCCCAAACCGGTGAACAAGTTCATTTGCTATTCGTGCATTTGGTTCCCCCCATCCTTTAAAGGTAAATCCAATAAACAATGCAAAGAGCTAAGAAAGCATGTTTGATTGACAACAAGAAAAATTGAGCAAGAGATCACTCAAGATTGCAAGCAAGTTCCATTCTTGTTGGATTTTCCTGCTGTACGTGCTACAGTATATAAGATGCCACGTCTAAATACTGTCTAAAAGGGACAATGATCAACCCAACCCTCCTTGATAAAGCATACATGGAGAGCTGCATATAACATTAGGCAAAAACCATACAAAATGAAGAGGAAAGGGAACATACAACTATTGTAAATTTGTAAAGTTCTGCTGAGGAGACAACACGCAATGACTTAAAATTATGCTTGACTTTTAAAACATTCTGTTTTTATTTTTCTTAGTAACTTACAACCTAAGTTTCAAGACCAGTAATCAGTTTTGGAAAGACTTTTCTAAACTTGTTTAGCAAGTGTCCTACTTAGAGACTTGAATCTTGTGCTGGTAATTAAGTTGCTAAAATATCCAAATCGACGCCAGGAGAAGAAAAACAAACCAAGAAACAAAAGAAATACTGAGTAATATACAACAAAGCAAATCTGACCTCTACCCAAATTAATCTGAAAATTGAAAACACACGGGCCATTCTTCTCTTTTGACTCTTGTATGCTCTACTCAAATATTGCTATAAACAGTTTCCGTTTACCCATGAGGGTTGTTAAATAGTGTGCACAGTTATCACTTAATCAAACGCCAAATGCCAGTACAAAGATAAAAACACAGATAATTCATGGGTTTTGAACATGGCAGTGCAATCATGCTCTCACAATGCAATAAAACCTTGATTAATACGAAACCCCGGTATCATACCTTGTAGTAACAAGTAAGAGAGCTGAATCAACGACTGAATCAAGCTATATTAAGAATTGTTATCCTAGCTTGATTGACTTGCATCTGAACAGCTGCTCGCAACCAGCTAAACTGAAGACCCACGATTGCTCTATCTGTGGCCTAGAGTTTGGGATAGGGCAAGCGTTGGGAGGTCACATGAGACGGCAAGCGTTGTGATCCAAAATTCTGATGGAAATAGAAAAGCGGGGACAAAAGACCAACCAAGTAGTCGGGGAATTGGGGAAATCGGTTAGGTTAGAACTCTAGAAATTGATTTGAGGGAATTGGGGAAATTGCTATAGCCGCTGCCAATAGTCGGGGAAGGAAAATCTCATGACTTGGTTTTTTGTTTGGGTTAGGTTGGGTTTATTGGTTTGACCCAATCTAATTTATTTTAATAATGACCCAACTTAGACCAACCCATTTTGTAAAGTAGTTGGGCTTGATGGGTTAAAGGTTGTGTGTATTTAAGTTGGGTTGGTTAAAGCCCATATTGACCCAGCCCAAATTGCAACCCTAGATATGGGCACTACGAATTTTTGGTGATGCCTTTTGGGTTGACTAATGCTCCGGCAGCCTTTATATATTTGATGAATCGGGTATTTCGAGGATATCTCGATCATTATGTTATCGTTTTCATCGATGACATTCTGATATATTGAAAGAGCAAAGAAGAATACGTTCAACACTTGAGACAAGTTTTGCAATTACTAAGAGATCACAAATTATATGCCAAAGAAGTGTGAGTTTTGGCTTGAAAAGGTGCAGTTTTTGGGCCATATCGTGACAGGGGAAGGGATATCGGTAGATCCCGGGAAAGATGAAGCGGTATCAAACTGAGAGCGCCCAACATCCGTTTATGAGGTTCGTAGTTTTCTAGGACTAGCTGGATATTATCGAAGATTTATTAAAGACTTTTTTAAGATTGCCCACTCGCTGACCAACCTGACCCGGAAGAATGTGAAGTTTAACTGGACAAAGAAGTGCGAGCGTAGTTTCCAAGAACTAAAGGAAAAGTTAGTGACTGTCCCAGTACTTACCTTACCATCTGGGTCTGATGGGTTTGTGATATATAGTGATGCATCCTGAGAGGGATTAGGGTGTGTTCTTATGCAGAAGGGGAAAGTGATCGCTTATGCGTCATGGCAGCTGAAAACCCACGAGAGGAATTATCCAACGCATGATCTAAAGCTAGCAGCAGTGGTATTTTCCTTGAAAATTTGGAGACATTGCTTATATGGTGCAACTTCTGATATTTATACGGATCATAAAAGTTTAAATATATTTTCACGCAGAAGGAACTTGACATGCGGCAGAGAAGGTGGTTAGAACTTCTTAAAGATTATGATTATTCTATATTGTACCACCCTTGGAAGTCAAATGTGGTAGCTGATGCCTTGAGTAGAAAGAAAACTGAGAATTTAGCTTCCATGATTACAAAACAGAAGGCGATTGTAAACAACCTGAACAAACTCGAAATTGATGTGCAAGTGAGAGGAGAAAGGAGCAGTAGCCTATTCCAGATGGAAATTCGACCTACACTACTGGATCAAATTAAAGAAGCCTAAAGTCAAGACAAGATAATGGGGAAGGAATTTATAGATATGAAGATTGGGTGTATGTTCCACCTAGGGATGAATTAAGAAGGGAAATTTCGACAGACGCACATAATTCTAAGTACCCAATCCATCCAGGAGAGACGAAGATGTATCGGGACTAACGAAAAAGTTTTTGGTGGCTGGGCATGAAAAAGGAAATATCAGAGTTCGTATCTAAATGCATGACCTGTCAGTAGGTAAAAATTGATCATAGAAAGATGGCTGGACAACTGAAACCATTACCTATTCTGGAGTGGAAGTGGGACCATATTACCATGGACTTGTATCCGGATTACCCGAACATCTAGTAGAAATACGTCTATTTGGGTGATACTGGATCGTTTAACCAAGACGGTTCGATTTATTCCTATAAGGGAAAGGGATACGACGGAACGACTAGCCCAAATTTATATCAAATAGATAGTTAGCCGATACGGTGTGCCCATTACCATCATATCTGATCAAGATACAAAGTTTACCTCCCGATTTTGGAAAAGTTTCCAGGAGGAGTTGGCGACCAGACTGAGCATGAGTACGACATTTCATCCACAAACGGATGGACAATCTGAATGAAGATCCAGATTTTGGAGGACATGTTAAGAGCTTGTGCGGTAGACTTTGGAGGAAATTGGGATGAACAATTACCCTTAATTGAGTTTTCGTATAACAATAGTTATCAGACAAGTATTAGCATGGCCCCGTGTGAAGCATTGTATGGTCGAAGGTGTCGTACACCGATTTGCTGGGATGTGTTCGGAGAGAGGCAGTTATCTCGTATTGAGTTAGTCAAAGAAACGAAGGATAAAGTTAAAATTATACAAGACAGGCTTCGTACCGCGCAGAGTAGGCAGAAAAGCTATGCTGATAAAAGACAGAGAGCGCTGGAATTCGAGGTAGGTGACCTTTTATTTTTGAAGGTTTCATCGTGGAAAGGGATTATGCAGTTTGGAAGAAAAGGAAAATTAAGCCCTAGATTCGTTGGACCATTCAGGATCTTGTCAAGGATTGAAGCAGTAGCATATAAACTTGAACTACCCCCGGAATTAAGACACTTGCACAATGTGTTCATGTATCTATGCTGAGGAAGTATGTTCCAGATCAGGCACATGTGATAAAGCTAGAATAAGTAGAGATTCGTGACAATCTATCGTACCAAGAAATACCTGTAGAAGTGGTCAGTAGAAAAGAGCAAGTGCTTCGCTTTAAAGTAGTACCAGTGGTTAAGGTGATCTGGAAGAACCATGCAGTCGAAGAGGCCATTTGGGAGCCTGAAGCTTTGATGCGACAAAGCTATCCTAACTTATTTGCAGATTGAGGTGGTTTAATTTTAATTTTGTAGGCGAATATTTTTAGGAGGGAAGGGTGTAATACACTTGTTGTTAATAATTAAATAATTAAAAAAAGGGTGGTCTGATTTCGTGGCTACCAAAGACAGCCATAAACAAAAGGGGAATGACACCTCTCATTTCCAAGAGGTGGAGTGTATGTATGAAGAGATAAGTGGAGGGTGAGGTGGCATGGGGAAATGCTTACCCTGGACAAATGTTGGAGAGATAATCACAGAAAATACAGAAGGAATCATGGGATGACTTCAACTGAGAAGTCATAGAGAAAAGATGGAGAAAGAAAACCCAAGAAATAGAGATCAATTTGAAGATAAATTAAGGAAGTTAGGGACTGCCAAAGTTAGGAAAAAACCAACTGCAGTGTGCGAAGTTGTGCGAAGTGGCTATTGAGAAGGAATTTGAGGAAATACCGAAAGAATCTGGTGAAAGGCCAAATAGAGAAGTTGTAGAAAGAAAATAAAGGAAGAGATTCCAACAAACAGAAAATATTTACACCAAGAAACGAAGAAGCTACAGGTCTTCAAAGTGAGGTAAAAATCAGCTTTGTTTGTATGTGTTCTAGGTGTTTTGGTATGTGTTCTTGATGGAGATTAGGGCTGAATTGATTATGTTATGTTATGATTTCATGTTAAATGAAGTTATGGAGTTAGATAGGTGGAACTCAAGTGAGATCAAATTGATTTAAATGGAATTTGAGGTGGAATTAAATAGGTAATGAGATAAGTTAGCATAAAATGCATGTATAAATGAAGAAGGAGAAATATTTCTAGGCATGCAAATCTGAAAAATGCAACTTGAAGTGTGGAAAGAGATGAAAAAGTGTAAATTTGATCCAAAAGTGATGAGTAGTGACTGTAAATGTCGCTAAAAGTCTTAGCCTCTAATTGATTTCAAACTTTATTTTTGAAACATGGTTTTAAGATAGAATTTGGCCAAACACAAAAGAAAAACTCACTGTAACGCTCCCAAAAATTTGAAGCTTCATTGCCCTGAACTCCCGGGTCGTTAACCTACCGGATCACATCGAACCTGCCAGGCCTGCTCATTAACACATATTCCAGATCATCTAATTCAGCATCAACTCAGATTTCTCAAAAAACACTAGATCACAACTGCTTAGCTTAAACTATTACATCTTAGGTTCTTCGCAATTCGAATTTCCTAAGAACAAATTAACAGTACTGACCCGCGCAGGGGTCTTACTATACAGTGGTGATGGGCTCATCGAAATCTCACTCAGACTCTAAACCCCATTCCCAAGCAATCTACTGATGATCAAAACCTGCAGAAAGGAATCAAACGAAGAGTGAGCTTTTAAGAGCTCAATAAGGTCGTACAAGAATACAAAATAATTCCAAAGAATTCAACTAGCGAAGATTTCCAGAACACTTCAACAAACTGAACAACTCAATGATTTTCAAAATGATCGAAATTCATCAGAAATAAATACCAAAATAGACAAACACCAACACGATGGGTTCCAAAACAATCAATAAAGATCCTTTGTCCAAAGTCATCATTTCCAAAATACAACAGAGTTTTCTCAAGGTATTTCAAACGTACACAGATCATCTGAGACAGTTCTTTTCAAAATACACTGAATTTCTCAAGGGATTTTAACCCAAGTACAAATTATTTCAGAGAATACTTTCCAGTCATTACCGTAGCAGTCACGGCAATATACAGAACAGAGAAAATCAAAAATCAACGTTGATCCTGGGCAATAGCAATTCCATTCCGGCAAGCCAACAGAGTGTATACATGCATGATGTACCAGAATAATTACTAGTCCACTTGGGTACTAGCCTGCATTCCATGCAGGATTCAGACCAGCCTTATAACGCCCGCCTCAGAACAGAACAGATTCCCAGGTCAATACAGAAAAATCAACAATATCGATGAGCTTTAACATAAGCTCAAATCTCCGAAATCAATTCGGATTCCAATAACAATAATCATACTGACATAAGTCAGCATTCAAAATTTTCAGAAGAAATCAGAATTTTCAGAAGAAAATCACAAATAACAGCAAAAATATTTGCGAATAATCATCGAATTTAAGCACAACAATTCAGAAGAACGGATACAAACAATTATCAAATTTGCTTGGCATGCAATAACAGGCGAGCATCACAAGATTTTCAAATAATCGATTCAGGTTCAACATTAGGGTTTTCTGGGCAATAACATGCTGATAATTCAGAGTTCGGCATTAGCCATAAATAGATTAAATGAGTAATTACGAGTATGAGTTATCAGAATAAGGGCTTAGACGAAAGTCCTTACCCAGGGTTCAGATAGAATCACTTACCTGGATCCGCAGCTAAAGTATCTAACCGGAAGTCTTTAACTTTAACCTAAACAGAATAATCGAACCATTAGAACACAGACTATAGCAAAATATTATAACTTAATACAGACTCACGCATACTCCCAAAATAAACCTCCCTCACCGGTTATGCCAAATTACCACAATGCCCCTAGGGTGTAAAATTACCAATATGCCCCTCTCGGACTCAAATCACCAAAACGGTCTTTCCGTGAGTAAACCTGCTAAAATAACCTTACTGCATGCAAATTTACCTCAGAATACCTTTTATCGATAAAATTACCAAAATACCCCTAAAATTTCTGGCACCGAAAAAAATCCCAAAACATTTTTAAATGCTATTTTAAGCATCCTGATATCATTTCTGGCCTAAAAAGTATGTTATAAAATTTTTGCTCAAAAATCCTGAACCGGTGTCCGGATCGAGCTTTAGAAGGCCAGTTTCGCGAAAAATACCTATCAGCCTCAGAATGACACGAGATTTTAGAATATGAAACATATCAGTAGAATAATATTTCTATAAATTGTTTTAGATTAAAACTGTTTGGCTTGCTACGCTAAATAATTTGATAAATTTCTTTAATTGGTACCCCAAATTAGCGCCCTTCGAGGACACTAAAAATTTCCAAAAAATTCTAGAGTGTATGTCTCTTGATAATAATGGGGGTTACCATACATTACTTGGTCAAAATCAGCTCGAAAATGACCTTAAAAAATTGCTTAGTAAACTGTTGTACTTGATATCCAATCAAACGTTACACGACTAACAAATCTAAAAATAGCAAACGATATTAAAAACCCTCAAAATTTTAGACAACACACTATATTAGCCACATAAGATTACTGTAAAAGTTTCCAAATTTAATAACTTAATTTACTATTTTAAAATACACCAAAACCCCTTGGTTATATAAAATTATTTAGCATCCTTCCCAGACTCAGAAAAATCTCAGAAAATTCCACATGTTAGGTCTCATAAAAATAGTAGTGGTTACTATTTGGTGTTTTCTCCAAATAAATTTCTAATTATGTTTTAAAAAATCATAAATGAACTGCTGGAATATGTTATCTTTAGCGACACTTTTTAATCCAGAATTGACTTGTTCTTTTTTTTTTTCTCAGCTCTTCCCTCTCTCTGTACTTCTTCTTCTACACTGACCCAGCAGTCCCTAACCCCTTCTCCCAGCACACAGCTCACGCACTCTCATCCCCCACTCACACCCACACATTAACACACCCTTAAACATATTTACCCACATAATTTTCACTTATATACACACATAACACAACACAAGGACACACATATACATCCCCAAGCTCACGCACATAGTCACAGCAACACACGCACACACAAACTGCACATACACAGCCTTAATATCACCTATATAATAGCCCGTACACACCTCTAAAACACAAACATTAACATACCTATACACAGAGTTTAAACAAACTTTAAACACTTTAATTGCACCTTCATACACCTCTCAAACCCATGTTAAACCAAGCTGAATTACAGCTTAAAACTAAGAAATTAAAGTGTAAAAACAGTTCTAACACTACCTTTGAAAGGCTGATTTTCAGCTTGACTCTTGTTTCTCTTTTCTTTTTTGATGCCTTTCTTTCTTTCTCTCCGCTTCTTCTTGTTTCTCTTCTCTTTTCCTCCGTTTATGTTTTTTTGTTTCTCTGTTTGCTTCACTTTTTCTTTTTTTCTTTCTTCCTTCCGAAGCTTCTTATCTCCAAGAACATTATTACCCTCTTTTATTTAGCCTAGTTTAGTCACCTAAACTAGTATGAGGTGTCAACCTAAAAAAACAAAGCCTCTAAATTCAAGTTTTTCCAAAATTGCACAATAGCCCTCCAAATTTTTTATATTTACAAAAATGGTCCAAAAGTTTAAAAAATTTTATTTTTGTCCAAAAGTTCTTTTAAGCTTCAACACTCTTCTACTACCCGAGAATTACTCAAATTTTTGGCCCGTTTATTTTTTGGGTCACAAATGACTATTTTAAACAGCTCCCCAAATTTGGATATTACATTCTTCAATTATTTCTGAAAGATCTACATACTATAAAATTTTGGGATTTTTCTGAGTTTTCAAACAATGTTAAATATATTTATCCTTAAAATAGGATTTTCAAAATTTTAAACTTATCAAATAAATGTATTTTAATCTAAAAATTTTACAGAAACTTCATGCAGCTGAGAAACTTCAGTGTAAAATTTCATGACATTTGGAGGCTGATTTGTATTTTTGAAAAAAAAATTTAGTTCCCTAACACTCGGTTTGGTTACCCGGGTGGGGTTTCCGAGTAAAAATTTTACCAAATGAATTTTTTGGTACAAAACTCAGTTTACATTATTTTAAAAAGGTATTTTGAGCCAATTGGGAGTATATATTGGTGCAGAAAGTCGACAGGGAGTGTTTAGGTACCTTTACCTATGGTGAGGGGTATTTTGGTAATTTTTCACACCCAGTGGCGAGTCTTGTGAAAACTCACGGTTAAGTAGTAAGAATTATAAGGAATGAGGAATGGAGTTCAGATAGGTATAAGAAGGACGATAGTGCGGTTGATGCACCTTTCGGGCTAGGGTAAATCCGGTTATCGGAACGGCCGTAATAAGTTGGAAATAAATAAGTGGTAAGGGAAGGAGGAGGCAAGGTAGGTGTGTGTTTGTATTTTAGGGTTGTCTAATAAGAAATATTTTATTTGATAGGTGATTCCGTAGCTGAGAAGGTCCGGAAGCGAGGAGTTCATCTACTATAAAGCCAAACAGGCAAGGATAGTGCGGTTCTGATATGATACTGTTGTTTTGCTTGGCATACCATGTTGATGATGCTCGTGTTGAACTCCTATATTTATGTTGGAATATCGATTGATCTTGTGAACCAGTACTTCTTGTTGACTTGTGCTGTTGAGGACTTAAGGTAGGATGAATTCCCTTAGTTTGCCCGATAATGAGCCTAAAAGCGTTGTTGAGGACTTATGATCGAAGATACTCTCTAAGTCTGCTCCTTGATGAAAACTGTTCCCTAATTTGGACAAGATTGAGATGAACACCCTGTATGGAGGGGCATCATTAAGTGGAGGGGCATCATTAAGTGGAGCGCCAGTGAAGTGAAGTAACTGGCGGTCAGTAAAAAGAGAGTAACTGTCAAAAGAGGATGAAGCGCGCTAGAGTCTGTCGTGTCGATTAAAGCATGCATTGCAATTGATTTTATTTGATGTTGCTGAATTTATTATATCGTTATTCTCATGATGTTTATGCCTTAGTGTCTCTTTTACATTGCACTTGCATAGTCCACAAGTATGTCCAAGTGGACATGATGATGTTCTGTTGGGCTTGAGCCGCTCAGTCAAAGGTGATACAGCAAGAGGATTGGAAATGTTCATCCTTGGCATTCTTAAATCCTTTGCCTTCATTGAAAATTCATGATCGATTCTCCGATAAATTCGAAAGGGTTGTACGTTATACTCCTCGTATTATCCTTGTAGGGTGATTTGCGCTCATTCCTTATCTGATGTGTTTTTCAGGTACTAGATTTGAACAAGGTGAAAGGTAAAGAAAAACTATGTTGAGGTCCTGTGAGGAAATATATATCGCCACGCAGATGTAAAATTTGGTGTACATATTAAGTTGTGTTATGTTATGCAGTTTTCGTTGTGACACGATGTGTACTATCAAGGAAAAATTTTGTAAGGACGTGTTGTAATATTTTCTTCATGATCTTAATGTTGTAGTTGCTCTGTGTTATATATAAGGTAGTAACGTTGACAGGATTGACATCTCAGCTCCGGTGACGTCACTTGGGCTGAGGGTGTCACACACCAACTCTCTGGAGTGTACAGCATCCTGTGGGGATAGGCGACTTCTCCGGAACACTATCTCTGTCAGGGGGATTTTCAACTCTTATTCTGTTAGGTAGACAGCTCCTCCGGGATGGCGCGCTTTGAGTGCTTTGGCACGAGGACTTACCTGAGGGGATAGGCGACTCCTCCGGGACACTATCTCTGCCATGGAGCTTTTCAACTCCTCTTTCACCAGGTAGACGGCTCCTCCGGGATGCTACCTCGACGCGCTCCGAGTGCTACGGCACAAGGACTCACCCGCGGGGATAGTTGACTCCTCCGGGACACTATCTTTGCCAGGGAGTTTTCAACTCCCCTTCCGCCGGTAGATAGCTCCTCCGGGATGCTACCTCAACCTGTCAGGCAGACGGCTCCTTCGAGATGCTAATTTGACGAGCTCTGAGTGCTTTGGCACAAGGACTCACCTGTGGGATAGGTGACTCCTCTGGACACTATCTCTGCTAGGGTGCCTGTGTGACTGGCCTGTGTGACTGGCCTACGTGCCCTGGCACTGGGGGCTTGCTTCGGCACCCCTGAGGACTATGACCCCTGGGTCACTTCGAGATGGGAGCAGATCTTTGGAGGGCATCGCGCCTAGTCTGCCTGGCAATTAGGTGTCAGGTCATCCTCACCGCTGCCAGACCTATGGGACTCTACAAGGGCTTGGATTGGTGGCTTGATCAAGAGGGTTCTCTGGCAATAGCGACGCTGTGGGAGCCAATCTTTCCAGACAGACAGAGCGACGCTTTATGGGCAGGCCGGGTGAATATGCGATTTGACAATCCGTGGAGCACCGGTAGCTGTAGACCCCTCGGTGACGTGTCACTCCCGAGGAGGGCCATATGTCACTTGATGGCATCATCATCTCAACCTCTATAAATAGGGGTCTTGAGAAATCATTTAAGTAGAACTCTCTCATTTGACAATCTCACTTTGTCTCTCTAAAACCTATTCTCTCTAGAATTCTAAATAGAGAAACATAGTTGGACCTTTGACATCGGACCCCTGACTCTGACTATCGTTGTATATTCATCATGTGCTGCTGCCCTCGTAGCACTGCCATCCTTAGGCTATGTCTGTGAAGCCCTTGGTCTCTACCCTTGCTCCACGCTTGTTATGTCCCATATCAACCTACTTGGCATCTGACTTGGACTGTATTCCTTGTGGCACCTCCACGTCGATTGCGAATCCACTTTCCTTGGCATCAATGTGCAATTTGTTTTGACTGATGATTGTGAGCCAAGCTTTCAGGAGCTCAAGTAGAGACTAGGTACAACATTGATATTGACATTACCGTCAGGTTCAGGAGGGTTTGTGATCTGTAATGATGCCTATATGAGAGGTGTGGTTGTGTTTTGATGCAACATGGGTAGCCTATTCATTGAGGCATTTAAAGATTCATGAGCAGAATTATCCGACTCACAATCTAAAGTTAGTAGCGGTTATCTTTGTTTTCAGTTGTAGGCATTACTTGCACAGAGTGACTTGTGAGATCTACACATACCGTAAGAGTTTTAAGCATATCTTTACTCTGAAGGAGCTTAATATGAGGCAGTGTAGATGGTTAGAGTTTCTAAAGGATTATGACTGCTTGATTTACTCTCATCCTGATAAGGCTAATGTAGGGGTCGATGCTCTTATTAGGAAGAGTATCGGGAATTTAGTAGTATTGATATCTATGCAATTAGACCTAGATATCAGATGTCCAGGATATGATGGAGGTAGCAACTATGCAAGTTCAGCCCACACTGATTAGTAGGATTAAATGGCACACGCGAGCGACCTTGAGTCACCAAGATCAATAGAGATACTAAGTTTGGGATTGATTCTGAGGGAGTGTTATGATTTGCCAGTCGGTTGTGTGTCCCTAATGATACCCACAATATTTCTGTGTGTGTGTGTGTGTGTGTATATATATATATATGTGTGTGTGTGTGTGTGTGTGTGTGTAAATGCACATGTATACACACGCACACACGCGCTCCCCCACACACACACACACATATATATACACACACACATACACACTATTTCTATATGTAAAACTCCACAAATTGGATGTGAATCTTGTGTTGTTGTTATAGAATATATTAGTGTTGAGGAAGGAATTATAGCTAGACAAACGAGAAAAAATGAAGCAAAAGTGGAGAAAAAAATGAAATTAGGGTTGATGTGCAATCTGTTGAAGATGATGAACAGTAACCCTTTCGCCGGGGAAGGGGGTGGGGTTGGGTGGCCTCCGGCTAATTTCTGGTCAAATTTCTTACAGTCACGATGATATTTCCATTTTAGAATTTATGATAAATTTTCAAAATTTTTTGAAATTATTTTAGATTTTTTATATTTTGCGCAAGTTTGAGATTTCTAAAAGCAATTTGGACTATTTAAAATTATTATTCAATTCTGAAAATTTTTGTGTATTGTTTTATGCTTGTGAGATATTCAGTGCAAAATTCATAATTCTTAGAGGTGATTTGCTATGTTTTCAGTATCGCATTGGTTAGAGCAAAATGAATAATTTAATAATATTTTTCATGATTTTTTTGACATGAACTAAATTTGTGCATTTTTATTATATATTTTTAAGCTCTTATAAAAAATATGAAATTTTTTCGACCTAAAAATATTAATGGCTATTTTTGGGCTTTTCTTGAATTTAGAAAAAATATTTTTTAAACAAAAAATGTTCAATAATTCAGATATTTAGTATGTTGATCTTATATTTTGTTTAAACTACAAAAGCATTTTATGAGATTTTATTGTGAATTTTGAGGTGCGGTTAAGCTTTGGGGTTGTGTTAGGGTTTCTGGCTAGTTTTTGCCGTTCGTGGGAACCTTTGTGAATTGGATTATTCTGAGATTTAAATTGAATAGTATATAAGTAATTAGTACTAGTCATACCAAATTGTAGTGTGGTTTATGTTCCAATAATTTGCGATGCCCCAACGTAGTTCATTCTGAGGATTTCTGACTTTCAATTGAGAGTATAACTTAAACTGTATCGAGGTAAGGGTTTTCAACCCAGACCCTACTTCATCACTTTGAATTCATATGTTTTATTCTAATTGTTTCGTGAATTCCGTTGAACTCTGGCTTTATATATTATCATAAAAATGTTTGGATTTGTCCATGAAATCCTAGCTTGAAACTTAAGCTATTGCTTGAAACTCTTATTAATGTTCATCCATTTTGTTTATTTAAGCATTGTACAACATGTTGAATTATGTGTATGTCTTCTAAATATTGACATGAGATAGTAAATCGGAGGCGTTATAAGGTTGGTCTATATTACGGGTGTTATAAGGTGGATTTGTTCAGTTTGGTTGCATACTATTACCTAAATGGACTAGTTTTTATACACTGCCTATATAATCTGTATTTTTGAGCATTTGTCGGGGTGACTTCACCATTATATACTGCTCATGTTCAATATCTTTTGCTTCTATTTTTTTGTATTAAAAATGTATGAAATGTCTACTGATTTGAGGGATTGAATTGATACTCATCCCTATATTTACATATCGAGATGCTTTGGTCTTATTTAAAATCCTTTTCAAATTGTCATTTGATTTCATATATATAATTGTTCGATTCAAACTGTCTGGTCTTTGATCGAGGGTTCTCAAAAGCTCACTCTGGTTTAACTTCCCTTCTGCATGTAATAACTAACAATGGGTTGTTTGGGTATGAATTAGAGCCAAGCAAGAGAGTTTGGTTTAAGTTGCCGTATTGTCTATTAGAATCCCTGTGTGGGTGAACATTGCCATGTTAAAATTGCACATATAAACTTGGTATTTCATTTATGACAGTCTACTGAGAATATGGTTTGACTAGTGGTTTAGCTACTCTGATAATGGTTGTCCATTAGTTGTGAGGATAGTATTGACTTTGTGTATATAATTAAGTGAGTGACTAATGTTTCAGAGTTTCGCGCCGTTACATGTTACTCTATTGCCCCTATCCTTAACATAACATAATTTGACCACTTAACTTTTGTAGCAGTAGCTGATTACGAATAACATATATGAACGAACAATAATAATTATGCTAATTACAACATTAAATGCATGATATTACATTCTCCCCACCTTAAAAATTTTCGTCATCGAAATTTAACAAACTTGCAATATCGAATAGATGACGATAGTCATCTCGCATGGTATCCACTGGCTCCAAGTAGCCTCCTTTGAGGTTTGGTTCCTCCACAAAACATTTACCAATGGTATCACTTGGGTCCGAAGAACTTGATCACATCTGTCTAATATCTCTATTGACACCTCCTCATATCTCAATTCTGTCTGAATATTGTCAGGACGATGCTGCAACACATGAGGCAATCATGAACGTACTTTCTCAAAACTAACACATGGAATACATTGTGGACATAAGACAACTCCAAAAACAATGCTAGATGATAAGCTACTGGTCCAATCCCCTCAAGAATCTCATAATGACCGACATATCTAGGGTTGAACTTGCCTTTCTTCTCAAAACGTCACTGCCTTTCAAGGAGAAATCCTCAGAAAAACTTGATCGCTAACTGTAAATTCTAAATCTCACGTAAGCTTACAGGCGTACATGCGCTATCTGTCTAGTGATGCTCTCATGTGTGACCGAATCAGATCAATCTTCTCACAGGTCACCAGTAATAACTCTGGGCCAAGGAGTCGACGCTCACTAACCTCATTCCAGCATAACAAAGTCTTCTTCTCCAACATACAAAGCCTTGAAAGGCGCCATCTGGATACTGGATTGATAAGGATTGTTGTATGTTAACTCAACAAACGCCAGATGGGTATCCCAACTACCCTGAAAATCCATAACACAAGCCTCAGCATGTTCTCCGAAGTATAATTGTCCTCTGACTAGCCATTTGTTTGGGGGATAATAGGCAGTACTGAATCTCAAGTCAGTCCCCATAGCTCATAGCACATTTTAAACTCTCCCAAAATGTCAAAGTAAAACACAAATCTCTATCTGACACACCCAAAAGCAAGCACTCCATGAAGCCTCATAATCGAGTCCATATACAACTGGGTTAACTACTGCATGGTGAAATTGGCTTGAATAAGCAAGAAGTGTGCTGATCTATTGAGCCGATCCATTGCCACCCAGATTATATCATAACCCAAAACCATCTTGCGTAAACCGCCCATAAAATTTATAGGAACATGCTCCCACTTTCACTCGGGTCTCTAGTGACTGCACTGTTCTTGCTGGCTTATGATGTTCAACTTTGATCTACTGACACACCAAATGTCGAGACACAAACTCCACTATGTCCTTCATCATTCTTGATCACCAGAAATGTTTTCGTAGATCATCATACATCTTGGTGCCACCCGAATGCACCAAAATATATGAGCTATGAGCCTTAGATAATAATAATTGCCTTAGCTCCGCATCATTAGAGACACATAATCGACTGCCAAACCATAACACTCCCTTAGAATCAATCCCAACCTCAGTTTGTTTCCTGGTTCCAATACCTCTAATGATCTTGGCAAACCCAGGATTGCTCGTATGTGCTGTCTTAATCCTGCTAATCATTGTAGGCTGAATTTGCATAGTTGCTAACAGTCCATCATATCTTGGACATCCAATGTCTAGGTCCAACTGTCTCATCTCCAACAAGAAATAAGGCTATCTCGAAATCAATGATGCTAAATCCCGGTACTCTTCCTACTAAGAGCACCAGCCACTATATTGTCCTTTCGGGATGATAGTGAATTGAGTAGTCATAATCCTTCAGAAGCTCTAACCATGTGCGCTGCCTTGTATTAATCTCTTTCTCAATAAAGATATACTTGAGACTCTTATGATATGTGTACATCTCATTAGTCTATGTGTGTAAGTAATGCCTCTATAACTTCAAAAAACAAACATAATCGCTACAAACTTTAGATCGTGAGTCAGATAATTCTGCTCATGAGTCTTTAATTACCTTGATGCATAGGCAATAAAATTCCCATGCTGTACCAAAACACAACCAAGTCCTCCCATATAGACATCATTATAGATCATAAACCTCCTGAACCTGACGACAATGTCAGTACCAGTGTGGTCATTAGTATCTATTTGAGCTGCTGAAATCTGGACTCACAGTCATTAATCCAAACAGACCACACATTCTTGTGTGTCAACAGAGTCAACAGTCCCGTAATCTTGAAGAAGCTCCATGATTCGTCTGTAGTAGCCTGCTAGGCCCAAAAAAGTGTGCACCTCATTCACTCAACTAGGCTTCTGCCGTTAGGTCACTGTCTTAATTTTCCTAGGTACACAGAAGTACCATCCTTAAACACAACATCACGTGTCCAAGGAACCCAACTACTGAAGGCCAAAACTCATACTGTGAGAGCTTCACATTTAACTTGTTGTCTCTACGTCGCTGCAACACCAGACTCAACTGCTCCATATGCTCCTCCTCACACTTCGAGTATACAAAAATATCATTAATGAATGCGATAACAAACTGGTCTAAATAATCCTTGAGTACCTTGTTCATCAAATCCATGAATGCTACTGGGGCATTCGTGAAACCAAAAGGCATGTCAAGAAATTTGTAATGTCCACAGCATGTTCTAAATGCTGTCTTTGGGATATCCTCTTTTCTTGCCTTCAATTGATGATACCGAGACCTCAGATCATAACAACAAGCACCTTATAGTTGGTCAAATGAATTATATATGGGGCAATAGGTACTAGTTATGGATCGTGATTTTGTTCAACTCTCTGTCATAGATACAAAGTCTAATAGTGCCATGCTTCTGCTTCATAAGGAGGATTGAAGCACCCAAAGGGGATACATTGGGATGTATAAAATCCCAGTCAAGCAATTTATGCAATTGCGCATTCAGCTCTTTCATCTCAGCTGGAGACATACGATACATAATTTTAGAGATAGGCTCCTCAGGAAAAACCTCTAGATACTGCTCTACCCTAGGAATAGATGACAACTCAGGACCACTCTAACGTGTTTCACTAGCAAGTGCATTGTACCCTTGTCAACCCCGACGAAGTAACCGCTGTGATCTGATGGCCAAAACAATACTAACCAACCCACTTGGTTTAGACCCATGATAAACAAACTCAGGCTAACCAGAAATACCAAAACAAACTAATTTCCAATGACAATCCGCAGATGCATGATTAGGAGATAACCAATCCATGCCCAATGTGATATCGAAATCCCAAATAGCTAATGGGATAAGATCCACAAGAAGGTCTTTATCCCCAATACAAATATTATAACAAAGAGAACAATAGGAACTTTCAAAGACTCTCTTATTGAAGTGCCTATTGTAAGGTCATTCTCTAAGGGAAGGGTTTTCACCCTCAATCACAGCGTGGGATACAAAGTATATGGTACTCCAGAATAAAAAAATACTATCATCTAATGAATTAATCAAAAGTGCACCTGACACCACGTCATTAGACTTCGTAGCATCCTGAGCAGACATAGCAAAAAGACGGGATGATTTTGGGCTTACCCTTATGGAGCTTGAGCCTGTTGAGTCTAAATCTGTGATATGATGATAAGACAAAATATTTGACAACAATTACAGATTGACAAAAGTCAACTAATTGGTCGGTTCATCCCATATCTTAAAAATATTTTGTTTGAATTTAGAGACATTATCTGACCTTAATTCGGTAATTATCTCTGATTTGATTTGATGGGATGTACCAGATTCAAAAATTATTGTCATATCTCATATAAGTTAAGGATTAATCATATGTATCAAGGATAAATCACATGATATTTCTAAGTCATCTAATCAATCACAATCTCTTGACCTTAACTTGGGGTTAAATCTTAACTAACTGGGCCTAATTAGTTTGGACTTAACTGACTGGACTGGACTAGACTAAATTAAGTAAATAATGCCTATCACTTATTATCAGGTTTTACATCCAGCATTATATAATAAAGTTTATTTATTAATAAAGCCAAGATATACAAAAATTGGGTGTGTACATTAATGTTAAACAAATTGTTCCAAGGCTATGGTTTGATATATTATCATAATGAAGCAACAGGGGCGTGTTAGTCTATAGATTAATTGTATTGGTTTCGTGTGATTTCAATATTGATTGGAGAAACTTATTTCAACATGTTTCGTTTGTTAGCCAAGTACAAATACTTCGAGGAGCAACCTGAACATATTTTTGGATTGTGAGGAGCGTGTGCTCTCTAAAAAGATAGCATTTGTAGGAATGTTAAG